>ML677348.1:10561336-10763836 GCA_007922305.1 Dermatemys mawii
GGGAGAGGGGCGACAAATTCCATGAATGGTAAAGGGGATGCTACTGGAAAAGTTTGCACACCACTGCCCTAGACAGTGGCTCCTACCCATGCTCACCAACTTTCTGTACCGCACACTCTTCATGTTTATGGAGCTACATCCCCATAACCATCAATGTCCTTTATGCAAAGCATTCCGGTAACTTCCTTTACTTGCTGAACCATCTGCAAGGAGGGCTGAATGGGAGGAGGGGATCTGGAATAAATGCTGCTCTCAGTTACATGTGAGAAGATTCCATGGACTTTTCTGAAAGTTGTGCTTGTGAATTGAGGGCAGCATTCAGCCTTTGATATGTTTGAAACTATAATCTGCATGATGGACACCACCCATTACTTTAACTTGTTACGTACTTCACCTCTGAGTTAGAAGAAAATCCATCCTCTGTGAACTATTTGTAATGAACAATTTGTTGAATGAAATTAGCCCCTTAGGCTCCTATCCTGCAAACATTTATGCACATGCTTAACTTTAAATACTTGTAACCCCCATTGACTCCAGTGAGACTACTCAGTTTAAGTTTTTCCAAAATGAGGACTTTTGTTTGCACATTTATGCCCTCCGATTGCTGCAGAGACCCCTTTATTTTGGGTAACAGTAGCACCTAGAAGCCTGTATTGAGGCTGAGACTCCAGTGTCCAGCCTGCTGAAAGAAAGAAGACAATGGATGTGTTTTAATTAGGCTGCAACTTTATTCACTTAAAATAGTTGGAAGTACCTCGTCATCATCACTTCCTTCATTTTCGCTTGTTTGGGGGGGCTGCCATCAGCACCTCTCTCTGTCCAACCTGGTTCCGTCCATTCGGTTGCTGGCACCTGTTGTATTAAGATTAAGGAGACTAGAAAAGGAAGGGAGTTGGCTCCTCACTGTAGCAGATGTAGGAGCCCCAAACTCCCCTTCCTTAGCTCCTTTTAAGGGATGTTTTCCTTTAAATCCTTTCCCAATCCATTTTATCTGATGACTCTATCCCTTTCATAATGAGTAGCTGCACTGGACCTCTGCCACAAGTTTTACATAGTAAATTGTAACAACCCACCCCGTCTTGGCCTCTCTGGCAGCAAAGGAAAAATTCCTTCCCAGCCCCCAAGGAAAAGGGTGATTAGCCGCTAGCGTAATGCCCACAGCAGATGAACATAGGTGCCGACTCTGTGGGAGTGGAGCACCCATGGAAAAAAATGAGTGGGTGCTTAGCACACACTGGCATCCAGCTTCTCCTCTCCCCTGCAGTGCCTCCCGTCCGCCAGCAGCCCTGCCAATTAACTCCTCCTGCTCCCTCCGAGCGCCTCCCACCCACCACAATCAGCTGTTCTGCGGCGTGCACGAGGTGAAGGAGGAGCAGGGATGGGGTGTGCTTGGGGGAATAGACAGAACCGGGTAGGATGAGGTGGAGTGGGGGTGGAGTGGGGGCGGGAAGAGGCGAGGTGGGGTAGGGGCTTGGAATGGGGTCAGGATGGGGCCTGGGATAGAGTGGGAGTGGGAAGAAGCAGGGCGGCAGCTTGGGGGAACGGGATAGGTAGGGGCTAGGCTTGGGGCAGAGGGGGGTAGGGGAGGATAAGCACCCATGGAGTCTGCGAAGCTGGCATCTGTGTTGAAGAAGCCAGGTCCTTTTACAGATTCAATGGGTGGAAACTGCCATTCTGATCCAGGTGAAAGAGGGTTCATGTAGGACTGAACAGGGTATAAATACTCCCTCCCTTCTTCTGGTCTGATATGTAAGCAGCGTGCTTCTTCCCTGCTTACCCCCTACCAGATCTAGTCACTTTATGCTCCTTCCTGCTCTGTCCTAGTAAACTTTCTCCTTCCTCCCCTCCTGCTACTGGCAACAACACCTTTTCTTCCAGCCAACTGGACAAGGAGCCACCACGTATAGTTGCAGTGATTACACTGCGATGGGCACTGAACAAACACTGAATGAGAGACAGTTCCTGGCCCAGATGGAGTAGAAACCCATTACTTGAATTTTACCCATGGCTCAAGATTAAGCCTGTTAATGTTAAACAAAAATGCACATTGACAATGAAATTTAAAATGCAGGAAGATGGCGCCTTGCCAAGCAATTTAAAAAAGAAATTAAAAACTAGGCTCCTACAATATGTAGTACATTTTACCATGTTGTAATATGAAGTAATACATTCCTGACTATCAAGTAATTTTGTGTTTACACCACACAGTTATAGTGCATAGAAATAATATTTAAATTCAACATTTCTTTAACATTAGCCTGAAGACTTGAGGGGAAAATAAAAATTAACAATAGATTTGCTACAGTTGACAGAAGTCTTCTGTTGCTCAGCAACCTTAAATGCTGCTTAGTGGAATTTCAAACTAACTATTCAAGCACAGATGCATTTTAACAAGGATAGCATATAAACTACATTATATAGTGCACATTCAGCTGATAGGTGTTTTAACTCCCTCTTCTATTCTTACAGATTTGCGCCTACAGTTAAATAATTGTTTATAGTTAATCAAAGAGAATGGATCAAAGAGGATAGAAAAGTTCCTGACCAACGTTAGATTCTTTTCATACGGATTAAATGGTAAAAATACAGAAAGCAATTAAGGGACCAAACCTGAAACACTTGTAGTACCAGGTGTACTGCTTACTATCTCAAATAGTTTCAAAAGATATACTGTCATTAGAAAAGGTTCAGAGAAGGGCAACTAAAATTATTAGGGGTTTGGAACACGTCCCATATGAGGAGAGTTTAAAGAGGCTAGGATTTTTCAGCTTGGAAAAGAGGAGTCTAAGGCGGGGGATATAGTAGAGGTATATAAAATCATGAGTGGAGTGGAGAAAGTGAATAAGGAAAAGTTATTTACTTATTCCCATATTATAAGAACTAGGGGACACCTAATGAAATTAATGGGCAGCAGGTTTAAAACAAATAAAAGGAAGTTCTTCTTCACACAGCATAAAGTCAACCTGTGGAACTCCTTGCCTGAAGAGGTTGTGAAGGCTAGGAGTATAACAGGGTTTAAAAGAGAACTGGATAAATTGATGGAGGTTAAGTCCATTAATGGCTATTACCAGGATGGGTAAGGAATGGTGTCCCTAGCCTCTGTTTGTCAGCTGGTGGTGATGAACGGCAGGAGAGAGATCACTTGATCATTACCTGTTAGGTTCCCTCATTCCGGGCACCTGGCACTGTCCACTGTCGGAAAACAGGATACTGGGCTGGATGGACCTTTGGTCTGATGCAGTACGGCCATTCTTATGTTCTTATTTCATTAACTGACTTCAGTGGGACTGTTCAATGTAGTGCACATTAGCAAGGTTGGGCCCTAACATAACACTCACCATAACACTCAACATAACTGCACCAGCTTGGAAATCCATATCATGTAGTGTGCTTAAAGAGGAATATGTTCCCACTATGTTTATATATGGGAAGCCCAGTAATAATACATAAAACTTCTCTAGTAGTTGTCATTTAAGTGCACATGGCAAACATTACTTTTGTTTCACAGTACCCCTGTGTGGTACATAAATCTTATCCCCGTTTTGCAGAAGGGAAAACTGAGGTGCAAAGAGACTAATGACGTATTTTTCAAAAGCTTGCATGAGAGCAAATAACCATTTAGGAGCCCATTTTCAGGCACAATTTGGGATTGGGTATTTATGGAATTTTTTTCAGTTGCTCTTGTTTGAGGTAGAGTGCCCTGACCACTCTGGGTCTCTTGTGTTCCAGAGAGGCAGGTTTGGGATGTAGTAGTAGAGATGAGACCTCTAAGAACAGCAACAGAATCTGATCAGGGATTGCAGAGATTGACTTGTAAGTAAAGCTTAAAGAGCTCGTTTGGCTGGGGTGGTCATGATAAGAGTGAACGTGCTGGAAGGACACTTAGTGCTACATTTAGTTACTCACCAACACTGAGAGTGGTGTGAAGCTGCACCATGCACCTGCCTGGGGCAAGCTTTGATTGGGACTCTGCCTTAGATAACACATCTGCTCCCCCAGGTCCCTCCTGACTACAGGGAGAATGTGCATGGGAAGCACTCCGAGTGAAGGTGCACAACAGTCCTGGCTTTCCATATAGATAGATTTTGATCTTACAACATCAACATACTAATAATTATAAGAGAGTCATGGTGGGTGAGGTAATATCTTTTATGGGACCAACTTCTATTGGTGAGAGAGACAAGCTTTTGACCCTACACAGAGTTATTCTTCAAGTCCTGGGACCTACCTGGCTACAACAATGCATGCTAAAAATTATAAAGCAATTTGTAGGCATTCATTTATTGAAATGGGTGAATTGTTACAAAATAGGAGAAAAAGGGTAACTTTCATGCTGACAGTGAATAGGCAATTCAGGAACAGCTAGTTCTTTAATATGGCACTGAAATTAGAGTGACTTTCTATGTAAGCTAAGTAAAGTAAATATAGAAACAAGTTCAAGACATTTTGCCCTTTCCATGTAGAAACCAAAAGGAGAGGATAGATATATTTACAGAGTGCATATATTTCTGTATTCAGACACTGTGGTAATTAGCTGAATACAACATTCTCCATGAGAAAAAAGCCAATCAAAATCTAAGTTACTTTTCTCAATCAGAACTGATAATGAATAATAGCAGACTATGAAGTATTTTTATGGACATAACCTAAAAATGAACTAGGACTCTCTGTGGTAGTAATAACTAACTCTAAAACAGGATTTTTATCCATAGATCTCAAAGTGTTTTACAAAGGAAGTAAGTACCATTGCCCCATTTTACAGCTGGAGAAACTGAGGCACAAAGAGGTGAAGTGGCCTGCTCAAGGTCAGCCAGCAGGCTAGTGGCAGAGGCAGGAATAAAACACATTTTCTGAGTCCTAGGCCAATGCTCTCTGTTCACTAGGCAACATTATCTCCCATTGCAAAATGGTAATTTATAAGTCTCTCATTAGGGAAATTTAGAATGCACCATTTCTAGAATACTCCCCCCTACAAATACATATCCAGTTTGTGTGTTAGTTATTCTTTGTGTAAAGCAATTCTACCTAAATTTCTTTAGTTCTCAGCTCTTTCTCAGTTTGTGTGTGGCCTTCTTCCTGTGTTGACACTACTGAGAATTTGCCTTCACTATTTCTGTTTGCTCCAGAACTTTGTATAAATCAGAATGATCTCCTCTTAATCTTTCCCATGATAGCACTGATAAACCTTGTATTTAAACATGGATATCTTTTGTACAATGTCCAAATATGAGTTTCCAAACATTTAAACACTTTTATCAGTAATAGAGACCAGATGCTGAGCATCTTCTGAGTCCATGAGAGTTGAGAACATTTAATATTAGAGTGGAATGGGAAACAGTTTTCCCAACCCAGAAAATCTGAGATTTCAGAAATGTTCCCTTCCCAAATTTGGGTGAAAAGGTCAGAATCACAAACTTTCACAGACTGAAAATCCACACCAAAAATTAGCTAGTATCAATCAAAACATTTTGTTTTCGTAATTTGGATTTCAATACTTATTTTTTTTAAAATGCTATAAATTAACTTAAATTTCAAAACAAAAAGCTGTTTCAATCTGAAAAATGTAACTTTTCATTTTGAAAACATTAGGACAGGATTTTGGATTTTAAGATTTTTTTTTTAATTAATCTCCTTTCCCAAGAAAATTTTCAGTTGTTTCAAGTTAGCAGCTTTCAATGGAAACAATATTCGACTGAAAAATTCCCAACCAGCACTATTAAACATTGTTCAGGATCAAGATCTTAGTCACATTTGGATGTTGAAATGCCTGTTTCAGCTCCTAGATTTTGGATATAGACACTTAATTTGAGCACCGTGTTTGATAATGTGGTCCACAGATTTTGGAGGGTTGATATTGAAGTTTTTTAACACATTTATCTTTAACATTGGAAATCTGGGATCTAAAGTTTCCTTAAACTATTAATCAAAACAAGTTTGATTCTCTCATTCAGAGATGCATTAATAAAGACAATACAAGCAATTGAAAGAAACCTGCGCATAACCTACATGTCCTGTTATATCTGGGTCTACAGAACTATTAGACCCTTAATTTCATAGTCTATGCAAGTAAAAATACCATTAAGTTAAAAGTAAGTTGGAAGAGAAGCTTCTCAACATGAGCTGCATAACTAGCAAAAATATTTCTCCTAGTGGTGAGAATATTTAGTTATTCAGATTTCCCCCCTTAGTTGTGGGCTGTTTGCAGAGATGCATAGTCAGCTTCTGCTGAACGGGGAAAACATACCCTATTCTAGCTGATGAAAAAAATTCTAATTAGTATTCAAATAATTTATACATCAGTGAAATGGCTCAGACGTGTGCTTGCATATTCTTTTTGTCTAAACTGTATCTGTTCTCAATTAGCCTGGCGTAGTTTAGCTGTGATTTTTAAAAAGCAAGGACCAAGCCTCTTTAACACAATGGAATCCAGTGTGCTCATTTAATCGTGGGCAGTTGTTTAACCTATCGAGTGCCAGAGGGATTCCAGTGCAAGACGAGAGCAATAAGTACAGCTCTGTGAATGTGCACTGGTTCTACTGGTGCTCTGCTGATAAAAATAGGTCTACCTCTGGGCATGCAGGAGGCACATCTTCAAAGGGCTATTAGTATAAGCTCTTAGTGCCATTTTCACACACAGTTAAAGGTGTTTTATTTTCCTAAATACATTTGCTAGATTCATTTAAATTCAAGAGTAATTAAAGCTACACAAGGAATTGATTTTCAGGTGGCTTGTCTTTCACTTAGAACAATTGTGGGAGATCTTTTGGCTAATAAATATATCCACATTTAAAATCCTTCAAGGTCTATACAGTCTGCTACTGAATTTTTTAAGCATGTGCATTTATGATTATTTAAAGAGCCAGGTTCAGAATGGTTTAGTGGCCCAGAGGTGCTTTGTGCTTTCGTGTGTGAGACTTAGTTTTGATTAATTACTATTTATCATTTCGACAGCTTCATACATGTGTTTGGTGTTTTGCACCTACAAGGCCACAGTTGCCCTGCCCTGAACAATTTACAGTCTGAGCCCTCGGTCCTGCAAAGGCACACGCACAAGCTTAGCTTTATGCACTTTGAGTAGTGGGACGACTCATTGCATAAAGCACATGTGCAAGTCTGTGCAGGATCAAGGTCTAAGGCCTCTGCTCTGCTCTCCACATGCAGGCACCTACCCCTTCAGAGTCTCAGTGACTTCAGTGAGACTCTTCACAGGCATTGGGGGCAGCTTGTATAGAGGAGCTTGAAGGGCTTAATCCAAGTTATATCATATCTCCTGTTCTGACTACACGTTAGATAGGGGCCATGAGTTCAGAAGTATTGTGGAGTCGGCACAATAAGGCCAACATTTCAAAAGTGACCACTGATTTCAGGTGCTTCAGTTTCTGGGTGTCCAACCAGAGACAACTTTGTTTTCTTTTAATTTAGATTGGTGTGATATGGATAATAGTCTTCATGTAATAAAGTAATCTAATTTGATAGACTTAAATACCCTTTACATTCTTTATAACATCATGTATGAGACAAGATAAGTAGGAAGGGAGCTTATTCCAGTAGCCTGTGCTCTTGTAGACTCAGAACTAGATAGGACAGCGGAGGCCATCACCATCCACGACCCCCAGAGCAAGAAAAACTGGTGCTATGTGATAGAAATGGTCTTATCCTTCATCCTTAAAACCTACTGATATAACCAAAAAATAGGCACTGGAAAGCCCATTCCCCGCCCCAAACAATGTCAAAATAGGAGACGTTTGTTAGGAACCCCAGCATAAGAGCATGGCACAAGTGGGACAGTAGTGCTGGTAAAGTCATGCAGAGCAGGATAGTCACTAGTACCTATGACATGACAAACCCATGTTGGAGAGGACGTTTTGTGTCATAGCATATGAGAAGGGCAGCAGATGTGCAGGTCTCCCCTCTTTAAAAAACAGGCAACCAGCCAGGCCATGGAACTAAAAATCCAGAGTGCACAAAACTGTGGATAACTGGGACAAATCATTCCAGTTAAGGCCCTCATCTTTCCTTCCCTCTCCCTCGTTCCTCTGCACTACACATTGACTTCAGTGAGACTGTTCTAAGGATCAAACCATTCATTTTTTATTTCTGGTGTAATAAACTCTGGTCACTTGAGCTCAGTTTCTGGAATGTCATAAATTCTTCTTCGAGTGATGGTCCCCATATTGTTCAGAGAGAACCAAATCCATCCCATGCATTAATATCATCTCCCTGTTTTTTGCTGTCAATGAGGGAGGAGGAATGAAAGGTGGGGAAGCCGCTTCTCTGGAAAAGCATCCAGAAACAAGATATTCATAATAGAATTCCCCATCCTGACAGAATTTCATGAATAGAAAAGTTTGCATTAGTACCAGTCTGGCAAGCTGGTCAGTGTAGGCCCTTACAACCGTGACTGAATACAATACACTGGACAGGAAGCCTAGTCTGGATTATTCAGACAGAACAAGGCATGTAGTGAACTAAAACCATGCTACTAAAGATCATAGAAGTGTTAATCCTGCAGGCATAAGGGTTTAAAACATGTATTGGAAGTCCGGACATGTACAGCCTGATCCTTGTATAGGTCGGCCAAAGCAATCAGAGCATAAAAAGTATAAGTTTTGCTTTTGTAAGTAGATATACCTACACTTTCTTGTTTGCTTTTTTGAACAAAACAAAGCGTTATATGCTCAGAGCTAGTTAGCTGACCTAGAGTGCCACAAATTGTATGACAATAAAAGATCCTTTTCAAGCGTTTTAGTTTTGGTGAGAGACTTATGTGCTGGAAGCTGCAGTGATATTAGAAGTATTGTGACAAAGAAACATATTGTATATTTCCTGAAAGATCTGAATCCAAACGAATGTTGTGTTTTAAACCCAAATCTTCCCTGCAATACAAAATGATGATCCTAATCTTAAACTAAATTAAATCCTACCTCCCAATAGCCATAATCTATTTATGATTTATCTTATGAGGATAGCTAGCCAAGGACCCAGTCTTATGACTGAATATTACTGTTACCACTGGGTTATTTGCTGTTCCAGAGAGAGAGAGAGGTGAGTGCTAGGGGTTTATACAATGAAAACCTGTGAAATGATATAATGCTTATTGCTTCAAGAGACAGCAGTTGCTTCTTCACAGTATGAATGCACACGTATTTTGTCTTTAAACATACTATAGTAAACTATTAATAGTTCTGTTACTGGAAAATAAAATATATTTATCAATAGATGTCAACTTCGCTGAACTGTCAAGATTTTTATTGCATTCACTGATAACTGCTTATGACAGAATAGCACTGTGTGGAGAGAGACTGCCATGGTAAAACTGGCATTTTAAAACAATTCTTCTTTGTTACAAACACCACCTGAGGTTTTTAAAACTGAAACTATTCAAAAATAGCCAGTTTACTTTTATATTGCCTGCTATCTTGGATATTTCACCAACTCGAACAATGAAATTAGATTAGTCATTTGTCCTCTTGAATTTTCCTAGCCTGTATCTAGTCAACTTAACTTCAAGCCTCTCCTGCAGCAGCAACGTATGGAGTGTGTTTGTTTTTTACAAGCAATCCATGGGGACTTTTTTTTTTAAATAAAAATGAGCCACGTGTGACCTGGGAGTGTCTCCTTAAACAAAGATTTTCTCTTCACCCTTCCTGTTCTCCTGCTGTACCTACTGTGCAATGCAATCACAGGACCCTACTGCTACACCACAGGTAAATGTCTCTAACACAAGATCAGAGTCTGGCCCTTCCCAAAGTGATGGTTTGGGGGAGAAGGGCACAAGGAGCTTCCTTCTCCTTAGTGCAGCCCAAAATGGGACAGGGCTGACTCAGTGTCATTGCTTGGCATCTCCATACGTGCTGGCAAATAAGCTGCACCTCACAGTGGCGCATAGGAGTGGGCACTCCAGTTCTGTTTGCTCAAGTGTTTCAGGAGGTTTATTGGGATCAGGTGGCGTGGGTTCACCCTGTCCCTATTGAGGGCTGTGTCTAAATGGCGTAATCTAGCTCAAAATTATTCCCATTGACTTCAGTGAGACTGTTCTAAGGATCAAACCATTCATTCTTTATTTCTGGCATAATAAACTCTTGTCACTTGAGCTCGGTTTCTGGAATATCATAAATTCTTCTTAGAGGGATGGTCCCTCTTGTAGTCCACCGCATGCGCACAGTACTCCCCTAGTCAGAAGTTGACAGCAGTGTCATTGGTCCATGCATACACCCTGGCTCACCTTCTGCTTCCATCTGGGTGATAAAGGGCAGGGCGGACAAACTGCGCCGGCAGTTGCTTCTCACCGCTGCTTCCTCTGGGTTAGAACTTTCAGTGACCTTGCCTCTGATGCATCTTTAAATGCATAGTTGTAAATAGTTTAGAGTTTTATAGTATTCTTACTAGTTTTATTGTAGTTTTATATTAGTTTTTAGTGCTTAGTTTAGATAGATGGGGGTTCATTTCTCTTGAATCCTCCTTCTCTCCATACCTACCTGCAGGTCCAGGACTAATCCCAGGAAGCTCACATCATGTCTAGGTGCAAGATTTGCCAGTCCTTCCCCAGCCATAGCTGAGAAAGCCTGGTTCTCTGCCTCCAGAGGCACCTCATGGAACTCACCATGAGGCCTCACTTGGACCAAAACTGGGGGACACACATCAGTCTGAATCCGCAAGGAGTGCACCTCTTGCTACCGAGTCCAAATCTGATACTGGTCAAACCACCCCTATAGATTCCATCCTGGGGAGGAACTGTTGATGTCTTACCATCCATATGTGCATTTGCAGAGGCTGTCCTGGTCTTGGCAACACTTCAACCACCCTGGAATCACTGGTACCCCATGCATGCTGTGGGGACTGCATCAACATCCCCCTGATCCATCCTACCGGCTGTACTGGGGACACTGGTCCCAACACCCTGCCTCAGAACCAGCCTGAGCCACAAGAGAACCTTCACCTGCTTCAGAATTGACCACACTATTATGTCCCACAGGCCGAGAACAGGAGGGACCGAGGTATACCAGTGCTCAAGGTACCCGGAAAGGCAGGGAAATGATTGAGAAATACCCAGGTAATCCTGCCAAGTGACCCGCCCCCACATAGTGCAGAAGAAGGTGAAAATCCCCTGAGGTCATTGCCAGTCTGACCTGAGGGAAAATTCCTTCCCAACCCCATATATGGCAAACAGTTATACATGAGCATATGAGCAAGAGCCAGCCAGCCAAGCACTTGAGAGAGAGAGAATGCTCCATGTCTCATCAGAGCCCTGACCTGCCCTGTTTCTCCACACCTGGTGTTTCCCCACCCCGCTTTTCTTCCCAGGTAGAGTTCCAGCTCTTGTGTGGAGATGTCTTTGACTCCCCCCATCATCATTCCCCAGCCTTCAGCCCCCTCTGGTGTTGCCTCAGAGATCCAGAGATCCAGCAGACATCTCCCTCTGCTGCTCTGTCTTCAGTCCTTTCCAGCCGTCACTGGCTGTGACTGTCTGGCCTGGGAAAGTTTGTAGGTGAGCTCCTGATTGCCTTCCCACCTTCTCCTTTCACGAGCCTGATCTGACTCCATTGCTCAGCCAGGGAACTCTGACCAGTCCCATCTTCAGGAGGATCCCCTCCTTGAAGCACTCAGCCCAGCTCTGGTCTTCCTCTGAGCTCTCTGGCCTCTGTCCCTTTCTAAACACTGGGTTGTAAACTCTTCCTCCAAGTTCTGTCTCAGGGTTTGGGACTCTCATGTATAACTCCTAGGGGCAGCCCCCCACTCTTCATTACATCAAACTAGGGTGCACCTGAGCTGGAACAGGAGAGCGGAGTCCAATTTTAGTTAAGGGGCCAGCTACCCTGTTATAGGCAAGTAGGAGGGAAATGCTCCTTGGGTAGGAGTAGAGGTATTGTCATCCCTTCCCTTGTTTGTTCTCTTTCTATCCCCCTGGTCACCTGCCCCCACCCTCTCCTGCCTCTTGTTTTGCCCTTTTCTTATCTCATGTCTCCCTTGTGTATCTTCTGCCTCCACTCCCCCTCTGCCAGTCCTGTGCCAGTATTAACTTCAGAACTCCCAGTTTAAATCAGTTATGAGTTGCTTTAATTTATACTGTCCTCATGATGAATTCCTATGCATGGCCAAGAGCCCATGCAAATTTGTATGGTTAGACCCATCCTTCCTGGTGTACATCAGCACTTGGTGCATTAGGTGCACATTGGAGAGTGCTCAACCTGGTGGCACTTCTGTGGGGAGAATTTGATGCACCTATATACTCATTTGCTCCCTCTTGTATATTGCATACTTGGAAGGAAACTAGGAGCTTATGTATTGAGAGGATAGTCACATAGCACATAACAGCTTTCAGGGCAATAATGCCCTTTTAAACTTGAAGAAGAGCTCTGTGGAGCTCGAAAGTGTGTCCCTTTCACAACAGTTTGGTTCTTTAAAAGATATCACTTCAGCTACCTTTTCTCTCTCAGACCCTGGGACCGACATGGCTACAACAACTCTGCAAACAACCTTTATATCAAAAGCAGTTAATCTAATTGATTATAGGTCAGCAAAGATGTTTATGTAAAGTTATGAGTAGTTTAATCCCTTTCAAAACTGTAATTTAGGGTTGAAAGTCTGATGACAATGAGTTGCTATGAGGCATAGTTATTTGTTGTCTGGTAATTTAATGATAATAACATAGTACAAGCCTACTCCTTAATCACCAAGCAACTAGTATTACATTTGGATTGCAGTGTAGATTATACTACTTTCTAAAGAGAGAATCCGCCTAATGGCACACAAAAGCACTGCCTTTCTGAGGCTGTCCACACCCAGTGGATTTATTCTTTTAAAGACAGTCTCAGAGAAGGATGCCTTTCAAATGCTGTGTTGGAAAGTTACAAAGGCACTAGTACAGTAATCCAAGATTTTGAACCCAAATCAGCTAGCTGTGGGATTTGGTTTGCTGTATGGTTTACAGTCCTGATAAATAATTTTTGGAAATGTGAACTATTTGTTCAGCCATGAGGATTAAATTATCTGGAATTTTTGCAAGAGAAACCAATTGTATCTAATCTATGATTCTGTCTGCTTATATAGCCGCCATTGCCATACCTGAGTGTCTAAACAAGGTCTCCTTTCTCTCAGGTTTAAGATTAGCAGTATCCCAAGAAATGACAGTTGACCTATTTTTATCCCTACTGTTTCCCTTCTGAATTTATAGATTATTCAGAAAATGCAGACGCTGTACCGAGGTGTTTTTAGGTCTCTTGCTGGCCCCTAGCCAAGTTTACCTCTCTAGTAATCTTTCTTTTCTTCTTGTGCAATATGTTTATATTGGTTGCTAAGCAGATTACTTCCTAGTTGCATTTTTAACAAGGGTGAAAATGCTAATATGTAGTTAGAAGGTGCCAGATAGCAGCATGGTATTTTTTTAGTTAAGATATTGTAAATAAGGGACTAAAATAATGATAGCTACCACTGCCTGGGATGGAATTTTTATGCATGAAATACTTGGGATTTTGATATATACTGTGTTGTATGTTGTGTCATTATTTCCATTAATGTCTGAAAATGTCTGCACAAACAGCAAGAAATTTCAGCTGCGGAAATGTAAGTGGTATGTATATATTATTGTTTATTATTATTATGAAGTAGATGTTTCTGAAAGCTTTAATCTTTTCTTCCAGTCTGTTCTCTTTCAAATCCTGTCTGCAGTTATGCAAAGTCAAATTTAACTCCATCATGATAACCTTTCTTTATATTATAAATAGGGCTGTCTATTAATCACAGTTAACTGTCACAATTTACTCAAAAAATTATTTCCAATTAAAAATATTATTAATTCCAATTAATTGCAATTATTAAATATTTGTGGATGTTTTTCTACATTTTCAAATATATTGATTTTAATTATAACACAGATTACAAAGTATACAGTGCTCACTATATTATTTTTATTACAAATATTTGCACTGTAAAAATGATAAAAGAAATAGTATTTTCAATTCACCTCATATAAGTACTGTAGTACAATCTCTTTATCATGAAAGTGCAACTTACAAATGTAAGGGTTTTTGTTACATAACTACATTCAAAAACAAAATAATGTAAAACTTCAGAGCCTACAAGTCCACTCAGTTCTACTTCTTGTTTAGCCAATCACTAAGACAAATAAATTTGTTTACATTTACGGGAAATAATGGTGCCCACTTCTTAATGACAATGTCATCTGAAAGTGAGAACAGGCGTTCGCATGGCACCATTGTAGCTGGCGTCACACAAGATATTTACGTGTCAGATGCGCTAAACATTCATATATCCCTTCATGCTTCAACCACCATCCAGAGGACATGCTTCCATGTTGATGATGCTCGTTAAAAACAAATACATTAATTAAATTTGTGACTGAACTCCTTGAAGGAGAAATGGCTGTCTCTTGCTCTGTTTACCCGCATTCTGCCATATATTTCATGTTATAGCAGTCTCGGGCGATGACCCAGCACGTGTTCGTTTTAAGAACACTTTCACTGCAAATTTGACAAAATGCAAAGAAGGTACCAGTATGAGATCTCTAAAGATAGCTACAGCACTCGACCCAAGACTTAAGAATCTGAGGTGCCTTCCAAAGTCTGAGAGGAATGAGGTATGGCACATGCTTTCAGAAGTCTTAAAAGAGCAACACTCAGATGCGGAACATACAGAACCTGAACCACCAAAAAAGAAAATCAACCTTCTGCTGGTGGCATCTGGCTCAGATGATGAAAATGAACATGAGTCAGTCCATACTGCCTTGCATCGTTATCGAGCAGAACCTGTCATCAGCATGGACGCCTGTTCTCACTTTCAGGTGACATTGTAGACAAGAAGTAGGCAGTATTATCTTCTGCAAATGTAAACAAACTTGTTTGTCTAAGTGACTGGCTGAAGTAGGACTGATTGGACTTGTAGGCTTTAAAGTTTTACATTGTTTTGTTCTTGATTATTTTTTTAATTACACAATTAATCATGATTATTTTTTAATCACTTGACAGCCCTAATTATAAGCACTGTTTTTCCCCCCAGTACAGGGTAAATAACGTTTTACTGACAAGCTGTGTTATGTTCTGGGACTACCAAATCTAAATCAGTGTATACACACTCCTTTCAGTACGAAAATGTGTAAAGAGGAGTTCAGTTTGATTAAACTGATTCTGTTTTCATGTTAGATTGTAAAATTGATACAGGATGTGTATCCTGATATCAAGAGGAAATTTACTGCTTGATCCTTCAGTCCTTACTCAGGTTAATCTCCCCATAGAAGTCT
This sequence comes from Dermatemys mawii, assembly GCA_007922305.1. NCBI lineage: Eukaryota > Metazoa > Chordata > Testudines > Dermatemydidae > Dermatemys > Dermatemys mawii. The sequence goes on from ML677348.1 coordinate 10,576,593, forward strand.
ATCTGGAGTTCTCCTTAAGAACTACTGGAGTATGCCCTAAAACAGGAAAATATGGGATGAGTACTGTGGGTGGAGGTGGGGGAGAAACTGTGACTTTGAAAGGTAGTTGGATAAAACATGAAAATATGCTATAGAGAAAAACCCACACTGTAGAGAAGCTGGGCTAGATGGCACAATACCCCTTACCAGTTCTCATTGTCATTACTATAGGGGTCAGAGATCCCAATTTAAGCTGGGGGTTTTTTTCAGTGCTTCAGAGTTCTGAATTGTCTATACAATTAGTTTATGCTAAAATTCCTCTTCTTGTTACCCAGTCCTCCCACTTGCATGCTTGTTTCATTATTCTGTTATGTCTTGTCTTTTGAGCCAGGTCTACACTACCAAGCACAGTTATGTCCGTCAAAGGTATTAAAAAAACCACACCCAAGAGCCGACATAGCTGTGCTGGCAAAAAATCCATGCCATGCCAATGGAAAATTGCTTCGATTGGCATTGCTAATTGTCATTTGGAGAGCTGGTGTTCATGCACGGGCAAAAAACTCCTCCTGTTGTTGTACGCTGTGGTTATGTCTACACTAGAACCAAAAGACCACAGCTGGCCCGGGTCAGCTAGCTTGGGTTCATGGGGCTTGGGCTAGGAGCTTTTTAATTATGTAGATATTCAGGCTTGGGCTGGAGTCCAAACTGTCGACCCTGCGAGGTAGGGAGTGTCTCAGAGCTTGGGCTGCAGCCTGAGCCCAAACATTTACACTGCAATTAAACAGCCCGAGACAGCTGGCATGGGTCAGCATGTAACTAAGGTGTAGACATACCCTGTATTTACACAGGGGGGTCTGCCTGTGTAGCTATCCCAGCAGAGCTATCAGCAGACGTCGGTGTGTTGTATACTGGCCTTTAGATTGCAGGTCTTTGAGCCAAGAACTGTTATTCTCTAGCCCAATAGGTCCCCAAGCCGGTTGGAGAGGTTGAGAGCTACCACATTGTAAATGCTAAATAACAAGTTAAAATCATCTGAAAAATTTGGATTATTTCATCACTTTTAATAGGAAGCACAACTTCCTATGAAGCTACCTTCTGCCAGTTAGACACAGCACTGCTTTTTGGGGACGATGTACGCCCACACTGCCCTAGAGGGAGCTCGCACAGATGAGTGGGGGAGGGTGTGCGTGTACGTGTTATAAACACCTCCTGGGTGCGGGGTTTCTGTCCTATCTAATCACACTGAGACCATTTAGAGATGAGACAAAATAAATCTGCTCTATAGTCTTAGCTAACAGGCAGTTGCTGTAGTGGCTCATGCACTAAGCTCCAGAGGTCTGCAGTTCAATTCTCCACGCCAACAACTGGGGTCAGTCAGCGTTACATACGCCAAGCTACCCTGTATTTTAGAATGGTGCATCCTACTCCTACCCAGTGCATTTAGTCTACTCTCTGAGGCACTGGGTGGAGGTGCAGGACTGTGGCCCTGTCTCCTTCCTGCTCCCTTTTGGGCAATATACACTTCAGGGGATACATAGATGGAGCAGTCCCTGCTTTCCACTCTTGGCACCAGCACACTTCCACTTCCTCAGTGCTCTCCATTCTTTTCCTGTCCCGGTCTCCCTCACAAACACCAGTTGTGATTTGGCCCACATCATTCCCTAGTACTGCACATACAGCTGACCATGGATGGTTACATGGTTTTTGTCTGTTGAGCCATTAATAATACACATCTAAACACTGATACCTAATACCCTGAAAGGGGGCCGTCTCGCTACTACTTAAGTTGTAGGTGTTTTTCCAGATTAGATAGGAATGTGCTTGAGACTGGCTGAAATACAGAAGCCAGTTAAATGACACCAAATTATTGTTTTTGAAAGTGAAATTGGAGCAAAACATAAAGTGGTCTGTTGGCCCCTTTTACATGTGCCAATCGCAGTGTCTGCCTCAAAACTCGAATTATACTGCACTACATACAGTCAGATGGCAATTGTTTAGCAAGAGCAGCGGCTAGATCAAAAAGAGGTTCACTTCTACCATTGTTAGTTGTTTATGGGCAGGTTAGCCAATCCCAATGCTTGAAAGAAGTGTAAGGAATATACTGATGGCAGCCTCCCTAACAGAGGAGAGCCACAATTGGTTAGCAGCCACCATGCCCTGCCCAAGGATGTGCACATTTTGGCCCCCAACCTGCTATTTGAGATAGCCATAAAGTGCCAGCCCTTATTTGACATGAGTTTGGAATAACCTCCTTACCATCAAGTTGTGCTTCCCTTGCTTCAGTTTTACAGATCTTGTTTGTCACACACATTTTAGGGAAAAAGCTATTTTATAAGCATTTTATACTTTGTGTGAATTTACTGTGGACATGAGTCATAGACACTAAAGCAAACCAGCTGCAGGATTTAGAATGAAAGAAACATAAATATCAATATTTTTCTTCAGTGATTTTCCTCTATCATAGCATGGAGCAATGTAGACACTATTGCAGTCATATCTAGCTCTTTTCCCGGAAATATGCTGGCTAATCAGTATTGTTTCTCTTAGTAAGCACTGCCCTACACTTACTTTCATTAAAATACATCTGCCATTGTGTTGCCCAGTCACCAGCTTTGATTAGATCCTTCTGGAATTCCTCACAATCCTCAGTAGTTTCTGTAACCTAAATAATTTTGTTTCCTCAGCAAATTTTAAGATCTTGCTGCCTAGTTCATCCTCAAGATTATTACTAAATTCGTTGAATAGCACTGTTTTTAACAGCACCCACATAGTCACCCTGACAAAAGACCCTTTAGTTTCTTTCAATGCTTTTTTTCTCTATTTTTAATCCACAGAAGGATTCCACATTTCCCTGGATATTTACAAAGTATTATTTGTATGTTATTGTGTGCAGTCTCCTCAACAGCTTTGTGTAAATCCAAATAAACTGTATGCTTTAGAATCCCTTTGTCGATACAAAGAGTTCTACCAGGTTTGCTATGGACAATTTACTCTGACAAAAATTTTGCTGGTTTCTTTCTATTCATTTATATTTAGCCAATTGGTTTTATTAAACTGTCTTTAATGAGCCTACTGAAGTATAGATGATCACATCTATTTTGTAGCACTAAGCAGTAATAAAAGGAATTTTCCAAGACAGAGAGCAAATTCATAAGTGCACCTTGGGTATCAGAAATACAACAACGACAGTCTTCCCTAATACGTTTTACTGCATGTGTAAGGCATATCTTTGGATTGTTTGCAATTAAATGAGTTGAAGTGTAAAAGATTCTTAGTTGCAAAGCTACCTTGATATTTTTGTTCCTTTCTAGCAGTATTTTCAGTTTGTCTTCCAATCATTATATGGTCTTTGTTTTCATGTGTTCTGATAAATATATGTAGATAAGAAAAATAGTACAGACTTAGTTTACAAGCTATAAAAGGAAAAGGTCTGTACGATTGCATAGGAATGGATGGACATTATGTTCTCCTTATAGTTTTCCTCCATTTAGACTGAGGATTTTGCATCTGCAAAAGAGAAGATTGAAAGTGACCTGCAAATATATTTGTGATAGTCTATCAAGTACAAAAAAACAAAGTAAATATCATGAACGCGCCAACTCTCACTGGAGTTTATAACTGTTGATCATAACTTTGTAGTATCATTGAACGTTGGGGATTTAAAATCCTATTTTCCACACACAAAACAAAAATAATAAAAAAAAACCTTTCCCAGTGTTGCTGATGCCTTTTGCCTTTTCCTTATGCTGATCAGTGGGGCATATCGTAATGGATTTTTGTCATTTTCTTTGATATCTTCAAAGATAGGAAGGAAAGAATGTCACTTATTTGAGTGCTACTATGCTGCAGATGAAGTGCTACCACGTGTTGGATTGACAGGTAGATCCATCACTAACTTGCCTAAACAGCACTGTCCAGTTACAGATTATGTGGATGGGTTTGGAGAGATTGTTAGTGCAATTGGAATTTTGTTCAAATTGTTTTAACCTGTAGTATTAGTGCATGTACCCAGAGCATCGAAGTGGTGTATTTTTAAAATTGCAATAAATAGATTAAAATGCTTAGCAGGACACCGTTTGTTCTGATAAAAAGGGATTTTTGCGTCTTTGCGCATATCTAATTTGTGACGCTCATGCTGAAAAAGGGGTGGCAGCATTGAATTGATCTTTATAACAGGATTCCCCCATATTAGAGAAGCTGTACTATGTAAGCATTATTTTATGTGAGCACTTCTGATTTTGAGATTGCAGCTAGCATTATGTTGTGAGGTTATTTTTCTAAGAGAAACTCTAGTATTGCTTTCCACTAAAAACAGCTAACTTTTTCCTAGCTGATATATTATGATAGGTAAGTTTCTCAATCTCTTTTCAAGCATCCTTGCCAGTAGAAATGACAGAAATGTAACCTCTTCTGAATTTGTTGTGTAACGTATGCTCTCAACAATATGTCAGGCTCAACTCGCATATTAGGATCTGAAGAGCTGATTTATTGATTAGCTTTCTTTGGCTCCCATGCGTGTGAATCTTTTTAGAGATCATCTTTAGATTCAGCAGGCTCACATTATAGCCTTAACAGTGTGAAAGAGAGAACCCAACTGAATGCAGTTATGTTTGTTCTTTGCTTTTCATCCCTTATTATTAAAATCCAAGCAAATACTGCATGATACTTTCCACTAATTTTCTTTCAACTTCAACAAATTCCCTTTTGACTGTGCATGCACCCGTTGTGGGTTCACTTTCTGCATATATTCTAATGCAAGGTTTTGAGTTATTGTTAATTTTATAGGATTATATCCACTGTACGATTTATTCAGTCATTTGCAAACCTCCTAGGTATGTCAAGGTTATTATTTAAATTGCATAGCATTGGGTATTTCTGCTTGGAAGTGGAAAGTTCCATTATAAAAGCCGACATGAAAGTAAAATCTAACCTTCTGCCAATATGAACGATGATAACTTGTCAGTAAAAATCATAAATAGCAAAAAGAAACCTTTTCCTCCCATTGTCCGTTGTTGAAAGGAAACGGTGATAGCACAAATGATGGCAATTCTAATGGGCTTCTCCCACAAACAGTGGATGGTGTGTCTAAAGAAGACAATTCCCCTCCCCCCTCAAAAAACTATCTGGTAACATAGTCTGTGCAGTAGGAATAAGGAGCATTACTTTATTATCTTTCAGTTATCACAAGGTTGAAGATAAATCAGTGAAATAATCCCCGTTCTCCACTTAAAGCGACTATGTTGCCTTGTTAGGCCTTTATGTGATCAAGTCTAGTACAGTTTAATATTCCAGTCAACCAGAGCTGACTGTGAGAACAAATTCAGCCTTCTTCTCAGTCCAGGGGAGGAGTGCTTTCTCTCTCACACACCTAGTAGTAGTAAGCGTTATTTTTGTATTACTGCCTTGAAATGGCACCCAGAGACCCCAATCAGAAGTGGGGGCCCACTGTGCTAGGAATTCTACAGTCTCATAAGTAGATTCAGACCTTGTCCCAAAGATCATAAAATGTTTAAATGCTTATGTAATAGAGTCCTCAGAGGGGCAGGTTACCTAGTGGTTAGGCCTCCCAGCAGGAAGGCCCTTCAGTCCAGTTCCTAACCCTTGTAGGTGGCTTATCTTTATCTCAGGGATTTCAACATCTTTACTCACCCCTTACTGCAGGCAATGGGGAGAAATGAGGTTTATGCCCCTCCAGTAACAAGGGCAGTTGGCAGGGAAGCCCAGGCCCCACTCCACTGGATTCTGACTCACTTCAGGGTGTTCAGCGTCCTTACCCTCCTCTAACTAGAGGGGTTTGTAGTGGTGGAAATGAGGTTTATGCCTAGCCTGCAGCAGGGGCAATAGGTAGGGGAGCTCAGGCCCTTCCACTCCAGGACCCTATGAGAGACAAAAGCGTCATGCACTCTGGAGTGCCCCAGAAATACCTCCCAGGATCCTACTGTCTGTCTACCCCCATGGCGCCAAGTCCAGTATAAGATAACAAAGGAAAAGACAACTAAACTTCATCCCCAGCGAGGCTTGGCAGATAGACTTTCTTCCTCACGGGGAGACTTCTTTGGGACCCTTGTTCAGGAGCCCTCAGGGTAGGTTTGTCTTCCTCCCCTATCTGAGCTGAGTTGCTCCCTTTTAAGCTTCCTTTCCAGTTGGATCATGCTCTGGAGGGATGGGAGTGTTCCCCTGGAACACGTCTGCTGGCTTCCTAGACGCCTTTGAGGAGCGGTGAGCATTGTCCAGGATTCTTCTGGATCCCTTTTTTGAACCTGTGATCCTCACGCCTGACCCTGTTTGCCAATACTTGTCCCCTGACCTTGCTTGAGCGCTGGGTTTGGTAGCTCCTTCTCTTAGTCTGGGGGAAGGGGTCTTCAGGTGTGGCTGGGCTTGTGCCTTCCCACCCACCAGAACTCAATAGGCCTCCAGGGGCGGGACTACCTGGTCCAGTATTGGCCTTTAACCCCTTCATGCCCTGTGTGGGATTTGTACAGTCCATCACAATTTACAGTTCTGAACATGAATTTAGCAGTTAATCTGGAAAATGCCTTGCTTATCTGCTTCTAATACATCAGCACCGAAATTCTGTTTGGGCCATATTGATGATATACATAGTTCAGAAATAGGTTTAGTATATAGGCGACACCTTTGCTTACAGTTCGTGGCTAATCTATAGATGCTGATGTGTCTGTCATTTATGATTCTGGATATTGTGGTGTGGGTCAAAGTATATTTGATATTTGCTTGCTTTGCAAGTTGTTGATGATAGAGTAGTAAATGCAAGTGTCTGATTTCATAGATAAATTTTAAAGCAATTATTTACACAGATATCAGTGCTGTATCTCAGTCCTCAGCTTCCATATCATGCATTTTATTCCTAGGTCTCCCCTAAAATTGCTTGTTTTCTTTTGAAGCATTAGATGTCTGGGAAATGCTCAATAGGACCCAATTTATGAGGACCAAACTTCTTTCTAAATACAGATGATATTGATGCAGATAATTGGGATTTTATAGTAAAGTTTTATATACAAAATGACTGACAGTAAAGTACATAATGGTGTCATTCGTATGCCACAAAGCAATGGGTCATACAGAAGGGACAAATGAAATTATTTTCAGAGAGATTCTTTACTATGCTGGACAGTAGGGCCATGCTGTGGAACACGCATATACCATTTGACAAGTCAAAAGAAATTGCCTTAAACATGAACAAGCAGTACCTGAACTAAACACAGATTGCTTTGGCACAGCATAGATAGGACCCAGTAAATGATGTATGGGGAGGAGATTTCGAACCACTCATGTAGCGTGGGTCATTTCTCTAATCGGTGTCTAGTTTCATTTTATTTGAGAGCTTAATTCTAATCCAATCCCCTGCCTTGGCATTCAGTTGCAAAAGGCTAAAGCATTAGACTGCAAGCCAAGTCAGAAAGCCTGAAAAGAAGACTAAAATCAAAGAATGTAACGGTATTTAGGCAATAAAACTGAACAAGCACTTCCTCTGTGATCAGAGGACTTCTGACTGCATCACTGCCGACGCAGTGTCTTTTGCCATCATGGCAGCATACAAAGTATTGATTTTGTTTTCGATGAACAGTAAGACTAACACTCAGAATAATACATCAGCAGCCTTCATTTCTGTTTTCCCCTTTCTGAATCCAACCCACCTACTCCTATTGGGTATTTGCTTACTGCTGTCAGTGGTTCACAATATTAAATTTAATAAATTATATTAACAGGTTTATATGTGAGTAGATCTTGAATTCTGACCACAATCTCCTTCTCCTCCTCCTCCTCCTCCTCTTTCTTCTCTTAAGGACTTTGTTGATTTCCTCTGGGTTTCACTCAGTCCAGTTACACACTTTTCTTGTTGCTTTGAGAGGCATTATTCTGAGTAGTAGGAAAACCCCAAATTTGTGACTCCACTGTCTTCACGGCCCAGCAGACACAGGACAAGAAAAAAAGAACAAAAATATTGCTAGGACATAGCATGCAAATACAAATATTCAACATTGTCTGATGACTCAGTGGGAGAGACTAGCAATTTGTAGCGGTACCTTTTAGGACTAATACAAAACGTAATTCATTAGTGGAGCTGTGTGAGAATGAGATTTTCCATTCCATAAATTTCCACATTTTAAAAAAAATCATTCTGAATTGAAACAAAATTTAAATCACATTTTTTTGCAGGGAGGAAAGGCAAAAAAAGTTTGGGGATGTTTTCAGTGTGCCAGCTGGCTGCCTGGTGAGTGAGTCTTTGGGCTGGTTGGTTCCCTGAGCTGCTTGCCAGGTGAAGAGCAGGGCCGCCCAGGGAACATGGGAGCCCGATCTCTCCATTAGGCAGCCAGCCAGGGATCTCACCAGCTGGTTAACTCCTCAGGTAGCCTGGAGACTCAGCTATTTCAGAGAACCAGTCACCTGCAGAGCCTGAGAGCGGGCTACCCATGGAGCCAGCAAGCCTGGGAGCTGGCCTCCCACCAGGTGAGCAACTGGTTCCCTTTGAACCCACCAGACAGGATTCTGAGGAGCCTGGAAGGCTAGCAGGCAGGTGGATGGGCTGGCAGAAAATCAGACAAAGAAGCTGATTGTCTGCCGGCCTGGTTCTGTCAAAAAATTTGATGGAATTGATCAATTCCCACTGAGTGTTTTGATTTTTGTGGAATCAGTGTTTGCTGATGGAAAACTCTTCAGGCAAAAGACTTCTGACCAGCTCTATTCATTTGCATCATTCAGAAATCTAACAAACAGCTATGTTCATATGGCTGGTCTAGTACAGCTCTTAAGTTTAAGCCCTGTCATATTCAGGTCCTAACTGCAATTGTGTTTCTACTATAAGAATGGTCATACAGGGTGAGACCAATGGTCCATGTAGCCCATTATCCTGTCTTCCAGTGCTCAACGGTGCCAGACGATTCAGTAGAAATAAACAGAACGGGGCAATGATCGAGTGATCTATTCCCTGTGGTCTGGTCACAACTTCTGACACTCAGAGGCTTAGGGATACTCAGAGCATGGGATGCATCCCTGATCATCTTAATAGCCACTGACAGACTTATCCTCCCTGAACTTAGCTAATTCTTTTAGTTACGCTTTTGGCCTTTACAACATCCCCTGGTAACGAGTTCCACGGTTTGACTATGAATTTGTGTGGAGAAGTACTTCCTTTTGTTTGGTTTACATCTGTTGCCTATTAATTCAAGGTGTGCCGGTACCATGGATTTATATAGTGGAATTATGATTTTTTTTTGTCTTGCTATCTCCTCCTTTCCTAATGGTTTCTAACATTGTTAGCTTTTTTTTGAAAACATCTGCACATTGAGCAGATGTTTTCAGAAAACTATCCATAATGACTCCAAGACCTTATGGGGTTTTTTTGAGTGATAACAGCTAATTTATACCCCATCATTTTGTATGTATAGTTAGGATTATGTTTTCCACCGTGCATTTCTTTGCACTTATCGACATTGAATTTCATCTGTCATTTTGTTGCACAGTAATTCAGTTTTGAGAGATTTCTCTGTAACTCTTTGCAGTCAGCTTTGGACTTAACTATCCTGAGTAATTTTGTTTCTTCTGCAGACTTTGCTACCTCACTGTTTATCCCTTTTTCCTGATCATTTATGAATATGTTCAACATCCCAGGTCCTAGTGCAGATTTTTGAGAGATCCTACTATTTACGTCTCTCCATTGTGAAAACTGACCATTAATACCTACTCCTCGTTTTCTATGTTTTATAACCAGTTACTGAACCATGAGACAACTTTCCCTCTTATCCCATGATTCTGTATTTTGCTTCAGAGTGTTTGATGAGGGACCTTGTCAAAGGCTTTCTGAAAGTCCAATACACTGTGTCCAGTAGCTCACCCTTGTCCACACTCTTGTTGATCCTTTCAAGGAATTCTAATGGATTGGTGAGACATGCTTTCACTTTACAAAAGCTGTGTTGACTCTTCCCCAACATATCGTGTTCATCAATGTATCTGATAATTCTGCTCTTTACTGTGGTTTCAGCCAATTTGCCTGGTACTGAAGTTAGCCTTGCTGACCTCTAATTGCCAGGATCACCTCTGAGGCCTTTTAAAAAAAAATTACGTCACGTGAGCTATTCTTGAGTCAACTGCTATAGATGATTTAGACAGTAGATTACACACCACAGTTAGTACTTCTGCAATTTCATGTTTGGGTTCTTTCAGAACACTTGGGTGAATACCCTCTGGTCCTGGTGACTTATTATTGTCTAAGCTATCAGTTTGTTCCAGCGCCTCCTCTACTGAAGCCTCAATCTGGGAAATTTCCTCAGATTTCTCACCTAAAAAGAATGACTCAGATGTGGAAATCTAATTCAATCTGTATTACAGCATGCCTCACATCTCATGGAAGCCTTTGTGAATGGGTCTTTTTCACTGGATATCCTGGGGAAAGTTACACTGATCCCTTACCTAAGGTTTTGTCAACTTGCATCTGCCTTTTAATTGTATCGTAGAAGTCCATATAATGTGCCTTTCTCAGGCTGATCCCTGAGGTCTTCATTACTGGAAAGATGTTGCCAAATTGGAGGTAATTCAGAGAAGAGCAACAAACATGAACTAAATATGTACAGCTTGACTAAACAAAAACTCAAGTGAAGAGAGGGGGACATTATAAAGACTGTACAAGTGTTTGAAAGGGTATAAATAACAATGAGGTAGGAATTATTTAAGGCAGTACAATGGAATATAACTAAGGATAATGGAACAATGTCAAAGGAAGGAAAATTTAGGGTGGGTATCAGAGGAGAAAATAATAATTCAGATGGTGAGAATTGTTACACTGTGTAATAGTCTCTGAAGGGCAGGGTGAAAGCCCCTTGCATGGGAAATTTTAAAACTAGATTGAAAAAAGTTCTCAAGAGCATACTCTAAGGAGCAGTCTTTGGACTGACCTCCAGGGATAGACTCTGGGATCTACAAATTCATTTCCTTCCTTATAATTCTATAGAGTTCTGTAATAATGGCTGATCTGTTGCTATTCAAAACTTTTCTCAGTGCTGAAAGCATCCTTCTGGAATATGGCAGGCATTTGACAGTCATATTTAAATTGTGTACACTTGCGCAGTGGTTTCAAGATTCAACAGTTAATAGAAACGAATTGAAATCAGGAACTCTGTGTGTGCGTGTGAGAGAGAGAGAGAGAGATTTTTTTCACATGATAAATGCTAAAAACATGGTGGAGATGGTCAGGCCTAGTGGATGGAGCTGTGGCAGTTGGGCCTAGTTGTCGGGTTAGAGCCAGAATCCGGAGGCTAGAGCAAAGCTGGAGTGAGGCTGGAGTGAGAGCAAGGCTGGAGCAGAACTAAGAAAAGGGCTGGAGCAGAAGCAAAGCTGGAGCAGGCTAAGGTTTGGACACTCTGTTGCCACTGTCAGGCAGGAGTAGTTCTGCGTCACTCCAGGGCTTGGCACAGACTGAATTAATGTTACTCCCGTGCGGTTTAAATACCTGCCTGGAGAGTCATCAGATTTATGGGTTAGCTGGACCCTAGCACAGGAGTGACTCATCACCTTACAAGAAAGTAACAAAAGGGAGCCATATTGTTGAAAAAAGTCTAAAAAAAATTTTAAATCTCAAAACTGAAACAAAAACATTTTGTTTAGAGTTGACTGAAGCATTTTGGTTGACATGAAATGAAAGTTTTTGACATTGTTTGATGGAAAACTTGGAAATGTTTTCATTTCAGGTTGGCCCAAAATGATTTTTTTATTTTTAATTTTTACAGCAATTCGTCTTTTGTGTCTAGTGTAAAAGCATCTACATCTGGCCATATGCAGACATCTTCACTTGCTTTGTGTTTGGTTTCAGTTTAACAGCCAAAGTCCCTATGGATTTGGAATTCTACATCCAATATATTATATTCTTTTTATATTGGCCTCTAAGAAACTTGAAAGTAGTAAAACAGCAGCAGTTTAACATATTATTGAAGTGCTTTCTCCTCCCTCGTGTGTGTTTTCATATTTAGCATTACACTATGGTGTGCTTAATTGTTGGATTGCTGGTCTAGATTTCCTTTTTGGGGGGGTGCTGGGAGCGAGTAGGGGGTTGATGCATTCTAACCTTGACAAATACCTGTTAAATGCATTTAAATTTGTACTTATGATAATTTGAGGAAAAGCTAGCTTTCAGGTAAATCATTGCTTTCCTCCTCTTCTGTCCCCTCCTCCCCCCATCAACTTATTCTTTACATATTTGGAAAACATGCTTCACTGATTTCAGTTGTTTTTTTTCCTGAAAGTTATATAATGACAGGCATGTACCATTTAGTTTGCATAACATGGCACCTTTTCATAGCATATGTTTAGATGCACACTTCTAATGTATTCTCTTTACCTTTGAGATTATTGGAAACCAATTTCCTGACAACAAAGGAGGGACCCATGGTAGTTTGCACATTTCTATTTACTGTGTTACCCTTGAGAAATCCTTCACAAGTTTAAGCAACAGTGTTAAAAATAAAATCAGTGAGCTATCAAAAATAGAGCAGCAACTTGTGCACTCTGTTCATTAGTGTGTTTTATTGGTCCCCATGTTGGACTATGGAACATTAAATATTTCAAACTATGGAAGGAAAATCTCGGGTTTCATGTTAAATCCTGATGCCATGAGTAATGAATTAAATTATGTAGTATTTTGTGATGCATACGTGCTCAGAGTTTGATTAAAAATGCATTATTTTGCATTCTTTCAAACTCACTTTCTCATTAAACTAACTCATCCTTGAGAAAACAATTTAATAAGTTTTTCAAGTAGTAAATCTAAAATGCTGTCTTTTGAACGTTTATGGTATGTGGTCCAATTCAAAGATAAACCTGCTTTCTCTTTCCTTATATCATTAATGTAGAGAAACTCTTAAATGCATTCGAAGAGCTTTTTCTATTTGCCTGAAATAAATGAACTGTGGTACTGTCTACTGAATGTTTTATAGGACTAAGTTTTTACTTTGGAAGCTATAACTTTAAAAGCAAAATGTGTCAAGTACTATACAATACCCCCTTGTGACCCTCCGAATATCTCAGTATAGATTCTGGTTTATATTTCTGACTTTCTGCACTTGCAAACTTACATATTTGCCTTTATTCAAAATAATTTACTATTAAATGTAGTATTGCAAAACTAACATTACATTTCTACTGTAAATACAAACACACAACATAGTTGTATAGTGTAACTAGTGTATTGGATTATACATCCATTTTCCAAACTGAGAGAATCTGAATTGAAATATCTATTCTTTATAAGCAGTCCTACGAAAAGGAGGGTTTAATTCATTTTATTGCTTGTTTGGATTGGCTGCAGTTGTTATTCCTCATTGCTTATTTGCCAACATTTATTTCTTAATTAGGAACATTTATTACTGCTTGAAAATGTTGTAGGCACTGACACTGCAAAAACTGACAATAACAATAACAATGGCAATAACTTTTAGCCAATATGCAATCTGTGCTTGATGAGTGTGTATAATTGATTAAAAATTGCTTTCAGCTGGTAACAATAACAGGATACACCATGCTCCATCTGTGTGTCACTACAGATTTGTATTGACTTTTGATAATCTTAGGGAGCATTGCAATAACACAGAATGCCAATACATCCTTTTAAAGGAGTATCCCTATACTGTTGTGTAATATGAAAGTGTCCTCACTGAAAGCTTCCTTATCAGGTCTCCATTTTTGTGATAAATTAATGCTGGCATTAAATGTAAGTAGCAATATTGCTTGTTAAATGGAAGATATTTAAACAAATCAGAAAATGGTATGTGTGGAGTGTCTATGATTCCATATTAATCAGCAAGGACACATGTCCTGTAATAGTTTTGTGACAACACAACCTTTAGTCCTGATTGAAGGCAATCTGCACTTTCTGTATACATGCAACTGATTATTTGCTAATTAAGGAAACCTATACAAAATACTGTTCATAGTTTTTTCTTGAAGCTAGAGCCCATGAACAATCTCAGTAGCCTTTTCTTTCTATATGAACCAGGAGTACCAAACAATGGATCCTTATGCATACATAAGATTGGAATGAGGGCAAACTCAGCCTCCTACTCTTATTTAAGGACATATTTCACTTTATTGATTCAGTTCCTAATCAGTGAAGGTGAACTCAATAGGTGTCTTTCCAATGACTTCACTAGGCTTTGGATCAGGCCCCTCATGACCTATTCGACCAATTACAAAGGTCTAATTCAATAACATTAATCATGGTAAAAATTCAGTTTTACTGCCAATAAGCAAATTAATAATTCCCCTCTCCTAGAATTAGAGTATAAAAAGAGAGAGAAGGCTATTTCTTAGCTTACTAGCATTATTTTGTCATTGTCGTCTAGCTAGGGATCACTATAAGAATATTGCTGTGGAGTTGATAATATAGTTTACCTGGAGAATGTACCTTACGAAGCAACATTATATCCAGAATGGTCTATTTGAACAATATTTCTTCATTTACAGACATTAATCAAATGCAGCCTGCTACCTCATCTCTCTTTCGTTCATAGAAAAATTGAATATTAAGGATGTATAAAATATATAGTTCCCTAATTCTGATAATATGGCTACAGTAAATGCCTCTGAATAGTGGCCAATGAAAAAAGATTGGTTGGGACAAGTATTTGCTGCTTTGTACTCTACTTGTTGAAGGGGAATCATTAATACGTTAGTCATTGCAGATGAAATAGGATCTCTTGAATTCTTCCATTGCAGTAGGATATCCCTCAAAGAACTGCTTTTGCTGAAGTATCTCTGTGTTTGTTGACAAGGTCCCCTACAAGAGGCTCCTAAATAACTAGTAGTCATGGGGTGAGAGACAAAGTATTCTCAGGTATCAAAAACAGACAAAGAGACAGGAAACAGAGTGTCAGGGACCTACAGCCAACCAAGGCCCAGCTCATTGCCCTGAGCTGATAATTAATGAACCTCAGTTAATTAATCTAGGCTCCTGACACTGCCAATCATCTTTCATCAGCCACCACCACCAGTGGGAATGCCCTGGCTTTTCTGCATGTCAAATGTGCAAAAATTTAGATTACATTTTCACATCTGCTTGGTTTTGCATAGAGTATGGTGATTTAGCCCAATAGCAGCTCTACTTAGAATAACATTTATTTATTTGTTTGAAATACGACTAAATGATATAAAGATTATGGCTGAATTGTAATCCACTCTCAGTGTTTTCTTGACTCTTGTCCCATTGACTTGGGTTCGTTTTTGTTTTAAAGGACTGTAGTATTACTAAGAATCAGTTTCTCCTTTCCCACAGTATTTTGCCTTTGGGAGTGCCCAGTTGTGCATCCCTTTTATATGTTAGTGAGCAATTATGTATGCTAGTAGACCATTGAAATTATTGAACAGTTACTCACATGAGTAAGTACTCATCAATGTAAGAATTACAGAGTCAATCCTGAATACTTCTGAGTGTTCTAGAAACATCTCAGCAGCTCTCCTGCTTTGAGTTATACACACATGTATAATAGCAGAGATTATTTTGTCAATATTTTCATTCATCTCTGCTTTCTCAGGTATAATGGAAGCTGCCTACACCAACATAATTTTCTTTTTAAAATTACAAATGTGTCATTATAATTGTAGCTCCATCCCCTTCATTATTTGTGCGTGGAGTGGAAGTAGTTGCACATGTATTACAGGTTTTTTTAAAAAATGATGCTGTATATCTTTTTAACATGTGACTTGAGCTGTAGAAAACAGCTGCTAATTTTTTGGGCAAGATTTCAAAAAAAAAATGTAGTTCTGCAGGTTTCAAAAAGGAACTTTTCAACTTTTCATTTCCACCTCTTTAGGTACGGCTACACGGGTAGCTCTTGATATATCAGGGATCGATTTATTGCGTCTCATCTAAACGTGATAAATCGATCCCCGAATCGACGGCTGTACTCCAACTCAGCAGGAGGAGTAAGTGGAGTCAGGAGGGGAGCGGCCCCAGTCGACCCACTGCCGTGGGGACGGCCAGGTAAGTTGAACTAAGATATTTCGACTTCAGCTACGTGAAAAGCATAGCTGAAGTTGCATATCTTAGTTCAACCCTCCCACCACCTAGTATAGCCCAGTCCATAGCTACTAAAAAAGAGGGAAAGAAAGGGGGAAAACAAACACAAATGTTGAAAATGATAGCAATATTTTATTGTTAAAAAAATGGAGAAACATTTTTGGGGTTTTGTTTGTTAGTTTTAAGAAAGGCCATTTTTCATTAAAAAGTGTTTCAAACAAAAATATGTTAGCCAGTTCTATTTGAGAGGATGGAAGACTATAGGTATTGACTTTTGCTCTCTTTCCCAGTTTATTCTTGTGTGATATCTAACTGTAGGATTCCATTAAGGGAGTTAGACATTAATTCTGCAAATACTAACCCACATGCTTACCTTGCTAGGAGTAGCCTAATCAATGGAGTAACTCGAGGTAGTAAAGTTAAGCAAGTGCTAAGTTTTGGCATAACTGGGAGCTTTGAATGATACGTTCATGTGGCATGCAAAGTTTTGGAAATATGTCTGTCCAGAGTTTTTCACTACTGCTCATTACCAGAGTAGCTGAGTGCTTAATGTAAGTACTAAGTTTCAAATTTTTCATTAGTAGGTGTTTTCTGCAGAGATTTTAGATGAGAAAGGATATAAAAGTTTCCATATTTCAGTTGTCTGTGAAGACACTTTTTATGTTTCAAGCACATTAAAATCGAAGGGGTATATTCTCACCTCTGTGATAGAGATTTATGTGCACAATAATATTACTAATAAGGCTATATAAATGTAAGCTTTTATCACCCTCAAGCATCCCCAAGCATTTTATCAGACTATTGTATGCACAATAGAAGAATCACTTCATCTGTCACTGAAATGCAGCCATCTCCATTGTTAAAAGCAGTTAACCATGTGCATTCTTTCAATCTTTAGGGAATGATACTGTTTGTTAAAATATTTATTATTAATTCTCAGTGGGAGAAATTCTGCTTGACCAAAGGATCAGCACAAGGTCTTTGAAGCACTTAAGTGGGATTTCAGTCATGTATGGATTATGTGCTGATCCTGTGCCCTAGGGTTCAGTTTCACATTATTTTATTTATCTTGGTTTCCCAAACACTGAGGATTAAATTCTGCCACCATTGCTCCCATTAACTAGTACCATGCTTGTTTACTAGTCTCTTTGAAATTAGTGGGCAAGGTGTTTCTCATAATGAGTGAAGATACAGGATTTGTTCCAGGAAAGCAAAGAAACCTCTGTCTGTTGCAGTTGATAACATGGTGTTTTTCTTGCCCTGCTCATGCCTCAATGCATACTGTATTTCAGTAGATGAGCTATTGCTGTGTAATTTTATTGGAATACCTTGGGCTTGTTTTTCTAATAACATTTTGTCAATAAAAGAAAGAGACAGCATCTTGTGGAAAGAGAACATTTCATAGATAGCTATGGCATACACTCATTTTCAGTATTGGGACAGAAAATAACCTTTAAGAGTTAAGCTCCAGTACTGTACTGATGACTCCTACAAATACAGTATGTTACTTCGCACTGTTAAATTGTTGTCAGGTAAAACATTACTCTGGTTGAACAGCAAAGGTCATCTCGAGAGCTCTTGATCTTTTTTGTTCTCTGTAACATTCCCCTAGTTTGGGAATCGACTCAGAATTTTTTTTTTTTTTTTTTTTGCCCCAGGCAGATGGAAACTGAGTACCTCATGGAAGTTATTTGATTGTTTCAGCTTTTTTCTGTTCAATGTTATCTGCATCACATATGAAACAGTGACATTTAAGAATCACTACGTTAAAGATGTCTATAGACGAATAAGACTGAGACTTATGATTTAATTAATAAATTATTTTTGTTTACTTGAGACCTTTTCTCTCTCCGCCACACACCCTTGTCCTTAAAATTCCAGTGTGTGTAAATATAAACAGTATATTTTACTAATTTATTCTTTAAAAAAGAATTAGGGCACAAAGTGAGTTCTAAATATAGGGGGCCCTACAAGAAAGACACTACAAAGACTATAGCGGTAAACCTCCAACCAGCAAGAGCCTGGAGTTCTCTAATATCCAGATGTTTGTACAGAAATATGATTCTAATACTAAGAGCTTCTTTGCAAGTCATAAGCGATTTCAAAAAATCACCTCATGGGCCAATGTCCCACTGACAAAGTACAGTGGAGAAAGGCAGGAGTGTGCCTGCCACCAATGCAGCTATTAGAGAATTCTTGTCTAAAATAAAATCCATGAAATCTGAGATGCAAACCGCCTCCAGGGAATTCATAAAAGAATCGGAAGAACTTGCTTATAGTGACTGATGTCAAGCAGGGTTAAGTGAACTTTCCCATGTACTGACTGAATGCTGCTAAGAATCATCATGTGGCTGAAAGCAGAGATTGACTTGGAGCCAGGGCTGGTGCAAGCTCTAGGTGACCTAGGTGGTCGCCTAGGGTGGTACTGTTTTTGAGGGTGGCATTTACCTGTTTTGAGAGCGGCATTTTCCCACTCTCAGTGGCATTTCAGAGGCAGCGCTCAGGCAAACTTTTGGCAGCATTTCGGCGGACATGCCTGCTCCGCTGCTTCCTATTTTGGCATCAGGAATCCAACATCCAGAATCTTTTTCTTTTTCTTTTTTTTTTCTGCCACCCCAGCAGCTCTGCTCATCTTTGGCGGACTTCCGCAGCTGTTCTCTTTAGCCTCATAGGGCGACAAAAATGCTGACGCCGGCCCTGCTTGTAGCTTACAATGGATGACTGGGAGAATAAAGAGGAAAGAAATAAAGTAACATTGAATAAACTTATGGAAGGGGTAAAAGAAGGGAACCATAAAAATATACGGAGACAACTCCTGGAGAAGGGAAAAGATGATTGCTCCATTACGGTGGTTTTCTGCTCTCCCCCTGCCTGCTCCTCCTCCCTTTGCTCCCTTTTGGCATTTATTGGCATTTGTTATTTTGGCATTTGTTTTTATTTTTATCTGACTAAATACAAACTCTTTGTGACTCCAGTGCAGCACACTCTGGGTGCGGTCCTATCATGTCCTGAACACTTCTGTGAGGTGCTGAGAGCCCTCCACTCCCACTAATTTCAAAGGAAGGTGAAGGCACTTCAGTCTCCTACCTTTCTTGCTTTGTCCTTATGCTTTGTGCTAGTTTCCTCAGAGTTCTGAAGTCTGCCCTGTGAAAAGCCTCACTGTGTTGCCTTTAGGGGACTCAACATGATATTGAACGTAATGGTGCTGTGGAGACTTCTACCATGCATCACAGGGCCTCCATTTTCCTCTTGTATGATTGCCTTAGCACTACATCTGAAAAAGCTGTTAACAATTTGTTTGTGCCAAGGCAAGTGATCTGGAAAGCAATGTGTTCCACCAATAAGTCGCTACTTTAAACCACACCCTGGTGTCCCATTCAACCAGTGTAAATATGTAGAAGGGCACTTAAAATCACCCATAATAATAACAAAGGCGCACCATAACATTAAAAATTCTCTTTAACTGTACCTTGGGTATAACTAACACTTCAGAGGAAGAGCTGGATGAACTAGTTAGAGTAAACAGTTCATTTTAAGGCCCAGATTCTGAGCTGTGGACAAACACAAAAGTAGCTGAATAATCTTGCGGGTATCTGGCTGCCAGGCTGACCCCTGAGATAAAGTCGCCCCCCTCAAATCCACGCAGAACACTGCTGCTCTCTTTTTGCCCTTTTAGCCCAAACCTGAAGAAAAGCTTTGTGCGTGCTCAAAAGTTTGTCTCTTTCACTAATCAAAATTGGTCCAAAAAAGATATAACCTCACCCACCTTATCTTTTTGTCCTGCCACTGAATTTGCCTTCTCAGCCACCTCAGACAGCCCTCTTGTCCTTGTCTTTAATGACCTTCATACTTCAGTCATGCCTTACCTTACCTATTATAATGTTGTTGACTGCTGCCTTTAATCCACCAGTAAAGCCAGCTTTTATCACCCATTATTCTACTTCTGCCATAAGCATTGTCATTTTTTCGTCTATTCTAACACTTATGCTTGGAACAAAGTTCCTGAAAAGAACCCATAAAATCACTACCTCCTTAAAGTCTCCCCTCCCCACCCCAATATACCTCTTTTGTGACTCTCGTCCCACAGTCAAGCAAGTGTTAGAAAATAACAGTATTTTTAAAATCCAAAAAAAATTGAGATCAACAAGACATGATCTAAACAGCAGGGTTCTCTCACTTGCCTTTATTTACAACTAACCCCTCATCTATATTTAGTTTGTAAATTGTAAAAAGCAAGAATGTTTTAGGCTTATTGTTTATTTGTTTTATGATAACCACAAGTGTGAAACATGATTCACATGAAGCACGCAGAAGACAGGTCCCTGCAAAGTTTCCTAATCCTAAGTGATAGATTTGCTGGTCATGTGAAGAGAATACACTCTGCACCAGAAACTTGAGGGGTTAGGTATTTAATTACTTACCTTTCACGGGTGTACATTTACAGTGCTTACCACAGCTGGGCCCTTGAGTTGAGTGGGGCCTTTTGGTGCTAGTGCAATGCTATGACAAACAGATATGGCAATTTCCTGCAATATCTTTGTGAGATAATACTGTGATACGTTTATGTATCATTATGAGCCAAGAACTGTATGTAATTCCATGGTGGAGGGTGACCACGTCCCTTCAGCAACTAAGAACAGTGATAAACATCCAGAGAAGTACCACTACCCAAAGAAGCTCACCTATATTGGTTCAAGCTAGATTCTCCAGAGGTCAAAAGACAAAGAAAGGACTTTTGGATAAATAGCCTGAGTTTAAACTGACTTGGAGCCTTCTTTCTGATCCAGCAAATGGACAGGACCCTCTGTCCAAGGGGTGCCCAATTCCTCCTGGGAAGGGTTAGAAGGACTTTGACCTACTGACATCCCATAAGACTGATGTGTTGATCTCTGGTGAACTTTTAGAATTTGTATAGGAACCTCTGTTGTTTTTAATACATTTTCTTTGTAATGCTTTCACCTGAAGAGTAAATGTGCTTGCCTATAAAGAGCTGTGTGGTTGCTCAGAATTGATGGCAGTTATGTTATTCACCACCTTTGAAGAGAAAGCAGAGTGCAGACACAGGCCTGTTTAGGCAGTTTTGACCCTCTGGGAGTATCACAGTATATGCAGGGAGCTGTGCAGCTTGGCAAAACCCGGGTTAGGAAGGAAAGACATGCAGATCTCTACCCTAGAGTGATGATGATTGAGAAGCTAGAATGGGTGATCTTGGTGGATCATGAAAGAAGATTACAGGTGCAGTTGCCTGAACTGTGACAAATGCTATTAAATAACAGGCAATTTAATAATTTTTTAAAATGTAAAGTGTGGACATAATAATTTTTCCTTTAGACACTACTGCAGAAGATAGCTTTGAGGAATACTTTTTAAAAATATGTGTTTACCTGTCCTCATATTTGCCTTTAAAGTACCTAGCACCAGTGCTGTGTAAATAATAAATAATAGTGGCCGCTAATTAGACATGAACCCTCAGTGGTGTGTTCTATGCAAAATGAATGAATGATTCCTCCTCCTGTTATATCTAAAGATATAGATGGATATATAGTGTATTAAATATACAACTAAGTAAATAATTTTCCTTTAGTGCCGCTTTGGTTATGTAATGTATGAAACAGTGTCTGTTGTTGTTTTTTTCAAAGATAAACTTGATAGACTCCAAAGTAGTTACAAACATTCTAAGAATTAGAGGGAATGATTTAAGGAGGCAGATTAAGAGAATTTAACACATCCATGTCTTCTGAAAAGAAGAAACAAGGCGATATAATAGCAATCTAAAAATACTTAAGTGGTAATAACATAAGAAGGTGAGGGATTATTTAAAATGGGCGAAGTTGTTAGAGTAAGGCCTAATGGCCTGAAACTAAAAGGAGTTAGATATTAAGAAAGCATAATTAACAGTGAAGTTATTTAGACAATGAAACGATTTGGCAAAGGAGGTTGTTAAGATATGTCAACAATAGCTTCTATAAAGCACTCTGTAAAATACTGTGCAGACTGGTCCTGCATTCTGCTGAGAGCTGGACTATACGATGCAGGAGGCGCGTTCCATTTCTGTAATGTTTGGTGGCCCCACACAGCACCTACAAGGGGTCACCGGATTTGCAGTACTAAATAGTGAAGATCTCTGTGGCAGGCAGTTGCTAATAGCTACATGTGTATCATAGCCACAAGGTGCGTAGTATTTTTAGATGGGCTCCCAAACAAAAATGCGAAGTTGGTCCCTGTCTTCCATCACACAGCTGTTTTCCAGCCTTCCCCATGTTCCCCTCCTTCTTTCCACCCCCAGTTTCTACCCATTCTCCCCTCCCATGTGCATCCTTCAGTGCATGCAGGTGTCATTCACCTCTAGGGTGACCAGATGTCCCAATTTTATAGGAACAGTCATGATTTTGGGGTCTTTTTCTTATATAGGCTCCTATTACCCTTCACCCTCATCCCGATTTTTCACACTTGCTATCTGGTCACCCTATTCACCTCCATTCCCAGAACCAGCATCACCAGGGGGCAGGCAGGCTGATAGCAGTGTGTTTCTTGATGTCCATGAAGAACAAGAGAGCTACAGCTCTAAAATGTGAATGGAGGGGATAGGACTCCTCTCTCTTATCCAGAAGGTAGCTTGGGGTGTCTTCCAAAAGGAGCTAATGGAGCATCGTCAGTGAAGTAGGGTGCATCGGGCTATGTCTTTCCCTGTCCTCTTCCTTGGGGAGGAGCCTAGGGCAGAGCCCTTCCTCTCCTTTGCAGGGAGCGGAAGGTAAACTTTGATTTTGGCACAGTGAGGGAGTTGTGATCTGTGCTCCACTGCTGCTCTCAGTGCCTCTACTTGCGTCTATCAGGATGCTGTATTGAGCACACCAGTCAGAAGCCATGGACCATGCCTCAAAGTTCACTCTCAGAGACTAGCCCTGCTGCTCACGCAGCCGAGCAGTAGTGCCTCAGAGCCTCAGTAGTGCAGGTTATACTAAGCGGGTAACCACCTATGAAGGTCTTTAATTTCCACTATGTAAATCTACCTGTTAATTGGTAAATACCTAAACTGATCAATCCACCTCATAAAATAGTCCCGCCTGTAAAACGTTGTTGTACAAGATGGTGGTGTTCTTGAGATAATTATCACAAGGAGCTGCCTAGAAAGATTCTGTTTTTCTTTTGTTTTCTTGTGGCACAAAATGAGTTTAAGAAAACTGAACTCTCTCAAAATAACATTTTCTATCTTAGGTTTCTGCCTGTGGAGAATTTTTAGGGCTGAGTTATAATTAAACATGAACTTTATTATGGAAAGGCTTGCAGTCCCATAATGGTGGTGATGTTAGCAGGCATCCGTACAGTATCTTCACAAGGGGGATGCAATGAATTTGTTTTTCTCCTTCAAACACGAGGAGCTGATAAAATATGTTTGAAGAAAAATCCTTTTCTAGCTTTATGCTTTTGTGCCTTAATAGATTTTTTTCCCTGTGTTTCGGTTACCTCAAGTCAGAAGTAATTAACAGTGACTGTATTTTGTAGTGGGTTATTATTTTTTTTCATATACAGAGCTTGGTTTGGTTCTTCTGCAGCTGAAGAGAAACTGTGCAACGGGTGGGCTAAATAATTTATACATCTTTAATACTGGAGTGGTAAGTTATTCCTTAAAGGCCAGCATTTCATAGCTTCTTTTTTATGCCTGAACTGACTTCTCTTCATGAACTGAGAAGCATTCATGAAGCACGCAATCCACTATCTCACTTAGGGTCTGGTACCACTTAAAACAACATAGGTGAGTGTCCTCTCTGCCTTCTCTCTCTCATACACGCACACACACATAAATATATAACTCAGTCACCGAATTCATATTCAATAATATTTTACTAGCATTGTCATATATCAGGATGCAGTGTCATCTATATTAAGGTTTCTCATGCTTTCCCATTCTGAAGGATCAGTTTTAATTTCTCATAGCTTTTTTAATGTTATACTTTTTTGGCTGAAATTTAGTATGCTTGCTTTCAAAGTTTTATCAAAAGCATACCAAATTGAGCTGTTTTCAAGCATGGAGAGAGTGGGCTTTTGCACTAACAAATAGTATTTGTCTGTAGAGTTGTTTTAGCCATGTTGGTCCCGGGATACTAGAGAGACAAGATGGGTGAGGTGGTATATTTTATAGGACCAACTTCTACGAGCTTTCGAGCTACACACAGCTCTTCTTCAGAATAGTATTTGTGGCTTTTTTTTTTAAGTCGTACCTCCCATCTGAGATATTAGACCTAAAAACATGAAAATGCCTAGATTGTAAATGTGCCTTTTGATGGTTTGATGAAAATAAGTTTTGATTTTGATCAGGTGCCAAGGGTTTAAAAAACATACTTCGCTGTGCATGATGATTTTCAGTATAATACAAAACCGTCTGCTGAGGTTCTCTTGGCAAGGCTCATGTATGCCTGTATGGATAGAGATGGTGGTTACACTGGATAGAAGCTTGTTCATTATTCCATTGGATTTATGCAAGTGTGCGTAAGAAAATTGAGTGTAATTTCAGTTTTAAAGTGTAAGAATTGATTGAATATGGTCTACAAAGATTTGTACAGTGTGGAGAAAACTGTATCTGACAGTATCCTGCCTCCTTCCATTTGGTAAGTGAGGTTCCGAATTAAAGTCTTGCCATATGTTGTGTACAGAAGGCAGGTATAGGCAAGCCTCTCTACCTGCTTTCCCTCGAACTCCTATCCCTAATGCAGAGCAGAATATCCTTTTAAAGCCCTCTAAATAGCATGGGCCCCATGGTGTGCTAGCTTGCAGGCAGTGTGCCCAAAGCAGCACCCTGGCTTGTATGCTGTATTTGACAACAGAAGTTAGAAGAGAAGAGTTTTCTCTTCCTTTCTGTAAGATCAATAAGCTTTTACTACAAAAGATATCTCATCCAGCTCCTTGGATCGTCCTAAACTATGCCTACCACAACAACATAGGGCACTATTTGTCAGCATGTGACATGTGCTCACAGTTTAGTACAGGAGGTAGTATAAGATTATGTTGATTATAAATTCTGAGATTAAGAGTTTAAGAGGCTTGTTAAATTTCTTTGCTTAGTGGTAGACACAAAGCAAGGGGATTAGTACCATATGACAAATAATTATTCCTAAGAAAACTTTGAAGTTTCCAACTCTTGATGCTCCACATTAGAGTAGGCTACAGGTAGCAAAATATTTCAGTTCAATATTAAATTTGCTGCAAATTTCAGTTTTGGGGCAGCCGAAACTATTTGCAAATCATTTTGGCCGAATAAAAAGAAAGTGTTTTTTTTTAAAGTCAAAATGGTTCATTTTCACATTTTTGAAACAAGCCATTTTGCTATCTTGTTTCTAAACAAACTATTTTGTTTTGATATGTCCCTTTGAAATCTCATTTGGAAGATAACCATTTCATTTTGAAATTCAAAACAACCTGGGAAACATTTTGGTTTACTCTAACAAAATGTTTTTGGTTATCCGTTTTGGTGAGGGGAAAAAAGCCCAAAAACATCAGTTGCAGTTCAGACAAACCAGAAGATCAGTTATATGCTCACCTGTAGCATAACCAAAGTTCTGACCTCCAAACAGCTAATGTTAAGCCTCTTTCTTCAGTACCTTCTTAATGTGATAATGCTGAGGTCTGTTCTGCCCTGGAAGTAATTTAATTGACATTAATGTGCAGACATATCATGGAGTGAATGAGTCCATCTGATATCAGTGAAACAATACCTAGCACAAATGTCCATTTACACCAGTTCAAGATCTGGGCTTTAGATTTTAACGGCATGTGACACTTAATATTTCCCATTTGCTTGTTTAATTAAGTTCTTTCATTACTTCAATTCCCCCCATTCTACTTCTTTTTGCTAGTGATTCCTCACGTACTTCAAGATTTATCTCTGTTCTGCCTTTGTGTTACTTCTCTTTTTCTCAGTGTAGATATCCCCATAGTTGTTAATTGTTTGTATTCTAGTAGCACTCAAAATGTGTTACACAACATGTATGCAAGAAAAACTGACCTTGCCCCTGAAAGGTTTCAGTCTAAGACACATACGGAGGGTGGTGGTGAAGGCTATAGTCAAAATAGGTGCATTTTCTGTGTATGTTATGTGTAATAGCTGTTTTTTTATTAAGTAATTACACGTCAAATATACCCAAGTGCCCTCTCAATCATTAATTGTCCATTTTGTTGTGGGTGTTACAAAATGTTAGTGCTCTCCTCATTACATATTAAACATAAACTCATTGGAGTAGCATTAGTTGGCATCACTCTGTTCAGAACTGGAACACCGATTCCCGTCGATGCAGGCTATCTTGTTGCCCATACTTTCCATTCATCTTTGTAATTTAATTATTTTGAGTGAATTGACCTTTAGCTCCTTCCCAAACAGACTATTTGAATATTAAATTCTTCCCTTTCTTTCCTGTACTGTCTCCCATTCCTAAATTAAACATCACCATCTGCTCCCTTAATCACTCCTTTACATCCTGCTCCCTGGGCATATTCACAGCCTTCATCATCTATATGTGTATTTACTTAACTTCATGTAGACCGCTGAATGAAAGGACTCCACCTCTAGTCACTTGTATAGCTGTGTTTCACGACAATACTCTATTAATCTTTGATTGACCCATCTGAAGAAAACCATGCACAGCAAATTTCTGAGTTTTCTTCTGCAAGTTTTGGGGGATGTAGCGTGTCCTTCAGGCCTGACTTTTAGGCTGGAGCACAAAATAGTAAACTAATCAGATTCAGTCTCTGTCAGTATGATTTAGTAGGCTTACTAGTCTGGAAATATTTATAACCTTCTTTGTTCTTCTAGCTCTTGCTTATAGAGTTTTGTGAGCTGGATTACCCTTGACTGGAGAGTGAATAGGCAGACTGGGGGCCAAATCTGGACTGCCAGAAGCTTTTGAATGGACCACGAAGTCTTTTTATTTACTTATTTTTATCATCATTATCATTATATTTGTATTATTTTCTCAAGAGTCTGAACCTTGACCAGACCTTGACCAAGAAATTTGGACCTTGACAAAAATAACTGATTTCCTCTGTCCTAGATACAACAAGGCATGTAGTTTTATGTGAGCAGATACAAAGAAAACTTTTAAAAATTTACTATATTTTTTACTAAAGGTGCAATATGCTTTGTTCCGCAGGACCCCTTTATCACTCAGCATGGAGGCTACACAACACACCTTTAATGAGCCAGCTGTTCAATATTTGTTTTCATCCAAAATACTCAGTAAGAAGCCTCCCCGCCCACCATCTCATTCCTTGCACACTGTCCAAGATGTGCAATGAATGAGGCTGCCGAAAAAACAGTATGTGATCATGTAATTAAGGACTGTATCAGAGTGCATATGCATAAAGGGGTAGTTAATATTTCATGGGCAACCTTAACTCTGGCATTCTTCACTTTGTGACCTTAAAGGTCATTTAACAACAACAATACCCCAAGTTATTAGCTGGAAAGGGTTTTCTTTCCCACAACCCTATTTTCATAATCAAAAGTGTTGTGAATATTCATTTAGAGGGCGACATTTTTCATCCTTTATCTCAGCCTAAAGGTGAATTTCCAGGGGAGTGTTCCACAAAATTCTGCTTTTTTTCAAGCTATGATCATGGTGAAAAAAGCACATGCCTTAAACAAAATGCTTACGGTGCAAATGCCCCCAACTCCTTCCCTCATCATGCTTTTTGCACTGAGATTATTGAAAGTGTGTTAATTTTCAGATACCTTCGACATAGTCATCAATAGGAGGTGTATTTGTAAAGTCTGAAGAAAGTTTGGTTTACATATAAAAGTCTTAAGTGATCAGAAAATAATACTGACCATACCTACTCCTTAACTGTCAGGGGATGTTCCAGTGAGGACAAACACTTGTTAGTGTTTGAAAACTTGCTGCTGTCAAAGAGGCAAGTTTATTAAATCAAAATACATTAAAAATGATAGCCCAGAAGGCAGATGGTTCTGGCAGATATTGAAAGGTGAGATGTGACAGTAAATTCGTTACTGTTGCAAGCCTCGTTTTCCATACTCATAAAATAATGGGCAATGGTGCTAATATTATTTAGTTGAATAGCAGTGCCTAGGAATCCTGTGCTAGATGCTGCACGAACACAGAACAGAGAGTCCCTGCCACAAAGATCTTACCATTTAAGTATAAGACAAGACAACGGATGGGTACAGATGGATGGGGTAGTACAAGGAAACAATATTGATCAGAATGAGCAGCTGTGGTCTCAGCATACCAGTGGCATAGCAGTTGTCATGTTTTCTGTAGGCCTCATGGCAAAGGAGAGCTTTGAGGAATGATCTGAAGGAGGACAACATTGTTAGTTTTGCAGATATCTACAAGGAGCTCCTGCCAAGAGTGAGGAACAGCATGTGAGAAAGCATGAAAGTGCTTGTTTGGATATATAGCAAGGGGGTGATAATGGCTAGTATCATGGGCCGATCAGAGTTGACCTTTTGATACTGAGTGAGAGATGGTAGATAGGAATGGGGATAGTCCATGAAGGGTTTTGAAAGTGAAGACAAGTAAGCTTATGTTTGGTATGATAGGGAAGAAGGAGCCAGTGAAGGAATGCAAAAAGAAGCTTTGTCAGGAATGGCAGATCAAGGCCCACAATTTATTTCTTGCTTCTGGCACATGCTTTTTAAGTGCATAGATGTAGAACTTCTTACCTTGTCAGCATATCATTGACGGGCTAATGAACAAATGGAACGGGTAAATCAGATCCTGGAACCTCCTTTCTTCCTAATTATCATCAGGATTACTGGGTCTCCTTGCTGCCCTTTGCAAAATTGGCCTATAGTTATCAGTCTTTGTGTCTACCCAACGGAGCCATTCGCTGTCAGCTACGGCAGCACACTTCCATCCAGCATTGCCCACAGTTTCCCTGGTCCCTGCAGCAGTGGATCTAGTCAGTCATTTGCACCATATACCATGGGAGCACACGGAATATCTGAAAGCTGCCATAGCTACAAGCGCTATGCCGATCAAAGCCGTCAGGCTGTACCTAACCTTACCATAGGGAACAGGGTCTGGTTGTCAACGAGAAGCCTCAGATCAACCCAACCATCAACCCAGTTAGACCGTCAATACATAGATCGGGTCAAGATCATGGAGCAAATCAATCCAGTGACATTCAAACTGCAGCTACTAGAGTCACTGAAAACCCACCTGGTATTCCATGTCTTCTTCCTAAGCTTATATAGAGAACCCATTCCCTGGTCAGTCCAGCCCACCAGCACCATCCATAACAGGCCAAGGACAAGAGGAATACTTAGTCTAACAGATTCTGGACTACAAGCAAGTGCGGGGTAAGCCTCATTGCCTAGTGGATTGGGAAGGCAGTGGTCCTGATGGCCAGGCCTGGGAGCCAGTGGAAAATGTTCATGCACTAGATCTACTGCAGGATTTCCACCAAGCTCATCCTGAAACACCTAGAAGTCACCTCAGATGGGGGTGTGGGCAGTACCATCAGGATGAGCTCCTTCAACTGATCCTGAGAACTAGCCAGCCCAGCGTTTGGGCAGATTAATGAGCTCATCTGAATTGTGGTAAGACTGGCTGATAGTGTGGCCCACCTGATTTGCTGAAGGCAGGCCTGTTTTGAAGCTCAGCAGCAGCTGCAGTTGCTCCTGTACCTGCATTGTTCCCAGCTTTCTTCCTGTCCTGCTCCATCCCTGCTTCCCTGCTGTAGCTCTGACCCTTGCCTCACCTCGTGGTTTCTGACTCCGGCTCTGGCTCTTGACTCCAGCACCTGACTCCTGCTCCAACCTCTAGGCACAATTGCCCATGCCCCAGTTGTGACAGGCTGATATGGTCAAAGTGACAGACTAAGAAAAGTGATTGTTGAAGTAGCATTCAGAATAGATCTGAGCAAGGCAAGACTGCATTTGTCCAGGCCAGAGAAAGATGTTGCAGTAATGAAGGCATGAGATAATAAGAACCTGCACTTGATGTTTTAGCCATGATAGAATCTTCTGCTAACCCACTAATCTAGTATTGCTGCCAATGCCAAAGTCTAAACAGGCTACTGTGTCATGAAAGTTACTATTCCATGCTCTCACCTTCTTTGGCGAATGGAAAATACACACTGGCGATCCCCATAGTTCATTCATACCACAATCATATCCAGGAAATTCAGTTCACAAATTCAAAAGGCATAAGTGAATGAGGATAATCAAAGTGAAGTAATATTTTGTATGGACAGCACAGCATTTTCCAGTTGCACCTTTTCTTTATATGGGAAGAACATTTCTGCAGGCCTGACAAAGGAAGCTTTTGTGTGATTGTGTCTTTTCTTTGCACAACTCTTTCTCCAGCATGGACAATTTTCGACAGCGCTGCTCCTTTGAGTGGCACAACAGCATGGATAACTATGGCAGCAGAAAGCCCCTCTTGAATTGTTGAAATACTAGCCTCTAGTGAACTACATAAAATCACCAGAAAGGGGGTCTGAAATGGTGTGCCTTTCTGCGGCCACACTAATGGTAGTAGAAACATCAGGCACATTTTTTAACTCTCATCCTCAGTTCTGCAGTTTCTTCTAAATCTCACATTTTAAGCTTTCGATTTCAGCCAGTATATCAGCCAACATGCTTTAGAATCAAGTGCTTTGTTTACTCCTTTGAAACTGTTCATGTTCTCAACTAAGAAAAACAAGGAAAGGTGCAAGATCTTACTGTACTGCCTCCTTTCAGGAAGTATATGAAAGACTTTCATATATTTAACAAGTTGTTGTTTTTCTTTCTATAAAGAAGAAAAGAGCAATTTACTGAGGGAAACAAACAACATGGTTTTTTACATTTTTATGAAGTGGAGCTGATAATGAGCATTTCAAGACTTCTGTTTCACTCCCTCAACTGATATTAAGCAGCGAGTGACTTCCTTTAACTCTGACTGGTACAGTAAATTAAAATGGCCAAAAGGCATTATTAATAAAATATTGATAGAGATGTGGAATGTTGTCACATTGAAAATGCTTCGCATTGTACTCTAAAAGAAAAATTGAAAATGCAATATCCCAATCAGGTTATATTAATGAAGACTTGCTCCAAGACATGAATATACTTTGGGACAGGAGTAATTTACATGATCTTTCTGTTAAAAGTTGGAGCTTTGTTTCTTCATTTTTTATTTGGTTTGTAATTAAGTACATATGTACATGAGTGTGTACTTTCTCTAAATATACACACATGCATGTGCAGACGATGACAAAAATTATGTTAAAAGAACATTAAAGCTGCAGAACCATGCGCTTGAACTGTGCCTCCATGTCTTATTTACTGCACTCTATTCAAGCCCGACTCTGCATACGGAGATATTAACTCTAGTGCTTCACAAATACTAATGAATTTTATTTTCACAACATCCCTGCTATTTGTCCAAAGCAAAGCTCTCATTAACTTCATTTGTGAATAGAGTCATAGAATTTAAAGCCAGAAGGGACACCAAATCATCTAGTCTGATCTCGTGTATATCACAAGCCACCAACACCACCCAGCACCCACACACTAAGCCAAACAACTAAAATAAGACCAAAGTATTACAGCCGACAATGAGGCTAGACTATTACGTGCCAGCGGCAGAGGATAGGAGCGGCAGAAGTGTATCAGTGGCCGAGGGCACCAGACTGTCTGGGAAAGGATTAAGTGATTAGCAGTTCTGCAAATAAGACCCAAGAGTTTCAAGAAGACCTGGGTGAATAATTGATTTTTTTTCCAGGTTGAACAGACACCCAGCATGTAAAGTTTCATTCCAAATAGTTAAAGTTTAGTAAATTATAAGCCTCTGAAAACAGGATCTTGTAATGCGACTTTTGGTGCACTGCCTATAATACACATACATATATAATTGGGTGGTGTCTTCCCAAAAGGCATATACACATATGTGAGTAGTGCTGGATGTATGCTAAATTGTATTTAGCATGCTCCTTTGACAGTCACCTGCACTCTGCCCATTAATCCAGCTCACATGGGAATTATTATAATGCTGAAATCCCCTGAGCAGCTTCAAATAACTACAATTAAAAAAGAAACTGCCACAGAAATATGTTTTCCTTCCCAAAGTACACTGGCCTAAGTTGCAAGCTTGGCAATAATCAGTCCCCCAGCAGAGACAGAGCTAACCTCCATATCTTGTAACTGTGAGCATCTACGAGCTCAAAAATCAGGCCTTGTGTAACAAAAGTTGCATCTGCAATGTTCTGTGGCTGAATGGAGACTGGTTTCCATTTCTCATTTTCTTTTCAAATGCAATAGTACTGGCTGGGTTTCAAATGCTTGGAACTTTCAACTATGTATATTGTACGCGTACGGTGTGCTAAATTCAGAATGGGGAGTGACAGCACTCCAAATGCAAGAAGCAGTGATATTTTCTCCCTAAGGCTATTGAAAGGTTTTAGAGCATCATAATATAAATTCAAAAATATAGTTGTTATTCCTCACTTCCTCTGTAGCAGTTTTCCTCACTATGAATACTATAAAATAGAAAAGTTTAACACAGAAACATGGGGAAAGAAATAGAATAGGTCTGTTTTTTCTTGTCAGTTGTTTTCTTATATGTATCAAACAAACAAAAACTATTTTATTTTGTAATACACATCATTTTAATACAGGAAATTTTTAAGGGGATTGTTCAAGATTACTTAATAAATAATTAGTTTTGTCCCTGATATTGTACTCTCTGTGTAACTGTGTTTTAAGCATGCAAAATAAAGATTTTTAAAAAAGCAATCCCGTGTAACAAATGCTAAATGCTGGAACAACAGTGTCCTTTGCATGAGCTGCCACTATTTTTGCAATGTAGTATTACCTTGGCCCAACTTCTGGTCTCCCATGCAAAGCTGGAATAAAAAGGGGAACAGGGCTTTTCAATAGAGAAAGTTAAGAGAAACAGAATCCCCTATTGCTTCCCTCTACCCCAGCCACAGAGCGTAAGAGTAGTCACTTCTACTGCCCATAGGATATTTATTCTATATAGTTGCTCTGCTTTTTAGGTTCTGTCCAATCCCATGAGAGGGCCTAGATTTGCCCCATTATGTGGTTTAGGACATGTCATTGAATATCCCATACTCTCACTTTGCTTGTGTTTTTCACTGAACTCTCTACAGTTTCTATGTTTTTCGAGAGCCGAGGGAATCTAATGTGTATGGAGTACAGCCTTTTTGAGTACTTTGTAAGCAGAAAGACACACAAGTCAGTTTGTGTTTGACTCTACATATTTATTTTTTGCATTAAGACAGAAATGGGTGAAAATACTTATTTTGTATTGGATATTGAAAGCAAAATGACCCCAGTGGTACAATATTAGAAGGCTTTAGCTAACAATCTTAATAATATTAGAACTATAAAACTATCCTTGCTTTTGCTAAACCAATAAAACTGGCAATCTTCTTCTATCAGAAGAATAAATGTTCTGTGGCTAAAGAAAGGAAATAGCCAAGAACCATGATAAATTAAATCTCTAATTTTAAATTATTTATTTTGACAAGGTATTTACATGAGGTCTTTAATCATTATACATTATAGGTTTCAAGTTAGTGGTAATCTTTTATTGTACTGGAAGGTGAAACAAAGCAGAAACAATTTTATTTCATAGATTGTTGTGCATATTGGCAGCAGTCACTCGCAATTCATCTCCTCCAAGTTACACACTTAATGGGGTATTTTGCTTTTTTACTATAAAATAGTGTCTTACTGAAATGAAATGCTGCTAATATCTTCAATCAAATGTAATGAGTGTGAGTGACCATAGCAGAAGTTGTGTTGTGTCTATCTACATTTATATAGAAATGTGCATGTTACCTGATGATCTTCTTGTGATGGGCAAAAATACAGTGTCTGTGCTGATTCTTTTGGGTGTCTCAGATGCCTGCAATACAGTTCACTGCAAAGGGCTATTAGCATATTTGTGGACCAAGGGAAGAACAGAAAGAGTTGCTCTTGAGTAGTCCTATTTGATTTTCTCTGAGAAAAATCAGAAGGCAGGGTTGACCACTAGTTATTCCCCTTGTGGGCCTTCCCCTGGTGCAGACCCCAGGATTCTATTCTATTATCCATCTAACTCAACTTATATATGAGAGAGCTAGTGAGGTAGGATGGGCTTCAGTGTCTTCCATCTGTGGCTGGCACTCAGCTGTCTGCCACCATTTCATTAGACCAGAGCATCCCAGGAGAGAGGCTTGTAAGAGCTGACAGAGGCACATCCTAACGAGATGGTGGTAATGTTGGTGGACTGAAGAAAACAATCAGAGGAGGCAGCAGAAACTAGGTCTGTCCCCTTTAGGGTGAGAGGATGTGGGAGTCTTTCATTAATCAAGTTCTCGGCCTAAGTGGCTTGGCTTTAAATATCCTTCTCATTGAACCCAACTTCTAGGGCGTCCTTTCTTCCCCAGTGCTTTGCTGATTTAGACAACTGTATTAAAGCTTGCTACAGGGATGTTGCCATTGGACAGGAAAAAACATTTTGAGGAACTGAAGGAAGTTAAGACTGTTCTCATGATCAAAGGGAGATATTTCCATTCTTTCTAAGTAGCTTGAAGTCTCTGGCTCCTATGGGATCCATCGCTGCATCTGGTTTCCACCTCAGTTTAGCTCTAAGTTCCTTTTATCATCTTTGACCTTTCCAGAATTTGCAAACATTCCTTTGTGATGCAGATCTCACCACAGTTTCCATGAGCTTGTTTCTTCTGGGCTGGATAATTGCACAGTGCTCTAGTTAAGTCTGTGCTGCATGACCTCTGAGAAGCTTTGACTGGTGCAGAATGTGTCTTTCCACCTGCTAAGTGCAGCCAAGCAAACTGCACTGACTCACAACCCACTTTTGGCCCGTGGGCACAATTTGATGCATTAGTTATCACCCAGGGAGCTCTGAATGACATAGAGTCTGGCTATCTTCAGGATTTCCCCATGCCTTGCTGCAGACATTGGGTTGAGCTGGAAAGCTCTTGCTGTCTTTCCGTAGAGCAGAACTAAAGGACGTGATGAGATCAAGAGTTGTTGCATTTCAGAAGAAGGTCTAGTTAGACTATCAGCCTTCCAAATGATGTAGTGCTACAATAAATGTCTTTGAGCAGTCCAGAAGAACTGCTTAGCAGAGTTAAGTGCCTTTGTAATTTACAAACCGGTTCTTGTTGAACTGATAAGGCTGCCCAGAGCAGTCCTTATTACTATTAAAAATGTGTTCATTACACAAATCTGTGTAGCAAACAAATTTATAATGTCAATAGGCCAATAAGTGAAGTACAAGAGCTTTCAGCCAATCAGAACCATTATTCTAGGTGCCATTCTAATACATTTACAGTAGATTGATTGATTCCATATTTTTTCTTCATTATCTTCTCTTATTTGGCTTTCTGGAAAGCCTCTTCAAATTACTAAATCGGGAATAATAGATTTGTTCTCAGCCAGTCTGTTTTCTTACAGTTTAGCAGAGTTCTGAGATGAAGATGCTTATGGTTTTTTTCATTTGTGGCTGATTAAAATGCATTCATTTGTTCAGTCTTACTAACTATTTATCAGATTCCATGGGAGGAATAGTTGCTATTCCTTCTGCAGCCTTTTCTGGATTAAATAAATCATGTGATATTTAATAATTCCATTGAATTACTGTAGAAATTGCAGCCTGTCTTGCTCATTTGCCTTCATCTTTCTTAGTGTTATTCACTTAGATTATGTTTCTGTGGAAGCTTTTGTGAATATATATGTGTTTGGTCTGTGTTTGCAATACTTGTTATATTTCTGATTGGTTCCCAGGTTAATCTAATTTATAGTAAGTATTAGATGTTAATAAAACCCCAATGATTTCTAGTTCAAAGGCTCACAAGGACACCATATAGACTCTGGACTCTGTTCTGGACTGACAGATTACTCTGTGAGAATTGTAATATTTATATGAAATTTATTCAGCCACAAATGATTCAAAATCTCCAGTAATATTCCCAGAGTGTTGTTAATTTTAAGAGTGGCAGCATATGCACTTTCCCACCTTCCGTATAACAAAAATGCTTTGCGACAATGTAATCTTCCAGTCTTACCTTCTGGTCTGTCATCACATGTTTGCAGAATTGCCACTGACCTTCAACTTATGAATCGTATCATGAGCCACCAGCTGAAAGATTATTTCAGGAAGGATGATTGTGAAAGAGAGAGCTGAATAGTTTGTCTGAACTTAAAGTCATGGGCATCAGTGATAGACTTTGAAGGGCTGAAATCAATTGTCATTTTTAATCTGGAAATCTTAGTAAATTGATGTCAAAATTATTGTGGTTTTTGGTTTAGGAAAGCAGGTAACTTCTTTAGAAAGAGAGCATAATGTATAATGGCTCATAAATTATGTTTAATTTTAAAATTCAAGTGAAGTTGAATCGCATATGATTTTCTTCTAGACTGAGGAGGGTTTAAGGTTCAGAGAATTTCTTTCAAGATGCATACAATACATTCACTCCATTATGCACAGCAATGTAATCATTGGGTCAGATTTTTTAAAATAATTCAGAATATTGACAAAATGACAATCTAAGGAGTTAAGCAATTGCTCCCTCTGTTCATTGCTTGGATTCAGTAGTCCATTGCAGGAAGCAATTCATTTGGAATTGATAATTAATTAGGTGCTTTTAAAATGTGAGAGTACATCTGTCCAATAGGAGGTATTCTATAATACTTGGTCACTTGGTATTTCACATCTGTGAGATCTGCAGAATTGGACTTTAATCAACAGGCTGCTTAGATTAGCCTTATTGTGCTTCAAAGGATTGAAATCTCCCTTACTATACACTGGATATAGTGCCTGTACTGCATTTTGAGTTTTATCTTTTTAAGATATGGTAGTTGTAAGTGTATGCCTATGGTCATCACTGGTTTGTTAACTCAGTTGCAGAAAATGAAATGGTGTTTCAAAAAGAAACAAGAATACGTGTAGTCTAATAAGCAGTTCAACTACATTAAAAATATCTGAAAGTGATAATTCTGAAAGATCTTGTGGCTTGCCAGAATTATGCTAACATAACGTTACTAAAACTGAGCGTTGGGTTTGTAAGTGGTTTTCAGTACCCTTGTCTGTTCCTTGTAGAGATTGGAAGGACTGAATTTGCTCTTTAAATATTAAAGGGCCAGAGCCACAAATCTGCTGAGATTGAATTATAACATTCTCTGTACAGTCTGCTTAAGTATCAGGCTCTTAATTTTTCAAAGCAAGTCTGGATTTCTCAGCACTGCACCAGCATCTGAATTCATTATGTATTTCTTGTTAATTGTGTTTCTTACATGAGAAGAATTTTTAATTTAAAAAATACATTCTTGAGAGATTCCTAAGAGAGAGCCATCAACAGGGACCTCCATTATGCGTTTTTATATAATATGAAAGCACACAAATTGCTTGAAACACTTATTATTTATTAATGCATATATAATAAATCTTCGCAAAATAACTAACGTCTTTCTTACAGATATCAAAAGAGCACAGATAAATCTCCCGCTCCTACAGAAATATGCAAGGTAATAAATAGAAAAGACTGCATTAGGATGGAGGGAAATAATTTTCAAAGCTATGGCAAAAAGTAAAGACACAATCTTGGAGGAAGTAAGTGTTTAATTATTTGGCCTAGAGGCTAGGAATTATATGGAAAGAATTATTGACAGCACCATTTCGAGTAAGCCGTTTTCATTCTAATCTATACCCTTTCACATGTTCTGAAAGAAGGAGGTAATACGAAGAATAGAGAATCTAGAATTTATCTGATAAGCATGAGAAAGAAAGGCAACTTACTTTTTAATTATTTATTTCCTGATCAAGGTATCTTATAGATTTTAAAACCAGCTTTCATTACAGATACCAACAACTAAATAATGGGAAGGAGTGAGGTTTTAAAAATTCTCTCTACCCCAGATATCACCTCTGTCTTTCAGCCACAGCTTATTTTTCTCTTCCACTCCTCACTTGGTAAAAGTCCAGAAAATAGTGGGTTCTGGGATTGTGCTTTGAAAACTATTGGATAGGGCTTTGGCACGCCACAGCCGGAAGTGGGATTTTAAAGCTAAGGGAACTCCTCACCAATATGTTTCTGCCATCCCCTGTCCCATTCGTACCAAGGTTGGGCAAAATGAACTAGGACTTCTGCATTGTTCAGGGGTCATTTGTGTGGTTCCCTCTTCAGTTCTCTGTATGTAGACGGCTAATGCCCGAAAAACTGGCAGTGATGGCAATGGCATAAGGACCTAGAGAGATGCAGGTGATACATAAAGGGGAACATACTACTTCCGGGGTCAAGGGGGAAGGGCCTTGGAAGCCAGATCCACTGACCTTAGATCTCTTACTGTTATTTTATAGGACTCAAAAGTGCGTGAGGCTTTTCACAGAAGGCAAAACAAGACACAGTTCCTTTCCCAAAGAACTTACAATCTACATTTTACAGTGAATGGCAGTGACAAACAGTAGGATGGGAATGGGCCAAGAAAGGACTGTGTTTCCAGCAATACAACTACATTGCATGTGCACATCCCAGTGGTTTGAATTTTTTTAATGCATATTATAACATTTAAAGCAAGGTAAAAATCTGTGATGGTGGAGAGCTTTGAAACACACTGTAGATCCCTAGGATGTTTGAGTGTAGTCTCTCCATAGTCTTGAGTGCAGGTTTCCAAAGTCTTTGAGTGGTTGGATGAATCAGGTAGGCACCTCAAACTGTCCCTAAGACATTTGTCACAGTCGCCACCAAAAAGACAGTAGAATGAACCATTCTGCTCTCTGTGCATTTTCTGGCAGCATCCATCACGTGAATTTCAGACTTCCCAGTGGATAGATGCTGGATGATGACTAATAGAGGAAGCAAAGCTATCCTTAGCCAGCGCTGTGAGGGCCTACTCATGAATCTGGAAAATGGAGTGATTATGTTTGAGAGGCCATCAACTATAATACTATCAGGAAGAATTGAACTGTGCTCTGGGTGTGAGATATTCTTGAGCTGACTGCATGCACTGTCTCCAGAACCAGGTCTGCCTTAGATGCATAAATCACTTCCTGTTGAGAGGAAAGAGAGTGAGACAAGGCAGGTCTAAGCTCAGACTAAGGAGGGAGTTCAAGACCAAGACAATCTGTCCTAATGCTTGCAGGCATCCTTAAAAATGGGCTGTGCTGAAATAAAATGCTTTTATTTGTTATCTTTCACTTTATCCTGAAATTGCATCCTTTGTCTCAGTTATGTGGAATCAGCAAAACTGAAATCCAGCTCTTAGGAGTTTATCACTGACTATCAGCATGAGGTTCTATGTTAGTTTTATAGCCTCTTGGCTGCCAGCTGTTTTCAGATTTATTCCTGGGGCTTTCCTAAAAGGTCATAGACCTAAAATCATTCTCATTTGCATTTACACTATGCTAAAAATGCTGTTTCAAAAAGGCACCAGTAGTTTTAAAAATTCAGACATAGGGTGTCTCAGAGACATGTACTTTAGTGCTTTTTATGGCTAAAATATTTGACACTAAAAGAAAATGGTACAAATGTAAAATCAAGTATCCAGCCAGATTAGAAAGTGAATTTTGAGCAGCTATCAACCCTAAACTATTTCTAAAAGAAAATGTAAGTGGTTTTGAGAATCAGTTTGAAAAAGAAATTAAACTATTCAGACATATGGCTATAATAGTGAAATAGAAAGAAAAGAAGCTTATGATGAGATTATCTAGTGCAGTGGTCAAATAGCACTTGAAGTTCTTGTTCAGTTATGCGCTTCTGTACCTTCTTCATTTAAAGGATAAGTTTGATTTTAGCCTGTCCTTACAGTTCATTCTTTTAAATCATGGGAATAGCCTTATTCTTCTTAAGTGCTGCTTTTGTGTGTGTGCTTGTGATGAGAAAATCAGAAGTGAAGTGAATAAGATCATAAACAATGTAGTTGTCACTTTAGATTATTTCTTCCATCTCAGCCTGTAAGGTTGTACAAAGACATACAAATGAAAGTTAAAAAATGTTTGGAACTGGACTTGCTGGAATGTTTTGACAGGGTCAGATCTAGGAAGCTACAGTGGAGAAAGAACATGTCCTCTATTTCACCAGCCTTTTCCCCATCTGCAGTGATCTAGAGCCAGCTGGCATAACCTGGCATAGCTCCAACAGTGACTTCAATGAAGCTATGACGATTTACAGCAGCAGGCGATCTTGACCCTGGTATCATCTGCCAACTGAAGCACAATCTTTGTTGTTTTAGAGACCAGCATTTCTGCTGCATTTATCTGAAATAAATTTGCTTCTTCTCTTGTCCAATCTCCATTGAATGGCTCTGGGATAAGGATGAGAAGAGTCACTGTGTGGTTCCCATGTCTGGATTAGATTAGCTGGTGGCCCAGTCAAGGTTTCTTCCTTGCTAGCATTCACCTTGGCTTCTTTACTCCTAAAAGGGCACACTCAGAAGAAACATAAAAAGACTATTTTTGCCAAATAGCTTAAGTAAGTACATGGAATGATTGAACCCACCTAGGTCTGAGGCAGAGCATTTGGGGGCCTCTTCAAAAAACAGCTAGCTACCAATGTACTAGGAAGGATTTATGATTAGCAGAATAAGCTCTGATTGTGCTGAACAAACTTTCCCCTATATAGTATGTTCTCAAATCTAAATGCATGTCAGAAATGATACTAAATATATCCATCAGCCTTATTATTAGCTTACACAATGCTGGTATTTATAAAACCAAGTATTCTTTCTGCTACAGTACATTGGCAACCTTTGCCTAATTCATACTTTTTTCCGTTGAGGGGATTCAGATGTGATGAACTGCACAGTTCACGACAAGACACTTTAGGAAATGTTCACATGAAATGCTGTTATAAATTAGCAATGACTTTTCAACAGATAGGTTTGAGTGTCTCTACAAAAATCCATATTCTGTCATGTGGGGCAAAGTGAATGTGTTATGAATTTTTGTTGTGAGCGCCTTCTTTCTAGCTGTACTAATGTTTTTGTGTGGTAAATATTAAGTTACATTAAATTCTGGGTTCTCTCACAGTCACATCACTGAATTGAAACCAGGTCAGTTTAAAGCATGGCTCTACTCAAAAAAGTGACTGCAAAAATGGCATAGCACTAATACATCATTGTGTTGTCTCAGGACCAGATGCTGTCTGGCCCTTCTGTAGGGGTGCAGTGGAGGGGGAGATCAGGTTAGCTACTTACGTGACAGGGGAATGTAGGACCATTTCCTCCCTCATTATCCTAGGAACACGCTGTGCCCCAAAATGGAAGGTCATGCCTCTACCCTTTATGTTCGGACACATAGAGCTGGCTAGCTGGACAGAGAATAATCAGCTGCCCCTTATAAAAAGATGTAACACCGGATACAGGTCTTCAATGATTTCCATATTAACAACACTCAGTTTCCATGTAAAAGGATGTTTGTTTTTAACTGCTAGCCAGCGAGGTCAGGCTGGGATATGGGAATCAAAATGGGGCCCTTCCCTCCTGCACAGCGCCAGGACTAACCATTCTGTGGGTTCCGCCTGTGTGACTCTGTTGCCCTGGATGGGTTTGTGTCGGGGTAGCTGGAATTTTGTAAATAATTCTGTTGATGATGCACAAAAAAGAAGGAAATCACCTCACTGTCTATTAGTTGTGTTGGCTGAGGAAGTAGAAAGCAGTAAAATCTTTACTTTTGTCACTAGGATACACAGGCTCTGTGCTCAGACTTTTAGTGTACACAGAAAACGGATGTGCTTAGAAAGAATGTAAAAATGGCACCCTATCAAAACTACTGAGATTTACAGTGTTGCCTTATGGTCCACTGCCATATACTTTCCTAGATCTCGGTGCTAAAGTCCAGTCGACATCAGGGGTTTCATTTTAAGTGGTTATGCTGGTCTATGAAATATGTTTAGATTTGACGGATTTATTCTTTTAAGGGGTCAATGTTTATTGCGCTTTTCTTTTTGTTGAAGTGGAAGTTCGTTCTTTTAAAAAGTGTATAGATAAGCACTATAATCATTTTAAAAGCTCTTGCTA
The DNA here is from genome assembly GCA_007922305.1 of Dermatemys mawii. Lineage (NCBI taxonomy): Eukaryota > Metazoa > Chordata > Testudines > Dermatemydidae > Dermatemys > Dermatemys mawii. The sequence continues at coordinate 10,618,574 of ML677348.1, forward strand.
TTTAAGTGGGTTCTAATGAATCATGTGGGTAGTCATCCACGTTTTGCTATGCTGCTAGAATTTCAAGCTTGCTTTTTCTGAACAGTCCTAACACCTGTAAAGCAACTTACAATGTATAGGCAAAATAGCCACTGAAGTTGTCAGGGTTCCCTCCCCACTCTGAACACTAAGGTATGGATGTGGGGACCCACATGAAAGACCCCCTCAGCTTATTTTTGCCAGCCTAGATTAAAACTTCCCCAAAGCACAAATTCCTTGAACAGTATCATTGCCAACACCAAGTGATTTAGGCCTTGTCTACACTACGGCTGGATCGACACGTAGAGATCGATTTGTTAGGGATTGATTTATCGTGTGTCATCAGGATGTGATAAATTAATCTCCAGAGGCACTCCCATCGACTCCGGAACTCCAGCTTGCCAAAAGGCACAAGGCAGAATCGATGGGGGAGCCCACTGTCGACTGCTGTCACCGTGAGGACAGCAGATAAGTCCACCTAAGATGCGTCGACTTCAGTTACGGTATTCACGTAGCTGAAGTTGCGTATGTTAGGTCGACCCTCCCCGCCAGTGTAGACCAGGCCTTTGACAAAGAATCAAGGCAAGGACCACTTGGAGTTTCTATTCCCCCAAAATTTCCCCCCAAGCCCTACATCCCTTTCCTGGGAGGCTTGTGAATAATACCCTCACCAATTGTTACAGGTGAGCCAGATCCAAACCCCTGGATCTTTAAAACAATGGAAAAATCAATCAGATTCTTAAAAGAAGAATTTTATTTAAAGAAAAGGTAAAGAATCACCTCTGTGAAATCAGGATGGTAGGTAACTTTACAGAGTAAGAAAAGATGCAAAATACAGAGGAACTCCCTCTAGCACAGTTTCAAAGTTACAGGAAAACAAAACAGGGATAAACCTCCCTCTGGCAAAGGAAAAATTCACAAGTAAAAATAAAAGATAACTAACACAACTTGCCTGGCTATACTTACAATTTTTGTAATATGAGAGACTGGTTTATTTGTAGGAAATGAATTGCTGGCTGGTCCCTCTCAGTCCCAAGGGCGAACGAACCACAAACAAAGAGCACCAAACAAAGCCTCCGCCTCCCCTCCAGATTTGAAAGTATCTTTTGTCCCCATTGGTTCTTTTGGTCAGGTGCCAACCAGATTATCTGAGCTTCTTAACCCCTTACAGGTAAGGAGGAATTCTAGGCTACCCCTCTGTATGGTTATGAAAGAAGTCAACTCTGAAAAGGCTCAGCAGTCTGTGTGTGTGTTATAAATTTCAAGATTAGGGCCTGTGTGTGTATTTTTAAACACAGATTTGGTCTTAACTGTCCAATAGTCAAAGTTGCCCTTTACGCTTAGTATTTTATCTTGGTACAAGACTGGTTTTCCAACTCAGGTTCAATCATTGCCATCTATTTCTAGGAATAGATTGAACTAAACTTTTGTATTAGTTTACTTGACCATTTTATGTACAAGTTAGACCAGAAAGGAAAAACATTATTTCATCTCTAAAAGGAATATACATCATTTTAATTTCCCACATGTTAGTCAGATATGTTTTACTGGTATCCTGCCTTCATGATAATTATTACTTGAGGCTAAATTAATGCTTTAATTATTAAAATGAATGCCTACAATGAGCGCACTGCAGAACATAATGCTGCTGTGATTAAAATGCAAACTACAAGCTCTGTACATGAAGATGTTATCAATTTCTTGATATATATTACAGTGCTATGAAGGTTGATCAAACCTATTAGCATACCATGCAGGTCATAGGCCTCACTGAGACAGAGACTCCTGGTTAACTGGGGACCAGAGTCTGATATTCTTCCTCATACTGAATCATACTTACTCTACAAGTAGTCCCATTGATTTCAGTGGCGTTACTCAATGAGATGAAGAGTATCACAATCTGTCCCTTGAATGTGGATAGACGAGGATTCGTTTTATTTTCCAGTCTGTTGAAATAGCTCCCTGTTGTGTACCACAGGCCTATGTAGGGTGACCAGATGTCCTGATTTTATAGGGACAGTCCCAATTTTTGGGTCTTTTTCTTATATAGGTTCCTTTTACTCCCCACTGTCTGTCTTGATTTTTCACATTTGCTGTCTGGTCACCCTAGGCTCATGCACAGCTGCACTCAAAGAGTGTCATCTAACAGACAAAGTAAAATGCTGAGCTGAGCAGCGGGTGGAAGATCCTGAAAGCAAAAAAGAAAAATTCCCACTGTGGCTGCAGCCGCGGTACCAATGGTTCTGGTGTCACATGCAGGAGAAATTTCCCATCACGATCCTCAGAAATGGGAACAATCCATGGAGTTCCAGGGCTGCCCTGGGCACGTCCATTGGTATCAAGACACAGGGGAGGACAGCCAGAACAGCCTGCAGCATGTTAGGCCTGATAGGAGGTGTAGCTATGGCCCCATCCACCCTTCCAGTCCCCATGAACAGCTGACAAATGTAGAACAACTCTGCGGGAAGCATAGGCTTACACCTGTAAAACAGAAGTGGTAAGTATCTACGGCAAGATGCCTTGGGACCATTATGCCTGGTCCAGCACAGCACAGGCATAATGCCTAAGAGGAGCTCAGCTTGGGTGCTTGTTGTTTAATTTCACATGATCATTATGGTAGTGCCTAAGGACCAGCCCAGAATGGGCCCTATTGTGCTAGACGCTGTACAAACAGAGAACAGCAGAGAGTCCCTGTCATAAGAGCTTACAATCTAAATAGGCCAGACAGACACAGGGTAGGGGAAGGGATATAAACACACAAACAGAGAGAACAATGTGATGGCAGCAAATGTTAGGATAGTTCCATGCTTTGGGTGGGGGGTTAGTTAGGAGAGGATCAGCTCAATGGAAAGAAAAATGAAGGGCATGGAGGATGAGGACCACAGGAGAGGGAGAAGAGGGTTGGAGAGGCAGATGTAGAGTGCAGCCTAGGTGAAGAGACTGTGTGGGAGAGGCCGGGGGCAAGTTGGAGCAAGCAGTCACTTAGCACAGAGCAGAAAAAGTCCAGTTAAAACGCTGGCAACTTCTCCGAATGTTCAGCAGTCCAAAGGTCCCTGCTTTGGCTGCTTCTGCCTCTGTTGGCTGGAGGCTCTGGCTGGCTCCTCCCTCCAGCACACATGGGTTCTCGCCCCCCCCCCCCCCGCACAGCAAAGTTCTGGGTCCAGGGGGTTAAAGGAGGCCCTGTTTTAAGTTCTTATCCCCAGTGCTGCAGTGATTTGGCTACTTCTGCCTTTGCTGACTGGAGTCTCCAGGTGCCTCCTGTCTAACTAGTGCCCAGCTAGTGCTCCTCTTTTCACCCTCCAAGCCTGGCTCAGGTTAGTAGCACTTTCCTAGAGATAATAGGGAAATGAAGATATATTTAAATCTGCCATCTTCCAGTTCAGGTAGAACCCAATAATCAAGATGCATAACTTGACTTTTGCCTCTTGCATATTGTGAGTACCTGGAACATCTTTTCCATACAAATGTATTCCATGAGCCTGTTTACCCACCATTATAGCTTGATTGCATGAAGCAAGAGGATAAGCTCAGTTTAAGGTCACACTGTCAGACAGGGACACAGATTGAATTAGATCTCAGGCTCTGCCCAGCTCCTTCTGCCTGTGCTCTTGCCCACATACCTTCCTTAAAAATAAAAAAAAAAGCGTATCACCTTGGCTTCCCAACTGCTCTGGTAACTGAATCTAAAAGCACTCTGACAGTGACGCAGTGCTGGGTTTGGAAATGCTGCGATACAAGATGCTTTGCCCTCTTTGTTTCCAAGTTGTAGGGACATTAGCTTTGTTTCAAAATATTCTGAGGTTTTGGTTTGCTAAATATTGATGATTTCTACATAGATAATTACATGATTTCAAAGCCTTTAAGCCCCTGGCTTTCTGCTCCTGACAGAATGTCACTGCTTTGAATCTTGCACACAATTTAAGAAATCAAACAAGATTGAAGAGATCTCACTAATGAGTCACTAGACACAAAGGTGGTTAACATCAAAAGAGACCGTCTCATCTTTCCTAGCTGCAATCTTACATAAATGATTGTAAGATCTTACACACTTAGATCTTGGATGCATGGCTATTTAAATTATTGAAGCCAACAAACAAATTATATCTAGTGTACAAGCTATGAGTAGGTAATAGGTAGACATGGAGCCTGAGTTGTGAGAGCTGCTATAGGCAATGAGGGCAAAAACAAAGGGAATGTTGTGTAGAGCAATGGTAAAATTATGACTGTGCATGATAGAAGTTACCATGTGGATTGCTTTTGAATCTTTGGAAGGCTAAACTTTCAGTTCTGAATATTAATAAATATAAATACTGCCTGTAAAGTCTTAAGAATGGAGTGTTCTTTTGAAAGAACATTGTTTTGTTGGGGGGAGGGTTTAAAGGTAAGCAGTGAAGTGGCCTGCTCTAAAGGATACCACTCTAAGCCATCATCTGAATTGCATGTGGAAAGCGAGACACTAGGGATGAAATCCTAGCACCATTGGAAACTTTAATGGATGCAATTTATCAATTGGGAATGGCATTTGAGGAGTAGTTGTGGGTAACACAAAGGGCACAGGGCTGGAGGAGAGAGAAGTGCTCTGTTGACAGGTGCTGGAGATGACTTATGACGTATAATAAAGAATATGGTTCCCTGAGCTCATGTCTGTATGTCAAAGAAACCACAGAGCAGTTGGCAATGACAAATTTATGGGGAAAAAGAGGCAGTGTGAAAGAAGAATGTGGCAGCATTAAGTATGTAGGGGGTTCTTTGCAATATGTTGCACAAAGAATAGAATCTCCTTTCATCGAGGCACTGTGCATACAACAGCATCCAAAACAACAAGGACAAGTGCCTATTAGACAATCATGGTAGGATGCCACTGCAGCTGGGATGCTTCCCTTAATAGATCTGTTCTCAGTAGCATTTGGAAAGGAGACTGAGGGGAGCTGGATGCTTGTGAATCTGAAGATCCTCCCAGGCATAGTGGGAGGCATGAAACAGAGCGCATAGACATGTGGAGGCAGAAGAGGGGAGAAAGGGAGTCATGAGGATTGTAGCACTTGGTAGACCAAAGAGCAGACGATGAAGGCACAGGTGTAAATGGATATAGAATTATGGGGAGCTCTGGAAATAAAGCAGAGTTTGAATGTGCCATGGAGGAGGAGAGGATGCCAGTTCAGATGTTCAAGAAGGTGGAAAGCGGTGGCTCAGCACAAGAATCCTCAATTATCACGAGACAACAGTGTTTTCAAAATCAAATACCACAGCTGTGGTGGTGGTACAAGAACCTAAACAAAGAAGAATGGTAAGAGCAGACAAAAAAGATCTTGGTGGCAGAACTTGGATGGAGAGAGAGAGAGATGACAGAAAAGTAGGAGGTTGTAGTAATTGAGTAAGAAAGTAATGAAAGAGTGGAATAACATCTAGACAATAGCAAAGCGCTTTGGAGAACTTGGGCCTGATCACATGTCCTCTGACAATCTACCTGTGAAGAAAAAGAAACATCAGGGAACATTCTAGGAAAGCTGCATGATCAGCAGTCATTCATGCTGTCGGTGATCTGCATTCGTAATCAACTCGTATTCATTTGAAAATGAATCTGGATCAGCCCTGATATCACTGCTCTACAACCAAAATGCTTCTGAAATAAATGTAGTCAAACTTTACTAATTCTGGGTCACTGAGAATGAAAATGATGCTTAAAATTGTTGATTGGTTCTAGTTTTCAAGATATGCTATTGGGTCAGTATATATGACCCTTGACATGGGAATGGCGGAGAATAAGTGAGTTATAAAGGGAAGGGATCTCAATTTAAACCAGAAATGACTAAAATACATCTTTGACTGCATCTATGAATAAATCTATGACTGGGTTTGGACAGTACTTGCTTTTTAGGCAAAACAATGAATGATGCAATCTGAAGCTGGTATTGCATCATACATGATATGAATTGCATCATGTTATTCCTAGAAGTCATGGATGATGCAGTCATAACGAAGCTTACATCACTTTGCTGAACAAATTGCCCTATATCAGCTCTAGAAATCATACAGTGTCGTGCTCTCTTATCTGTCAGTGTTTGATTTTGCAAAGGGACACATTTCTGTTTAGCCAAAGTGAGCAGAGATGCCTCGTACTTGTGTGAACAGTACAGATAACTTCTGCTATGTTTGTGGTGAAGTGACTTCTGCATCACAAAAGCGCAGTATAACCACTCTGGTTAAGAAAGCCTATCACCTTTATTTTGGCTGCAAAATTGGAGATCAGGACAAGAGGTGGGCCCCACACATATGCTGCGACACTTGTGCAACAAATCTTTGCCAGTGGTTGAACAGGAAAAGGAAATGTATGCCTTTTGCAGTGCCAATGATTTGGAGAAAGCCAACAGATCATACCAGCAATTGTTACTTCTGCATGGTGCCTCCAGTTGGGAAAGGTGTGTCAAAGAAGAAAAAGTGCACTGTGCATTATCCAAACATTCCATCAGCTATACGCCCAATACCTCACGGAGAAGGACTGCCGGTTCCTGATGCACCAGAATCATTCTCACTTGAATCAGATGAGGAAGAGGAAGAGGATGAAACTTCTGGTCCTGAACCATCAATGTCACAGGACCCACATTTTCTCCCATCCTCCTCCTCTGAACCACACCTCATAACACAAGCTGAACTGAATGACCTTGTCAGGGATTTGGAACTATCCAAGAGTAAGGCAGAGCTGTTGGGCTCCAGACTACAGCACTGGAATCTCCTGGCAGGTGATGTTAGGGTTTCCATGTTCCGTGACCATCAAAAGGATCTAGTCCCATTCTTCTTCATGGAAGGTGATCTTGTAGCCTGCAACAACATCGATAGTGTGATGGCAGCCCTCAACATCGTTCACGATCCAGATGAGTGGAGACTCTTCACTGATTCATCGAAGATGAGTCTTAAAGCTGTTTTGCTGCATAATGGCAATGTTTTGCCATCAATTCCAGTTGGTCATGCAGTCCATATGAAGGAAACCTATGACAACATGAAACAACTTTTGAGGTGCATAAACTCTGACCAACATCAGCGGCAGCTTTGTGGCGATTTGAAGGTTGTTGCTCTCTTGTTTGGTCTGCAGACTGGATACACAAAGTACTGCTGTTTTCTCTGCAAATGGGATAGTCGTGCAAGAGATTCCCACTACATCAAGAAAGATTGGCCACTCCGACAGTCATTGGAGCCTGGGAGGAAAAGTGTTCAGCATCCACCACTTGTTGAATCAAGGAAGATTTTGTTACCACCCTTACACGTCAAGCTGGGTCTGATGAAGAACTTTGTCAAGGCCATTGACAAAACACAAGCAGCTTTCAGGTACCTCTGTGGAAAATTTCCAAGGTTAAGTGAAGCTAAGATAAAGGAAGGTGTCTTTGTTGGTCCTCAGATTCGTGAACTTCTTCGAGATGATGCATTTGACCATGTACTGCGTGGCAAGGAAAAGACGACATGGAAAGCCTTCCAGTCAGTGACAATACATTTTCTCGGAAATAACAAGGCAGACAACTACAGGTTGGTGGTGGAAAACCTCCTCAAGGCATACAAAAGCCTTGGTTGCAACATGTCACTAAAGATACATTTTTTTGCACTCTCATCTAGATTTTTTTCCACTGAACTGCGGAGCAGTGAGCGACGAGCACGGCGAGCGATTTCACCAGGACATTGCAACAATGGAGAAACGCTATCAGGGCAAATGGAGCCCATCAATGCTTGCAGACTATTGCTGGACAGTGACAAGAGATGCTCCATTTAATGAATAGAAGAGACAAGCCAAGAAGCGCCGAGTAGACACTGAATAGGACTAAACTATGTACATAATAGTTTTTTGCCTTTTGTTTCATAATACATGTTATTTATATAACCCTTTTGCTGATTTTTAAAGTGTTACATAAACAGGACAGGTGAAATATCATGTAAAGCAACCATAAACACGTGAAAAGACCCAGGTTTACAATTTATGATTAAAACTCTACTATCTACACAATATACATAGACACAAAATGTAAAAACTTGAATATCTTAGAAACAGTAGCCAATCTGTTGTTTTAATTGTCATATTTGAATTCAGCACATCAAAATGCATAATAAATATCACATTTTATCTCTGAAGCGGACTACTTCTAAAAAATTGTAGACCAGTGATTTGGTCATCAACATTTTTTACAGAAAATGCATTTTGAGTGGATTTCTATTTGGGAGCAAATACAAAACACAGCTCTTGGTGAAAGGAGATTATTGTACATCTTTTCTGGTCTGCATTAAATGATATTAAAACTTTTAGGAATGATTCCATCATCTGGGAATAATGCAAGTGCTGCCCTACTGACAACCACTGTGAGGCTGCTAACAAGGAATGCATCCTGCATGGGTCCAAAAGAAAGAATCCGGCACAGAAATCACAGATGACTAATTCAGAGCACCATTTGCACAGCAGTTGAGAGCAAGGAGGAATGGTATCTCAGATACGTTGTATAAACTGAACAGCAAAGCAGCAGTCCCACTTCATTTTTCTTCTTTCTGTGCTTTCTGTTATCTTATTCTGGTTTTCAGGCTGGATAGGATGTGGCCTTTCGTTGCTTGCCTATTGGACTTCTTGACCTTTGGGTCAAAGTGTCTGTCTGGCCCTTAACCAGAGAAATTTCTAAATATATTGTTAAGTTACATCTTTGTCAAGGTCTGTGTTTTTCCTCTGCTCAATTCCAGTTTGATATGAATGCACTTGATGGCAGATTTCATCATAATGCATTTCTGATTGCATGAAAAGTGAAAGGCAACCGTTTGTCTTGACTAACCTTTGAAGTCATCTCAATTGTTCCTGAATTTTTGTGGAGCTGTCTAACTTTTCACCCAAAATAGTTTTCATGTTGTCTTACTCAGATAGTGCTTCTCAATGAGATGTGTGAATTGTTTTAAAATCAGATATTTTCTGTTTAGCAAATTTCACAATATTTAATTATAGCTTTCTAAATTTTCCTTCTTTTCACCAAATCTCCCTGATTGATCTTTTGCTGTTAATTTTTTTAATTGAATATGTAATTAGTAATTTCTCTGCCAGAGTGAAACATCATCAGAAACCAGAGAGGTAGCCGTGTTAGTCTGGAATTACAGAAGTGACAAAGAGTCCTGTGGCACCTTAAAGACTAACTAAAGTATTAGAGCATAAGCTTTCGTGGGCTAATTCCCACTTCATCTTATGCAAGCATGCTTGCATCTGACAAAGACACCTCAAGGTGTCTGTCATTAGACACCTTGCTTCTGTCCTCATTCATACAAATGAAGTGTCTGTCATTAGACACCTTGCTTCTGTCCTCATTCATATATATAATCACAATGGAACATGTTTGACAGTTTTATAACCCTCACCAGTTCACTGTACACTGAACTTGAACGTTGCTTTCTCTATTTTTTAATTGTATATATTAACTTTACCTGCCTATGCAGAAAGTTTTGTGCCATGCAATGTAAAAATAATAATCGTGTGAATTCAAAAGGTAATACCAGGGCTCCAGGGCCTTCCAGTAATTTGCAAATTAGATAACGTTCTCTGAACGAGTGCCTAATAATGAACAAATATCACTTAACAGGACATTGTCATCTTTAAAAACATACTTCTCACTGATTTTTTAAATCTACTATTATAACAGATCAGTCTAAAAGAAATATTGCAGAAAAATATTTTCTCAGTTTACACATTATTTACTTTATATAGCTACTACCGTCTTTCACATAGTAAGTTTCACTGTTTCACCTCTCTGGTCAATTAAGCAGTTTCCTCTGTTTGTGTATGATTTTCACATAGCAAGAGGGGAGAGAAAAAATGTTTGTAAAAACGGAAAAATAGGAAGACCACAAAGGCTAGCAGGGATACTCCAGAACAGGAGCAGTACTTCGAAAACCGCTTTGATCCATTTTCTTTTTAGACTGACTAGTCTTCAAGTTGTGGTGTCCATTTTTCCACCCTTCAGTGATAGCTTCTCAGTTCTGATGTAGTAGGGGCATGCTTTCCGCTTCAGTTTGGGCAGAGAGAATTGATATTAATTCAATGCAACTCTTACAAGGAAAAAATGTGCTTCTTTAATGTTTTATTGGTTGGATTCTGAGTTACTGCAAGTAAATGCTTTTTTGCTATCCCATGCAGCCCATTCGTTTCATTTAATCTCATACATTTAAACATGTAGTGTGTTTTTTCCTGTGACAAGGAAATGAAACGGTGCTTTTCAGAAATGTAGAAACACTGACAATCCAAATAAGCATCAACCCATTTCATTCTCTCCCGTTTTTTCTCAGATTCTTGGGCTGTTGATCAACAAACATGTACCTGCCAGCTAAGATATCAATCAAGCTATTCAATCACAAGTGTCCACTCTTCACACCCCGGCACTGTGCCTGTTTTCATTGATTTTAATGATGTGACCTTTAGAGCATCACTTTTGTCATTTTATTATAGTTTCTGAAATAGTTTTGCTGAATAAAAACTGTACCCTGTGATTTTGGCCAAAATGCTTCATGCTTTAAAAGAATTAGTCTATGTAATATCCTAGATTTTTAGGATAAGATTGTCTCTTCAAGGTGAATCTCATCTCTTGGAAATTACAACTGAAAAAGTATGTGACTTAGATGGCTTGTTAAATCTTCTGATTTAGAAAGCTGTCTTACACTGAGAAAGCTGGCATTATTTGATCCAAGACAACGAGTAATAGATGAAAGACTTCTTTCTTTATAAGCATGTGTTCCTAGAAGTTACTGACATCAAGGCAGTGCACTAATGCAATGAACATTTTCTCTGACTGTACAGTACAAATGCATGAATGAAAATTAACTAATCCAGAGTGCTGCTAGGATTAAGTAATCCTTTCAAAATAAACATTTTCCTCATGTTGTACCATTGCACAATTGGCCTCATTCATTATAGAGGTTTTTCTCCTTTCTCTGAAATTGTTCATTTTTAGAGTCAGATACCATACTAGGTAGACCACTGATCTGATCCAGTATGACAAATCCTCTATTCCCATGTAACTCTAATAATCTGAATGCAAATTATTTGGGCTGTGATCCAGCAAAGCACTTAAGGAGGTAATTCTAAGCACCCGACTAGTCCCATTAACTTCACTGGGACACCTCACACATGTAGAATTAAGAATGTGCTTAACTGCTCTGCTGGATTGGGGCCTCAAACAGTATATAGTACTTATTTCCAAATCAAGCCCACTGGCTAACTATTGAACACTTAGGTGCACTTGCACCTTTCTTCTACTGTTTCAGTGTCTTTGCTGCTTATCAAAACAGTGAAGTCAAATAATATATCAGAGGGGTAGCCATGTTAGTCTATATCCACAAAAACAATAGAGAGTCTGGTGGCACCTTAAAGACTAAGAGATTTATTTGGGCATAAACTTTCATGGATAAAAAACTCCATTTCTTCATGCATCCAAAGAAATGGGGTTTTTATCCCCGAAAGCTTATGCCCAAATAAATCTCTTAGTCTTTAAGGTGCCATCGGACTCCTCATTATCAAATAATATAGTACTTCCATTTTAGGATCTCAAAGTATTTTATAAATATTAATTAAGCCTTGCAACACCGCCACCTTGCAATATATAGCTAAGTATTGTTATTTTTCTATTATCTATATCATTTGCACTGTTGTTATCATACTTCCCAGAGTACTGTTTGCAGATGGGTAAAGTGAGGCCCAACGAGTTCAAGTGACTTGCCCATAGTCACAAACTAAGTCAGCTGCCAAGTTGACATTATAAAAGTCCTGTTCTTTAGCTGCTAGAACAAGGTAGCTTCTCTACGTTATGTATCATGGGGGATTTGGGGAGTTCAGAAAATTAAGTAGAAGTTGGAGGATAGAAATGAATGTTTTGAATATAATAGAAGACCATCCTGATTCAGTGGGGAAATACTTCAACCTTCAGAGGCACTCAAGTCCAAAACATTCTTGGAAATACCACCACCACCACCATCATCATCACCACCACGACCACTAATACTATTAGAAGATCTGAAATGGTTGCTGATAGATATGAGGATGATCATGCTTACAAAATTGTAGATTGACCTGTGAAGGACGTGGAAGATGCTTGTGATTATGAATATTATATGTTCTGTTTGTTTGATTAGTATTGTATTGTTTTCTATATGATTACCAGGGATAATTCCAGCAGGCACTGATGGGCACTTAGGCAGACAAACTCTTCTGATAGTCTCACATTTACCAGTAATTAAAGGATAATGCAGAGAACCAACCACTTGAACTTCTATCCCTGGCCCCTTAGTCAGCTGCATATGCCACTTTCACCAGGTTCAAGAGACACAGGGGAGACAAAGAACTTGAGGGTGGATATTAAGGGAAACCCTGGAAGAACAGGCAGAGAGAGAGACAGGGACTGTTGGGGTGCAAAGTGGTGCCTTTTTGTTGTGCTTTGTTCCTGATGTTAAGATCAAATAACACTTTGTTTTGAAGAAGCTGCTTTGGGTCACTATGTTAACCACTGGTCACAGCTCTCAAAGAGTTGCTGGGTTTGAATAATTGGGCCTGCTGAGGAACCACTGTCAGTACACACAGAACTGTAGCCTTGGCCCTGGCCTGGGAGCGGAAAAATCCCGGGATTCCACTGGGAGAGGTGAAGGCGCAGGACATGTCACCTGAGTGGGTGCACTTAGAGACCAGAGCAGGGTCAAAAGAGAAGCTAGCTCTGAACCAGCCCCTAGAAGTCTCCTGAGACATTAAAACTTACTGGGACCATTTGTGCCCTCCACACCTTTCCTCTCCCCTTCCCTCCCTCTACATTGATGAAACTGTTCTCTTGGCAGTCAGTCAGAACTAGTATGGAACTTTCTGGTATTATTTGTATTTGCTGGCCTCTTTTTTATGTTTCATCTTAGTCAATCTATACACTTTTAATATCTGAAGTTGGAAAACAATTAGCAGTTGTTCGCTTGTGAGCACTGTGGGTAGTTTGCCCGGTCGCTTGTGAATTACACAAGTCTGGTACTGCCCAAAAGAGAAGTCTTGAGTCAGTTTCCACAATGGGTCTTCCAACATGGCAACAGGATAATGAACCAGTGAAGCTCAGTGTTTTCGATTTATCATACTGAGCAGTAAGACTCAGACTTTGGCAGGTGAGAGCCATTTTATCATTACATGGGATTGCAAAGAGCCCCAAACAATTACACCCAAATATGTCACATATTTGAAACATGGCATCATAAAAATGGGATGCTACATTAATGCGAAGACACAGTGTCACAACATCATCACATATGGAGACCACATGCTCCTCCTCCTCTCTCTCCTGGCATCTGGGAGGGTAGGGCAGGGCAGGGCATTTCTATCGTGACTTCTTCCACTAGTGGCTGAAGAGGAGAATTGATGGATGTTATCTTTTCTCTCCCTTTATTCCCCCAGTTCCTTCTGGGAGGGAAGCAATGCTCTCACATGTCATGTGATTTGATTAGCTCTTTATCTTTCCCTCCAGGAGCAAAGGCAATCTCTGTTCCATTTGCACAGTGTGTTGTACACTCCCTGACAAGGTGCAAGTAGGACAATGGAGAGCCATGTGTAGCTCTAGAGATCTGAAGTTCTCCTGAAAATGGCACTCCTGGCTTTGTGCCATTTGTACTATCCCAAACCAACCACCTTATATTTCATATCTGTATTTTATAGTGTGAGAATGCATAGTCCAGGGTTATGTTGATTCTACAGAGCTGATGTAAACCATGTAGTTTCTTGACAGTGTTTGTTTCCAAAAAGCCAGTGACTGACCCCTTGTGACTTAATGTGTCATTCCCTGTGTTGTAACAGGTTGGGCTGTGATCTTTGCATTTCTCACAAGGAGCATTTTACGTCTTTAAAAACAACAAAAACGTCTCTTTACAAATAAGCTAAGTGGGATCAGGTTAATAATTTCCTGGGCCAGTGGATCAGAGAGGCTGAACAGATGAATGTGGATTTTCAGTCTGATGTCTCAGAAGGGATTTTTCCCTTCTGTTCCATTGTTCTCATTATGCAAATTATGTGGATTAATGATATTGCCTGTGTTAGCTACCCATCATTTCTTTGAAAAACTCCAGAGTTACACTGAAACTTACACTAAGAACCACTTTCAACAGACAAGTCTGTCTTAAGTGACAACTAAAATATTCCCCAATGTATCTAATGCAATATAGTTTAGTAGAGACCAGTGTTTGCTAGTCCATTTAGGAGGTGGCTTAAAGTAGACTTCACTGTATTTCATTTCAGTCTTATTTCAGTTAAAACATTTTAATGTCTTGCTGTACTTGGGAACCGAACCCTCCAACTTCATCTAAAGCTGAATTCAAGTCCACTGAAGATGATGGGAACTGGATTCTGGCAGAGGTGTTCTAGCAATGTTTACCTTTGCTACATCCAATTAAGTAAGCAAAGTCCAGTTAGGATGATCTGAAGATGTAATCTTGTCAGAGACTCTAACACAGAATTTTTATCCTGTCTTTATCCTGAATGTCAGAGAGACAAAGTGGGTGAGGTAATATCTTTTTATTGGACCGACTTCTATTGGTGAGGGAGACAAGCAGCTATAACAAGCAGGATAATGACTGACCTCTAGTGGCAGTAAAGGTGAATTACTAATTGATCTAGTCGAGGTCTGTTGGTAACCACTTGTGTGATTTGCAAACATCTTGGCAATTGTGCAATATATAGTATGGTTGGGAAATGAAAATCAGTAAACTTAAGAGAACATATATTTAATAATAATATGTGATAACCTGAAATTGATTACATTTGCCACTGAATGTCTCAGAGAAGAATGCTTATTATAAGAGCTGCTGAGTCAATTATTGATAAACGCTGATATTGCAATAAGTCAATAAAGGGACTGAGACCCTGAAATTTCTCAGAAATTTTGTCTATGCCTCCAGATGTTAGGACAAGATGTTGCAAGAGGATTTGCACATCTTTATTCAGTCTTGCTGGTTCCCATGCTATTTTCAATACAAAACATCTTTGTCTTTTGTGTGCTTGAAATCTTTAAATAGCGTACTGTTTTTAATATAATATAATATATTATATGATATAATATATATGCACCACTTATACGCAGGACCACTCCGTAACATGTATGTGCATTCAGACCAAGAGAGATAAGGAAAGGAAAAAAAAAAGTCAAGGCTAGCTCACCTACCCCACTTCTACCTACCAAAAGAATTCCAACCCTTTAGCCACTGTGGTTATGTCTACACTTATGGTGGTGTGTAGAATACATACACTGCATACCCCTCTGACAAAGGTGTAAAAAGCAGTGTAGATGATGAAGCACTCTTTAGTCGAAAAGAGTAAAAACATACCAGATGAAGTTCTGTGGACTGCAATGTGCAGGAGATCAGATGAGACAATTGTTATGGTCCCTTCTGGCCTTAAAGTCCATGAGTGCACACTACTGTTTTTAGCAGTGTTGTGTCCGGCTGCCTCAGCATTTCTCCATTACAGGGAAAGGCTCCCACAGCAAGGAGAGGCTCTAGCAGGGGGACGCAGCGGGGAAAGTCTCCACGATCTCCCTGCTGCCGGAGCCTTTCCCCACTGCCTCCCCCGACCTGAGCCTTTCACTGCCACTTGTAGCTACACACTGCAGTGTGGACACACCCTGCTTTTCTGCACATACCCTATATGCCACCATAAATGTAGACAAGGCTTAAGACTCTTTATTGATTTCACTCCAGCTGACAACAAGACAGTTCTCTCTTCTAAGAGAAAGGAAAAGAACCAGTTCATATGAATCCAAAGCTAAGTAGCTAGTCATTTTATATATAAAATATTCATCCAATGCTATCTCAGTCATATATACCCTGAGAGGGATTCACTTGGGTCCAGTTTTTCAAAAATGACTGCTAGTGATTATTCAGATAATTTGAAGGGACTTAATTTTCTGGGGGTGAGTGCCGAGCACTTTTTGAAAATCAGACCTCTGAAGGTGTGTCACATTGAAGCACCCAAAATCACTTCTGACAGTCTTGGCCTAAATCTTCAATGTGGAAAAACCCAATCAACTGTTGATGGTAACATTTGCTTTATCATTTGTTTCTGTCCTTGTATTGTTACTAGGAAGCAGAGTAGGGTAGCAAATCTGCCCCACAGTGTTCATGCGTAGGTATGCTTAATTTGTTTATCTCTTTAAAATCGAGTTAACACTAAACAATACATAATCTAATTTAGTTGCAAAATGTCATTAATTTACTTAATCTGGTATAATCTTTTGTTTCACGGAAAATTAAAACACATGGTAAAAGAAAACAAAAATCAAGGAATAAAGCACATGTGTACATCGTTTACACTGCTGCTTAGTAATCATTTCAATTTACAATCTGCAAAAGGCTGCTAGAGTGGCTGCGTAGACGAGAGATAGGAGATTAAGTTTGGGGAGATCAACTTTCCCACCCAGAATATTTCAGATGCAGGAAGGAAGTCGTTAATTCAGTTAATGTAACATTCCATTTTGTATGTTCACATCTGGAGGAGTATTGTACATAGTTGATCGGGTATGAAGTACTTGTCCAAGTATGTTTGTTATCACACTCACACACGCAGTTGAATTTTGGATAGTCTGGATCTAAGAAATGAGCATCAACACAGTCTAGTCCTCAAGGCTGAGATAGTCTGACTAAGCGAACTACATATTTATATTTTGACAGAGGCATGTTTTTAAAAGTAATAATTTCTTTCTGAAGTAACTGTTTCATAAAGAGCTTAATAACAATTTTGACAATCCCCAATGGCAAGTTGAAGTTGATTTCAGGTCATAATCCAGTTGAACACAGTTAGAAGTGCTTTTACTTAATAAGATGTCTATTAAACACTGGCTGAAAGCACTTCCCTTCTGGTAATCCACTCAAAGTCTTTAGTTTCTGAAAGACTCATATAGTAGTTAAGTTAATGTATTTCACATAAATAGTTCTCATTTTGATAGCAAGATTTACGATCACTGGATTTATTGGGAAATGTCCTCATTTAGGGCTGTATTCTTATTTCAGTTGGATTTCTGCGCAGCAGTCATGCCTCCTAAAGCTCACCTTTCAGAGATGCTAAGTGTGATTCCAAGGTTACTGCTACACTCCTATAGTAACTCAGAGTTCTGACACTCTGACTATCTTGACAGGTGTTGGTGTCTCCCCATTCACCTATGCAGGGAAAGTCATCTCTGCTGCTTAATGAGCCCGTACCTTTCCACTTCTAAACTGCCCCTTTTCCAGAGTATTTTTTTTAACAAAATGATTTCAGTGGTGGGGGAGGCTTAGAGAGGATACTGGAGTTTATGCAGAGCAGTATAGTTCTCATACACTCATTAAATATGACCATGCAGAAGATCAGCCTGAAAAACAAATACACATCTGTTTTTAGATTCCCTGCACTCAATTAACCGGAAGAACTAGGTGAAATATTCATGAGGAAACCCAAGCTTCCTTTTGTCTAGTTCCATGATGTGCTGCAAACTTGAAACTTTTCCTAGCTCACTGGAATCTTTTGCTAAGTCTTTTGTTCTATTTCTTGATTCCAGGAAATACAAAAAGAATTCAAAAAGTTTGATTGAAACCAACAAGTAATAAGTGCTAGGATTTCACTATGAAATCTAACAAGCTCACTTGTCAATGTCTGGCCTCATCTGATGATAATCACCCTCCGCTCTGAGTTTCCCATTATATTTTTGTTTTGTATGAAAAACAAAAGTTAGAGTGAAACCCAGGGGAGTGTTATGCAGTTGTGCCAAGTAAATCTAGCAGATAGCTTTGGCGACACTCATGCAATCTGAAGCTGATTGGCATTACCCAGTGTGGCAAAGTGCCTCCCCTGGCTCACCGGCGTAAGTCCCTTTTTTCTCAGGTGAGCCAAGGGTTCTCTAGGCAGGCTGCCTAGAAAGCCCAAGGGCAGGCTTTCCCTTCCCCTTCTCGCCCCTTTCTGGCTGGGCTTTCCCCCTGTATCCTGGACAAAGCTGTTTCCCTTCTGAGATGCTCCCTGTCCTGCTGCCCCCAACCTACTGGCAGTCTCGCTCCCTCTATCTCCCCCCGCTTTCCTAGCCGGGGTGGGTTTAAAAAGGACTGCGGCAGCCTTTTAATTGGGCTCAGCTGATCCTGCTTGGGCCCCTGGCAGCCTTACTCAGCTGAACCCAATTAACCTACAGTTAACTCCCTTACCACCAACCCCTCTGGCAGCAGTCTGCTCTGGGTTTACCACACCAGCTACTAGTATGCTTCAGAATATTTTAAAGCCAGAATCCTGACAGAATGGAGCTTTTTTAACATTCTTCTAACAATAGGCATGTTTGCGTAGGAGAGGTGGTTTACATTACAGATATTACCTCCAGCTGTGTCCTACATGGTCAGCACTATTTCTTCTTTTCAGGCAAAAGATAACAGTGCTAGGCAAATTTTCTTGGAGTTTCCACTCATGAAAGACCATCTGAGAGCTTGTTACTGACCTCTCTGTGTTATGCCTCTTCAGATACTAGTCCACACTTTGGGTTAAGTGTGTAATACGTTTTGGACTCAACTAGAAGCATTTCGTTGATGCTTAGTTCATCCCTTAGTACAATTGTTTGCTATGAGATTGCGCATACAAATTGTCTGTGGTCATTTCCATTCTACCAACTCAAATAGTGATCCTAGGTTTTCCAGGTGTCCACTGCTATATATTCTGTCTGAGAATCGTCAGAACTGCCCTTGAAATCTATATCTTCTTTATTTCCCAGCTCAGATCTTTTGATATTGACACAATAGTGTCAAAAGAAAGGATCACATATATGGAGATATCTGGAATGATGTAATTTCTGTAATCCTATGGCAAAAACTCCATGTCCATGTCCTTGTAATCTATTGAGAAACCTCATTTCCTGTAACATATAACGAATGGCAACAGTTTGACCAACCGGTAGCAAATAACCACTAGCCTAGCCTGACAGTCATACATGAGGGTAGAAACTTACCCTAAAAAACTAGTTGTGCTGATGATCACTTTAAAGAGCAACATTCGGAGTGATTATTTTAAGCTTCTAGGGATATTCCGAAGAGGGTATGTTATCACTAATCCAGCTTGAATCGGAATTAATAACTTTGACTCCCTGTGGAAATTACTAGCAAAGTAGTCAATTCGAGCTTTCCCAGCCCTCACAAATCTAGGTCCAAATTCCGCCACCCTCTCATTGAAGAGTATGTTATTCTCCAAGTAATCCCACTGATTTTTCTGAGAGAAGAGCAGTATGAATAGATTGGCCTGGGGTAGAAATCTGATGCCTGAACGGTTGTAAAATGTTTACCAAAAATAAAGCACTATGGAAAAAGGGTGTGAAACAAGACAATTTTAACCATTTGGTGCCTACGTAGAGCACTATGCACTAGAGGGGTGTGATTTCTAAGGTGCGCCAATGTGTTGTGCACTAACTGGACCTTGAAGATCCTGCTGGCATAAACTAAAAGTTCCCTCATGCATTAACATAGAACTGAAATTGCACTTTATTAATGTGCCCAAGGGAACTTTTAGTTCACACCAGCAGGTCTACATGGGCCAGTTAGTGCACAACACTTTGGTGTGTGTTAGAAATCACACTTCTCTAGTGTGCATTGCAGCTTGGAGTAGACAAACCCTTAGGGCTAGATTCTGCCTGTCCTTATGTCAGGGGACAAGGTGTTGAGGAAGAGCACAGAAAGTAAATTCAGCAAATATAGTCTAGGGAAGTTAAAATCCACCCACATGCTGGTAAATAAAATAATACTCGTTGCAAGTTTTTCTCCTTTCTCCTCCTCCAAAAGCTCCTTTATAAATATTTATAGGACAGTCTTATAACAACATGATTGCTTTCTGCTACTAACCATTTATTCATAGCAATAGCAAGTGTGGTTGGTGGAAGGAAGTCATAGATTGTGTGTGTTACATTTACTGATCTAGCTTATTTTTGTGGGTGACAGAGACTAGAGTGCTGTAGCTTGGTAAAGCCACTGCATTTATGCCCTTACTGCTTCTGATTCCATTTGACTGTTAACCTGATGCAAAGATTTCTCTCTCACATACGCAGTGTATAAAATCCATGTGGTGAAACCGCAAACACTGTTAATATATCATGAACACACACACACATCTATCCCTATCCTCTGTTTGTTGGAAGCTGGGAATGGGCAACAGGGGATGGATCACTCAATGATTACCAATCACTCAATGATTACCAATCTCTTGATGATTCCCTTTCAAGCACCTGGCACTGGCCACTGTTGGAAGACAGGATACCGGGTTAGATGGACCTTTGGTCTGACCCAGTATGGCCGTTCTTCTGTTCTTATTATTTCTCTGGGGATGTGAGACTGGAATCCTAGTCCTTTGAATACAAATCTCACCTGCTTCTACCATTTGAACAGAAGAAAAACTTCCTTAGCTAGCAACAGTAGTAGTAAGTCCCTTATCCTACTCTCAGTTTAGGTCAGCTCTAGGTTTAATTTAGGTTACTCTAGAGAGTAACATCATTCACTGTTACTTTCACACAACAAACCATTTCACTACACTACTGTGTGTACATGTCTACATAGTTGTGTCCTGAATTCAAAAGATATTGGTGTTTATTGAGATGTCAGGTTTCTGCTTACTGTAAAGTGGAAAATGTCCCATGTTTAAATGTTTATATATAACGTAAATGCTACACATACACAGTGGAGACCCACCACCAACACTCTTAGGGAACCACGGCATACTTTGGGCAATACTGGTCTGAAAGAGGGTCGCTTCTTGTATGGATTCTAGTCTTCCAAATGGATTCTTCTGCAAGTAAGATAGTTTGCCATAGCTCACCTTGTTCTTCCATAAAATGACTTGGCCAGGAGAATTTTTCATAATTTACAAGATACACCATCCCAGCCACCCCCCAGACTGTTCTGTATGCTTTTCATACAGGGGAGTGATAAGATGGCAGGATGAAGGGGTCAATCAAGTTGTAGGAATAAGTGCAGGGAGTGCTACTTCTCCCTGATACAGCAGTCCAGTTCTACATCATATCTCATGAAGATCCCTCGTGCCAATTTATTTTTCAGAATTTTTTTCATTTTAAAGCAATATTGTATATAAAAATATTGTGGATACAATGGTGGGGGTTGGTTTTCATCCAGTTTATGCGAGAATATGACTTTGAAGGCATTTTACTCTAAGAAGTCCTTGGCAGATAGAAACCTAGTGGCATTCTATAAATATTTTAAGAAACAATTCATTGCTTTCTGATTAAACCCATGAATTACTTATTGCATAGCACGTCTTCT
The DNA here is from genome assembly GCA_007922305.1 of Dermatemys mawii. Classification (NCBI taxonomy): domain Eukaryota; kingdom Metazoa; phylum Chordata; order Testudines; family Dermatemydidae; genus Dermatemys; species Dermatemys mawii. The sequence continues at coordinate 10,639,868 of ML677348.1, forward strand.
CCTCTCTAGGCAAACGGCAGTACTTGCCATACTGTTTAAAAATGAAAGCTGTTCAAGATAAAGGTGGGTTTCATTAATTAATTACCACTGCAATATTACACCGAAGGCTGTAGCAGCTTGGCTGGGGGTAATTTGACACACATTTACAAGAATTCGAATGGCACAAATGAAAAATGTCCTCTTATTTTTCTTAAATGCTGCTTGATAATAGTACTTTACATTTCCATAGCACCTTTCACCCAGAGACAATAAAGCAGTTTACATTAATTAATCCTCTGAGCGCTCCTTGGAGACTGAAGGGAATTATCATCGCCATTTGACACAGGAAGAAACTGAGACGCTCCAGAAACAAGGATGGCATGCCCCAAGTCACATAGGGCCAGATTCTGCCACCATTTCTCACACTGAGTAGCATTTTGCTAAGCCTCTATTGATTTCAGTGGAATTGTCACATATGAAGACAAACTGCTCTTTGCCCTTAAACGATGAACATCAGTCAAGATACCTTCACCTGAAAATCGTGACCACACTATGGTAGCCCAGTCCCAAATCCAATAGCATCTTTGTTTACTTCATTTTCTTGGGGCCCTGTCATTTGGGTTTCAAACCTCAGTATGTTATAGAGGCAGCATGGATCTTGCTAGTGTCCGAATTTTTATTGTCTCCATTTGTCCAATGGATTGTATGCTTTCCTCTCAGATATGGACCTTGCTACAAACATGTATCCCCTCCATCACATCCAGCCTAGGAAAAATTTAACTAGTACAGAATATGGATCCCCGTCTTTGAAGCAGGACAGACTGACAAAAGCGTTTTGCACTTGTGATTCAGACTCTGTACTGGGTTGCTGTTTATTAACCATGAAGACCTGTGTGCTCTAGGACCCAGGAGCCTCTGAAGTCAGTAGTCCCTCCACGCACACACTTCCTTGCTTCCATGTGGAAGGGGCAGTCAGTTGCCTCTGCTTTTCCTACTCCCCCAGGATGCCCACCATTACTTCAAGGATCTTTCGGGGGTGGGAAAGGACTTGGAAGGGTGGATGAATAGGAGCTGGGGCTGGTGTATATTACCCGCCCCCCCCTCCAGTCCCATGAAGTTGTTTTATCTTTTCTGGAGTAGGAAACCACTTCCTCCCCCCTCTAAGGGGCTCCCTGGGGTATTGGTCACCAGGGGCAGCCCCTTATAGCATGGTTCCAGTGCAGCCATGCCAGTAGTGCCAAGCCTAAACATTTAAATGTCATGAGTCAAGACCCAAAAAGTCATGAGATTAACTTAAAAATCATGATTTTTTTAAAATTACCTCTCAGAGTAAAACGCCTTTAAAGTCCTATTCCCCCCACTATTGTATAAACCATTTTTAATTTTAAAAAATCCTCTTTTCCTTTGCCTCCACCTTGTCCTGTCAGTCGGGGTTGGTGGCACTTATAGTGAATCTCCAAGCATTCTTGTCACGTGTGTCTTCCAACCTTCTTCATGTCTTGCTTCAGCATGTCAAACCACCTTTTTCGGGGTGTTCCTCATGGTCTTTGCCTGTGACTACTAGCTCTTGAACTCTCTGGCCAGCATATCCGACGTTTTATCATTTCACATGACCCAGCCATCTCAATCAATATTCCTTCAGGCATTCTGTGATGCGGGCCACCTGCAGCAGGGCTGCATCAAACTGTTTCATTGCATAGTCTGTCAGCTCTCATCTAACCCAGCATCTATCTGAGCATTCTCATTTTGGCTGTGTGAAGTAGCTACTGTTCTCTCTTCCTTTCTGGCCAGCATCATGGCTGGGCTATTCATGATTGTATACACTTTGCTCTTTAGTTTACTTAGCATGTTCTTATTGCAGAGAATTCTCATCAGCTACCTCAATTTACCCCAAGCACTCTTCATGCAGCTTCTAACATCTAGATCCACATTTTCATTGTGGCTCAACACTAAACCAAGGTATTTACATTGTCGCACAGAGTTTAACTCTGTACCGTCTAATTGTACTGGCTTCTGGTTGTCCCTCCCTGAAGCATCGTATGTGTTCTGTCTTTTGTCAACTGATTCCTAAGCCATTTTCTTCTAATGCAGACCTCCGTAGTCATGGGTCCCTTTCCAGTTCGTATTTATCTTCCTGGTACAGTATAACGTTACTGATTAAAAGCATACTATGTGGAGTCCCCTTCTAATCTCCTGAGTCAAGGTGTCCTTACAAATAGGAACAGGTTTCAGGCTGATCCTTGATATACACCTACTTTCAGAGTGAATGACCAACTGTGGTCGTGGCTGCTTCTCACTATTGTTGTGCTATTCTCCTACATGCCCATGATGGTCTGAACGTATGTCTCCGGTGGATTATGCGACTGAAGGCACTACTGCAACAATTCTCTGAGAACTCTGTCATAAGTCTTCTGTAAATCCACAAACACTTACGTATCGTTCCTTATGTTTCTGCTTGTACTTCTCCTGCAAATATTCAGACTTCAAGCACTGCATTCACTGTGTTGACCTTCCAGGCATAAACCTAAATTGGTTGTCACTTACTTGATACTCCAGTTCCTTTCAAAGTCTTTTCTCAATAATTGTTTCCAGACATTTCATTGTGTGACTAATTAACTTGATGGATCAGCAATTACTACATTCGTGCACATCTCCTTTACACTTGAAGATAAGAACCAATGTGTTTTTCCTCCATGTGTCAGGCAATTTCCAAGATGGAGAAACTGAAAAAGTTTGTCATTATCACCACTCCCTCATGGTCTAATGCTTTAAATGCCTCAACTGGTACATTGTCCAGTCCCACTGCCTTCCCCCGTTTCATCATCTTTAACATGTCTGATTCTCCAGTATGACGATAGGTCTTGTCACATTGTTGCTTGCTCACACTTCCCTCAATGGTTTTTTCACGTTGTTTTCATTGAGAAATTTCTCATGAAATCACTGCTATCTCCTAATGATTTCAACGTCTGCATCAATATTCTTGCCTTTTCATCTTTGACATACTTCACAGTCCCCAAGTTCTCTATGCTTCTTTGCCTAATCTTGACTGAGCTATATATTTCTTTTTCCCCCTACCTCTGTTAGTAAGCCTGCGTATAAGACTTTAAATGCCTGACCATTAGCTTCTACAACTGCTCTTTATATGGTTTTCTTTTCTTTTCCCTCATAACTTTCTGACATTCTTACTTTCTGCCATCACTTAAAACTTTTCTCCTTCTTTACTGCCTCCTGCACATCATGGGACTACTTTCACGTCTCCTTGCCAGAAAATTTCCTTCCTTTCCTTTGGCCACAAACAGCTTTTGCTGTTGTGTAATATGTTTGGATATTTTCCCCCAAACCTTGCTGGTGTCATTTAGGTTGGTTTGGTCATTGTCCAACCTCCATAGAACCTCATCCTTCAATCTCAGATTAACTCCCTATCCATGGGCCTCCACCACCTTATTCTGTGTTCCATACCTCATCTTTTGTCCCCTACCAGCCTTTTCATACATAAGTCCATTACAAGCCATCTATGTTGTTCTGCAGTCCGCTCTCCCGGGATCACCTTACAGTCTCTCATGGCATTTACATCTCTTCCCTTGTCAGGAGGTAATCCTGGACTCTGGGAACTGTTGACACCACTGTTGTGAGTAATTAATACTCTTCTCTCTTTATAAAATATGTTTTGGCAACAATCTAACCATTGGCTTTGCCTAACTCTAATATTTCTTTATTTCTGGTTCCAAAGGCTCCTCCTCTGTGACAGTTGCCATAGCCCTCATTGTGTTTTCCCACATGTCCCATTGAGATTTGCTCTGATAATCAAGTACTCTGCTTGTCGCACTTCACCTATCACTTGGTCCAGAGCTATCTGGAATTCCTCCTCCTCCTCAATCATACAGCCAACCCGTGGTGTGTCTCTGCATACTGTGACGGAGTCAGACCAGAAGGATATAGGAGAGTGCTGGAAGGCAGGTATATTAGTCTCAGGTTGTGCAGGTCCTTGTTCCCTGGATAGCCAAACAAAGGCTACTCCAGGCCAATCAAGACACCTGGGGCCAATTAAGAACCTTCTAGAAAGGAGTAGAAACAGCTAGCCTAATTGGGACACCTGAAGCCAATCAGGGACTGGCTGAAACCAGATAAAAACCTCCCAGTTAGTCAGGTGGGTGTGGGTGTCAGGAGCTGTGGAAGGAAGTTATGCTGTTGATGAGACTTAGTGTAGGACAACATATCATACTGAAGGAAGGAGGCCCTGAGGTAAGGGTGAAGTGGAGTTTGAAGAAGCAGGGACTGCTGTGGGGAAGTAGCCCAGGGAATTGTATTGTGTTTTGTGGATAAAAGGTCAGCCATCTTAGCTGATACTATTAGGGTCCCTGGGCTGGAGTCTGGAGTAGAGGGCGGGCCCGGGCTCCCCCCTTTTTCCATCTTCCATACTGGCCTATGACGAAGGCAACTCACTAGGTGGTGACTCTTGCCAATTATACTGAGAAAGGGAGGTCACCCTGGGGCCTAGATGAGTTTCTGAGGCCCCTAAATCTGCCAGGAAGCGCAGGACCCACAAGTACAGACTTGGAGCTTTGTCACAATACATCATTAAATATTTGTTCTCTGCTCAATGCTATTCTAACTTGGGTCAGCTGACAATTCTTCCTTTGGATATTTGCTACCTTATCCTGTAATATTTCTGCTGCAATTATTCCTACTCCATTCCTCCTTGCCTGTACCTTGCCATGATACATTATCTGATAACTCTCCCAATGTTCATGGATTTTGATCACTTCCATATTATTTCTTATATGCAAGCAATGTGCACACTCCTTCTTTTAAATATATCATCTATGTCACTTTCCCAGTCATTGTTCCCACATAAAAAGAAACCAAATGTAGACCTCAGAGTCATTTCTTTAGCCACATGCACCTAGAATGCAGTAGGCTTTCTCCATTTTCCAGTGATCATGCATTGCTTCCAGGGGACAGCCCTACCGTCGTATTAATGTAGTCCCTGAAAAACAAAGATCCACAGAGCATATGTGAAAGATACAACTTTTACAAACTGGATGACATTCTTGGTTTGAATCTGAGTCCCTTCTCCTAGGAGGCCTGTCTGCCATGGCTATTGAGCCCATCTGTCCAGAATATTTCCTTAAAATAAAAAACCTTAAGGATGCACTTATGTCACATTTTTAAGCTTTAGGCCATGGCCGTGAGGGCTAAACCCCTCGCTTGTTTTTAAGAGAAAGCTGATATTCCCACTTAATCACATGCCTCCAGGAGCCAGGGATTTAAGAAAAAACATCGAATGTAATAACACTCGTGATAAAATTGCAAGAGTTAGCAACATTGCATGTTGCTAATGGTCGGATGGCCTCTGCTACAGAGACTCTGCTGATCCCCCAGGGTCCATAGGTTTTGGGGCAGACCTTCAGACCTATTCCATGATGGGGAAGAGGCAATAAAGCCCTATCCTGCTGACAGAGCAACATAGGGTGTCATGCTATCTGGAGGGGTTCACAAGCGTGAGTACCAGCCTGAGGGCAGACTGTTAAGCAGAGCACAAACCCCAAACTGGTTGCTCTGATCTATCTTGCCAACGAGGCAAGCTTGCCTCTGTGATAGATGGTCCCTCACACCAAAAATCACGGCAATATTCAGGTTGCTCCCAGTCCCAACGGATTGGTCACTTACCCCAGATCAGTTCTACCACAGATCTCACCCCAAAGACAATGCTTGTAGTCAATCCTGTAATAAATTAACTAAATATTTATTAAATATGAAAATAAATGAGTTATTTACAAGGTTAAAGCAGGTAACATGTGCACACAAATGAGTTACAGTCTTAGGTTCCAAAAGTGTAATAGAATCTGTTGTAATGTGCAAGCTCTGTATGCCCTTTAGAGATAACCTAGGTGAAGCACTGGGGAACCCTTGCTTATGCTTAGAAATCTTCTCATAGTTCAAGCAGCATAGAAATAAGAATTTCTTCTTGACAAGGGTTTTTACTCCATTCCCCCAAAGTTCAAGCTGATGGAACAAGAGTTTGTGCATATCTCCTCTTGATGAGCATAGGGAACAATCAACAAAGTCTTTTGTCCACTGATGTTCCACAGTGGCTTGTCTGATCGATGGGTCTTTCTTTTGTTGGAGAGGAGATGACATCTCTTGTGATAAACTAGAATTTTTCATTTGGTAATGCTTCTCTGCTGATTTGGTTTACAGTTTCAGAGCAAATACTTTTTTAGTTGCCAAGCAAATATATAAATATTACCTTGTAACGTGGGGTATAGCCATTATAAGTAAGTTTAATGCATGCAGCATCCTACAAGCATTTCCTAAAGTCTAAATACATTTTTATAAATCTAATATTTGTTTTAACAATACTAACACATGGGTGAACCAGACTGATTTCAGCTTATGCATTTGTCAATGTTCAGGGAAGCCCGGGGCCTTGGCATGAGCTGGCACCTGGTCTGCCAGCATCATAAAGGCAAATCTCCTCAAGGGGATCCTGGCAGAGTCATACTGCCCCAAGACCCCAGTAATTCATTTACTGTGGTAAGAGTCCTTTGTTAATAGTGTCCCCTCATGCTTTGAAGACTTTTCCTGAAGCTGGAATACTTGAATTCCAAATATGTACTGAGTGAAGCTTGGTTTTATCATCTCAAAGTTTCTATTCCTTCGCTTCCTTGACATAGTTAAACAAATCTTCAATATCATTTTTTTATTGGTACAAACCAATCTAAATTATACTTTTGACTGTTCTTTGTGCTTCCTTAACATAATCTGATCCCCAGTTTTTGATGCTGTTAATAATTGTATGTATCCTAATGAAAAGTTTAGCAGGATTTAAATTGAGCAAAATCAGAAGCTCTTTCATTTTAATAACCCATGTATTAAACGTATGATTAAAAATCTTCCATTAAATAATCTCCTCAAAGTCTTAGCTATTTCAGGATTCATAGAGAGGTGAAATTAATCAGATATCCCTGGTTAATACCACAGTTCAGTTTTTACATGCTGGAGATGGGCAAGTGGATTTATCAGGAAATATCCTAATTAAGAAAAATAGCTATAGTAAGGATGATTGTAATTACATAGATGCCTCCTTGGAACATCAGTACCTTGTTTTTCAAAGGTAATGGACTTAGAAACTAAATAATTGAAATGGGGAAATGAAATGCTTTTAAAATTATAAATGCAGAAATATGTGCTGAGAAACTAAATCCTCACAGGGCCCATTTCACTCCTGATGGACTAGATTGGAACAGAACCAGTGGGTAATCTTGAATTTACAATTAAATTATCAAACCAAATGAATTATTTGAAAATCCTTTCCTAATTTTGCAAATGCTGAATCCTTCGCTGAGCATTGTGTTAGCAGAGAACCTCTGCTTTTGGTAGGAAGAAACCAAAAAATCTTTCCTGCTTGTTTTTTAAAATGCATTTATCAGTCTTTTTAAGGCTAACTAGATATTAATGTTAAATCTTAAACGCTTTTTGAGTTTAGATTTTTGGAAAAGCCTTTCAGTTCCCATCTGTTTATACGTTCTTAGTGAGGGATTCATTTCCTCTTGATGGGGCATAGTCTACAGTGACACTAAAGGAATGTAAAGCTGGCCTAAGTGGACAGCTTAGACTTCCTGGCTAGCTTATAGCCAGGTTAGCCAGGCCTACAACATCTCTTCCTGACTCCCTCTCCTGCCAGAATGTATGCCCAAGAGAAGGGGACACTTTGTGCTGTCTTGCTGGTATAAGCAACCCTTGGGGGGTTACCCAGCTAGCATAAGATAGAGCAACCCTGCAGCAATTTGAATTTATATGGAAGGTTGAATTGGCCTCCAGTCCTCCCCAGGATCAAATACATGTAAAGGTGACATGCAGTCACTTTTGTCCCCTCTTTCTTGGATGATGTAGTGTATGCTACTTGGCCAAGCAATGTGCACATAAAAAACAGAAGAATATGTCTTTTGTACAAGAAAAGAAACCATTCTTGCACCTAAAATGGATGGTAATTGGGCAAAGGGAGAATTTACTACAGGCCATATGTTGCCTTCAGTCTATACCAGGGGTGGGCAAACTACGGCCCACAGGCCACATGTGGCCCGCTAGCCATTTTTATCTGGCCTGCGAGCTCGGGCCGGGCCGAGCGTGGCGTACCGTGGCTCCCCATGCTCCCAGGCCAGGGGCCGGGCCAAGTGTGGAGAGCCGCTGGGCCCTGCGCTCCCTGGCCGGGGAACAGGTCGAGCATGGGGAGCTGCACGGACCTGCCCTCCTTGGCCGGGCTGAGCGCAGAGTGCCGCGGGGTCTTGCGCTCCTGGGCTGGGGGCCAGGCCGAGCGCAGGGAGCCGCTGGGCCCCGCGCTCCCTGGCCTGGCCGGGGGCCAGGTCGAGCACGGGGAGCCACGAGGCCCCCCGCAGCCGGGCCGGGTCAAGGAGCATCTGGCTGAGTATGGTAAGCAATGGTAGGGGGGGCTTAGGTGGTGGGTCCCAGGGCGTGGTTGTTAGAGTGGGGGAGTCTCGGGAGCGGTAAGTCAGGGAACAAAGAGCAGGGGGGCTTAGTTAGGGGGGTGGGGTTCTGGGGCAGCAGTTAGAGTGGGGATATCTCCAGAGGGGGCGATCAGGGGACAAGGAGTGGGTGGGAGTGTTAGATGGCTTGGGGTTCTGAGAGGGGCAGTCAGGGGGCGGGAAGTGGGTGGGGGTTGGATAAGGGACAGGGTTAGGCTGTCTGGGGAGGCACCGCCTTCCCTACCCGGCCCTCTGCACAATTTTTAACCCCAATGTGGCCCTTGGGCCAAAAAGGTTGCCCACCCCGGTCTATACTGTGCCTTGTACATTTTGGTTAATATCACAATGTAAACAATAAATAATGAGATACAACTCACATAGACTTTGAGTCCTGGCTTGGGAGCAGCTTGGGGCCCCTTAATGTTTGTCATTTTATTCTGTTGCATGGTGGGTTTTATTAGATGTTGTTTAAGAAAATGCATTATTTCCCGCTAGACACCATGATTGTGTGTGTGTTAGGCATACTTTCTTATTTAATCTGAGCTTTTAGAGAAATCAGGAAATGTTCTTGTCAAGATAAAATTGTATGCTATTTCACCCTACTATTTGATGTTCCATTTTTATTGTCCCTAAATGGCAAAAATTCCTAACGCATAAACTCAGAGTGATGATACCACTTGAGTAATTAGAATCACCCCCAATCTTCAAGTTTTCTTCTGGCATATGTAATAAGGATGTGACACAGAGGAATGACGGAGATAGATTTCTTCAGTTTCAAAGCAAATCATGTAAAAATATTGTGACCGAATGCTTGTTGCAGTGGGCTGGAGGTTTCTTTATGAACAATAACTGTTTCTAGAGCACAGCATCATCCCTTTATCACGTTTGAGAGAGTATATGGTATTGTAAACTTCATAAGACTCTGGAGCTTTCTGATTGGCTGTCGGTGATGTTATACCATATCAAAAGTGCCTATTACTCACTGAAACCTGGCCATAAACTGCTCCATGCAGCAGGATAAGTTTAATAGCTCTTTTGTAGCTGTTGCATCTGGTCACTAGCTCCTGCAGCGAATGACGATCTTTGGAATTGTGATCTCCTCTCATACCCCAAATATCTTTGTTTTAGGCAGATAATCCAGCAGATAGGTCAGTAGGGAGAATCTGTGAGTGGACTAACATTTTCTTGATTTTTGACAGCCTTTTATTTAACAATAGATGCACTGTTACTGTAAAAATATCCCAAGATACAGTGATGCATTATATGGGTCCTTTGGGAAAGAAATGCAGTCTTACAAAAACCTCACTGTAACTCATGCACCTGGCAAGACTCTGCCAAACAAAGAGAAACAACAAAACCTAACAAAATGTTAGGAACCATTAGGAAAGAGATAGATAATAAGAGAGAAAATATCATAATGCCACTATATAAATCCATGGTATGCCCACACCTTGAATACTGTGTGCAGTTCTGTTTGCCCCATCTCAAAAAAAGATATCTTAGAATTGGAAAAAGTACAGATCATGGCAAAAAATGACTGGGGGTATAGAACACTTTCCATATCAGAAGAAATTACAGAGAATGGGACTGTTCTTCTTAGAAAAGGGACAACAGAGGGGTGATATAATAGAGGTCTATAAAATTGTGAATGGTGCAGAGAAAGCAAATATGGAAGTGTTATTTTCTCTTCACATAACTCAAGAACCAGAGTTTCATCCAATGAAATTAATAGGCAGGAGATTTAAAACAAACAAAAGGAAGTATTTCTTCACACAACACACAGTCAACCTGTGAAACTCATTCGCAGGGGATGTTGTGAAGGCCAAAAGTATAACTGGGTTAAAAAAAAATGGATAAGCTCATGGAGGACAGGTCCATCAGTGACTATTAGCCAAGATGCAACCCCAAGCACTGGGTGCCCGTAAATCTCTGACCGCCAGAAGCTGGGAGTGGATGATGGGATTAATCACTCAATAAATTACTCTGTTTTGTTCATTCCCTCTGAAGTGTCTGGCACCAGCCAGTCAGAAGACAGGTTACTGGGCAGGTGGATCATAGTCTGACCCAGTTTGGCCATTCTTATTTTTTCTTTGGTAGACAGGATTCGTTAGGGTACTTGTAATGAGACACCAAACCCTTTCAGCTAATGCTAATCTGTTCAAATCCTACCAGTTACTGACAGTTGCTAAAGATTATTACTTTCTGATGGTGCTTCCATCGCCACTACCTGTCTTTGTGCTAATTGGCATCCTTGTCTCAGCCTATGAATGAGGACTGGATGAAATAGGTCTCATCCTCTTGGTATGGTCCTTCTAAGTCCTTCTAGGTCAAAGTTAAGGCACATTGGGCAGGTAGTGTAAGGAACTTTGCGCTTGGATGTCCAGCTGTACTTGATTTCTGAACAGAGGATTTTAATCTTATGGGAAGACATGCTGGTACCTTTGATATTAAACAAACCAAACAGGAAAACAATACATCCTTCCTATGTAAACTGAACTTTGACATGTTATGCATTACTCCTTGCCAGATATGACTGGCAGATGTCAGTCCCTTATCATCCATTGTAGGTTCGGCATTGTGTTTTTCCATAGAATAGGCACTAAAACAATTTTTACCATGTGCTGTGTAAGGGCCTAAAGCTGCCATAACTCATACATTGGCCCTGAGTTACCTTTTAATTTAAAGATATGCAAAAGTGAGCAAAGTTTAGAGATGTGGAATTACTGCACCAAATTCCTCAAAAAGATCGGGGAAATTATTTCTTGATTGAAGTCTTCACTGTTTTCTGTTATGCATATAATGCATGAAGAGCATAGATGTTAAATAACAGTTCCCCGAGAAACCCTACAATACATGCTTTAAATTGTCATTTGTCTATCTGAAGATCAGAGGAGGCTATTTCAAGGCAAAGCACTACCAACAGATGAAACCTTGTCCCTCTTCTTTAAGAGTATGGATGGACCTAAAGACAGTGGAATGTTAGTGGTTTCACTTTTCAGGGGACAGATAGGCCATGCAGGAAAGCTACTCCATGTCCCCAGTACCCTATAGAGTACTGCTACCAGTGTGTGACTGACCTCTCATAAGTAATGCAGAAAGCAGAAGCAAGGGACTGCCCAGTGAGTCCACAATTACATAGATAATTACCCACTCCTCAGCTCCTTCATTCCCACCTTGCAAAGGAGGGGAGCATCAGTTATGGATTCTACACATTCATTACTCACACCTAGTGCCTGTGTGATGCATGACATGATTCTGTGACAGAAATACCTCTGTTACATGAGAGAGGTGGAGCACGAAGCATGTTTCTCTGTTGCTGCGGCTGTGGGACAGTTCTATAACGTGATTTATTATTATGAGCCTTAGTTGGTTTGTATCTGGAATAGGAGTCCATTCTCAACATATACAGAGGACCCTGGCAAAATCTCCAGTATTCTGACTTTGCACAAGGGTTGAAGATAATATGTGATAAAGTATTACTGTTTATGGTACACAGACAGATAGTGATATTTGGCAATTATAGCATGGGACTGGAATTCATGATTCTTGTATCATATTCCTGATCCTATGTCCTGTTTCTCATTCTCCAACTGATTTTGTATGACCTTGTGCAAGTCATTTAGATCCAGCTCCTCAAATGTATTTATGCGCCTAACTCCCATGGAAATCCTTTGTGGCCCAATCTTGCTCTTCCTATGCAAATGATGCAGGCTGGATTACAATCAGTAGGAGTTAGGCACCTTAATACCTTTGAGCATGTGTGTTCTAAACTCTCTGTGCCTCATTTACGTGACCTTGCATATTATTATTTATTATTACTATTTTGTTATTTATTAGTGTTTCTTATATTAAAAGGAGTCTACTAATTTCAATACAATAATCCAGCCTACATCTTTTGAGTAGGAAGAACAAGATGAGGTCAAAAACGAATAAGTAAACATTAGGTTTGATCTTTCTTTTAAGAAGGAGAAAATTTAAGTAATTTTAGTTATAAAAGTGTTAACAATTGAACAATAAAATTTAAAAAAATCCATTTAACTTCTGTTGTTTAACCGCAACTTTTATTTCATGTACTTTTAAGAATCGTTGTTTGCAAAGTATCTGCAATTTAACATCTGTTTACTCACTGCAAAATATGATGCATCAAATGTTTTAGATTTTTCTAGTTCATAGAAGCATAATTATATCTGCAACTAACTTTGAAAAACTTATTAAACTGGGTCACAGTGCTTAGCATTGCTGGTTTGCAAAGTAACCAGATCATGTTCAAAGGAATCTAATTAAAGCAATTGTTTTCAGCAATCATTTGAAGGGGCAGATTTTCAACTGGTCCCAAGGGAAAGTCTATGCTTTCTTCCCATAAATAATAACCATCTAAAGCACCAGTTTTGATTTTGTTTATTATTTTGCAGAGATTTTCAAATTGCAGGTTTTTTGCAAGCACCTCCAAAGTGAAAGAACTTATTAAAAGAAAAATTCAGTTTGATTAAGGAAGTCAAAATGTTTTTTTGCGGGGGGGAGGGGGAGGGATGTTGTTTAAACAGTAGAACTCTATAAGCTTAATGTAGTCAGTTTCACTGTTGCAGAACTAAAAACAAGGTATCTAGCATATGGGAAAATAAAATCTCCCACAGCTAAATAGGCTGGCTGACAATTTGAGCCCTGGAGCATGACAAGATTTTTATCTACTTTTTATTTTAGTATTGTTGCTTCTATGGACTTTCTCTTATATGAAATGTTATTCGGTAAGATTGCTTGAGACGGGTAGCTATTACAGATGGGCCTTAACTGCAAAATACAGATTCAGGTTGGAGTTTGGGGCCAGATTCACAAAGGTATGTAAACACCCAAAGATGCAGATAAGCACCTAGGGGGATTTGCAAAAGCACCTAAGCAAGTTACGTACCTAACTCACATTCACTTTCAATGGGAGTTTGGCACCTAACTCAGTTGGGCACTTCAGTAAATCTTACTGAGGTGCCTATCTGCAGCTCTAATGGCCTAATTACATTTGTGAATCTGGCCCTTGAACTGTACATGCAAAAGTTGTGGGTCTTTGGATCTATTTCAGGCTCATTCCTGCCATTTACAGGTTATGGAGGAAAACAGTGTTCCCTGGTGTTTTCAGACATTTCTGCCACTAATGAAACTTGCAGTGTAGCAGTTAAACAGGCCTGTCTCTTTCTTTTCTCCAGCCTATTTTTTCTCCAGTGCAGAGGGTTAAATACATTTTTTCCCCGTGAAGGGGAGCATGTGCACATTACATAAACTCTGCCACTAAGGGTATGTCCACACTGCAATTAAAAACTGGCAGCTGGCTTTTGCCAGCTGACTTGGGCAAAAAGGCCACGTACTTGTGGTGTAGACATTTGGGCTTGGGCTGGAACCCAGGCTGTTGGACCCTGCATGGTGGGAGGGTCCCAGAGCTCAGACTTCAGCTCAAGCCTGAACATTTGCGCCACAGTTAAACAGCCCTGTGAGCCCAAGTCAGCTGGCCTGGACCGATCACGAGTGCCTAATTGCAGTGTAGATGTACCCTTAGTGTTCCGGACATGGGTACATGCTCGCGTTATGTCTTACGTACACCAGACAATGGTGATCTCAGCTCTGACTCTTTATAATACCAGAAAACAGCTGTGTACTCCCATTCCATCAGCAATCATGCAGCTCTAGAGCTTCCTTTTCCGTGAGCTATAGCACTGTCCTCTGCTTCAGTCCGTGAGCAGGGGAGACTTTGCAATTCTGGATCTGACCCAGGTGTTCCTTGATCTTCCCTCTTCATGCCTCTCTCGCTCGCTCTCTCTCTTGCTCTCTCCTTTATCCAGCAACTGAGGAACAAACGCTAGGTTAGGTGATGGCAGCAGCAACCCAGGAAGAGGTGAATGGCTGGCCTTTTGTCTTCCCAAAGCATAGGTGGGGTTCTTGTGTGTTGTGTTTGACATGGGTGCACTCGGTACTGACTCTGCCCATTATCAGCCTCTGGTTCAGAAGCCTCACAGCACACCCAGACTTAAAGAGGCTCTGTAACAGGGTCTGCTGGCCCCCTCTTCTTGCAGCCCACTGGCTGCCCAAATAAAGCTCAGAGAAGCTTTCACTGTGCAACACCTGTGTCTTTATTAGCTTACAGTCCAGTGCCCACCACCAGTGTTCAACTATATACAATTTAGAGGCTTGCTTGGCTCCTCACAAAGGCAGCAGCCCTCCACCTGGAGACTGACCTTGCTCTGACCATCCCCTGCTTCCTTCTGGCTCCTTCCAGCCTTTATAGCCCTCAGGCCAGCAGGTGTAGCCAATCCACAGGCCAGGCATCCGCCTTTCCCCAGGCCCAATCTATCTCCCCTGATTGGGGCTGGCTGAGCAGGGGCTGATTAGGTGCCTCTGCACCAGCACCCTGCTACAGGCTCCCAAATACAAATGGGAAAATCTGAGGTGGGCTGTGCAAAGAGTTCTTGCAATTAAAGCTACCATTTTTGTAGTGCACGGAATACCACTCTATTTCACTGGCCTGCCTACCGTACATGGTCGTACACTGCAATACAGATGAGAAGAAAGAAAGCATGCTTGCCAGTTTCAGAATGTAATGAGGTCCTGGATTTTTCCCAGTGCTTTGACTGGTGGTTTGGTCCAGACAGTGTCTGAAGACTCGTTATTTGCCTGGGAGATCATCCACATTAATATAGGGGAAGGAGGAAGATAAGTGTAGTACTTTGCACAACCAATCCATGCAATAAACCTCGATGCCAACTCTGCCCACACATCTACACCAGCAACACCATCACAGGACCAAACCAGATCAGCCACACCATCACTGGTTCATTCACCTGCACATCTACTAATGTAATATACGCCATTATGTGCCAGCAATGTCCCTCTGCTATGTACATTGGCCAAACTGGACGGTCCCTACGAAAAAGGATAAATGGACACAAATCAGATATCAGGAATGGCAATATTCAAAAACCTGTAGGAGAGCACTTCAACCTCACTGGACACACCATAGAAGATTTAAAGGTCAGCATTTTGCAGCAAAAAAACTTCAAGTCCAGACTGCAAAGAGAGACTGCAGAGCTGCAATTCATTTGCAAATTTGACACAATCAATTTGGGACTGAATAGAGATTTTGAATGGCTAGCTAACTACAAAAGCAGCTTCTCTTCTCTCGCTATTCACACCTCCAATTCAACTGCTAGAGGAACACCTCACCCTCCCTGATTAGAGATAACAAGCTGGTTCAGCCTGATTGGACTAACCTTGTTATCTCCCACCTGGTTCTTGCCTACCTATTTATACCTGCCCCTGGATACTTCCACTGCATGCATCCGACGAAGTGGGTATTAGCCCACGAAAGCTTATGCTCTAAAAAAATTTTAGTTAGTCTTTAAGGTGCCACAGGACTCTTTGTCACTTCTGAATTCCAGACTAACACGGCTACCCCTCTGATTCTTTGCACATAGTAACACAGGAAGTCAGTGGCACAGCCAGGATTAGAATACAGGTCTCCTGATGCCACTCAGAAGTAAGTGCACTATAGCAATGTTTTCCTATCTGTGATCTAGCAGAATATCTCTTGTGTTCCTTCCTAAAAGAGTAATGAAAAAGAAATGTCATGGTGACATGGCGAGGTGCCTGACAGAAAGTAGTTTATGGAAGCTTCATTATGGGTAGCTGTCTCAAAAGATGGATTTAATAAAGCCCAGTTAATTATCTGAAATCCATTTGTGGGCCCCACCACTCTTTATGTCCCATGACATCCAGTCTGCCTGCTCCCTTCCCCATAACAATGTAACATCCCAGAATGCACTATTCTGCCTCACTGTGGCAAAGAGTGAAAAGAGACATGTACCTGCTTGCTGCACGATCTAGCAGGGTTCCATGTTTGCTGACATAATCAGCATTGTTCTGAGAGCTGGCACACAGGAACGGGACTGGATGTTACCGACCTAAAATGTTAACAGTTCTTAAGGTGCGTCAGTCTGGTGAGATGAGGCCGCCAGCACACATTGGTAAAACTGATGGAATTTAGTTAACTCCACTGGCAGGCCCCCTTTACCAATGTTGTATCCTTTTAGCTGTACCATTTCCCCACATCTTAAAATAAGGGATGGAAAGCTCTTTGCTATTTCTCTTAATTTTCCGATCGGGCCCTGGTCCCAATTAGATCGGATAAACGGGGTTCAACTGTAAACTTAAAGTACGTTCAAAAATCCACCACAAAAAGGGGAGGTTGCGCGCATTGAATAAATGACACTGGTACTTTCAGTAAAATTTAGTTAATTGTTAATATGTTTTTATTTGTTTCATAAAATGCAAAAAAATAAAGATTCCCTGTAAAAATGCAGATTCCACATTTTTCAGTGGCTAACGGATATCTAGGATCCCTGCTGATCTCCTGTTCTGTCAGAAATTCCTATCCATATCCCCAGAAGATGCATATAACAGGTACTCCTCTTTCTTCACAGTTAATAAAAACAGACATTCTCACTCTCTCCACATCTGTTCCTCAAAATATCTCATCAGACATTTCATCATAATGGTAATAACTCAAGGCTGTTTCTTGTCAATTTGACCATAATCATATATTCAATTGGACTGAATAAATTCCTTGGGGAAGATTTTCAAAAGTGACCAGTACATTTTGGTGCCTCAATTTTTGGATGTCGAACTTGAGATACTTTAAAGAAGCCAGATTTTCACAGGGTGGGTACTGAACACTTCCTAAAAATCTTTTCCTTCTTTCATGTGGCTTAAAAACAGGAATGTTAAATGATTTAAGTCTAGGTTAGTGATCCAATTGATTGTCTCCAGTGACACAGAGTGGATGACAGAGATTTCACCAGGGTATGATCATTTCTGGAGGAGGTAGGTGCACGTGCTCTGTGGTATGTGGATGTGGTTCAAAGTGGACCATATATTTCCTGGGAGGGAAAAGCCACTGTGTTTTTTACTTGGGTTCTCCATTAAATGTTTGTTCTGGATGCTGACGTCCTTCTACTTTGCTTGCAATTGTGGTAAGTAATGACAACGTTATCATGGTTGAATGCACAACTACAAAATTGGGAATAGCTGACTGGGTGGTAGTACTGCTGAAAAGGAGCTGGGTCACAAATTGAATATGAGTCAACAATGTGATGCAATTGCAGAAAAGGTTAATATCACTCTGGATTGTATTAACAGGAGTGCCATATGTAAGAAGCAGCAGGTAATTGTCCTGCTTTACTCATTGGTTGAAGCCTCAGCTGGAGTACTGTGTCCAGTTCTGTGTGCCAAGCTTTAGGAAAGATGTGGACCAATTGGAGGGAGTCTCAAGCAGAGCAACAAAAGTGATAAAAGGTTTAGAAAACCTAATCCATGAGGAAAGATTAAATGGGCATATTTAATCTTGAGAAAAGAAGACTATGGAGGAACTCAAATGTGTTCAGGGCTGTTATAAATAGGACTGGTCAGTCGTTCTCCATGTCCACAGAAGGTAGGACAAGAAGTAAGAGGCTTAATCTGCAACAAGGCAGTTTTAGGTTAAATATTAGGAAAAACTTTCCAATTATAATAGTAGTTAAGCTCTGGAATAGGCTTCCAAGGGAGGTTATGGAACAGATTAGACAAATCTCTGTTAGGGTAGGGCTAGGTTTATTTGATCCTGCCTCAGCGCAAGGGGAGGGACTTGATGACCTCTCAAGGTCCTTTCCCGCCTTACATTTCTATGATTCTACAGTTTTATGGTCTGCTATTATGGACTACAGCACAACCAATGTCACTGAAAGTCACTCAGCAGCATCCCAAGTAGAACAAAACAGTGGAAATCATTTCTAAAAAGCAGGCCCCTTTACAAAATACGTATGTTCTGTTAAATGTGCCACTTGAATTTTAAAACTCTTTTGTAAAGAATTAGGTTGCTTTTATTACATGCCATATGTGACTTTGTTTTGCCCGTTATGTAAATGAGCCCAAAGTAAATAAGTTATATAACTCTGCTATACAGTCAGCAAGTTGTATACATCTCTGACACCAAAGTACATAGAAAATTTACTAGGTAATGAAATACTCACCTTGGTCAGCAATGTTTGTAACAATTTAGTAGTGGCAGCATGTAATTCCACTCAAGTATAAAACTCATTTAGCAAAACAGGTGACGCTGTCACTACTGAAAGATATAGTTTAATAGGTAAGGTGAGCTCAAAAGTTAAAATATAATATTGCTGCACAGCACTGCATCAGCACAGGCTGCATTTTTACTAATCAAATACAAAAGATGGACACTGGAGATGGGCCCACATCACAAATTTTGGATCTAGATTTCAAAAACTCAAGAGCCCAAAAAATCTTTAGCATGTTTAGGTTGAGGTTTGGTCTTAGACCCATCTGCAATGGGATGTATAAACCCCATTGTACCACAGCCACCAAGAGGTTAACAAGTAGGCTAGCTGTCTCCTTAGCTGATGGTAATTGCTGGGTCAGCAACTGCTGGGCGTTAAGCAGGCTGCAGATTCGGATTGCTTGGTAAAATGGGCTCCAGCAAACAATGTGATTTTAAAATGGTGCAGTGTAAATGTATACGTCTAGGAACAAAGGCTGTAGGCCATGCTTATACAATGGGGGACTTTATACTGGGAAGCAGTGACTCTGAAAAAGATGTGGGAGTCATGGTGGGTAGTCTGCTGAACATGAGCTCCTAGTGTGATGCTGGGGCCAAAGGGGCTAATGAGAGCCTTGGCTACATAAACAGAGGAATCTTGAGTAGGAGTAGAAAAGTTATTTTACCTCTATATTTGGCACTGGTGCAACCACTGCTGAAATACTGTGTCCAGTTCTGGTGTCCACAGTTTAAGGACATTGATAAATTTGAGAGGGTTCAGAGAAGAGCCACAAGAATGAGTAAAGGATTAGAAAACAGGCCATATATTGATAGACTCAAAGGTTAAGGGGTGACTTGATTACTGACTGTTAGTAATTAGATGGGGAAGAGATATTTAATAATGAGCTCTTCAATCTAGCAGAGAAAGATATAAAAGGATCCAATGGCTGGAAGCTGAAGCTAAATGAATTCATACTAGAAATAGTGTAACTGTGAGAGTAGTTGACCATTGGAACAATTTACCAAGAGTTGTGGTGGATTCTCCATCACTGGCAATTTTTAAATCAAGTTTCGATGCTTTCCTAAAAGATCTGCCCTAGAAATTATTTTGGGGAGGTCCTGTGGACTGTGCTGTACAGGAGATCAGACTAGAAGATCATGGTGATCCCTTCTGGCCTTGTAATCTATGGATCTGTGATCAAAGGAGAAGAGTGGCTGCCAGAGAACCAAGGGACTACTCAGTTGAGACTCTTTCAGTAGCAGACTGGCAGGAAGCTGGCTAGGAAGTCAGAGAGGGAGAATCGGAGAATACGAGCCTGGAAACGGCCTTCAGTGAGGCAAGGTAGGAGGCAGCAAGGGAATGTAAGGAACTGCTCCAAGCTGCTTAACACAGGTTGCCTAGCTGGACCCCAGAGGAGTGGGTATGTCTGGTTTCCATATGATCCTAGCAAAGGGGATAGGTATCCCCCTTGAAGCGAAGGGGTTCAGGACTCTGCAGGGGCCTGATATTATCACCTCTTCATTAGGGTCTTTGGGCTCCTTTTCTTTCCGACTCTATTGCCCTGGAAGATAACAGAGTGTAAATGACCCGGCCAGATGGAGAGAACCACCCACCACAGGGCCAAATGACTTGTTGCTGGAGTGGGGAAACTGAGGCAGAGTTGCCATCATACAGCCATGAAGAGGTGCTGGTTGGCAAAGGCACTCTAGACCTGAATTTATGGGCTTGTTTACTATGGCTTGCCACTGATCTAATCAGAAGATGTTTTAGGTTCTTGTCCCAATTCGGGCCACGGAGTTAGAGAACACAGAGAGTTCAATATTGTGAGAGGACTCTCGGGCTGTGTGGCAAGGACACTTACACTGAGGACAATACCAAATTGATAAGATCTTTATTAATAAGAATGAAAGGACAATAAATGCAATTGAACACAGATTCACATAGAAGTAATACAATTCTGTGCCCCTGGTGGTAAAATCTCTGTTCTAAAAGACTACCTAAGCTAGCATGCTCACACCCTTACCTGAAGACCTGGTAGTAGGAAACAGAGGACGAGTCTCGTCTTTGGCATGCCCAATCCTAATAGTCCAGGCTTCCCAAATTAGTAGGGATTAGGTCCAGGTGTTGAGTAGCTAGGCTGTGTTGCAAACTGAGATGATTGCTTGATAGCAGATAGGAAAAAGCAACTACCCTGCAGGGTTATTTGCCCTTTTATAGGGTCCTACACTGCCTTAGTCTAGGCCCAACCTACCATTCCCTATTCTT
The DNA here is from genome assembly GCA_007922305.1 of Dermatemys mawii. NCBI lineage: Eukaryota > Metazoa > Chordata > Testudines > Dermatemydidae > Dermatemys > Dermatemys mawii. The sequence goes on from ML677348.1 coordinate 10,660,668, forward strand.
ATTTTCTCACCCAAATAAATCTTTGGGTACACTTACGCTATAGGTTAACATGTTATGATATATATTATTATGTATTAATATCAATTATCTCATTCCTGAAACCGTTACCCTTGGCCTTGGTTATGATTTCTTCGTTCTGCGGTGTGTCCTGCAGTTGTCAGTCTATTCCAGACCTAAGATAAACATGTTCAGTTCTTTGTTTGGTTCCCCCATTCAGTTCCTCAAAGTCAAGAAGGGTAACTAGTAGGCCATTTATCTATGCCAAAGGCTGCAGACATTCATACTAACTTGCTCTAGCTAATCATATAGAATATAGGCCTTTAGGTTGCTTGCGTTACAGCCATGAATAACAATGAATAAATATTATGAATAGTATATACTGAAATTCCACATAAACAAAACTCAAGAAAATAAGATGACTCAATAATGCCAGGATATGATAACAAAATAATATGAATCAAACCAATAAAGAAAACACATTATGCAATATTGCAAGCTAGCAAACTGGCCTTAATGGGCTACAGCACCCCTAGGCACCATCTATATCAGTGGTTCTCAAACTTTTGTACTGGTGACCCTTTTCACATAGCAAGCCTCTGTGTGCAAACCCCTCTTATAAAATAAAAACACTTTTTTATATATTTAACACTATTATAAATGCTGGAGGCAAAGCGGGGGTTGGGGTGGAGGCTGGCAGCTTGCGATACCCCAGTTAATAGCCTGGCAACCCCCTGAGGGGTCCCAACGCCCAGTTTGAGAACCCCTGATTTATATGGAGCTAAGATAATTGTTATATCTGCTTATACCACTCTCATTACTGAAGTATTTGAGGTCTTTACAATTTCCATCAAAGAAAGGCCTCAATCCTGCAAGATGGTCTGTGCAGGTGCAGAGGTCCACCCACACAAACCAAGTTGCAGGATACATACGGTCAGTCTTTTTCCTTCTTTATTCCTGTGTAGGTCTATGTTGAGAAAGCCAAATAAATGATATAAACGTACACATGTAAAATAGAAATAGAGTAGCTGAAAGTGTTTCTCTTCTTGTCTTGCATTTCAATGGTTTAGAAACATACCAGACTTTTCAGATTAAACTGTGATATGTTTTATTAATGTGAGGCCAAGGTCAGATTTCCAATTGTTCCAACTGAGTCTAAATTTTCAAAAAACTCAGTCCAAATTAGGAACCAAAATTAGCGGTAGGTTTTCCAAAGCCCTTATCACCCCATTGTGACACTGTGTGCTGAATGAGAGCTTTTGAAAATTTGGTTACTTCTTTGGTGCCTAAAAAAGTTGAGCTCTTTTGAAAATCAGATTCCAGTTTTCAGTGTTGTGCTCTTTTTAAAATTCTGACCTCTGTGTGTGTGAATGTCTGTAGACGAACAATATACTACAGTAATTATATTATACAGTTACATTGGTACACTATGTCAGTTCAGTTTAATGTAGAAGGAAAGTACGCTTTGAAGTCAGTAAAATAAAGTGCAATAATAAAAACATTTTCAGCTAGGTTAAAAAACTATTATGAATATCAATCCTCATGCCTCTTGGTATGAACTGATCACATGCTAGATTGGAATTCTGTCACCTCATCACTACTCTCAACGATCCATTACACAGTGGGCCTGATGCATTGTGGGATTTGCACTGTTTTCTGAACTATCAGATATTGGCTGCTAGCAAAGGCGAATTAGCGGATTAATAATCTGTTCTATAATGGTAACCTTGTTCCAGCATAATAACCCTTATGGAGCAATATGCATTCATGTTATGTTTCTTGATCAATTATATAGCTTCAGATCAAGTGCAAAAGTATGAAAGCAGATGTGTAAAAGGGATTGTATGCATCAATAATTAAACAAGATTGAACTGAAAAGAAGACTGCTAAATTAATGCAATATGAAAGTGAACTGACACATTATGCAGCTTAACATTAAAGTATACAAATTGATTGCCAAGGTATATGGAAGAAATCACAAGTAAAGAAGGCAGTTAAATAATAAAATACGGAAAATGATCTAAGCTAGTGAAATATGTTGCTTGTATTTTTGTTTTAAATGTCACTGGTTTATTCACAGTGGTTTAGGGATTTTCCTGCTCAGACTATTACTCAGAGCACCAGACACTGACTGTAAGTTATCATAACATCTTCTCTGTAATCTTTGAAACCTTATTATGTCATTCCCAGGGACCGACTGGATAAGAAGTATTGTCTTTCCCATTGAGTTATGCAGCAAGTCACAGTACAACCATTTGTTGTTCTCTGATGTGGTCTCAATGGTTTGAGTCTTGCTTTTTGCATTTTCACATCTGCACAGTTTGACACTGTTATTTACTTGGGAAGAAGTCTCAAGGGACATCAAGGTTCTAGTTCAGTAACACTGCAGATATACCTTTCATTGGGAGGAGAAAGCTAGATTTTCCAAAGCTAACCACCATTATTCTCCTTGTAATTATTTGCAGGTTCAGTTTATGTCAGTGGAGCATCTAAGCACCAGACTGGGCCTGCAAAAAAAGTACTTAAATTACCTGGGCTACAGCCCTAAATATCATAGATACAAAACTGCACCTACAAATATTTTGTTGTAGTAAAACTGTGGGCACCAAAGTGTAACCAGTTAAAGCCCAGATAGAAAATCAGGCCAAAATATTACAGGTGAACGTTCATCTTTAAATCATTCTGATGATCATGCTTTCTCTCTGCTTTCTGTAATCATCTCTGCCTCTGACCTGCTGAGTGAATTTGAGCAAGTCACTTGACCCTCTTGTGTCTCATTTTTCCTATTTGTAAAGTACTTTGAGATATACGGATGACAAGTGCGATATAAGTGCTAAGTAGTGTTACTCTTTATTATGTGGTATCCTGTCTTAGAGTGACCAGATCACACCACTGAAATATCGGGACACCCTAGGGTGCTGTCAGTCCAACCCACAGTCCACCCCCTGCTCCTCCCAGGCTTCACTCCCCCCACCCCAGGTCCCGCCTCCCCTCTTCCCCAGAAAGTCCAAACTACACCAAACAGCTGTTAGGTAGCAGGAAGTTCTGGGAGGGAGGGAGAGGAGCAGGGATGCAGTGCGCTGGGGTAGGAGAACAAGGCAAGGAGCGGGGAGCTCACCACCTCCTTATCTGAATATCGGGACAATTGATGTCCCAATCGTACATCAATTGGGAGGCGGGACAAAGGGTAAAATATCAGGACATTCCTGATTTTATTGGAACTCACCCTATCCTGCCTATAACAAGTAGACATACTTTTTAGTGTTTTTAAACTTGACATCAAGTTGTGCCTGTGAAATGTTAATACAGAAAGGTCTTGGCTACTGCTCTGGATGAATGTGAGAGCTTCACTGAATATGCATGTATGCAGACGTGTTCTCTATGTTTCCCTCTTGGGTGTGATTATAGCTGCCGTAGATAATTAACATTTCCCAGCTCACTGCCAAAACAGTTTGATGCTTGACCTATTGTGAAGATCTGGAAACTTACTCAATGTAAGAGACTTTGTGTTGCAGCTCATGAGACACTGAGCCATAGAAGAGGACTTGGCTCCAAACGCTCTTGTACCATTTCATGTTTTATTTATCAGTAAAACAAAAAAGTTAAAAATATTGCCAGACACGGGCCTTTTTTGACAGAGCCTGCCCAAGTTCTCAGACACAGACAGAAAGAAACTGTAGGACACTAACAGTATAGATAAAGAAAAACAGTCACTATTCTAGCCCACTTGCCATTGGCCAGTCTTGCATTCAAAATCTTCTGTGTCAAAATCTTCTGCCCTGTTTACCGTTCAAGACTGAAACTGCTCATATTTACGTGTGCGCAAAGTGACATGTTCCCTGGGCAAAATGATTTCATTTCTTTCAAGTTAAACAAAGGATTTTTAAAAAATCCCACTGACTTTTTTGCCTAAAAATATATGTAACTATTTGTGCTTTTTAATTTTTTTCATTCAGTATTTGGTGAATTTAAAAAATAAAAGAACTAATGGTATGTGTAAAAAACCCTGTCCCTTTTAAAGGCGAACAGACATCTGACCAATCTGCTAACTGGGCCACCAGGAAGAGGGTAAGGAGCTGTGAGGCTCACAGCCCGTTGTATGTGTATCAGTCTGGCAACCTATATTTGATTCACTGTTTCATTTAAATCCCTAGCCTACACTATTTGGCCCACCTCTGACCTTTCCATATAGCCACATGCCCTCCACTGTAGAAGGATGGAGGGGAGCAAGGGGTGCAGCCAGGACTCCCTAGATGGTTCACAAATCTGTTCCTCTTCCCTGTCTTGTTCCACAGAAAGGGAAGAAGGAATCCTTGAGGATCAAATACTTGCAGTAAGGAGTTGATAACCAGGAGAATAGCAGAAGGCCCTTAGCCACTCAGCAGGTTGTTAATGCTCAGGAAGTATTCTTCCCCAAGGTCATCATGCTGTTCTATAATTAAGAACAACACATGTGTATTTGTTTCTTTGATAGCATCCACAAGATGCACCAGGTGCTTCATAAAAGAGCTTAGACTCTAAGGCCATATCTACACTAGCACTTATGTCAAGAAAACTTTTGTCGCTCAGGGGTGTGAAAGAAACACCCTCCTGAGTGACATAAATTTTGCCAGCATAAACGCTAATCTGCACAGCGCTATGTCGGCAGGAGAGCGTCTCCCGTCAACATAGCTACTGCCACTCACTGCACTGGTTTTATTATATTGATGAGATAGCTCAGCTGTATCGGTATTTTTTAGTAAAAAAAAAAAATAAGGCATAGAAAGATTTTAAGAGAGCAAATGATATTGAGTCAGTCACGGGCCATAGATGGAAATGTGCTGTCATCACTGACTGAAAATTGTTAGGAGAGGAGTCACCACATTACCTGATTTGCTTCCGAGAGGTAAGTGGCTGCACTGAATTAAATGAAACAGTTATTCTCCTCTCAGGAGGTAAGGAATAGTGGGTTTTAATTTACTCTCTGCTTTAGAATGTTAGCTTAAAAGAAAAGAAAAATTCCAGAAATGTGTGTAGCAAGCTGGAATTCCAGCCCTGCTTCTTGAATGACCAGAACAATGAGGGCCCAATCCTGTCCGCAGTGACATCAGCAGGAACGGGCTTGAGCTTATGTAAACATATGTGTGTCTATGTGTGTAGACTTCATATTTGGATGAACAGCAAGGTGAGATGTATTGTCCTTTAAGTAAAACACTGACCTCAGTGTGGTACCTCTTGGATCTATAAATCTTGCTATTCAGCTTGATATCCTCAAGAATTCAGTATTTCCTTATTAAAAGATGAATAACGGAACAAATAATTTTAAAAATTCTGAGAGTATTTGTTCCTCTTCTGTTCTGTTATCAGCACAACAGTGTATGTGACAGGAAATGTCCATAGGTATTAACATCACTCTCCACATACTGGGCATTTCTGGATACCTAGTATATGATCACGTTACATTTCAGGTGGCTTTCCAATCAGACTGTACTGATTCTTTAATTATCGGCCCTCCTCTGTGGTGTTTTGGAGGGCAAGGCTTTTTGTTGCCAGCTACACTTCATACTAAAAAACCTGAAAATATATATATAATATGTAATATTTGTAATGCAAGATCTCTCTCAGAAGAGATTATATAGTTCCACTGATACCTCATGCTTCAGGCAGAAGAATTGCGTCCCTGCTGGAAGCTAGCCAGATTTCTAAATTGAAATATTCTCTATATAATAAATTTCACATGAGAGAATAAAAGATAGGCATATGAGGCTTCAGGAAAAGGACATTTGAGCTGTCTATCTCTGAAATAACAAGAAATATTTCCTCTTGAGGGCAACTCCTGTACTTTAAAAAATCATCTCAAATCAGCTAGGTGAGCACATTTCAAAGAACAGTTAATAATTTTAGCAGCATGTGGTTAAATGATTAAAGGAGAATATGCCCAATAAAATATTACTAACATCCAGGAGAGCCTTCATAATGCACAATTGCAGAGGCCATTACACAGGTTGGGCCATTTTTTCTGGTGGTGTAACTTCATTGAAGTTAGTGGAGTTCTGCCAGCAGAGAATTCACTCCATAATCTTTAATGTTTGATAAACTGGTGAAAAATTCCTGTAATCCTGAAGCAACACAACTGTGTAACATTTTAGGGGTGTTATGAGCATGGCAGTGTTAAGATGATATATGCTTGTGGTTTTTCTGTTCCCGTTCAGATATAGTAGGTGGTTTAATTTGAATTGTAATGTAGCTGGTTATTTGATTAAAGGTCAAATGAGTTTGTACTCTGCAATGCAGTTGCAGCTGTGTCAGTCCCAGGATATTAGAGCGACAAGGAGGGTGAGGGAATATCTTTTATTGGACCAACTTCTGTTGGTGAGAGAGACAAGCTTTCGAGCTTACACAGAGCTCCTTCTACCTTTCCCAGAAGAGCTCTGTGTGGATCAAAAGCTTGTCTTTCTCATCAACAGAAGTTGGTCCAATAAAAGATATTACCTCACCCACCTTGTCTTTTAAATGTGTGTGTAGCAACTCATGTAGACTTGAGGCATATTCCTTTAACTTAAGACCTGCACGGAAGCCACCATAAAGGGATGGCAAACAGTAAAGTATTTTTTCAATGCTTCGTGATACATATTTTCCTTTTATCAGAAAAGATGCTTTTCTTTTTGAAACATGCACCTTTTTTATAACAGATCCTAAGATATTCAGAAAGAAAATGAAAAGAGTCTCTTTATGCATAAATAAGAACCCTAGGTCTTAAAAAGACTGAGGACTTTGGCATGCTAGCTATTTTACTAATGTTATCATTTATTTCTAGGCCATACCTAAATAGCATTTTATTCCTCTCTGTTTAAAATAATGAAAACAAAAATCATAGCCTTTCTGTGAAATTCTGTGTTTTTCTTGCCAGTGTCTGATCATTTTTCAAGCAAATGCTTAATATTCCTGCAAATGTTCAAGTCCAAACCTGCTGTAATCTCTCACTCCACTTAGGTTTTCTACTTCATAGATAAGAAGACACTCCACTGCTACTTTTTTAAATGTAGAAAAAAACTGATTTCCTTATATCTGCAAGGAGCATAGGATGTGATTATTTCTTAGATGGGAAATACAGGAAGGCCAAGTGAACACATACAGGGGTTTTGAAAGGTTTGTATCAAACGGAATCCTTGGCAACCTTAGATTAAGTATGAGAATATGATTGTGCTGATTAAAGCAGATTCCATGTTATCATTCCATTTTCTGTATAAGATCAGATTGTAGCAAACCCTTGCTGATTAAGGACTCGATTCTGGAAGGTGTTAAGCCTTCTGGCCCCGATCTTATATACCAGAGGCACTGCTTACTACCATCATGGACAGTAGTCAAGCAAAAATGCTTACAGTGGGAAGCACTGAGGCTGGTAATAAGTGCTGTCAGAATCAGGCTCTAAAAAGCAGCCTAGACTTAACATAATAGAAATCCAGTATTGGGAACCCTTTACCTGTGAATAACTGGTTGCATTGGGAGAAATATACATGTAACAGAGCCAGTCTAAGTAATGAGGAGAATGTGCCTTTATATATTATAATTGTAAATATGAGCTCCGTCTGTGCTCTAGAATTTACATACATTTTTTATGAAGTTATAATTGGTGCAATTTTGGCTTCCTGCAGGTTCAAACTTTGGCAGTGAAGAGCAAACCCCTCCTAAGGCATCTGTGCCTTCTAAAGATTTACCCAAGGGGACCAGTAGGACTGCACTGCAGGTATCAACCACTACAGCAGCTCCCCGCAGGAGTTTACTTCCGGCACCGAAAACTACCGTAACACCTGCTGGTAAGTTTTTAAAGCTTGTGTATTGAAGTTGCCATCTGCATTATCCAAGTTATGTTTAACTAATATTACTAATTTACTTTATTTCTTATGTGGTTACCTTTCACATGGCTCTGAGACATAGTACAAAAATTGGTCTGGTTTTGATTCTGTTTGCCACTAAGATGCCATGGTCTATTTGAAGCACAATCAGTGACACAAAAGTAGTCTCGTTTTACAAACTGAAGAATGTCTGGAGTTCAAGACTTTAAGTGCTGCTGGCTGCACATTTCACAGATTGGCTGTGTACAGTATTCGTATTCACTAAAATACCCACAAAATGGCCTTTTGAAAACATGAAACTTCATTAGAGACTCAGCGTTTCCTTTGAGAAGAGAATTCATTGTGAAGTATATTTCCAAGGACAACATGGCATTCCAGAACCAAGGAACTCATGATATTTTCACTGAGGGAGGGAAAGAAAAAAAGAAAGCAACCAGGGTAAAAACTGGGAATTCCGGTTCCAAATCCTCGCTGTAACTAAAACAGCCTTCAAATCCACCAAGACTGATTTCTTCAAACAGACCTACAAAAATTCCTAGTCTCCCTAACAGTACTGGGCTTAACCCCAGAAGAATGCAATGAGTGAAGAGGATATGAGCAGAAGTGCATGTTATTAAAATACAATTTCTTTAAATATAAATGTGAATGAAATGTTTGATCAAGTATCAAAACACTCAAAGCAGGAATTAGCCACTTTTTTGAAATAAAAAAGAAAAGGCATAAGCTTCTTTATCCAAGTGTTTGTTCTTCTATATACCGTCAGCTTTCCAATGAAATAATCCATGTATTACTGTAATACTGATGGCTCTTCTTTTTTTAACTCAAAAGCATCGATATTTTTGCATAATAAATTGAAAAAAAAATTGCAACGGTTTATACGACTTCACTGGGACTCCTTGCGTAGAAAGGAGCTGCTCAGTGGGTGTATGGGTGAAAGAATCTAACCCTACATGATTCATTTTTAAAATTATGATTTCTCTCTCTTTCTCATGCTGAATAGCACCTTACTTCATGAGTAACGCCCTAAAGTCAGTGGGGTTACTAAACCAGAGTAAAAGTATCAGAATCCGGCTTAAATGATTCACAGTTCTAGGCAAATAAACGGAGGGGGTGGGAAAGCATATGCTCACTAGTACCATTTTCTTGTTGTTTAACTCACAGGTAGATTTTTCTTTTTCTTTAATCTTCGTTCATCTAAATGTTTCACATTAGGTTGCAGCTAGTACAGAGCTCTTCCTGAGATGAACCTATTTCTCATCTTCCTGAAAGTACCTCAGCATAGAGACTAGCTCTGAAGTCCCTTACTCACAGGGGTAATCCTTGCTCATGGGACAATGATACCAATGAAGCAGCATGTCAGAATGAAGAGTTGCAGGCTCTGGGTCATATTTTGTAATTTTGAGGATGTATTTGATCCAAGCCATTATGAGGGTGTAGCTGAATCATAGTAACCCCAACTCTATGGCAGTGAACAACTGTATATTGTGACAAAGCTCCAAGTCTGTACTTGTGGGTCCTGCACTTCCTGGCAGATTTAGGGGCCTCAGAAACTCATCTAGGCCCCAGAGTGACCTCCCTTTCTCAGTATAATTGGCAAGAGTCACCACCTAGTGAGTTACCTTCATCACAGGCCAGTATGGAAGATGGAAAAGGGGGGAGCCCGGGCCCGCCCTCTGCTCCAGATTCCAGCCCAGGGACCCTAATAGTATCCGCTAAGATGGCTGACCTTTTAGGCACAAAACACAAGACAATTCCCTGGGCTACTTCCCCACAGCAGTCCCCGCTTCTTCAAACTCAACTTCACCCTTACCTCAGGGCCTCCTTTCTTCTATATGATATATTGTCCACCACTCAGTCTCACCAACAGCATAACTTCCTCTCACAGCTCCTGACACCCACAGCCCACTTGACTAACTGGGAGGTTTTTATCTGGATTCAGCCAGTCCCTGACTGGCTTTAGGTGTCCCAATTAGGCTAGCTGTTTCCACTCCTTTCTAGAAGGTTCTTAATTGGCCCCAGGTGTCTTGATTGGTCTGGAGTAGCCTTTGTTTGGCTATCCAGGGAACAAGGACCTGCACATCCTGAGACTAATATACCTGCCTTCCAGCACTCTCCTATATCCTTCTGGTCTGACTCCGTCACAATATATACAGTATATGTACCAAGCCTGGAGTTTTCAGCATCTTTATCTCAAAAGGTATCCTTAGGGGTGAAAGCAAACTTAATGTTCCAGCCAGTTAAAAGTTCTTAGGATGGTGTATTTTGATGGTGTAATGCAGCTAACTCCACTTGAAGTGTACTGGATTTATCCTATGGTGAACTGGACAAAAAAAAGCCTTTCTCCAAAGCTGAGCAGTTTTTCAGAGCAGCTTGCTATTGCTCACACCAAATCGGAAACTGGAGGCAGGAGATTCTCTAATGGCTCCCCTGCTCCCTCTCCTGCCTCTGCTTCTGGACAGATCATACTTCTCATTGCTCACTGCACTCTTGTCCCTTGAACTCCTTACTGGTTTCCCTGTTGCCTCCCAAGGAAAAGATGCCTCACTGACTTTCCATTGTTGGGCTCCCCCATCTGCTAAGACTGTCTGTTGATTTTCTGATGCCTCTGCTTCTCCCTTCCCTAAACCTTCTTCCATCTGTTAACTCTGCCTGCTGCTATATTACAGGATGCCTTACGCCTGCCCATGTCATAGCCTCTTCATCCTCTCAGGTATTGCTCCTCCTGATATGTGCTGGGTAGTTGCTTGTAGAGTCAAACACACAAGGCAATGCACAGATCCAAGACATCCGCTTGGCTATACAATACCGATGCTGAGTCGACTGAAGTCACAACAATGTTTTTTGCCACCATTAAACACAACACATTGTCACCCAAACAGACAAGGTTCAGCTATGGCAAACGAGAGTAGAGAACGACCATGTAGCCTGTGTGTTCTGGCTCTCACCAGTCGAGCACCTACCACCCAGTGCAGATCAACCCTGGACTTCCCTTAATCAACAGATCACTGGAGTTGGCCTGGTCTTGAGAAGTGATGATCAAGTGGGGCTATATCACTGGCTCCAATACCTGTGGCTGCGGCAGAGAGCCTCAAAATACAAAGCATCTCTTGTGATGCCAGCTGCTTGAGCGGGAATGCTCTTCCAGTCACCTGGCATAGTGCAGTGATTAGGCAATCGCATGCACATGGGTGTATGAGGAAGCAGTATGAGGGCATGACAAGACGAATCCCTAAACTGACTCCCTGTTATCTGTCTGCTTGGAATGAACATTGGCTCAGAAAGACAAAATGAGCATTGCCCATTTGGTAATTTCCTTTGGGAGATATGGCTTGGCTGGACCATCTCTTTAATGACATGATCTTATATGAGAGCTAAATATTATAATCCAGCATGGCCAAAATAGGAAATGCCCTGTATGCATGTGAGAATATCCATTTCGCCTGGATTGGTGATAACTGTTTAGGCCCAATAGCAGAGAATATTACTTATATTGGAATCCCTTTCAATGGATTTTGGCCCTGATTCAGCAAAGCACTTAGACATCTACTTATGTCCCATTGGAATCAATATGACTTAAGCACATGCTTAAAGTTAAGCGTGTTATTAAGTACTTTGACTATTCATGGCATTTGAGATTATATGTGAAAAATGCAGTGGGAGCACCAGTTCACCAAAAATCTTTAGTTTCCATCAGAGAGACAAGTTGGGTGAGGTTGTATTTTTTATTGGAGAAAAGTTCTATTCGTGAGAGAGACAAGCTTTCGAGATTACACAGAGCTCAGGGAAATGTATTCAGGGTGTGACAGCTAAATACAAGGTGGAACAGATTGTTTAGCATAAGTAGTTAATACATATTTCAAGAAACCATTCAAGGGGAAGTGGCCTGTTAACACCTCCCCAGTCAGGGGGGTGGGGGTGTTAAAGAAGAAAAAGCATGAGAGAGGGATTAGTGGGTTATAGATTTTTGTAATAATCTTTAAATCCGGGGCCTCTATTCAGTCCGTGATTTTTAGTATTATGAATTTAAGCTCCCTGGTTTGTCTTTTGAAGGTGTTGTGCAGGTTTCCTTTGAGAATGAGATCTGAGAGGTCAGATATAGAGAGATTGCTTTGTGGAAAGTGTTTCCCCACAGGTGATACTGTGTTTTTGTCTTTTGTCATTTTTCTGTGTGAGCTTAATCAAGAGCATAGTGATAGTCTGGTTGATATTAGGGCATTTAGTGCACTGAATGAGGTATACTGCATATTGTGATAAGCATGTTGCAGGACCTATGGATCTTGAAAGGTGTATTGTGGGGGGGTTGATCATCATAGCAATGGACATGTTTACAGGTTTTGCATCTGTTGTCCTGACAGAGCCTGGTGTTGCTTTGAGCTGGTCTGTCCTGGTCTCTGGGGAGCTTGCTTTTGATGATGAGATGATGAACTGGTGGGTTGTTTGAAGGCCAGAAGAGGGGGTTCAGAAAATAATTCTTTCAGCATGTGGGCCCCATCAAGTATGGGTTCTAACTGTTTGATGATATCCTGTAGGGGTTCCAGTGTGGAGTGGTAGGTGACAAGTAGGGGTGTGTGGTCGAGGGGATTAATTCTGTTCCGAAGCAGGTTCTCCTAGGATATTCGGGTGGCCTGTTACTTAATGTAGTCTTACTTCTCTGGTGGCACATCCTGGTCTGGTGAAGGCTGTTTTAAGTGTGTTAAGGTGTGTATCCCAGACGTTCTCCTTGAAGCAGATTCTGTGGTATCTGAATGCCTGGCTGTAGATAACAGAAGTTAGTGTGTTGACTGGATTTGTGAAGTTAGGCGAATTGCCCTCATCAACAGTACATGCCCAAGTCAGTCGCCACCATTACCCAGCTCAATATCAATCCATTATCCATCTCCCTCACTGCTTTCTCTCCCTGAAGGACAGACTTACTGTGCTTAATGTTGAGCAGCATGTCCATAGTGCAGTCACTTACACTGTGCCACGGACACACGGTCTTAGACACAGATAACTGCTACTGAGTGAGTCTGTGTCAATGGGATGATACCCTGTGTGACCTGAAATGTAGGAGATTAGTAAAGATCTCATCACGTGCAGGGAATGTGTGGCCCTGGAAAGCCCTTACACAGCCAGTTAAGGTTGGACCTGCCTGGAAGGCAGAGGAGGAACTGGGATTAGCAACTACACCCCTGCCGATATGCTTTAATGTCTGAAAATATGAATGATCCTCATGTGAATCTCTTTGGGAGCACTTAATGGGGCGCATTTCAGGGGGAAAAGACGGATATGTCAGCAGCTCCTGTGGATATATTCAAGTGTAAGAACATCTGAAGATTTATCTTCTAGAAACCCCAGGGGCCCCCTCTCCACAAAGGTGATATGTTGTTTTCTCTGGTATTTAATAGTTTATTATAGAAGGAAAATATCTCTCTTGGACCTTTGGCATAGTTTTACGTTGTGTATTACTGTTTTTCATACATGAAGGACTAAAACTTCTGTTGAGTCTCCCTACATCTGGAGGCAGCTGAAAAATATCAGGCCATTATAAAACTTGGGATCGTTAAGAAGAATGCCTCCCATTTTCTCCATCAAAGAACCATTGTTTGGCTAATTACTTTATCTCGTCTCACTATTTTATTACAAGACTGGATGTGTCATTTTTAAATCTTAGTGTATCTGATTCAAAGGGCTTGTTCCTGTCTTTGTGCTACCCAGTGGTACCTCTTGGGGTTTTGGTTGTCGATGTAAGCAGTGTCAGGAATGAGATCTATTCTGACATCTGGTGGTGAATTATGGGAATTGCAGTGAGCGGTGGAAAATAACTTTGGGGCTGATCGATTTGCATAGGCACACCCACCGCGCCTAGCCTGAGCTCATAGCAGCCCACATGGCCACTTGGGCTGATGTGGGAGCCCCAGTTTCTATGTTACTGGGGCAGGAATGATAAAGTGACGTTACCCTGATCATGTGAATGAAGGACTATGGACATGTACTTGGCCCTTGTTATGATGGAGGGACTCGCCATCATCTAAGTAGCACTCACTGGTCAAGGGCCACGCGCTTCAGAATGCTCTGAGGTTGAGAGAGGCTATGGACAGGTCTTTATACCTTTTGGTGAGGGACTTGTCTAAGGCCCCCCCCCCCCGGCTGCCGCCGCTGCCGCCTATTGCACCTTGCCTCTCTCCATTGTGGAATGTTAGAGCTAATTTTGATTCCCTTAGGAGTCTAGGTTCAGCCTGCTAAGCTGAATTCACTTTGAATCTGCTGGTGTACCTGTGCCAAGGCTGCCTGCCCGCCCCCCCCAAGAGCTGAAATCGCTTAAGAGCTGAAACTACTGAGCACTGTGTTAAGTAGGGGCAGGCCTAAAGGCATGTCGGTGGTACTAAGCAATTTGTGCAGCTAGCAGAGCGAAGCGGCGGACTCAGCCGAGCGGTTCCTGGGTGCAGTTTGTGCGACTGGCAGCGGACTCAGCTGAGCGGTTCCTGGGTGCAGTTCGTGTGCTGCTGATGGAGTGCTTGGCACCGCAGAGCTGTCCATGTGTCGGCTAGCAGGACGGCTAGTGGAGTAGTTGGTGCTGCTGGCGGAGTGGCTGGCACAGCAGAGCAGTCCGTGTGTAGACTAGAGGAGCCGTTTGTGCTGCTGACGGAGTGACTGGCACCACAGAGCTGTCCGTGTGTCGGCTAGCAGGATGGCTAGTGGAGTGACTGGCGCTGCAGAGCAGTTCGAGTATCGGCGAGCAGAGCGGATTGCGGTGAGGGCTGCAGCGGAACCCCACAGAGAGGCGGCGCAGTCGGCCTCAGACCACGTAAGGTGCCCCGTGCCCTACCCTCCATTTCCACCCAGGCTGGGAGGTAAGACTCTGCCAAATGACTTTTGAACTCTGCACTGACCAAGAACAGAGACTCTTGGGCTGCGGGACTTTTGGGACTATTGAGTGACTTTTTGGGGTTGTGGAACTCAAGAGCCAAAGGGAAGGCCACGACCTATTTGCTGGGAGGGGGGCTTCTGGTTCATAGTTTCGTTTATTAACTGTGTTTGTGGTGTTTCCCCAATATAATGCCACATTGTTTCTCCCTGTTTTTAAAAGGCTTTGGTACACTCAGACTCTGTGCTTGCGAGAGGGGAAGTATTGTCTCTTACAGACGCCCAGAGGGGTGGTATATGGTTGTCCCAGGTCACTGGGTGGTGGCTTGAGCCGGTTTTTGTATTGTGCTATTGGAATGGAACCCCTGGATACTGAACCCGGCCCTTGTTGCTGCCAACTCTGATGGGCAGAAGGGTTACATCTATGTAACATATCCCATTATTTGTGTTGTTGTACAGCAATCTGATACTCTTTGATTGATGCTTCTTGCCCACTTTTTGTTTCCTGTTGTGTGACTATTAACATCACTTTATTGACTGAGCACTGCACATACGGAGTGGAAGACACAAAGCTCAATGCTAAGTCCCACTACAGCCCTTTTATGCTGCTCTTGGGACACAAAGATGCCATGACCAGCCAACTGGGGATTTCCCCTACATAAGAGGAATGTGTTACACTCTGGCAATCCCCAATTGTCAGGTGGCCCATTAGAGGCTGGTGCAGCCTTGAGGCTGCTCTAAACTGCTTGGGGATCCACAGTGGGTTTTCTGACCCTGCCACCCCGCCCAAGACCAGGGAGCCACAACCAACTCCCTCACGTCTGATTGCATCCAGCAAAGACTGGATATAATGGCGGGTTGAACCCACTATCTCTCCCCTAAAGATCTTATATTCTAAATTAGGCAAGGCAGTACAGTTCAAACAATTAAATCTTCCCCTGCTTTGTTTCTGAAGGAAAATAAATGTGCAAAGGGTGAAAGACCACCTACATTTTGCAAAAAAGATAGAAACAGACCCGCCTAAATAGGTGCAGTTGGCAGATGCTGTATGTTTCTGTTTTAATACATAACATGGGCAGGAACAAAAGCAAATACAGTAGACTCTCAGTTATCCAGGATGTTAGGGAAAAAATTAATCCTGGTTAATAAAATCCCAGATAATCACCATCCATAGGAAATATGGGGAGAGGAGTTGGTTCACCAGCTGCCCTGCACCGGGGTGAGGGGGTATTGGTTCACTGGCTGCTCTGCGCCCTGGTGGGGTTTGGGTTTTTTTGTGCTTGGGGCGGGAATAAAGTCAGAGCCGGCCCTGCGAGTTATGTGTATTTTTTTTGACATCCTGGTTAATCCACAACCTGGTTAACCCAATCCTGGATAATCAAGAGTCTACTGTATGTGCAGTTCAGTTGTCTTATTTTATTTTTGATAGCGCCAAAGTACCAGCAGGCACATCTAGGCACTGGTCATAAATTTCTTTTTATGAGAACAGTGTTCTGATTCCTCACAATGCTAAATATTTTATGGAGATAAGGGACAAAATAAACAAAGGACTGAGAAATAGAAGTATTTCGAAGTATTTCAGCACAAGTCTGATTCTAGCTCCCATATCAGAATATATGCATGCTGTCTATAGATTCTTATGCAACATGGAGCCACCTACAAGGTAATCTCCTCTTTTTATGTTCGTAGTTATTGGCACTTCTCTTCGTTCAGTCCACTTAAGCATCTTCTTGTCAGTTCTTCCCATCTCGTAAATGATAAAGCATTAAAAGATCTTTGTGAAATTAAGCTCTTTATTAAATTGGGAGGAAAATGCTAAAGATGACCTAGAAGAGGAAAAGAGGACAGTGGAGGGTTCATATTACTTTGGGGTTTTCTGGTCCCAGATAAACAAAGCTTTATTACAAATGGTCTTTGCTGTTGTGTCAGGTTTGATATTTTAAACTTGACAGAAAAAAGTTTCTGGGTGTCTAAATGCAGACTGAAAAGGCTGTCCTTCAAAAGGATGTCCTATAGTCCAGGGACAGTCTGAAGTATCAAAGTGTTTATGCTACATTGAGACATTGCAAAGTGCAAAGAAGAGTGGCTAGCATTGGTTGAAATTCTGCTCTAGGCAAATCTGTATTGTCACTGTAGCTTCACCTCATTTATCAATGGACATCAAAGAATGGCAAACTAAAAAAGACAGGAGAATGCAGAGGTAAAATCAGTGTTTAAAAGTGTTTGAAGGAGTCATTAAAGAATAATTTATCCCACCCTCTCACTTTTGGTCACTGACGTGTCATAAAGATGAGAAAGGTAATTTCTAGGAGAAATGGAAAGGGAGAATGCCAACCCATACTGGAGCTCCAAGCCAGAGAGAAAGCCAGACATCCATCAGCCAACAATGAGCCAGGAAGGAAGGGATGGTTGAGAGCCAGAAGGCTAAACTGGGAGTCCTGGATGGACCACAAAGGCACTGACCCTCTAGGCTTAAAGGGCAGCATACCCCATTACATGTCACAAAGATCCCGTTCCAGAAACATTGGAACAAACAAGAGCTCATGAAATGTCGAAAGCTGGAAGAGAGGAAGCGGTGCCAGGGAATTAGTAGTTGAATGAGAAGAACCCAGGGCACTGTTCCTTTAAGGGCCTGTGACTAGGCACCTTTACTGTAGGGTGGGGCAGAGCTCCCCTCTCTCCCAGCCACTCAGAAGGAGCTCGCTGTAGAAGGGCAATCCATGTGCCACCTTCTCTGTCAGAACAGGGAGAGTCTGGCAGGAGAAGCAAGCCAGAGCCAGGAGCTGAGAAAGGGCTGGCAGTGACAGCTTCGAGAGGAGCTGACGGGGACAGAAGGATAGTGCTGTGTATGGTATCAGAGCCAGAGCTTAGCTTGCCACTAAAGTCAAAGGTTGCAGCAAAGCCCCTAGAATAGTGAAGTAAACTCCACATGGATTCCTCTGTAGATGTTTCCCCGTCATTCCATCAGAAGGTTCCCCTTTCACAGAACAGGCTGCAGGACCCCTATGGAGAATGCTCCTGGGGAACCTATTTACCACGTCTCACCTGGCCAGAGCTGCCCGCAAAACTCCACTTAAAGGAGGATGCTCATTGTGCAGGATCCATGGGGACGGTAAGACAGCTCCGTCCAGGTGGGTGTATTGCCTTTCACAGGTAATCTCTCCTTGGCCTGTGTGGGGATGATGTATCTTCTACCCAGTGCTTGCTCCCATTCCATTTATGGATCTCTGAACCAGTGAAAAAGCCTCCACAGAGTCCGGCAGAGGGGTGGTGTTGTTATGGTGGCAGCGGACCAGTTCTTTGGGGATGGAGAGGGCCAAAGGGCAGCAGATCTACATATAGAGGGTCCTCTCCACATGAGGATTTAAAAGGGGGGTGCAAAATCCCCCCTCCCCATTGGGCCTGTTCAAAGCCTGTAAAGTTACTCCCTGAATGTTTGCAGGACCAAGCCCTGTAGCAGTTATAAATATATTTATTTCTTAAGCGTCCTGTGCAACCCACCTCCATTACTAAAGCCAAGTAAAGCTTGGAACACTGCACAGGCAGAGTTAAAAACAGCAACCCATGAACGTTTTATAAATTATAGACTGCAGCATCACTTTAAGTGATGTAGGGGGAGGGGAAGAGTCTTGCACAAAAATTGGCATTCATTTTAATGCAAAACATTTCTGAGGAAGAGGGTTACTAGGTGAGATTTGAAATATATGGACATTTTGAAAATGTACATCATTACACCTAGAGCTAAGTAGGATATTTATTTGTGAAAGCACATGTCCAAATATATTAATGGGAAGAAAATAACTAGCAAGCATCGTGTGAAACCTTTCATGTGTTCGATTCTACCTAAAAAAGGACGACCTGAACAGTAAATTCTCATTAAAAATTGTAAGTTCAAGAAAGATTATATTACTGATATTTCATTAAATCTGCTTGTCAACTAACTTGGACTACAGGGTATAGATCTCCTTTAATTAATGCAAAAGGGCTCCTATAGCTCCTGCTCCACAGTGATTCAGGAAGTTAAAATAAGCGGGAAGGGAGGGACCTAGCATGGGATAACAACAATAGAAGATCATTGTCATGCAAATTGTTTTGATGACATGAACTGATTGCTTTTCTATCGGTCTGTGAAAGTAGTACATTTAATTAGCTTTAATTAATCTTTTTATGCGTTGCTTTTTGTACATTATTGGACTTCTTTCATTTTTGCATACCTGGCAATGTATGAAAGATTTTAAAAAATGAATTCATTTGAGTAGGAAAACTGGGACACATCCTTTCAATCTACTGAAATACATTAGCTTTGGAGAGTTGTTTGAGGAATGCAGAGGGAAAATGATTAACATTTCATTTCTATTTTGTTTTAATCCCTAGAGCCATGCACCTTTGAGTTTTGAGAAGTTCTGATCTGGAAGCTAACTTTGTAGTTCAGAGCCATCTCTTAATTTTTTAAAAAAATGGATTGTCTTTTTCAATAGAGATAATTGTCATGTATGATCTACGAGCCCCATAAAAACTGACTTTTCTACCTTACGTCTCTGAATATGCAGGGTGGCGGTGCTGTTAACTCAAGTTGGCTGGCCCACCAGGGTACAGTTCCAATTCAAGTTAGAGCAACTCATCAGCTACTAACAGAATCATTGTGTATTATCAGCATGGACTAGTGCCACTCGAGTGCTGCTAGACTGCCAATGCTTTCCCACAATTCAGTTTCTGCCCAGAAAGGACAGAGAAGTTCCCTCAGAATTCAGTGGGAAATCATTCATAAGCAACTCAGCTTAGTGCAGCACTAAAAACAATTACATGAGCCCTCAGAAGTGTTAGTGCCACACACGAGTGAGTGCAGCACCAATGCAAACATATAGATGCAACAACTCCAGGCTTATTTCAGTGTGTGGCCACTCTCTCTTCAACTAGGCTAACTTGAGAGGAATAATTTGAATGTAGATAACTCAAGTTAACTCTGCAACAAAGACATAAGGCAGGTCTACACTTAAAATGCTGCTTTGGCACAGCTGCCTCGATGCAGTTGCACCACTGGAGTGCTTTAATGAAGACGCTCTGCACTGACGGGAGAGAGCTCTCCCGTCGGTATTGTTAGTCCACCTCCCTGAGAGGCAGCAGGTATGTCGATGGGAGAAGCTCTCCTACCACCTACTGCTGTCTACACCGGGGGTTAGGTTCGTATAACTATGTTGCTCAGAGGTGTGGATGTTTCACACCCCTGAGCAACATAGTTATACTGATGTAAGTCGGTAGTGTAGACAGACCATAGCCTTTGAGTGTGAGACTCCCAAAGCAGCCAGCAGGAATTACACACGTGAGGAGGTGAAGGATCGTTATACATTTGAACACAAAAAGAAAAAATACATTTTAAATCTTTAGGGAGTGGAAGGATTTTCTGTTCTAGGCACATACTTTTTGATGGAATGACTATTTCTGCCTGATTATTCTTTTTACATTGTATTCACCTCCTGGACAAATTACTGCAGTCCCTCTCTAAGAATGTGCATAGTTTGAGTGTAAATGACAGCATCAATGAGAAATTCACAAGTAGTTGGGTTTTCTCTGCTTGCCTCAGTGAAGTAATGACAACAAGCATTGCTCAGAAAATTGAATTAGCCAAAGAAAGAGGTTTCTGTTGCAAATACAATGTAAACAGCATCTCCAGGCTTCCACAGATCATAAATAAGCAGTGCAGGATCTAAAGTGCAATCAGTGCGATAGATAGGAGCCCAGTATGCTCACAGATCTCACCATATCACAGTAAAGTGCAAACTGCACTTCTTGGAATTAGCTTCTTCACAGCCAGAATAAAGCCAGCAACAAAGAAGAGGACGGGGAGAACAGTAGGGGAAAAGAAATAAAATTTCCTACATTTCTGGAGATGTAGGTCAGAAACTAGTCCACTGGCTAATTATGCCAATGTTCTCTTTATACGGTGCTCAGGTACTTCAACATAAAATTGTAGATAGATGAATAGTAAGAAAGTAGTACGTAAAACATGAAGTCAGTTCAAAACTTTAAATGCTCATAAGAATGGCCATACTAGGTCAGATCAATGGTCTGTCTAGCCCAGTATCCTGTCTTCTGCCAGTGGACAATGCCAGGTGTTTCAGAGAGAATGAACAGAACAGGTGGTCACTGAGTGATCCATCCCCTGTCACCCATTCCCAGCTTCAGGCAAACAGAGGCTAGGGACACTGAGATCATGGGGTTGCATCCCCAACCATTCTGGCTAATAGCCATTGATGGACCTATCCTTCATGAACTTATCTTGTTCTTTTTTTAACCCTATTATAGTTTTGGCCATCACAACATCCCCTAGCTATGATTTCCACAATTTGACTGTGTGTTTTGTGAAGAAGTGCTTCCTTTTGTTTGTTTTTAAACCTGCTGCCTATTAATTTCATTGGGTGACCCCGGTTCTTTTGTTACAAGAAAGAGTAAATAACACTTCCTTATTCATTTTCTCGACACCAGTCAAGATTTTATGGACCTCTGTCATACCCCTTGTTAGGTCAGGTCTACACTGGGGTGGGAGGGCTGGTGTTGACCTAAGATACCCAACTTGTATGTAAGTCAGCATATCTTAGGTTGACTTACCTTGGCATTCTCATGGGAGCAATTCGACTCCACTTCCATCTCTTGCGGCGGTGGAGTTCCAAAGTCAATGGAGAGAGTGCTCAGGGATTGATTTATCGCATCTACACTAGATGCGATAAATCAATCCCCGATAAATCGATCACTACCTACCAATCCAGTGAGTAGTGTAGGCGTGGCCTTAGTCGTCACTTTTCTAAACTGAAAATCCCAGTCATAATCTCTCCTCCTACAGAAGCTGTTCCATATCCCTAATCATTTTTGTTGCCCTTCTCTGTACCTTTTCCAACTCTAATATATCTTTTTTGAGGTGGGGCAACCAGCTCCTCAAAAAGTATTCAAGATATGCATTTATATAGTGGCATTATGATATTTTATGCCTTATTATCTATCCCTTTCCTAACATTCTGAGTGGATGTTTTCAGAGAACTATCCATAATGACTGCAAGATCTCTTTCTTGAGTGGTAACAGCTAATTTAGACCTCATCATTTTATGTGTGTAGCTGGGATTATGTATCCCAGCGTTCATTACTTTGCATTTACCAACACTGAATTTCAGGTACTATTTTGTTGCCCGGTCACCCAGTTTAGTAAGATCCCTTTGTAACTCTTCGCAGTCTGCTTTGGACTTAACTTTTTAGGTAGTTTTGTATCCTCTGCAATTTTGCCACGTCACTGTTTTGCCACCCCCTTTTTCCAAGTCATTTATAAATATGTTGAACGGCACTGGTCCCAGTGCAGATCGCTGGAGGACACCACTATTTGTCTCTATTCTGAAAACTGATCATTTTTTCCTACCCTTTGTTTCCTATCTTTTAACCAGTTACTGATCCATTGAGGGCCTTCCTGTTTATCCCATGACTGCTTACTTTGCTTACGAGGCTTTTGTGAGGGGCCTTGTTAAAGGCTTTTTGTAAGTCTACAGACATTATGTCCAGTGGATCACCCTTGTCCACATGTTTGTTGACCTCCCTAAAAGACTTCTAATAGATTGGTGAGGTATGATTTCCCTTTACAAAACCTATGTTTACTCTTCCCCAACAAATCGTGTTAATTTATGTGTCTGTTAATTCTCTTCTATACTTTTCTGGTACTAATGTTAGGCTTACTGGCCTCGAATTTCCAGGATCACCTCCAGCACCCTTTTAAAAAAATGGTATCACATTAGCTATCCTCCAGTCATCTGGTACAGAAGCTGATTTAAATTATAGGTTATATGCCACTGTTAGTAGTTCTGCAATTTCATATTTGAGTTCCTTCGGAAATCTTGGGTGAATACCGTCTGGTCCTGGTAACTTATTATTTTTTAATTTGTCAATTTGTCCAAAAACCTCCTCTACTGACACCTCAGTCTGGGAGGTGGAAACTCACATATGACACATTGTGGAGCAGTGTATAGTAAGACATTGAGGCTCAACCTTCCCCCAAGAATTTGGCCCAGAAGCTCACCCCTCAAAATGGGGAGGATTGTGTATAAGAGGGTTACATGAGTTTATGAAATCCACAATGTAAGGAAGAGATCAAGTTTTTATATTATCTCTGCGATTGAACTCTGATGTGTTAATAAAATTACCCTGAAATGCTGCACTTATTTCAAGGAACTTTTTAATAAATTTTCCTGGATGACAGACTTTGATTTTTGGATATTTTTAGGTTATTTTTGTCATTTTTCTCTTATTTTTGTTTTACACTAGCTAATTTATGAAAACTGTCTCCATTTAAAGAAAGTCGGAAAATAATCACCTTCATGTGTGCCAAGGAAATAGTCTTTGTCCTCTTATCTCTTACCGGGTGACTTCAAACTTGAAAAAACCACAAAGGGAAAAACTACAAGTGTTAGCTGTTTCTCATTCGACAAATGTAGTCTTTCTTTTACATCTACTTATTTATTCACATCCTTTCAGTGTCTCATAGATCACAGGATCTATGGACTCTCTAGAGAGAATTGGATTGTTCTTATTCCACAGAATCCATCATATTTCTAACTTTCCTCATTTGGTCTCAAACAATGTGTGCACAGAAGTCTCATTACTCACCATGGACATGACAAGTCATGATTATCACAGAGGGAGAGGAGAAGAAGCTTGGTGTGTTTGTCAGTTTATGACTGGAAAACATATCCTTGGCTTTTATATTTTTTAAACTTGCAAAATGCATTATTAACGTATATAATATGCCTGAGAACAATTCAGTCCAAACTCACAGCAAGTAGTTACACTGCATTGTTAATGATGCTATATATAGCATGTTAGGGTTTGTTTAGGAATAAATTGTTTAGTTGGGGTTAGTCCTCCCTTAAGCAGGGGGTTGGACTAGATGACTCCTGATGTCCCTTCCAACCCTGATATTCTATGATTCTGTGAATATTCAGTACCAATTCGCTAATATGTTTTCAATCTGATGGGTAAATGCAAATTGAACTAATGTTAAAGGCTGTATTATGTGGTCTTTTAAAGACTACATTGGCAAATACACAGTAGGGATCAATGCTGCATTGGCCTCAGGAAAATGGCCTAGATAATTGTCATAAGTATAAAGTAGCCTAGAATTAGAGTTTACCTGTAAGAGGTTAAGCTAAAGATAACCTGAGAGGTGGACAACTGACCAATGAGAAATTCCTCAGGAGACAAAGGATTTTGAGTTTCAGTTTCTCTCTGGCTCTCTCTCTGTTCAATTCGGCTATGGGATGAATCACAGCTATTTCTTTCACTGTAACTATAAGCTTTCTATCAAGTAAGGTAGTCACTAAGTTACCTTCTTTTTATCACTTGGAAAATTCTCCAGTGGGTGGAAATTCATCTCTGTGTTTCTCTAATACTGTAAAGCTTCAGCAGGAGGAGAAATTCGGGGAGGGGGTTGTCCTTAACTCTTTATTGATTATTGGAGTGCTGTTCTACTGATTTTCTATAAGAGATTTATTCCTTTCTTTTTCTTTAATTAAAACCTTTCTTTTAAGAAATTCACTGCTTGTTTCCCATTGTGTAAGATCCTGGTTTTGGATCGGGCACGTCTCGCAGGATCAGGCAAGGTTTGTTTTTTTTCTCTCAAGCTTCCCAGGGAAGGAAGAAGTTTTGGGGGCTTAGTGGAAAGGGAAAGAAGGGTCCCAAACTCCTCTTTGTCCTAGTTTTTGGATAACTGAGTTTGGTGGTGACAGCATACCAGATCCAGACACAGGAGAAGTCTGCGGGGGGAAGTTTTAACCTAAGCTGGTAAAATAAGCTTGAGGGGTTATTTCTTTTTTCATGTGGGTCCCCGCATCTGTACCCTAGAGTTCAGAGTGGGGAGGCAATCCTGACAATAATATAATAGATGTTTTTTATTTCTAATTTCTATTATCAGATTCCACACAGTTTGGGAAAAGACAAACACATTTTGGGGGTCTGCCCATAGCCAAATTACTGATGAATGACTCAGCACCTCTGTAGTGTTTTGATAAAATAACAACTCCTATTTTTAAGTGCCACATTTGATTGTTATACCTTTACCTTTACATCTCGTGTACAGTTTGAAGCAAATTACGTAGTTCTAATTTGGAAATTTAAATATTTTTAAATACACACACGCAAACAGATGTTCAAAAGAAAGGTCCTAAATTGCACAAACTGAATCCATCTTTACACCCACTGGCAGGTGCTTATGCGTGCAGTTACCCATACTGCAAACAAATGCCCATTTCCACATGCAAGTACAGGCTTAAAGAGAGCTTCAATACTTACACCAAAACCTTTGGAAAGGTGGTACAAAGATTTATTTTAAATAAATACAACAATGAATAGCACACAGCTTGGTTCCTGGCTGACTCAGAAACCACTTCTCTCCACAAGATCTGTCGGTTAAGGTCAGCTGCTGCACAGAATCCAATACACCCTAATGTCTGGGTGCTAGTGGTGAGATGTTCTCATTGAAAACACCCTTGATTCATAAATCTGATCCCCCAGCTGGGGGATCATTTTTTACTTTTAGGACACAGTGCCTGGGACAACTTTTTTCTCAAGAATTTGCCTGCGGGTGATGGGCTTGATGAGAAGGCCAGTATTTGCTTTTGGGGATTATGCTACTTTCTTTTGCCTCTCATCATCTTCCTAAATCCCTTCTGTCTAAACATTAGGAGGTCCACAATGCTATAGCTGGATTACTCTCCCTCCAGAAAGCAAGACCACAGTCATCAACCCCTATCATCAGCAGCAGCTCCTTAGCCAACCTCAAATCTAATTAGAAATTGCCCTCCTGGCTTTTAAAATTCTCCAAGGACTTGCTTCATCCTATCCCTCTAACCTTGTATCCACCTGCTCCTCACCCACTCACTCTGCTCCACCAATCTCTGTCCCCTCTTTCCTCGTTTTCCCAGTTGGGGGTCACTCTGCCGCTGTGCTGCTCCATCTGCTTAGAATTTCCTCTTCACCTCTGCTTGAGTCACTGAGTTGCTTTTCAAATGTGACGTTACATTCATATAAGCTGAAGGATGTCAACCCACTCCGATTTCCCTGCTTTGTTACTCATTGTTCTGTTCTTCCCTCACTACAATAGAAAATAAATTAATAAATGGCAATTTGTAGCTTTTCTAGTTGTAGATTTCAGCCTTCATTACCCCAGCTTTGCAAAGTACAGTATGTCATTTTTCCATTGCAGCCTGCACCACTCCGTAAAGAATCCTCTCTCTACTACGCGATCCCTTGCTGCAAAATGTTCTTTGATGTTTTGTGACATGTATTACCATCTGTTCCAGGGTGTAACGCTCATTGCTATCAGGAAAAGTAATATATGCCCTTACTATAAAGAATACTACATAAAAATAAATTGTGTTGTACCAGTGAGGAGTTGTGTTGGTGTTTGATGCCTTTCTTTCCTTGTTGCTTCCTTTAATTAAACTGAGATTTAATTTTTTGGATTTTTGCTGCCTGACTTGTGTTTAGGGGTCAGAACCTATACTAATGCCCCTGAGCTCCTTGCTCTAGTCTTCTTGAAAAATAAAATAGTTTTGTTTTTCCCTCATCTCCAGTGAAAGCATTTCCTTTTATCAGTATTTCACTGAGACTCATTTTCTCAGTGTCCTGGCAGATGGACCACTTGTGCATCACATTTTTATTTGTAAACCACAGAAAACTGAAGGTCTCCTTGCTGTGAAAAAAATAATTCTTGAATCTGTAACTACATAAATTATAGCTTGTAAAATGAGCTCTCTGTTTTGTCTCACAGCTCCCATCACAGGTAGCTTTCACTCAGGCATTGGTAATGAAATGGCAATGTAAACCTGTTTTTATGTTGTGAAATACTGTATAGCAGGTGCCAGATCCAGAAAATGTATATCCTCGGGCATTTCACTGTGAAATGTGTTAATCACAAATGTGAATCTTGGCCTCAATATTTCCAGTTTACAGGTGTCCCAGAATATATTAGAAATGTTCTGAAGTCCTAGTGCTAGGGGGACTGTCCTCATTACCAGGACTGGGGTTCCATGGAGATCACTGATAGGCCTTTACCATCCAGTGCTGAATGTTGAGGTGATTAGAACTTATCTGAACTTTTCAGAATGGTGTGACTCTAAGAGGATGTTAGTTCTTCTCTTCGTGTGCCATCCTACCAGTTGTTACAGTTTGTGTTAGGCTGTGTCTTCACTTGAAAGGCCTGTAGCAACATGGCCGTAGTGCTCCAGTGTAGATACTCACAGCATCAACAGGAGGTGTTCTCCTGTCACTGTAGTTAATTCATCTCCAGAAGAGGCAGCAGTTAGGTTAATGGAAAAACTCTTCCATCAATCTAGTGTTGTTTTTATCAAGGGCTAGGTCGACTTAACTACGTCGCTCCGGAGTGTGGATTTTTTACAACTCTGAGCGATGTGAGGACAAGTCCTCTGACTGTGAGTTGCATCCAGGGTTATCAAGTAAAAACAAAAAATCTATTAACATGTGAGATTTTTACATACCTATAACGCTAAAAGAGATTCACCGTGTCCTTCAAACTCTGTGAAAAAAATTCTAACAAGAACCTCTGTCCAAAAGTATTCTTCCCCCTGCCTCCCTTCAGAAACAAACAAAAGAATATATTGTCCTGCGTGTCCTAGTTTGGGGCTAATTGTGCCCCATCTTTTTTCTGGTCTCTCTAAGGGCACCTCTTGTGCAGCAGCCCTCATGTCTTTTCCTGACCTGAGGTGGAATTTTGCAGTTCTCCCACTCTTAGATTAGGCTCTGGACTCCAGTACCATGTGTGTCAACCTCTCTTACCCAGCAAGTCTGACTGTGTTTGGTCACCTGCGGTTCTTCCTTTTGGAATGTGTGGGCAGCGGTACGGAGTGGTCAGATAGCTTTCTTAGAGCAAAGGGGGCTTTTTGTTTTAACAAGAGGAACAAGCCACTAGAGAAAAAAAGGATTTTAAGACAACAAACTGTGTACACACATGTCTATCTTACTTAAAGGCTTACCAACCCTGATGTTAACCTAGGCAGGCCTAATTTCTTCTGACACATCCAGGGGGTCTCATATTTCAGTCCCCCAAGCAACCTCCCTCTTAAGAGAAGGTCCCTTTTAACATTGCCAGAGCAGTGTTGTTTTGTGTCTGAGGACCTTTTCTTTTCCTGATCAAAACTAGTTTTGTAGGGTAGCTGGAAGAGGAAGCAAAAAGTTCTGACATTGTCTCTTAACAAAGCTTAAGTGTTTGCTAAGGGGTAGTTATTTTGAGACATTTTTTCCTTCTTATTTTTCCAGACACTTGTTGTATTAAAGCAATACAGTCATACAGAAAACAATCCAATGAGTCCAACATACAGTGTTCATAAATTATTACAGAGCAGCTCCAAATCTGTCACATAAGACAAGTGTTCTATTCTGAGTTACAATACTGTTAATCTGGAATAATTTCACTGGAGTAACTTCAAATTTACACTGGTATAACTGAGAGCAGAATTTAGCTCAGTCTCTTTGTGTGCTGTTACAGGAGTGCTCTATAAAAGAGAGATGCCTGTCTGTATGTAAATGGTTAATTTACAAAGTGCCAGAAGGTGGCTCTAAAGAATATGCAACATTGTTCCTGGTGTTGTAGGATTAATAAAGTTCTTGTGCACTTCAAATGTCCTCTTGTGTGTAGCTCATTTCATGCAGCTCTTAAGATGTGATGAAGGGAAGGTGATGTCAAAAAACAGGACTTATCATGGGACCCAACTTGTAACTCTAACTACAGCTTTGAATATTGTGAAAACTATGTTAATCCAACAAGAATTTACCTGCAGGATTTTAATCCTAATATAAGATTACCAAACTCTACTGTCCTCTTCCCGTGTACAGCACACAGACTTGCATAAAGCAAAATGGAATGGGGTCTCAGATACGGAACTAGCCACTGAAATTGTTAATTGCAAAATGTTTTTAAATTGTACCAGTAGTGGCTTTGTTTGTCTGCTTCAGATATCCTGAAGAGTACACAGTGCAATGTAATTGTTCTATTTGTCATTTCCCAAACAGACATATGAATGTACACATGAAAGAGGTTGAAGTTTAAAATGTGAACATTGTTTATCCTCTACCAGAAACCATTTTTGTGTTCTCTTTGTTTGCATTGTATTTCCAATAGCTGTTATACAGTCTGAGAACTACAATTTTAAAAAATTGCAAGTATTTAAAGATAAAAAAGGCAAACAAATGGGAAAATATATTTGAATGGCTGGCTTTTAGCTTTTGTTTTCTCATTCTTCATAACTTACGCATGCTAAGAGCTTTTTATAATTGACTGAGTAGAATGGTGTGTGTCTGTGGCTGTCACATGGCAGGGAAAGCGGAAGAGCAATGTCTGCACATTACTGTGCTCAGGGTGATTTTTCATTGTACTGTATGTTGATCAGTGGAACTGGAGTTGGAGGGCCCCATGTTCCTTGGAGAGACTGTTATTGAGGTGACACCAGCAGAATAGGAAGCACAGGGCATTAGGCTGGGAGCAACTCAGCCATCTGGATAGGGCAGCGTACAGGGGGTTAATAAAATGTTACTGATTCAACTTAAGATGCGTTCAGATTTATGCTTTGTGAATGAAACAATTGTGGTGGGCAGAGGTGATAACTCGAGGCTTGGGTGGCCACATAAGTTTCCAAGAGGGAAAGCAGTTCCGGGATACAGAATCTACCCTCTCTGACTGGAAAGCCTAGAGGACTGAAGAGCTTTTAAGAACCAGCCATTGAAAAGCTCTGCAGGTTGGAGGAGGAAATAATAAAGGCCATGTTACTTCCTCCTGCTTAAAAAATAATGAAAGGAGGAAAGCTCATACAGTGTTTCCATAGCTTCATAGTCAATGAAATCCCCAGTGCATCACTGTCAGTGGAGGGGCAGGGCGAGGGGGCTAGTGGATGCACAGGGAGGGGTACATTTTAGACCTGCAGAGCCAGTGTTGGGTTGGTGAGTGGGCACATGCTGGGCTGCCAGTATACAGGAATCATATGGTGGCTTAGCCTGGTGGGCAGCAAAGATAATGGCATGGATCCCTCTGGCACCTGGAGCTGCCAGATCAGCTCTTGCTCTGATTTGGTTGGCATTAATTTACACTTGCTATCATGGCATCAGCTAACCCGAGGTAAGCCCCTTCCTCCTTCCACCCCTCTTCCCACTCCCTGGCAAACCTATAGATCTTCAAATTTGTTGAGAGCTATGCTGGGCACAGAGGAGCCTCAGCTCTGTTTCATTCATAAAGTATGAATCTGAATGTAGTCTAAGTTGAACACGTGAAACTGTATTAGACCCCATGTACTGCTCTGTCCATGTGGTTGAGTTGCTTCCAGCCTAACACCCTGCCTTCCTTCTTACACTGGTGTCGCCTCAGTAACATTCCCTCCAGGGAACATTGGCCCTCCAGCTCCACTGATCAGAATACATCTTCCCTGTTTTACAAGCATTTTAATATAAATATAAAAACCAAATACACACCCAGACTGCTGCCCTTCTATATCTTCAGCCAGAGGTTGCTGGCAGGTAGTCACATGGGAGTCTCATCTTTACTAAAGACTCAGCTGAGTACAGTCTTTGAGATAGTTTGGTCTCCTCAACAGACAATCACACTGAGAGAGACCTATCCCCATCTCCCTGCCAACTGTCTCCTAATCTACCAAATTCCCTCTGGCATCTCCTCCCTCCATGTGAGGCTGGCCACTGGATGGGTCTCTGTGTGTCTATTCTATGACAATCGCAGTATCTCCACAGGCCTCCTTTAGGTATTGTGTCTGCTGACTCACAAGTGCCTCCTGTTCCTTTAGATCACTTGTCCCTCTTGCATAATCAAATAGTATGATCTGGGTGTCACTTGGCCCCTCACAACTCCTTTAGTCCATTCCTTCTGGTGTCTCTCTAATTGCTGGATCCTCACAGGAGTGCCTATTTCCAGGGTTGGTAGATCCTTGGCTGACCTGTCGTACTCTAGTGCCTGGTTTCTCTGATTGTTGGCCATTTCCTCTTAGCGATATCACCAGCCTTATGGCTGCAACAGGTGTCCCTTCATTGGTTAGCAGGGTTTTGGTCTTATGTCCCTTTGTCCCATCTGTGCCCGTGCTGGACTGGTTTGGCACCCCTGGGATCGGATATTCCTGTGGTTCAAGGATGCTAACAAGGGGTCAGAACCAGAAGAAATAGCTTTGAGCAATTGTCTCTTAGCTGTCTTCACCGATGATTCCACTTTACCAATACTTTGGGGTATGCTGTGGTCAAACTCCTGTTTGCATGCAAAATCCCTGGATTTTTTCTGAGGCAAACTGGGGTCTGTGTTCAGTGAATACAATGTCTGGAATGCCGTATCTCACAAAATGGGCCTCCAGTTTGCCAGTCACTGACTTGCTTCTTGTATCAGGCAGGACATGGACCTTCAAAATCTTTGAATAGTAGTCCACTGTAATTAAGTATTGCTTTTTTATGTAAGGTAAATAAGTCTGTTCCCATCTTTTCCCGTGGTCAGTTGGGCAGCTCATGTGGTAAGAGTTTCTTTCTGCTGGTGCCTATGGCACAGCTGGCAGGCATCACACCCTTCTATCAAGGAATGAAATTCTGTATTCATTTCACGCCAGTAAACACTACCTGGAACCTATCTAAAACTCTGTCAATGCCCAGCTGTGAGGCATGTATTTTTTGCATGACATCCTTATGTAATGAATCAGGAACAACAGCTCTCTGTCCTCTAAATATGATTCCATCCTGTACACTCAGCTCCTTCTTGTAGTTGGCTTTTGCCTTCTGGCCTCTCTGCTGGTATCACTGTATTGACTGACTTAGCTGGATGGCCGTAGCCTCTTTGATTTCCATCAGCTTTGCAGTTGAAACTGGGAGATTGAATCCATTAACATGCTGGAGTGTATGCTTATCCCTTTCCCGCAACTGGCTGATGCTGGGTATTTATGTCCTGTTAAGGGTATCAGCTAACACCAGTAATCTTCCTGGATACTAGCTATTCTCTAACTGGTAGTGCTGGAAATGCATCAACATGTGCTGCAATCTCTTTGGAGTTGTAAGAAGGGGCTTTGCCATGACTGTCTCTAGGGGGTTGTGGTCTTATTGCAGCACTGTTATTGCGTGACCACAGGTGTGCAGATAGAATCGCTCCACTCCAAATACGACACCCAGAAGCTGTTTTCCATTTAGGGGTACCTCTGGGCAGTTTCTGACAGGGCTCTATTGACATATGCGACCAGCTTGTGATGAGTTAAACCCTGCACCAGCATGGGAAGGGGTAAGGAGCTGCTCTGGGCTCTAGTGGGCCTGTGCCTGCACATCATGCCAGAACAGAAGGAGGATTTAAAAGGAGGGAACTTCACTCAGATGGGGCCAATCCTGGGAAGGGAACAGGCAATTGAGCTCCCCAGCTCCCAAGGACAGGGCTGACAGCCAACAGAGCCTCTGCTTGTGCTGAAAGGAGAACATGGATCTCCCTAGGCTAAGAAGGAGAAAGAGACTGAGATTTGTAGTAGAGACTCAGTGGACTCTGGGATGTACTGGGATACCGCCAGCATTGTCTGAAGTAAGAGAGGCCAATATCCTCATAAACTTTAAGCTCAGACGGGACCATCATGATCATCTAGTCTGACCTCCTGCACATTGGAGGCCACGAAACCTCAAGATGAAGCTTTCTACAGGTTTTCTTTCTTTCCTTTATGCTTTTATTTAACCTTGTTTGCTGACTGGGGGAGCCAGAGAGGGGAAATATTGAGAAGGCCTTGGCCAGAGGGTTGAACAGTGACCTCGCTAGACTCACACACCCTGCAGTGTCCATGGGGATGGGGGCAACTGGACCTGCACACTTGTGCTCCTCCATAGCTCATGGAGGGGGTGCTTTGCCATGGATAGATTTAGGACATGGCTGTTTGTGCAAAAGCACTACATCCAGCCCTTTCTCTGCTGTATCACACAGGAGTGTCGGTGGCTATCCTGATTGTTAATACTACAGGACAGGGGCATCCATATTCATTTGTTTCAACGTGTCAAATGCTTGCAGTTGGGGGACCTGTCCAGTCCCACTGAACATACTGCCTTGTGAGCTGACATATGCGTTCTGCTGCGGCAGCCAGTTGTGGACAGAACTTGGACATAAAATTTATCATTCCTATGAAGCACTGCATCCCTTTCACATCTGCTGGACTTGGCATGTCTCTGACTGCCTTGATCTTACTGGGATCTGCTTTCAGTCCCTCTGCTGTGAGCAGATGTCCATTGTGTGTCACTGGATACTGGTTCAATTGTATTTTTTTTTCTAGACTGAGTTTTGTGTTCTTGTCCCTACATTGCTGTAGAAAAGCTTATAGTTTTCTGTCATGGTCTTGTTCAGCTTCTGTGTCTTTGCTCCTTTCCCCTATAATGAGGATATTAGCTGCAATTACTTTCACCCCAGCCAATCCTTGGGTGAGTCTTCTCTGGAACACCTCTGGGGTTGGGCATATGGCCAGCAGCATTTGCAGCCATCTGTAGCGACCAAATGGTATTGCAAAGGTCGTCAGCATGGTGGACTCTTTATCCAGGCTTATGTACCAAAGCCCATTCCCTCACATCACAGACCATAAAAATTCTGGCTTTGGAAAGTTCTGGTAAGATGTCGCCAATTGTGGGCTGTGAATAGTGGCATATTTTCAATGCCCAGTTCAGTGGGTTTGGGTCTATGCAGATGTGTAATTTTCCTGATGGCTTACCCAGTCCCTATTGGCCTCTGCAGGTGCTACAATACCCCTGCCTTGCAGACTTTCAAACTCCTTGTGTACTGGATTATGTAGTGCCGCTGGAATTTTCCTTGGTGGTAAGCACACAGGTTCCT
This sequence comes from Dermatemys mawii, assembly GCA_007922305.1. NCBI lineage: Eukaryota > Metazoa > Chordata > Testudines > Dermatemydidae > Dermatemys > Dermatemys mawii. The sequence continues at coordinate 10,694,211 of ML677348.1, forward strand.
CTGTGGGGTCTACTTCCAGTCACAGCTTTCCTTCAAGGCATGTGTCACCTCTGAAAACATCTCGTGCTTTTAAAAAGGTCTTCATTATCCATGGACTCCCCATTTTGCTTCTTGCACTGCAGCTATAAAATTCGGATGCTGCACCCATATCAGATCCATGTCTTGTAAGTCTGTATGCTCCAAGAGGGGTCTGTAGTGCTTACCATCCACCACCACAAACTGCAGTTGGTGCAGTCTGTGTTTTGGGGAGTTAGTTACTCAGAAATAACAGTTTCCTGTGGGCTGCATTATGCTCTCATAATACGTTATTTGAGTGCACCTGCTCATGTAATATGAGTGTTTGAGCCCAATTCATCCTGAGGAAACACATTGCAGGAGGCCCCACTGTCCAGCTGAAATCACATAGGACGTTTCCCTGGTAACATTGTTGCATGCACAGAGGTTGGTATAGTTTCTTGTTGCTTTCCTGTCATGACAGCCTGACTCTGATATGCTCGTGGACTCAAGGAGAATAAAGCTGTCATCTGACATGCCATCCCCCTCTTGTACAGGTCTGACTGAATCGTTCTGGGACTTTCCTCTGCTCTTGCACAAACTACCAACTTGCCACATTCCTTGCAATGCTGTCGTAGTGTGGGGCACTTCTCCTTTGTCTTCTCATGTTCTCTCCCACCGTACATGCACATCACTATAGGTATGGAGTCTGGCCACCTTCTCTCCCTGGCTGTTGTCTCACTGCCTTCTGGAGGTGTTGTGCCACTTCGGGCTTTCATCCTTTCTCTCAAGGCATCCCCATGCCCCATGGCTAAACACCTAATGTGAGATCACCTTCCTGGAGCAGCTACTTCCGTACATGGTGATCCCAACTGCCTCAGACTGTCCTGTCCCAATCAGGGAATCTCAAATCAAAGAGTCCGTCAAGTCCCCAAAATTGCACGTAGCAGCCAGTGTGTGTGAGGCAGCTGCAGCATGGTGGGGGGGGGCGGTCTCTCCCCTCCCCTTTGGATTGGTCGCTAGTGGAAAACTTGTGCCGCTCCACCGTTTCATTCTGCTTGCGGGAGCACTCATTCCCCAGGGCTCCAAGGAGTTCTGTGAGGCTTGCGGCAGTGTTGAGCTGCGGATCTTTCTATGGAAAAGTAACAGTTTTACTTTTGTGCTGGGGTCCTCCTGCACAGCCAGATCCGTGTACCGCTCAAACTCCTCCATCCATTGGGCCCATCCCTGGGCTACGTTTGTGTCTGCAAAATCCAGAGCTCCAGAGACCTTCCATGACTCACACTGCCAGCTGCTGCACTGCAGAGAACTTGCAGCTCAGACGCTTGCTGCCATGTTTCACTCACAAAATGTGACGCTAAATGCAGTTTAATTGAACGAGTGAAACTTTATTAAACCCTGGGGACTCTATGTGCCTGTGGCCAAGTTGCTTCCCTCCTAACTGCCCCATGATCCCTGTTCCACTGATGCACCTTCAATGACAGTCCCTCCCCGGAACATGGGCTCTCTAATTCCAGTTCCACTGATCATGATATTGGCTTTGTTCTTAGCTCCACTTTGAGGCTCATTTTGTGCAGTTCACATGGCATAACAGTGCATTTCATAGCATTGGATGGCAGGGCCCAACTTATACTCTGATCAGAGGCTCTTTATTTCAAACCTGTGTTTGTATTTGAAATTTTTTTCCAGTAGTCTGATCAATAACAGGAGAAACTTTAATTTACAGAAGCCCTTGAGCTTTCAGGAGAGAGCTCCACTCTGCACCAAGGTGCCCTGTTAGACGAGTGAGACAACAGTGTACTCACTCTGTCAGGACTCAGAAAGTAAATGTCTGTTGGTAAGAACAGGTAAAGCATCTCACAAATAATATGGTGCTGTAAACAAGAATAGATATTGGATGCCAGATTTTTAAGGATGTGTGTGTGCATGAGTGAAGTACACCACATGCAGAAGGCCAGAGGATTTGCGTAGTGTGCATGGCCTTGTGCTGGCCCTCATTAGTGTGGTGAATTTCACCCCAATTTGCATGTGCAGAGTTCCATATTTGCAGAGCTGCACAGTCAGTTAAGTGTCTAACTGGCCATGTGCTCACTGACATACCCAGTTGCAACACAGCATCATGATATCTTCATGCATGCAAGAGGCATATGTGATTGTGCACATGCAGAGGCATATGCAAAGCTTTCAATATCTGGCCCCAAAGTAATATCGAAAAAAGTATTTGTGTTCTGCCCTGCTGGTTACACTTCTTAGAGGCATGCTTTGTGTGATGACAAATAAAGTAAAGATTGGGTTTCTTTTTTAAAGCAGGTTTGAAGAAAGAAGTACAAAAAGATCAAGATGCAAATAAACCCGCTGTGTTGTCCCCTAAGAGATTAGCAGTATCAGCCACCAAGCTCCATTCACCAGGTATTTATAAACCACCAGAGTGCTCTTTTGAGGGAAAATTTAAACATGTTGAATTTTCAGCTCTTGTTAGCAGACAAGCATCTGAGACCCACTATTGTTAAAAGAAGATCGATTGTGTCCAAGTCTCATTAATCAGGCAATGAGTGCAAGAGGCTTCATCATAGCAATTCATGAAGTGAACAGTCTTATGTTCTCTCTGATAGTAAAGTAAAACCTTCTATCTTCCAAAACAGAGTCGTTGCTGTTCAGTGTTTAAGGGTACAAGGGCACATTTTAAAAAACCTTTATTATTTTTACATTTTAAAAAAAGAAAACAAATATATTGACCAAAAAACCCATGTAATACAGTCACCAGCAGTAACAGTACACCACTTGATAGCTAAGGTCACTGATGTGAAGAAGTGTTAGATTTTCTAGGTTATTTCTGTAGATAACTGGAAAAGAGATGATCTTTAGAAATAATCTTCAGACAGCTATAGCAGCACTGTCAACTTAAAAATTAATGTTGTAAACAAACGCATTTCTTTACCAGTGTTACCAGTAAAACCTTAGATTCTTTACAGCTAAAATCATTTTTAAAAATCCAGAGCACTTCTTACTATTTATGCTCTTTGGGCCAGATTTACACATGTATTTAGGCACCTAAAGAGGTATACAGGTGCCATAAGTCTGTTCCTTTGGGCCTGAGACAAACACCATTGAAATCATGAGCACGTTGACTTTAGTGGGCTTTGGATCATGCCGTTTGACTTTTCAGGTCAGACCTTTCAAATCACTGAAATTAGGTTCACTTTCAGCTTCTCAGTGCTGCCATATTTGGGTTAAGAAGAGTTCAAGGGGAACATGATGTTTTATAACTCTAAATTAATAAACAAAAGAGCATCTGTCTATTCACTTTAGTCACCACTCACATCACTTAAAATGCACACATCAAGATTCCCATCAGTGTAAATAAACTGCAGCAATTCCATCACGTGACCCCCGCAGCCAATAAAACCAAACAAGTGACAGGTGTCTTCCCTTCCCAGCCTCTAACCTCAGAATTCCTTCCCTTCCTCAGTTGCCAGGGTGATGAGCATCCAAGCTGTTTTGGATCATGTTGGGTCAGGGAGGGAGTTCTAAAGGAAAGGTCATCTTCATGAAGAAAGCCAAGCCAGAAGCCCCCCTCTTATTTATACCAAGGGGGCTCCAGTTTAAACAGCTCACTGGTTGCAGCTGTGGCACCATGGCACAGGGAGAGCTGGTTAAAAACAATGGTTTCCGTTAGAATGTTAAAAGAAATCACAGGAACATTTCTAGTGGCTTTGTAAAGCTGCTGGGTTTTACAAAGGCCTAAATTTCCAAAAGTGACTAATAATTTTCAATGCCTTAATTTTTGGCTGCCCAGCCTGAGACAGCTTAAAGGGCCCTAATTTGCATAAAGGGCTGAGCTACTTGTCCTCTGATAATCTAGTCCTTTTAGAGTGTCTCAGTCTGTGGCTCCCAAAATGATGACACCCTAAAATCATCATTCAGTTTGAAAATCAAATCTAAATGAAGTCAAAGTTTCTTCAGTGGCCCTTTGCTTTCTTTAAACAAAAATAGTAACATAAAATAAATAATGACAAAGGAAAATTGCACTGCAAATAGAGTAGTTTTCTGGGACAGCATTCTGAAAATTTACCAAACTATTCAAACTAGTTAATGCGCTGTGAAAAATTGCTATTCATAGTATAACGAGTTTATTTTCCTTCTATTATTGTACCATTCAAATACACCCCATATCCCACACTGCTGTTTTTTCGCTGCCACATAAACCCCTATTGCTGCCACAGAAGGAGGGATTATCTGGTTTGTTTTAGCAATGGATCTGACCTTCAGAGTTTGGATCAGTATCAGGATTTCCCCAAGGCTCTTATGAGACTGTTTTTTAAGAATTCAACATTTCTGGACCTCCCTCTGATCTATCACCTTAACCCTGATTCTGCAATTTGATCTGTGCGGGTCTTTGCTCAGACGCAGGGGTTCACTCACATGAATGTGACTGAAGGATTAGAGCCCTTGTCTCTATTTTAGTTATTTCTAAGGTGCCTATCTCACTGTGGTAGCTAACTAACATTGTCCAATTCATTTATTATCAGTCTCCTCAAAATTACTTCTTCACTTTCTTTATCTAAAAACTGGAAACTGGAGACAAAAATGTATTAACTCATGTACCACATCTAAATCTTCCTGGATTGTATTAAATATCACTAGGTATTTGTTACATTTTATTTCAAAGAGTTAATTAGAAAAAAAGTGCTAAGAATTTTGAAGCTATCAATGATTCCATGATTTCTAAGTACAGTGGATATGGTCCTGCTTTCCCACAGCACCTCATATTTTCATTGACAAGAAGTAGGATCAGGGCCAGCATCATCAGTGTATTTCCCATCCTGTGCAGAGCAACAGAACAGAAACATCAATGGGCAGAAGAAGCTTAGTGAGCTGCTTTTCAAACCCAAAGGAACTGAGAAGTTCAGATTTATCCCTGAGGAAAATATCACAGTTTAATTTACAAGGACAACTTATGGCATTGACAAGGACAACTTGGAGGTGCACACTTCAAATGTTACAGGAAATTTAATAGTTTGTGTTAATTTAATCTTGACTGATTTCAAGGTGATTGGTTTTTTTTCTTTGTGTTTATCACTTTCGTTGCATCACCATGTCCATCGTATCTTAGCAGTGAAAGACTTGTATTAAAAAGACAGACAAACACTTACAGTTATTATTAAATATTTTGTATTGTGGTAGCACCTTTGGGCCATGTCAGGAAGGAGCTCCCCTGTGTTAGGTGCTGTACAATCATACAGGAAGACACTATTCCCTTTACTGAAGTCAGCCTAAATAGAGAAGATAAACAGTGGTGAGAGAAATGGGACCAAAGCGATGAGTGTCATAGTTGAGCCTGACGGAGAAGTGATCATCTATTTAACTGTTAGAGAGTTTTCTGTAGCACTACAGTATTTAAGGACTACATCACAATTAGGGCCCTACCAAATTCATGGTCATGAAAAATGCTTCACGGACCATGAGATCTGATCTCCCCCATGAAATCTGGCTGTTATAGGGGAGAGGGGATCCTACCATGGACTGGGCTCCAGCTTTTAGTTCTGGCTGGGCTGGGAAGGGACAGGACTTCCTCTTCCCCTGCAAGGGCTGCTCCCGGGGGGATCAGACCCACCTCCAGGAACTTTCCTGGCTGCAGAAAGCTCCATGGCTGCTGGCTGGGAGCCCAGCTCTGAAGGCAGTGCAGCCACAGAGCTTCCTGCAGCTGGGAGGAGGTTCCCAGCCAGAGGTGGGTCTCACTGGCCCTGGAAGTGGCCCCTGCAAGGGAAGAGTAAGTCCCGTCCCTCTCCAACCCCACTGGCCTAGCACCTGTAATCTAGTTCACAGTAGGAGGCCCTGCTTGGGTGCCCACAGCCATGCCCAGCCATGCCCAGCTCCAGGCCCAGTGCTTGGGAGTTAAAGGGGCCTTGGGCTGGTTGGACCATTGTGCCCCCTCTGACCATGGAGCCTTGGTGGTTGCCCACCTGTGAGGCGAATCCTGTCCCCCCGCAACAAAAGTTACAGCCTCCCCATACCCTGAGACCATCACTTCTGCGCTGCTGCTGGCAGTGGCACTAGCTTTAGAGCTGGTGCCCAGCCAGCAGCCGCTGCTCTCCAGCTGCCCGGCTCTGAAGGCAGCACCCCTGCCAGCAACCCCTTTAATCCTCAGGGAATTCACTAGCCTCCTTTGCAGCCATATGTGGTGGACACAGTCGTGAATACTTGATTTTTTGTAGCTGTCATTTAAGTAATTTGCTGATCTAAGAACCTGACATGCTCGAATAGGGTACTTAAACATCTACAATAACTGAACCATACCTGCAAATACTTGTGGTTCCCAAAATGCCAGTGCTGGCCCATTAAACTGTTTAATGTCACTGGTGTGTAAACTGTCTGTCCTACAATAATTACAGGTATTTTCTGTTGCCATATTGCCAGAAATGAGGCCAGTGAATTCCTTGAGGATTAAAGTTCATGTGGCTTTTGTGTTAAAATTCTGTTTGTTCTTGGCAGTTGTGTGAATTGTAAGCTCACTCATTTGTAACATCAGTTCAGAGTTGTGCACTGCTGTATGAGAAAGCTATTTATTCCTTTGTGATTGGGTTAGATTTGTCTTTTCAATGTAATAGCTACAGAATTAAGGATTTTTTTCTGTCACACTTAGTGGTGAAGAAAAGTTGGAGATGAATGTCCCATTTTTATTTTTACATTTGGCAGGGCCATGTAACCTCCTCCCCTCATAAATACATATTCCCTTTTTAACTTTCCATTTCATGAATACACACACCCTTCTTCACCTTTCCCTTCCATCCACACTGATGGCACGCAGGTGCATGCACACATAGAAATCTCTCTTCACCTCTGCCTTCTTCTAACACCCACCCACACATTCATTTTGGGTATGGTACGTAGGCCAAGTCTGTCTTCTACTGGTGCACCTATTAACAAGGCATCTGACACTTTTCTTCTCTCCCTGTTGCTGACTATAGCGTCTGGGACTAAGGGTCTGGGACCAGTGAGGAAAGTTCAACTAATGAGACCCAAGCATAGATTTAAAGTAGATGAGCTGGTAGGAGCTAAAATGTTCCATCATGGTGCAAAGGAGGGAGCTGAAAAATATAAAGAGATCAGGGATGAAGAGGAAAGACAGTGTCATAATCCATGCGAGGTGTTGCCCAGTAGAAGACAAAGCGTTTGGTGAGGAAGCTTCTTAATAAAAATATAAAGTTAGAGCAAATTTCCAAAGTGATGAAGCAGACACTGGAACATCACCTTTCCTTGTTTCTTCAGTGTGACTGAGTAATAACGCCTAGGGAAATGATATATGCTAGTCAAGTATCAGAGCAGGATTCGGAACATGACCATATCTTATGGAGGGAGCATATAAAGTGGCTCCAGTATGACTGACAGTTCAGACGAACAGCCATGCGGAGGCTAGGGAATATCAGATCAACATACACACAATAGGCCCTATCTGCTCTATAACTATTAACAAGTCTCACAACCCATTTGCAACCCAATAAAAAGATGTAGTGTAGACAGGACTTACTTTTGTCCCGGGAATTTCACTAAAGCCATGGATTGTCTAGGGTTTTAACATATTTATTGGGACACAGAGAAATCCCATCCATTGTACATCGCTAATTGTAAATGTTTTGTAACTGGGTTCCTGCCTGAACTCTGCTATAGCTGTAGTTGGGGTCTAAAAAATGCTGATGCCTATGTATATTAGAAACCAGTGAACCCCAGAGGGGTTTTGTTTTCAGGAAGAGACAACGCAAACCCAATTTGTGGAATGGTGGTAGAAACGTTCTCCGGTATAAAGTCTCTGGAGAGCAGACTATCCGGAGATCAGAAAAACGCATCAGTGTTTTCAAAAGGCTCAAAACAGACCTGAACCCATGACGAGCCAGTGGTGCTCTAACTCCCACCTGCAGCTTTTTGGTTATGAGATTTGCCCAGGCCAAGTGTCCCTTAGCACTTCCCATAGCAGACAGCATCTGGAAGGCTGTTAATGCTGCACAGGGACAATAGAAACTTCCTCTCCCCTCCCCCACGTCCCCCACCCCCACCCCGCACCCCAGAAAAGGGAAGTGATGGTCAAATTTAAGCACTATGTTTCCAAGCTGATGTTTTTATATTGACCTGCAAAGTAATTCCTGTGAGTTCTGGTGAGTCAGTCAGTCATTGGAGAGTTAATTATAACTTCAGGAGGTGGAAGAAAGCACAGAAGTTTTAAGTTCTGCTCTAAAAAGTAACTGTAAAAATAGCTTATTGGAGGTTCTTTATGGCTTGTGTCTCAGTGACACCAGAGCAGCCTTTTGAACTGCCAACCCTGCAAACTCATCCGCAGCACTGCTAGTCAGACTGGTTTATTTCTTCCTCACACATCATCACAAGGTGTAAAAGTTCTACAGCTGAACAGGCTATCAGTGATGGCTATGCAGTCCTATTTTCTTTATACTGCTTCCTCAGTGACACATGTGCAACTCCATTGTCCTTAGCTGGGTTGCACAGCTGTAAGTGATTGGTCCTGTAATTGGAATTTGTTCACATATCTCATGATGAGGCACAAAAAAGAATAGAATCCAGCTTGCTCCCTCTTGGCTGAACTGGCATAGCAGGGTTAACAGGAGAACAACCCTCAGGCAAAATACAGTCAGTGTTGCAGCTCTTGGGGGTTGTGGGTGTCACTAAATGTTCGTTCAATTTAAAGCAGCCCTAAAGCTGCTCTAAGTTGCACCAAATGCTGAATTGGCCATCACCCTGTTCAAAGGAATCATAGAGGGACAAAAAGGTGAAGTAAAGCTATCTTTAGTGCCCACCCAGGTGCACCAATCAATTCTCTGGCATACCTGAGGCTTGGGTCCTCTGTCTCCTTTCCTGTGCTTAGTCCACTGGATCCCTATTTCCATTAATTCAGTCTTCTAAAGGCAGAATCTCTTCCTGTTCCTCCTCCCTCTTTTCCAATCTCTAGCTACAAGGACTCTGAATCAGAATTCAGAAAGCCACTGACCTGTGAGTTTCATTGCCTGTGTGCCAGATGGCATAGAGCAGGGGTAGGCAACCTATGGCACGGATGCCAAAGGCGGCACACGGGCTGATTTTCAGTGGCACTCACACTGCCCGGGTCCTGGCCACCATTTTGGAGGATTTTGCATTTTAATTTAATTTTAAATAAAGCTTCTTAAACATTTTTAAAACCTTATTTAGTTACATACTGCAATAGTTTATATATTAAAGACTTATAGAAAGAGACCTTCTAAAAACATTAAAAGGTATTAATGGCACGCGAAACCTTAAATTAGAGTGAATAAATGAAGACTCAGCACTCCACTTCTGAAAGATTGCCGACCCCTGGCATAGAGAGTACTATATTCAGAGAAGAAGACTACCTTAAATCCATACTCACAAAACAGTTTCACCACAAGTGAGCGAACATACCTGACAGCCACCCAAATTCTTGTTTAGCTTTTCTAGAAAGATCTGACATTTGTCTGACAGAACATGCCTTTCCTGTTGATTCTGTGACTGTCTTGGCTTGTATGTAACTGGAGGGTGTACAGAATACTAACAAAGGGCACAGGTTTGCTAATGAGAGGCAAACCATTGGGCCCAGTCCTGCACTGACACCTCCTGAGAGGTGCTGAATGCCCTCAACAATCATTGCGTCAGTGGGAGCTCAAGGGGCTCACCACCATGCAGGACATGCTTCGGGTATGTCTACACAGCCAGCTGACTCAGGCTTGCGGGCTCGGGCTAAGGGGCTGTTTAACTGCAGTGTAGACATTCAGGCTTGGGCTGGACGCCAGGCTCTAGAATCCTGCAAGGGGAGAGAGTCCAGTGCTTGGACTCCAGCCCAAGCGTCTACACTGTCGTTAAACAGTCCCTTAGCCCATGCCCCACAAGCCCATGTCAGCTGGCATGGGCCAGCTGTGGGTGTCTAATTGCAATGTAGATGCACCCTTAGCTCCTTGAAGAATCAAGCCCAAAGTTGTAACTTGTGCTCTGATGTACCAGCATTTTTTACAAGTAAATGCACTGGAAAGCTTGTGTGAATGCAGCAGACTATTTTTTTAGTAGAGTTCTAGGAGCCTGCAAAGCATGGGAGGTTGTGTCCATGTGTATACAGTAACTGATTATGGGCTTGGTTTTCTTATTTCATCTTGTAGGACACCCTAAACAAAGGGCAGCTGTTCCAAGGAATGGATTTTCCACCAAGGCAGATCTGCAGACTCGAGAGGCCGAACGGCAGTTCATCCAGCAGCTGAAGGAAAAGTGTGACAAGCAGTCCAGGCAATTCAGCTGTATACAAGAGGAACTTAAAAGAGCCAGTCGTGGCTTTGAGGTCTTCGCTATAACAACACAGCATTTCTTTTGGAAGGTAAGTGAATCCCATTAGAAAATGTTCATGAGGGTGTTTAATGCTGTGTCTTAATGCAAGTCATCTGCACAAGCTACTCATTACTCCAGCCCCATTTTAACTCTGCTCTTGGGAGCCAAGTGTATAATTTAATTGTAACGGTTGCTATGAGAAGGGTATTATAATTAGATACCATGTAGCTCGGAATCGAAGATCGGTGCATTGAGATAGAGGAGAGTGCTCTAACTGATGCCTTTGTAATGAAGGTGGAGGGGTTTAGGATGGATTTAAGGATGTGAGACATGCAGAAACAAGAGGTGCCAGCCATCTGTACTTTAGCACCGGAATGGACAGCTTCACTAAAATGGTGACAGCTGCAACAAAGGTGAGAACTGGTCATAGACTTAATCTCTCAAAGCGTGTCAGAGGGAGAAAAGGAGATTTTCCTACTATACCTGTGCACTCCCCATTCATCACATCCCATCATACATCCCATTCATCACTCTTATAAACCTTAAATACATGAAATAACAATACCTCAGTATTTGCAGCATCCCTTATAGCAGGAATAGAATAATTAGAAGCACATATCTGTTTACCAAATCCAGCACAACATTGGGAAGGTTTAAAGGGAAATCACGGTATTGTCGAAGGATTTTAACTATCACTTGCCTCAAAAGCCGCTTGCTCTGGGATATGAGGCCAGATTCACCAGCTTGTTCCGTTTGCTTTGTACCCCTGCAGCTGAAGTTGGGTTTGTTGACTGCTTTGCATTGCTGGAGCAGTGCAAAGCAGTCAGAGGTCTCAGTGGATCTGGCCTGGGATTTCTGTAACATCCCAGAACTGTCAGTTTGTCTCTAAGTTTGGAACTGCTAAAACTATACTTTTGGCACCGAGTGGGGAAAAAAGAGCCTAACTTTAAAGCTTCTAAAATAATTTTGAAACACTTTACATGCTTTTTTGTGTTTGGTTTGTGGTTTTGATGGGGCAGGAGAGAGCTGCCTTCAGGGGGGCACCAGAAGCTCTGTCTTGTTCCCAAGTAGGAGTTGAGCTCGCTGGCTGGCTGCAGAGTCTGAATAAAGGGGAAAGAAATTGGGTGACGGAGGATTTTCTGAATATTTAAAATATTTTTCTGGGGATTTCTTTTTCTTTTATTTTTTTTTCCCCCAGTCTTGAGACATCTGGGCATTTTTGAAGCTCTTTTCTGAGGTGACTGTGGAGTGTCCTTGATTAAAAGCAGGGAAATACAAAAGAGGATAGCGGTGCCTGCACAGCTTTGTCTATGTTCTATCTACTGGAGAGGGATTTTTCCTCTCATGCGTCATTTGCATCTTGTTACAGGGATTCTGCAAAATATGGGTGCATGTATAGTAGCAGACAGAGAGAGAGAGAAAAATAGAGTGTTTGAAAATTCTGTGCTCTGCATGCACAGTGATGTCATGCTAAGCTTGCAGAGGCCCTGATCCGACACCCATTGAGATGAATGGGAATCTAAATGTGCATGTAAGGAACAAAGTGCTGTAGACAAGAAAAATGATAACTTTTCTGCTGTGCCTCAGAGTTGCTCCCGTTTGGTTCAGATAAATGTCCAGATTTTGGGGGAAAGCCAGGATCTTATAAAAGATCATCTACTCCCTCCCTTCTGTTGCTCTGTTCCCAGCCAAAATGTTCCCTTGGGGTTGAGGAATATACATAGGCCAGGGAACCAGTTCCAGTCTCACCTCTTTCACGAACAAACCTTCTGTAGGGCTTGACTGTGCACCTGTTACTCATGTTGAGTAGTAGTCACCATTGGGAATAGTCCCATTCAGTTCAATGGTACTAACTGCTGCTGGTAGGGCAGATGCTGCAGTTTTCACATGGCCCTGCATTGGAGAGGTCTAGAACTGCACCATCTCACAGGTGGGAATCACCAGAATAGGTCACGTGTGAGGAGGCACCCTACAAGTTCCCCAATGCACTAATCCTATCCTACAGGACAGTAGAGAGGACGGGACCATGGTCACTTCCTCCCTATCTTTGGATAATTTTCTCACTGAAGGGATGAGCCATCTCTGCTTACTGTGACAGCTACTGTGATTAAGCATTTGTGCAGCCATGCAAAGGGAAAGGCAAGGTTTCTTGCATGCTTTCACATTAATATTTGTGTAGATCTGGTACTTACCAAGGTAAAGATCCCCCTCAGGCAAAAACCATGGAGTTAATTTAGTTGTATGGCAGTATTCTATTTCTCCTTTAGACAAAGGCCGTATTGCAGTGTATACCCCTACAGGGACAGAGTTAAGGTTACATGTGCATCCTTAACTTTGTTATGTCATAGCTTTTAAGTGACTAACCTTGTAACCTTAAGGTTGCATAGCTTTTTCTATAATGAACTTAATCTATATTAATATGTCATTATATATTATTATTATAATTATATTATATATTATATATTAATATTATATATTAATATGTCAATATGCCATTCTGAGAGAAATGTGACTGTTCAATGATATCTCAGAACTAATGTTCCTTTCTCCTCCTCCACTGAACAAGTTCTTAAGAAATATAAAGATTAAGAACTGTTGTAAAACTAGTAAGTACCAAGGAATTTGAAGCACATGGTAATACTTATTATACATATACCCATCAAATTGCAACTAAAACAGACCGCCACCTCATTATTTAGAAGAATAAATAATCAAATGTGGTGCTGACTCACAGTCAGAGAGCAAAGGAAACTGAAAGCAGTGGTTCTTACACAGGCCATTAGCCAGTTATGAGGGGTAATGATTTCTATGCCTGTGGACAGCTGTATTTAATTAATTAGCTACGGTCAAATTTTGCCCTCAGATATATATGCATAACTCCTATTGACTTCAGTGGGAATTTCAAACTTATCTGAAACAGGATAGGTATTGCTTAATGCTTCATATTCAGAATGCTTAATTCTGTCCTCAGCTTATGTGCTGAGGATGCCAGTTGTGATGGTATATTACGTGATGTGAAGACACTTTCCACAAGGAATTGAACTAAGATTATCCAGTCATTTCACACAATACAGTATAAACAGCCTTCTGTGACTTTGGTCGCTACTGACCTCCACCAGCTAGATTAGTCTGATAATCAATGAAATTTCTGGCCCAGTTTCAAGCCCTGTGTTAAAGCCAAAGGATTTTCTTGTGTTGCAGTTTGCATGTTAGAAGTGGCAATAGTGCCATCTACAGGAGAGCAGCCCCAAGTGACATGATTTGGAAAGGAATCCCTTATTTAAATATAAAGTAGACAGACTGTATCTAAATATTTCTATCGTATTTCTAGATAGAGCTTTTTCTGCTGAACAATAGCATGGCCACACCACTCCAGTGCATCAGGCAGCTCTGTGATAATGGCATCCCTTCCTCTTCTGCCGGTTCTAGCTTAGACGTTAGTTTGAAAAGCAGTGGAGATACCTTGTTAACAAGCTCCTGATTCTTTGGGTAAATGAGGAGCCTATGTAAGTAGGTATAGAGCTTCCCAAACTTTCTCAAATAAAATCCTTGCAATAAATTGCTCTTTATATAATGTGTAGGGATGTTATTGTTGGAATTTCCATTTCACGGAGGATCTGACATTGCTTTTTGTTCCAATTAGGAATGAAACATGAACATTTTGAAATAGATTGAAAGAAAGTTCCAAAAATAGTTCCATTTCCTTTCACTTATGACTTTTAAAACTTGAACATTCTATCATAATATATACTATAATACTAAAGAAAACCTTTCTAAACACAGAATCATTTTGAAAAGAAAAATCTAAGTGTTTTGGAACATGCTCCCCCCCCAATAAAATTTCAGCAAAATCAACATGATTTCATGAAGCATTTCAGTTTCAGCAGCACTGCATTCTCTGATGGAAAATGGGTGCATCAAAGATTTTCCAGCCAGTTCTAATTATTATTTATTTATACATTGTCATAAATATTAATGGACCTTCACAGACAAAGCTTTATACCTAAGAAGGGATATATGAGCTTTTGCAGTGCCTTAGGTGTTCCTTGTAGTGCTGACAGGGAAACACAGGGATACTGCAGATATTAAGGTAACCAGATCAAAGGCAGGATTGGTATATTAATAAGGGTGATCATTGTGTGAGTAAATACAAAATACTTCATTTACAGATCTTTGAATCAGATAAGTGATCATGGAAAGGAAACTTTCGCTGTGTCCAGAGAAATATAGCAAAGCAAAAGAAAGTGCCCCATCCTCTCTGTTCAAACGCTGTTCTCTGTATATTTTTGAAGAGTAATGTTTTTGTCCTTTGAATGAACCCTATTGCACCAATATAATGGTTTTCCCAGGGGGAGCATACAAACCTTAGAACACTACATTCCCCAGCAAACAGTGTAGAGAAAACCCAGGGGAGGGGGCTAAAGGGAAGCAAGTCCCAGGGAGGTTGTTCTACCTGAGATTTCTTCCTTATTGTTCTGATGGAGTTTGCTGTCCTGCCGAACAGGCCATAGGACCAGACTCCATGGATTCCCCAGGAGCTGCACAGATCTCAGGGGCTTCAGCAGGAGACCAGGGCTTTCTGCATAAAGGCTCCATGCCACAGCAGCAGTCATGGACACCCTCCTCGGCACCACGGTGCCACATTGCCAGGGCCTCCCCTGGCTGCAGTTGCCTCCAGGACCCTCTCTTGTTCATTAGCAAAGGCTGGCAGCCAAACAGCTCCAGAGCCAGGAGACTAGCATTTTGCAACTTAACTGCATTAATTCTGCTGGGTATGAGGCTCTCAGAAGGTGTCATGGAGCATGAGATGGCATTCCAAGCTGTACTGTGAAACAAAATGTTACAGAAGATGAGGTCAGGTCATAGGCCATAGATCAAGTGATCCCTCCCCCAGATTTCTGATTGGCCTGCGGGGTGGAGAGGGAGAGGGGCTCTGTCCTTTGCCTGCTGCACCCACCCCCCGACATACTCGGGCCTCTGTCCCTGGCAGATGGGCCTGGGCAGGAAGTGGCAGGGGCAGGGCAGATACTTCTCACACCAGCCACTGTGGGTCGCTGCTCTGTGTAATATGGTGGCTGCTTGAGAGAGCCTGGCTGGGGAAGTGGCAGTGAGTCGCCCTCCGCCCCAGCCCAGCTGCTGGGGACAGGGGCTGAGTGAGCCAGATTCCTCTCTCCCCGACCGCTGGCACATTTCCAGATTGCTCTGCCCCTGTCCCCAGCAGCCAGGAACTGAGCAGTGCCCCGAAGCGGCCAGCTTCAGCTAGGTGAGACGCAGCTCCGTCCTGCTTCCTGCCTGGACTCGACTGCCAGAGAAAGCGACCGAACATGCCCTCCCCCGACAGGTAAAGTGGGGCGGGAGAAGACAGTGGCCCCGAGCTAGGCACAAGGTGGGAGGAAGGTTGCTAGGCAGAGGAGACGTGAGGTAGTCACAAATGTTTCTCCCCCCACCCCAGAATAGGGAGGTACAAGACATCTATGGGTCAAGCATAGAAATCTAATCACAGATGTCCATCACTTTTAGTGCAGTAAAGTCTCCAGAGGTTTCCAGGGTTAATACTCTAGAAGAAGAGAGATTTCTTGTGGATGAGATGTGAAAAATGTTTCTTTCCATACTGCCCTTTATATTGGGCTCCTGTTTCCCATTCAGAACTATTCTGCAATCTCCACATTGGAGTCTCTTCTTCATGCCCTGTTCCTTTCCATCCCTGCTGATTTATAGCTCTCTCCCATGCTCATCTCTCACCTACTGCTGTTTCTATTATTTCCGTCCAATTTAGATGTTGGTGCCCTGGGCCATATCTAACCCTTGTGGTTTGTAAAGCGCTGCACACGTCGGTGGTTCTGTGTGAGTATTAGACATTGCTAGGTAAATGCTGTGACGAATAGGAACTCTGGGGTTGAGAGTGAGGTGGGGGAGGCTTGGGAGGAATATACAATATTTCCTACTTTCTGAGGCAGATTTGTAAAAGTGGCTGGCCAAGCTCAGTGTGCACAAATGTGGGCAGTGTAGCAGTTGTGCGCCTAACAATTCAGAAGGAAAAACAAGTCAGGGAGAGAATGGAATTCCTAACCCAACTCGCTCACACCTGTATTCTCTGGTTCTCTTCTCTTTTCCCTCTTCCCAGTCCTGAACATCGGGCCACCCATTGCTTCATGAAGATAATTAGCCTTCAATTAACACCAGATACATTTTTTTACCTGTTCCACTTGCAAATCCCTAGGCCTCCCAACTAGTCTAATTAGCATGTTCAGAGCATCTTCTTCTGGCACAGAGCAAAAAAGCAGCCTTTTCATTAACCAATTAACTCTTCATCTACCACTTTTCTAGGTATGTCTCCGTCTGAATGAGACCGAACAGACCTTAGGACTCATCATTAAGTGTAGCTCTGTTCCGGGCCTGGGCATTCTTGCCATTTGAGATAGGGCAATCAGCTTGGTGCTGCCTACTTCATGCTCTCTGTAAATGCCATTGCTGCTGGGCCCTCCTCATACCTGTAGCTAGTGATAAGTCCTTCCTTCTTCCTATTTCCTCCTGGTGGGCAACTCTGATGAGAGAAGAAGCTTTTCTACCTCTGCTGCCACAGAGCACACAGTAGGTCCTGCTGGAATAATTCTTCTGTGGAGACTGGGAGGGCAGAATAGAGGAATAGTTTTCTGCCTCCATTTCTTTGAGTGGCCGATACATGTTTTTCTTTCCCCTGCCCTGCTGCTCAGCATAGCAGGACCTCCCTTGCTGACAGCCATATTAGGAGCAAAACTAGGGTGAAGGAGCGGGGCCCATTGGCTACAGCCAAAATTTACAGGGCCTGGTGAGTCCACCCTGCCCCTCCAGTGACTGCATTGTCATCAGGGCCGGCTCCAGTTTGGCGGCAAAAAAAACAAACAAACAAAAAAACCCCACAAGCCGCAACTTGTGGACCTGCTGCCGAATGGCCGCCGACAGGAAATGCGGCGGTGGCAGTATAGCCACCAAAATGCCACTGAAAGACGCGGCATGTCGCCCCAATCATGGACGGCGTGCCGCTCCCTGAAGTTGGCCACCCCAGGCATGTGCTTGGGGGGCTGGTGCTTGGAGCCGGCCCTGATTGTCATCATCTTCTGCAACCTTATACCCTCCCACCTCAGGGATCACCTCCTTCTTCTCTCTACCTCGCCCCAGTGTTTTTATATCCCTGCATTGCCCACCCAGCAACCCCCACTTTGCTCTAGCCAGCCCATGCATGTGCAGATTTACTTTTCTTTCTTCATATACATTGGTAATTACATTTAAAAAAGCCTATATTCAAAGAATGCTACGGCTGCAAAGTCAAGCATTCATAAGTTAGGAAATGCAAGAATAGTTCAATCCCCTGTGTGTATGCATTATGATATAACCTTTAATTACATGGTAACATGCCATTTTTGCACAGCACGCTTGCCGTTTCCCTGGGCCACTTGCTACCTCTGAGCCCCATGTGCGGCTTCTCTTTAGCAGATGCTTAAATACAGCCTCTTCTCTGATTCTCAGTTCTGTAGCTTCTCCCTAGATCCTCCCAGCTCTTCAGGACTTCTTTTCCATGCCTTGCCCCCTTTCCGGGGCCCACCACAGGATTCATTCTGTCCCTGTGGTCTTCTTCAGTCTGCCTCATACAGGCCCTTCCCAAAGAGAGGGAACTTCCTATCTCCTCTGCCCTGGGTTTGTCTCTTCTCTCTTTTTCAATAGCTCTTGGATCACTGGGGAAGACAGGAAGAAAACCAATGTTGTACCAATTTTTTAAAAACGTAAAAGATGACCCAGGTTACTAGAGGCCTTGAGCCTCACATCAGTCCCAGGCAAGATAATGGAGAAGCTGATATGAGACTTGATTAATAAAGAATTAAAGGAGGATAATATAATTAATGCCAATCAACATGGGTGTGACGGTGCTGTTCCTGGCGTAACCCACTGAGAGTGTCAGATCAGAACAAATCTCTTCCAAAAGGGCAACTAGAGCCCAAGGCTGGGGTTTCTGTGCCCTAAAGACAAACCAATCCAGCCGAACAGAAAAGACTTTGGTTTCGCCCCACTGGCTAGCCACAAGTCACACAAGCAATTCCCTTAGACACTCCAGCTTCCCAGTATCACCACCAGCAGCCACCTGTCCTGGGGACAAAGGGTTATGAAAACCAATACCCCAATAAAAGAAAACAGTTCTTCCCAATTCCAAAGAATCAGGCCCCAGACCCAGGTCAATATACAAATCAGATCTTACCCACAAATCATGCTGTTGCCAATCCTTTAGAATCTAAAATCTAAAGGTTTATTATACAACGAAAAAGATCTAGGTGAGGGTTAGGAATGGTTAAAGGAAATTAAATACACGCAGTAATGGCAAATCCCTTGCATCAGTTGTAGAATAAACTGCAGGTTCAAATCAAAGTCTCTGGAATACAGCCCCTCCAGGGCTGGGTCAGCAATCCTTTGGCCAAACTTCCTCCAGGGTAAAAGTGGCAGACTGAAGATAAAATGGAGGTCCCTATCCCAGGTTTATATAGACTTCCTCTTGTGGGTGGAGACCGCCTCCTTCTTGCTGTTCAGAGTCCAGTTATCAATGGAGCTTCAGAGTCACGTGGTTTCAGAGCCATGCGGTCCAGTTACCTGACCAGCCAGGCCACATTCTTGGGGAAGCTCGGGTGTGGACGGGCTTCTACAAAGTTCGTTGTGTAGCTGATAGTCCTTAATGGGCCATCAAGCATGGCAATCGCAGCTAACACCAAGGCTTCTGAAAATGTCCCCAACAGCCTAGCACAATATTTGGAAAGACAGACAGTACAGAGCCAATATTTATAACTTCAACTACAGAATTGATACACACATATGTAACCCTTCTGCCCATCAGAGTTGGCAGCAACAAGGGCCGGGTTCAGTATCCAGGGGTTCCATTCCAATAGCACAATACAAAAACCGGCTCGAGCCCCCACCCAGTGACCTGGGACAACCATATACCACTCTTCTGGGTGTCTGTAAGAGACAATACTTCCCCTCTCGCAAGCACAGAGTCTGAGTGTACCAAAGCCTTTTAATAACAGGGAGAAACAATGTGGCATTATATTGGGGAAACACCACAAACAAGGTTAATAAACCAAATCATGAACCAGAAGCCCCCCTCCCAGCAACTAGGCGTGGCCTTCCCTTTGGCTCTTGAGTTCCACAACCCCAAAAGTCACTCAATAGCCCCAAAAGTCCAACAGCCCAAGAGTCTCTGTTCTTGGTCAGTGCAGAGTTCAAAAGTCAATTGGCAGAGTCTTACCTCCAGCCTGGGTGGAATTGGAGGGTAGGGCACGGGGCACCTTACGTGGTCCGAGGCCAACTGCACCGCCTCTCCGTGAGGTTCCGCTGCAGCTCTCACCGCAATCGGCTCTGCTCCGCTCTGCTGGCTGTCCCACGAACCGCTCTGCCCGTTGATCCGCTAGCTGCTCTGCTAGCCGACACACAGACAGCTGTGCCGCGCCGGTCACTCTGCCCGCAGCACCAACGCCTCCGCTAGTCAACAGACGGCTCTGCCGCACCGGTCACTCTGCCCGCAGCACCAACGCCTCCGCTAGTTGACAGACAGCTGTGCCACGCCAGTCACTCTGCCCGCAGCACCAACAACTCCGCTAGCCGTCCTGCTAGCCGACACACAGACTGCTCTGCTGCACCAGCCACTCTGCACTTTTCTCAGGCCCCCCTACTTAAGACAGTGCTCAGTGATTTCTTTAGCTCTTAGGTGATTTCAGCTCACAGTAGGGGAACCTTAGTGCAGGTGCACCAGCAGGCCCAAAGCACTTTCCAGCTCAGCAGCCTGAAACCAGGCTCCTAATGGAAGCAAAAAATCAATTCTGATATTCCACAGTGGAGAGAGGTAGGGTGCAATAGGCCTAGGAGGCCCTCAGACAGCACCCTCACCAAAAGGTATAGGTGCTTGTCCACTACCTCTCTTGATATCACAGTGTTCTGAAACGCATGGCCCTTGCCCACTGAGTGCTACCTAGATGATGGCGAGTCCCTCCATCATAACAAGGGCCAAGTACATGTCCATAGTCCTTCATTCACATAATCACAGTAACATCACTTTATCATTCCTGCCCCAATAACATGGAAACTGGGGCTCCCTCATCAGCCGAAGTGGCCATGTGGGCTGCTGTGGGCTCAGGCTAGGTGCAGTGGGTGTGTCTATGCAAATTTATCAGCCCCAGAATTATTTTCTAAGACTCACTGCAATTCCCATAGTTCGCCACCAGATGTCAGAATATATCTCATTCCTGACACTGCTTACACATACATCTAGCATAATCATAGTCAGTAGATCATAACTTGGTTGTAGACACCTTATATGACCCTTTTTAACTAATATTTGATGCCCCTACAGGACCTTGGTTGCACCAATGATCTATATGGTCTCAGATAATTTCAGTAACATGACAGTGGATTTATGGAAAATAGATCCTGGCAAACTAACTTGATATCTTTTTTTGATGAGATTACAAGTTTGGTTGCTAAAGGTAAGAGTGTTGATGGAATATACAGTACTTACACTTCTGTAAGGTATTTGACTTGGTACCACATGGCATTCTGATTAATAAACTAGAACAATATAAAATTAACTCAGCACATGTTAAGTGGATTAAAAATTAGCTAATGGATAGGTTTCAAAATGTAACTAAATGGGAATCGTCATCAAGTGGGTATGTTTCCGGTAACATCTGACAGGGTTTGGTTCTTGGCTCTATGAAATTTGACATTTATTTCAGGTCACTGATAAAACTTAAAATCACTGTGGATAAAGTTTGCAGAGGACACAAAAATTGGGGTAGTGGTAAATAAGGAAGAGGACAGGTCATACATACAGAGTGATTTGGATTGCCTGGTAAACTGGGTTCAAGCAAACACTATGCATTTTAATGTGCCTAAATGTATACAGGAACTCTTCATTTAACGTTGTAGTTATGTTCCTGAAAAATGTGACTTGAAGCGAAACAATGTTAAGCGAATCCAATGTCCCCATAAAAATTAATGTAAATTAGGGGGTTAGGTTCCAGGGAAATGTTTTTCACCAGACAAAAGATTATTTTATATATATTATATATAATATAAAACACACACACACACACACACACACACACACAGAGTACACCTCTACCCCAATATAACATGGTCCTCAGGAGCAAAAAAATCTCACCATGTTATAGGTCAGACCATGTTATATCGTGGTAGGGAGAGGAACCGCTCCCTGCCCCAGCTCACCTCCACTCCACCTCCTCCCTTGAGCACGCTGCTGTCGCTCCGCTTCTCCCCCACTCCCTCCCTTCCAGGTTTGCCGTGCCAAACAGCTGATTGGGGTGGCAAGCCTGGGAGGGAGGGAGGGACGGGGGAGAAGCGGAGCTGTGGTGCACTTGTAGGAGGAGGCGCAGCGGAGGTGACCTGGGACGGGGAAGCTGCAGCAAGTAAGAGGGGTGGGGGCACAGAGGAATTGCTTGTGGTAACGAATTCTGATATCACAAGGTAAAGCAGCCCTGCCCCCCGGAGGATTGCTTTACATGTTATATCCAAATTCATGATATATCAGACCGCGTTATATTGGGGTAGAGGCGTATAAATTGTTAAACAAACAATTTAATACTGGTACACAGTGATGATGATTGTGAAGCTTGGTTGAGGTGGAGGAGTCAGAGGGTGGGATATTTCCCGGGGAATGCCTTACTGCTAAATGATGAACTAACAATTGACTGAGCCCTCAAGGGTTAACTCTCACACTCTACAAGGCAGCAGGAATGGAGGGAGGGGAAACAGAGGCACACACCATGTGTGTGTGTGAGAGAGAGAGGTGTGCATTTCCCCTTTAAATATCCTGCCTTGTCAATTAGATCAGCAAGCTGAGCCACAGCTGCTGCTAGGGCAAGCTCCCTCCCCCTGCTCTATGGAAGATGGGGTAAGCGGAGTGCAGGAGCAGGGGGGAGGGGGACACCCTGACATTAGTTCCCCTCTTACTCCTCTCCCCCCCTGTACAGCAAGCAGGAGTCTCGGGGAGCAGCTCCAATGCAGAGGGCAGGAGCAGTACATGGCAGTGGGGTGAGGAACAGCTGTACTGCTGGCAGTTGATAGCCTGCTGGGCAGCTGCTGCACAGGGAACTTAAGGGAGTAGGGAGCTGATATGGGGGAGCTGATAGGGGAGCTTCTGGTCCACCCTGGTTCCAAGCACCTACCAGCTAGCTGCAAAGGGCTGCTCTTTCTGCAAGCAGTGGACAAAGCAGGTGGCTGCCAAACGACATTAGAAGGGAGCATTGCACAACTTTAAATAAGTATGTTCCCTAATTGATCAACAACATGACAACAAAACAACATTAACTGGGATGACTTTAAGTGAGGAGTGCCTGTACATCTAGGAACAAAGAACATAGGCTGTACTTACAGAATGAGGACTCCATCCTGGGAAAGCAGTGACTCTGAAAAAGATATGGGGCTTGTGGTGGATAGTCAGCTGAACGTGAGCTTCCAGCATGATATTCTGGCGAAAAGAGTTAATGTGATCCTGGGATGCAAAAACGGGAATCTCAAGTAGGAGTAGAGAGGTTATTTTAGCTCCGTATTTGGTACTGGAGCAACTGCTGTTGGAATACTATGTCCAATTCTGGTGCACACAATTCAAGAAGGATGTTGATAAATTGGAGAGGGTTCAGAGATGAGCCACAAGAATGATTAAAGGGCTAGAAAACCTGCCTTTAGTGATGGAAACAAAGTGTAACTATTAATGGAATTATGTCAGATTGGAGGAAGATCTCAAGTGGGGTTCCGCAGGGATCTGTTCAGGATCTGGTGTGGTTTAACTTCTGTATTAATGAGCTGGATGTAGGTCTCGAGAGCATACCAATCAAGTTTACAGATGACACAAAGAGGTGTGTGTGGAGGGGAGGGTTGCCAATACTTTTGAGACAGTGCTAAAATTCAAAGGGATCTTGATAAACTGGTGAACAATAGACAGCAAAATGAAATTCAACAAAGACAAATGTAAGGCCCTACACTTGGGGAAGAAAAACCAAATGCACAAACAGAATGGGGGATAACTGGCTTGGCAGCAGCACTGCTAAGAAGAATCTAGAAGTTGTGGTGGATCACAGCCTCAACATGAGTCAGCAATGTGATGCTGTTGCAGAAAAAGCAAATGTGATTTTAGGTTGCATGAACAGATGCATCGCATGCAAGTCAAGTGAGAGCTGATAGTACCACTCTACCCAGTGCTGGTTAGGCCTCAGCTGGAATACTGTGTGAAATTTGGGCACCAATGTATAGAAAAGATGTAGAGAAACTGGAAAGTATTCAGAGGCGAGTGACTAAAGATGATCTAAGGGATGGAATGCAAGCCATACGAGCAAAGGCTGAAGGAACAGGTATGTTTAGTTTGGAAAAGAGGACATGCATGGGGGAGGGGCATGATAGCTGTCTTCAGTTACTTGAAAGGCTGGCACAAAAGAAGGTGAAGAAAAGTTGTTCTCTTTTGTCAGAAAGGGCAGGGGGTTCAAAGCAGATTTAGATTAAATCTCAAGAAAAACTTCCTAAGAAGTAAGAACAGCAGGGCAAACGAACAGACTGTCTTGAGAGGTTGTGGAGGTTTTCATAAAAAAGCTGGATAGCCATCTGTCTTGGATGGTTTAGATACAACAAATACTGCATCTTGGTAGGTGGTTAGACTAGAATGATCCTTGCAGACCCTTCTAACCCTATGTTTCTATAGACACAAAGAGCTCAATATATTTAGATTAATAGAGAAGATTAAGGGGTACTTAATAAGTCTTTAAATATCTACAGGAGGAGCAAATATTTATTAATGGGCTCCTCAAGCTAGCAGAGAAAGATGTCGTGTGATCCAACAGCTGGAAGTTGAAGCTACACACATTCAGAAAACTAGATAAATTCAGAATGGAAATAAGGCATAGATTTTTGACAGGGAAGATAATTAACCACTGGAACAGTTTACCAAGGGTCATGATAGATTCTCCATCACTGACATTTTTAAATCAAGATTGGATATGCTCTAGGAGTTATTTTGGGGAGGTTCCATGGCACCTGTTATGCAGGAGGTCAGACTACATGATAACAGTGGTCCCTTCTGGGCTTGGAATCTCTGACTCTAGTCCCAGAGAGTGACTGCAGACTCCTTCCCTACATCCTCCTTCTTCTCTCAACTCCCTCTGTTTATAGTCCTCTCCCAGCCAGGCTTCATCCTCAGTTAAATATGGCTCTCCCTCCAGGTGCAGCCTGATATGTTAATTGACCTCTCTGGCCCATATTAACCCTTTTGGATCCTATGTGGGGAAACACATCCCATGACAGGGTCCCACAGCCAACAGCCTCCTTCACGGCACAACTCTGATTCAACTTGTGCACTGAGTGAAGCAGGAGTTCCATGGGGAAAACAAGTATATGATCACATAATTAAAGACCATCATAATGCATAAACACCAGGGCAACAAATTAAGGTTTGCATGGGCAACTTTAATTCTGACATTTCATAACCTTTGTGTCCTTCTTTTGCAACTTTATATTCTGTTGTTGTACTTTTTGTATGTACTTTCCTACATTTATTTTAAAAAACAATTTAAAAACAGAAGATCAGTCATATGGAACTATACTGACTTCCAGCATGGATCATCAGCAGGCCTCAGCCCTTTAGATCCAAAGCACAGAACTCTACCACTTGAACTAACAGTAGCAGGCAGCCAGTAGTAGGCTGTTATCCTCTATGTGGGCCAGTCACTAGATGGAGGATGAGACACACACCTTGCAAACAGGTTTCACATCTATTTACTGATAGCACAGAAATGAAAACCCGGGGTTCAATTCCAAGTTCTTAAGGGGAGTCTGTACTTGGGGTATAGACCCTTCTGCCCCTAGCCCGTGTCATTCCCCCTGCTGCTCCTATCCAACCCACCCCCTCTGGCTACCCTTTCCTCCCCTCCCCCACTCCATTTCTCACTCCTTTGCATTCCACTATCCTCCTCCTCCCCTACGCTGTCTGGGCACCAGAAGTAAGAGCACAGAGAGCACAAGGGAAACAGCCTCTCTGTGATCAGTTCCAGTGCCCAGCGTCACAGCAGCCCCTGGCAACTGGGTGAGCAATTGCAGAGAAAGTTCAGGTCAGCCCCTGCAGCCCAGGATGGGGCACGCTCAGTCAATGTGGTGGCACCGTTAATGGTTGTGAGGGGCTGGTGCGCAGTGCCAATGGACTCTTCAGCGTATTTAGTTGCCAAACGCTAACGTCTCTATTGATCGTGTCCAAATTGACATTTTTCTGAGGCTTGTCGTCTGGACAAATTTGAATGAACGTTCATGACAGCGACAAAAGGCACATCCTTAAAACAGTTTCTGTGACATCATTTAGATCCTGCTCCAGCTCCCAGTTATAGTCAATGGAAAGACTCCCATTGGCTTCAGAGGGCTTTGGGTCAATCCTTTGCTGTGTTAGTGCCGCGTCTCTTATGTCAGAAATATATTATGCATATAATTATGCATATAAACACATGACATGTTACAGTCCCTAATTGAAACGAGTCCTTAAAAAGTCCTTTACAGATAATGTACGCATCTAGCCTTGAGACCCATGGTAGAACAACTGTGTAAATATGATGTGCTTTAATACAGTAGACTCTCGATTATCCAGGATTAGGTTAACCAGGATGTCAAAAAAAATACGCACAACTCGCAGGGCTGGCTCTGGCTTCGTTGCTGCCCCAAGCACTAAAATAAAAAAAACCCATCAGGGCGCAGGGCAGCCAGTGAACCAACACCCCCTCCCTCTGGCGCAGGGTGGCTGGTGAACCAACTCCCCCGCCCATATATCCTATGGATGGTGCTTATCTGGGATTTTATTAACCAGGATTAATTTTTTCCCTATCATCCTGAATAACTGAGAGTCTACTGTATATATATAACATCAGTCTCTATTCACCAGATAGGTGGCAATGATTATACAATAGTTGTTCTCGTCTATTGAATGAATAATGGTTTTTAAATTGCCTTAATGCCAGCTGTAACGTTATACCTCACTAACCAACCACCTTTACCACAAAGTGCTCCGTTCCAGGCTGTGCAAAGATTAGCACTTTACTAACAGCATTGACCTAGTACCCATCTCCCACACTTAGCAGTAAAATGCATCAGCTGGAGCTGGACAGAGACTGCAAAAACACTTCCTGCACATGCTCATTTAGACCTTTAAAAGAACTGTTGTGTTTATTTTCCACACCTATTGTAGCAAACGAGTTTTCGGGCAGAAATATTTGGGGAAATGAAATAATGTTATATTAACCCAGTATTCACACCCAAAACCTAAGTCTAAGAATTATACTCATCCAATCAGGGAACACAAACGTGCCGTATGACCTACGTGTCCAATAAAAAGAGAGTGAATTTCTGATACTGAATATTCACAGTGGGACTGCACATTGGCATTTTTGGCTGTGTGAAATGTTTTGAGGAGACGTATGTGTTTTGATGAAGGAAGACTTGGGTTCTATAGCAGGGGTCTGTGGTGGTCACCCCACTGCCCTCGGCAGCTCAGAGCTCTGGGGACCCCCGCCACTTGGAAGCAGCTAGGAGCTGCGGGGTACTCCCACCACCGGCAGCGGCTTGGTATTCCTAACCATCTGAGCAGCAGGGGTGTCCTTTTAAACGTAGGCACCCTAGCATCCTTCCGCCCACCGCTTCCCCCACTGCCCAGCCCCCTCTGCCCAGCCCCACCACAACTTCCCAATGCCCCACACAGACCCCGCACTGCCCAGAGTTCCCCCACTGACTCCTCCTCCAGAGACCCACTCTGCCAAGCCCTGCCTCCTGGCCCTGCTGGGAGGTGACACTGTCTGCCAGACTGAGCAAGGAGTGCTCCAGCAGGGCTGCATGGGGCTGTCTCCCACTGAGCCGGCCCCACCCCATGTCAGGACCAAGGAACAGCAACATTCAGATTTTTAGGTGCCCCTAGGCACAGGCCTACTGTGCCTCATGGGAAATCTGGCCCTGAAGATCACTCTGCAAGTCAGTCTCAGAGTCAGGGACAGATTCAGAACCCAGGTCTCCCAGTCTCAAGCCCAGGTCATGTACACTGCGTCATGCCACCCCAACAAAGAGTTTAGGGGTTAAAGCAATTGAATGGGAGTCAAAAAATCTTCTGTGTCTGTCTCTGTTGTTGACTTGCTGTCAGTGTGTCGCTGAGCACAGCACAGCAATGTGCCTCAATTTACCCATCCATAAAACAGGGCAAATACTTAGGGTGGCCAACACAAAACCAAACACCCCTGCCCTGCCCCTTCCCTGAGGCCTTGCCCCCCTTCTCTAGTGCCCTGCCCCTCTACCTCATTCCATCTCCCTTCCCTCCACTGCTCACTCTCCCCCACCTTCACTCACTCGCACCAGACTGGGGCAGAGGATTGGGGAACGAGAGGGGGTGAGGGCTCCGGCTGGGGGTTCGGACTCTGGGGTGTGGGCAAGGATGAGGGTTTGGGATCCAGGAGGAGGCTCCAGGCTGGAGCTGAGGGGTTCGGAGTGTGGAGGGGGTGAGGGCTCTGGGGTAGGGCCAGGGCTGAGAGGTTTGGAGTGCAGGGGGGCTCTGGGCTGGGGTGAGGGGTGGAGTGCGGGAGGGATAAAGGTTCCAGCTGGGGGTGTGGGCTCTGGGGTGGGGATGAGGGGTTTGGGGTGCAGGAGTGGGCTGCAGGCTGGGACAGGAGGTTGGGGTGTGGGAGGAGGTGGGGACTTCAGCTGGGGTGCAGATTCAGGGGTGGGGCCGAGGATGAGGGGGCAGGGGGGTTGAGGTGTTGGGGAGGTACGGAGTGCAGGCTCTGGGAGGGAGTTTGGGTGTGGGAAGGAACTCCAGGCTGGGGCAGAGGGTTGAGGTGCAGGATCCTGGCTCCTGGGAAGCATCTGCCAGGTCCCTACAGCCCCTAGACTCGTGGGCGGCCAGGGAGGCTCCATGCATCACCCTTGTGCCCGCAGGAACTAGTGGCCACTTCCAGGAGCCACACAGAGCTAGGGCAGGCAGTGAGCCTGCCTTAGCCCTGGGCCCCTGCTGCGCTGCTGACCGGACTTTTAATGGCCCGGTCAGCAAACCGCCAGAGTCCCTTTTCAACTGAGCGTTCCAACTGAAATATGGACGCCTGGCAACCCTACAAATAGTGCTTCCCACTGGTACAGGAATGTTGTAAGAAATAATGAATATTCATAAAGAATTTGCAGATGTTTGGATTAAAGGCAGTATATAATTGCTCAGTATTATTATTATCATTGTAAATAACCCAATGTAACTTTGAGGACCAGGACAATAAAGACCCACCTTTAATGGGGAACACGGATCCTCAGCTATATTCCAGTGAATTTTGTGCTTACTCTGTTAAATTTCAAAATCTTTTTCCTTTTTTGCTTTGCTTGGATACAGTCATGTTCTCGTGTTCTTTGTTACTGTCTTTTGTGGGCAAACATGTCAGAAAAACCAGATCATAATGCTGAAGAGGCTTGAGTAGGGCAAGCTGATGGGCCATTAGTTTGCAGGGAAGAGAGTCTGGCTGTCCTCGGAGGGTGATGAAATCCGTAAAGACTCTATTATTGTGTCTGTATTGATCTGCCTCAGTCTGAACCTTCTTGTGGCAAAGGGACTCTCCCTTCTTACATCAGGATGCTGACACGCTGCTCACTCTCCGCTTGCTCCGCCTCCTCTTCCTACACCTCCTTCTTCTGGATTCCTGAAGTTATTAAGAGAAATAAGGTAGCAGAGGGGACCACATGCAAGTTGTGGCAGCCTGCAGCAGTGCACACCTGCCTTTTGTGCCATTACTGCTGCCTGGGAATTTCACTCTGAATGAAGCCGGTTTTCTTTTCAGCAAGCCTGCCAGGATGGGCCAGTGCTGCTGCAAGCTTTATTACTGCCTTCAGTGCCTGGACAAGACGGTACTTTGCATCTTCCTTTTTATGCTTCATTGAAAGGGCAAAGCGGTAGCCGTTACGCTGATTAAATCTGTGCTCCTTCCTCTAGCTAATGTAGGTAATGTGCCTGGGGTGCCTAAGAGGGGCATAATGCTTGTCTGATTAGAATGCGCTGACTTCTCATTGAGTAGTATAAAATCAAACTATTGGTTTCACATACACTGCAGAGTATTACATAATTTTATCCTGCAGTCTCAAAGTGACAATTGCATTTTCATAAAACAATAAGATACCAGGGACATGAGCTCTAGTTACAACTGCCTTGATTTGTTGCTATCATTTTCATACAGTTTTCATAGACCCACAGAGCTCAAGTTATGCAGGATCCCTGCATGGAGTTTTAAAGTTAGCTTTTCACTTGCAGTGATTATTCATTCTCATGCTGTCCTAAGACTTTACCTCTCTATTGTTCATCCTTTACTGGCATTATAGAATCCATTAGAAGAGAAACAAGGCAAGCTATACATTTTCCTTTGTCAGGGTGAATCTGTACACAAGCAGAACCTTGAACAGTGAAATGAACTGTGTTACATGTGTCAAGAGCAAGATCATAGCCACAGGTAGTTAGAGGATAGCATGTGGGAGAGAATTTGTATGTCAGTTCTAACATGTAGCTCGTCATGCTATTCTCTTGGACACTTGCCTAGATTTTTGAGCCTATACAGAACAGAAGGGGAATGTACATAAGATTTTAATTTGCTTAATAGAAAAGATCTTGGCAGGAACACTTGCTGGTGCAGTATATTTCATAAAAGACTGGATTTTTGAAAGATCTGTATAATAGGTCTAATGAAAAAGCTCTCCCTGCCTCCCATTTATTTAATATACATTCAACTATTGCTTGAGGTATGTTGCCAGCCAGGTTAAGGAAAATATATGGTATAATATAAAACTCATTAAAATATAGTCACTGGGGAACATCCCAGTGATCAGTTCTGCTTGGAAACTTTAAGGGGAATAATGTGGGAGGTTGCCTGCTATCTAGTATGATTGAAATGGCACTTTTAAAGTCACCTCTTTTTGGCAAGGAAGATAGTCGATCATTATGAACATTGGTTGCAATGGGATTTCGTTATTGCGTCTGCAAGAAACAGCTGAAAAATTTATTGCTGTAAGGTATTATGAATGTGTATATTTGCCCTTCCAATGATAATATAAGGCCTTGCTCCCAGTGACTGTGAATCAAGCACAATGGTGACTAAGCACCATTTCCACACCAAAACATTCTGAAATGTTTTCAAAGCAGTAGGTGCAGAGAGGTAAGGTGAAACAGTGGCTATAATAACAAATGCTATAGAGCATCTGTGTACAATGCATGTTTGTACTATGTATAGTTCAAATGGAAGAAATGCTCAGGGTGGTACTACATATATGGTTATAACTTGGAATATAACACACCAAAAGTGTCCTTATGAAAGACCTTATGGCATAAGGAAGTGTGGTCCGAGGAAAGACCACAGACAGTTTGTCAGGACTCCTGTATTCTGTTGCCAGCTGCGACTGACTTCCCAAGTAGCACCTGGCAAGTCTCTACACTTCTCTCTGGCTAATTTTACCCATCAGTAAAGTGAAAATAATAATCTTTACCTACCTGACAAGGTACTGTAAGGTTTAATAATTAGTATTTCTCTGAGATCCTCAGATAAGGGGCACTCCGGGGCAAATCCCTTTGGAAGTCAACACTTCTGCCTGAATAAGGACTAAGGGTCATCAGATACAGACCAATATTGGTGAATATAATAATAATAATGATGATTATTTACTCTAGTTTACATCTATAGCTTGACCATGTTTTTAGTTTGCACTATTCCATAATACGTACAATGTAACTATGTGCATTACTTCATAGGCTGTGTCAGCAAATGCTTCTGAGCAATAAAAATACAATTATCAAAAACAAAAATCATACGTGATTAGGCAGCATGAGTACGATGGAGTCAGAGGCTGGTTACACAGAGAGCCTGTTTCTGCATGTGTCTCTTCAGCTTTACCCTGGTGTAACTCTGTTGAAATCAGTGCAATTACGCTGGTGTAAAACAGGCTTCATAAGTGTTGGTCCCAGTCCTGCCTGCCTTAACGAGGCAATTGCCAGTTGCTTAGTGTCTCATTTCATGTTCCCTGGTGTAAATATGGTGTATTCCTTTGTTTGTAATATCAAGGCATTTTTAAAATGCCCTGTCACCATGGTACCTGGATGCAGAATGGAGCTTGCAAGTCACTTGACCACAGATGATGGCACAACCTATCACTGTGATTAGCTGCTGTTATTTATTTGGATGAATTGCTTTTTCTTTTTTGTGACTTTGTTGGGGTTACTCTGGATTTACACCAATGTAAGTGAGGTCAGAGTCTGTGCAAAGGGAGTTCTGATTGAGTAAAGAGTGTACAATCAGGCTCCTCATTTTTTTTTCCCTTCTCACCTGGTGGAAATGGAAACACTGTAAACTGTGGCACTGGTTTCACTGGGAGTTGGGCCTTTTTACACGGGAGCTGAATTTGACCCTCATCCACTGTCACCTAAGGCTGGATTCAAACTGGCGACCTGGAGAATAAAAGGCTATAGATCCCTTTAATCCCTTGAGTCCTCTAGTCATGAAGCTTGATTATTAAGGCTCAGGGCTAGGGAGCATGATTGTTCCTTTGTCTTCTGTTACATATTCTTTGTTGCTATAAATATTAATAAGGTGGATTAGTTCAGTGCTCTGTTGTGTTCATTTTGATTCTTACACATTTATTTTGACAGACGTTAGCTTTTGTTTTGGGGAGTTCTGTAAAAGTAGTGATGTTTTGGACACTAGACCCAAATGAACCTCAGCACTGGACTTGATGATGCTGTGTTTTCTCATCGGATTCAGTTTGACTTTGCAGTCATATTTTGTTTAACTGGTGCTAGAATCCCTGATTTGCTGGTTTTATTGACTAGGATTGATGTAGTGGCTCTGAGTAGAGTCGTGCTGATGAAGATGAAGAGAGGCTTTTTCATTTCATATTAGTGTGGTATTTACGTGGTCTCACAAATATCTACAGTCCAAGCATATAATGTACCACCGACAAATCAAATTAAGATAATAGAACATGTCAGGGATTTGTAAATTCACTGCACATCCAGGATATTCTTGGTCATTATGAAGATTAGCTGATGCCATACCTGGCTCCTCTGTCAGGGAGAGAAACCACAAGTGAATCTCTAAACCATCACTTAAAGGTTCTGAAATCCAGGGCCGTTTCTCAACGATGTTTATAAAGAATTGGAAAATTGAATATATGTGGCATTGTTCTAATAAAGAGAAAAAAACTTTTTCAAAGAGAGATTATTTTAGAATTTGGCACTGCATTTAATCTACACATTTCACATCCAGTAAACAGCAAGATGAGATCCAGGAAGGCAGTTAGAAATGTCTGGCCAATGAATAAACTGGGCTATTACTGACAGTGCAGGGCCCTAGGGGTGCTAAGTGTAGTAGCACTGTAGTTTTTATATGGGTGAACTCAGTGTCTAGTTACTGCACATCCTGTGTACTCAGAGAGCTTAGCACATTCAGAGAAAACACTGTATTATTTTGGAGAGAATAATCAATATATCAGTCATCTCCAAGATTAGGATAAGCCTTTCAATAGGAATAGTGGGCGCAAACAACCCAACTAGTTTTAAGAAGGACTTTGATAAATTCATTAACAGGATCATATGACGGGGTTGCCTGTGATAGCAGGGGTCTGGACTCGATGACCCAAGAGGTCCCTTCCAGTCCTATGTCCTCTGTTCCTAGCACACTAGTAGTAGTAGGCATCTTTCAATCTTGAGAGACTATGGGTATATGCCCCTGAGAGGTAACGAATTTACTCCGTTGGTGCTAAGAGGAACGAGGAGTACTTGTGGCACCTTAGAGACTACAAGATGCCACAAGTACTCCTCGTTCTTTTTGTGGATACAGTCTAACACGGCCAACTGTGAATCCTGTCAGTTGGTGTTATGACAGCTGTGGCTGAAGAGACCTACTAGAGACAGACGGTCTCTGCCATATCTGTCACATTTAAAGGTGATGTTTTGACCCTTCGGGCTCTGCCTTTAAGCTCTTTTCCCCTCTGCTGAGCTGGACTGCCTCCTCTCATAACTCCAGAGACCTTTGTTAAGCTCTTGTTTCCAAAGGCTGCAGTCTTGAGTGTGATCTTCCCGGTTGTCCATATCCATGTCCACTTCTTTGAAGTCTCACTTGCACACGTCCTTGAAATGCAATTTTGGGCATCCTTTGGGTCTTTTTCCAGATGCCAGTTCACCGTAGAGAATGGCCTTTAGGATGTGCCCATCATTCATTCGGCACACATGCCCAAGCCAGCTGAGGGATTTCTGTATGAGGAATGCTCTGGCCCACTTAAGCACGTCAGTGTTGGTGACTCCGTCCCTCCAGGAGAGTCCAAAGATTTGACGAAAGCAATGCATAGGAAACGTGTTGAGCCTCTTTTCCTGATGAGAATACAAGGGCCATGTCTCACTCCCACACAGAAGTGTGCTGATAACACATGCACGATACACACAGCTCTTTGTGTGTTCTGTCAGTTTGTTATTTTGCCAGACTTTCTTGTTCAGTCTAGACGTTGTGGCGACTTTTCCAGTGCAAACGTTGAGTCCTGTTTCAAGTGAAAGGTTGACTGCAGTAGTAGATCCCAGGTATGTGAACTCATTCACCACTTCAAGTTACAAGTTAACATCAAATGATTCTATGAAGAGAGCTTATGTATTCATTCATGCTGGGTTTCATCATGGCATTTATTTATTTTTACCTTAACTGAAGATAAATAACTTGGCAGAAATTTGCTGAAGTTCCATTTTTAACAGTCTCTCTGTTTTTTGGGGTGTTTTGGGTTTTTTTGCAAAGACATGATAATTGTTTACTTGTTTTTAAGTCTTCATTTAAGTAGAGTAATAAGTGTCTGTCTGACGTGGGTATGTATGTATGTGTTTGAAATTGGGTTACGTAGTGCTTCCTTGCATTGAATAGATTTTGTCTGAAAAGGTGAGAGCTGGTGAGACAGGTGAGCGCTGCCCAGCTGCCCAAGTGTACCTGGCAATAAAATAGCCAGTGTACCCCCTCTCACTCTGCCTGCAGCCCCTCCCCCAGCCCCCAGTTCTTTTACATCTCTGTCCACTGGATCACCACTACAATACCTCTTAAAATGGCCCCACTGCGTTAGTCAACTAGTATTGGCTAATCTGTGATGTTCTGCATAAAGGATGTTCTGCATCCTATTCAGGGCTGCTGCTTTAGGAAACAGCACTCACCAGTCACCAACACAGAGAGCTTGGCAGAAGCAGAGGAGCGCTGAACATAGCCATACAGCCAGTTCAGCTCACCTCTTTGTGTGTTTTATTCAACAAAACTTTGCAGGCTGCCTAGTGGAGTGGGGTCTCCAGTCCTGACGGAGGCCTCTAGGCATTACTGCAAAACAAATATCATGTAATAATGCTGATGAGTTGACTGTTCACTCTAGTGAACCACAGTGACATAGTGGTAAATAAAACTAACCCCTGGCCTCCCAGGGGCCGCAGGGACGTGCTGGCTGCTTCCAGGAGCAGCGCGGAGCCGGGCCGAGTAGGAAGCCTGTTCCCCAGTGTGCTGGGAGGAGGGGGAGGAGTTTCTCAGTGGGGTTCGCAGATCCCCTGAAGTACCCTGGGTGCCTCCAGGGGTCCACGGACCCCAGTTTGAGAAATGCTGCCCTGTGGCATAAACTGACCTTAACAGCTGTAGAGGCTTCGCAAGTAAATATTGTCATTTCATTCACATCGTGTTTAGAACATGATTTTTTTGTTAAATAACACACAGTCCAAGTCTGGTGCAGGACATAGGCAGGGCAGGTCACAAATCTCAGCTCACTTGGTCTCCCCGCTGCCAGAAACCTTCACTAATCCCCAGCATAGCATGCCCAGTACCACCTGCTTCCCTGCTGCTGGCTCCCAACCCAAAAACCGAGGAACGGAGTAGAAGAGGAGGAGGAAGGTTGGTTTGGAACATACACCAGGCAGTGTGCGAAGGCGCTGGTTGGAAACCGAAGTGGGTGGTAACAGAGAGCCCGGCAGCAATGGATAGGCAGGTGGGTGTGGTGACATTATCACACTCACTGAGTAATGGCAGGAACGTAGTTGACAGCAGATATACAATATATTCTGAGAAACTGGATTGTCTAATTCTTGTTGATGGTTTGTGTTGGATATTTTGTGACATCGCCTTCGCAG
Organism: Dermatemys mawii; assembly: GCA_007922305.1. Classification (NCBI taxonomy): domain Eukaryota; kingdom Metazoa; phylum Chordata; order Testudines; family Dermatemydidae; genus Dermatemys; species Dermatemys mawii. The sequence continues at coordinate 10,729,711 of ML677348.1, forward strand.
TTACTATGAGTTTAAACCAGCTGATTCATTTAAGTTAAGGCCATTTTATACTGCTGTAGTCAAGTAAAAAGGACCTTTAAGTGGGTATAAATATAAATCACACCCACTTTGAGGCCCCTCCACACTGCCAGAGTGGTGTCAAGTGACATAAGTGTGAATGGAAATCAGGCCCTGGATTTCTTAGGGATTGTGGTGCTCTGCAGTTCTGTGACAGTGAAAACGCGCTGCAGAATCACCCCTGACTACATTCTGCTCTCAACCACAAAATAGTGCATTTAAAATTATTTCTAGCTCTTTTCTAAGACTGTAAAAGATTTGTGTCTGTGTGTATGTACATGTAGTTTCTACTCTAAAATATGGCCTAGATTTTAGAACAATATATATTTTCCTTCTTTTTTTCAAAATGCTTGCTACAGTTCATCCAAGATGGCCTAAAACCAGTCCAATCGTGTTGTGTCCATAGAGACAAGCAACAAGTGGGAGAGGCTTTGCTGAGACATGCCCATTACAGAGGCAGTGTGAAAGCAGAACACACAGGAAGGTTGCAAAGGGATTGTGCTCACTGCAGGCTAAAGAAGAAACAACAGGGACAGGAGGATTCTATTCATCTTTTTTTTTTTACTCTATTTCTGACCTTTTTATAAAAAGTTTCTTCTCTAGTTCTTAATTTTATCTTTTTTTTTTCATTTATTTCTATGAATATTTTTGTTAAATTAAGTGTTGGACAGCAGGGAAATAAAAATAGGCTACAGAATCACCAGCTTTCTACCATATGTTTCATAGTGCCTGCTGCTGAACTGGTCCTTAAAGTGCCTGGATTCCCTTCAGCCCTGCGTAATGCTGACTAGTTTACCTGCTGGGATCCCTTTCCGTTGAATTTGCTGCTACTTTGCATGTTGCCCTGCATATGATTTTTCTGTAGTGTCTTTTAAAGACTCTGGTTCTTTCCTTACTGGAGGCATATTTATATTAGCTTGATTTAGTTTTCCTAATCTTTGGTGATGTTCCCAAGAGACTATGTTCCTTTGTCTCCTCCCTACAGGATACATTCCAGTTTAAAAGTGGCTTTATGTGCGTGCTGTTACTCTGGGATCACTTGTACTAAATCACTTTCCTGCGGATTTCCCTGCAGCTAGCTTTCTCTCGTGATTCATTCAGCTCTTATGAAATATCTGCTACCAAAATCCTTATTCTTTAGTAGAGACACCTTAGTATTGCCAATATAAATATGTTTTATATTCTTCTGGCTAAATGTCTGTCTTAATTCTTTATTATATGTTAAAAGAATTCAGGGGTTCGTTTTTTGAGGTGGTCTTTTTTCTTCTGGTCTAATTAAAATGTACCATGTCCTTACATAAAACTGGAAATATAGAATTGAAAGTCAGGTTATTACTCGTATTTGCATGTGTACTATATGCATACTATCTACAGAATGCTATAAATATATTAATATACACAATCAGATTTATGTGTGTGTACACTTTCTAGATTTAGCTGTATTGCTATATGCAAGGACACAAACATGTTTGTGTATGTTAATATCATTGATACCATTTTGAATGTGCTGTCCACACAAACTGGAAAACAGACATGCACAAGCACTGACCTGCAAATACAGATGTGTATGTAAATATAATATTGTATTCCTTAGTCTCCTATGAAATGTGATTGGGTCAATGCTGGCTTCCACAGTTGGTTTTAAAAGAGAGTTAGTTCATAATAATTACAAAACTAGATCTGAAGAATTCACTTAATCCGGCTTAGTAAATAAACATGTGAAAGTGCTTATCTGGGATAAATCAAGGGACTATACATGCTGTTTTATTTTTTTTTAACAGAATGAAAGTGCCCTTGTGAAAGAAAAGGAGCTGTCAGTTGAGCTTGCAAACATCAGGGATGAAGTTGGTAAGTAGGGCTAACAATGTGGAAAATGTCCTTTCTCACATGGAACAAAAGCAGTTATTCCTTGTTGTGTGATACAAGGAAACCTGGAGAGCTGTAATAAAGTATCTTCCTAAGCCCATTGGTGAATTTTTGTGGCCTTGCAGGGAACAATAATTTTACCTCGTGGTTGTGGAAACAGGTTCATAACTGTACACACTGGAGCTAATCATGCATTATCTTTACTAGTCACAGGCAGGGATCTATAAATCTATATCCTCTGTTCTCAAACAGCATCTGAACATGCCACCCAGCTCAGAAAACCTTCACATGTGGCAGTGCAGTGTTAGCTAGGAATTCGTTACTCTGCTTGTGTGAGTTACAAACGGAAGAGCACCAAGATCAGAACCCAAAATCAGTGTTCTACAAAAACTAACACGTAGTAGCTTTGTTATAATCTCTCTGTGCCTTGAAAAGCAGGACTAACTCAACTGATGCCACTCATCCCATCTATTCTATGTACACCTGGGTGAACACATCTCCCCTTTGTGTTCTCTTCTGAGAGCTGTGGGATAGGAAAGGCAATGGCCATTAGAACATCGATTGCATCTCTAAGGAGAGGAAAATGGGCCCTACTCAGGGCCCAGATATCAGGCTGAATTCTTTGTACCTGAATCTTCCCAGCATAGGTGGGTGTTTTACGCTTACCATAGAGCAAAAAATGATAAGTGGGACGTGGGGATGCAGGGACAGCTGAACGTGTATCAGTGAAAGCACGGCTGTACAGCTTCCACACAACTGCCTAATGGCAAGACTAGGGAAAAAAGAGTGGAGCAGGTAGCTAAAAGCCTCATTAACATTCGATATGAAGGTTCCATTTTAAAATGGTTCATAAAGGGTTAATAAATGATCAGTCGGTGTTTTATATAAATTGTTATAGAGTCCAATAGGTTAATTTATAATAATGGCTTATAATAATCGATAATCCATACTGCAACATGCTTAGAACATGTAGGAACCGTTTAGTAACAGAACCTTCATATGAAGTGTGATTATTAGCTTGATCAGGCTTGTGATTAAGCCATGTCTCCCCAGACCCTGCCATCCTGTGTCCCACACCCCCGATTCCTTTTTAACCCACACTCTGGAGAGTCAGAGAGCAGGCATTCCAGGGCATGAGACACTCACTCAATGCACAGGACTTCACTTCGGGCTTAACTTTATTTGTTTTCTCCCATTTTTAAAAATCTTTACACCGCCCATCCCTGACACCTGTGCTGAAGCTCAATAACTTGGGCTCCCTCCCTCAAAGGGATTTGCATGACCAAGGAATTTTCAGACTGTGATCGTCCTTCGCTGCTCCCTCCCCACAGAATGGTCCAGCGGGGGCTGAGATCACTTTTGCAAAATCACTTTTATCTGTTTTCATCTCTGTTGTGTTCTCCCTTCCCCTCCCAAAGGACCTGCTGCAGTGCTTTTGCTTTTCAGGCAGGGAGGGAACATTTGAAGGGCTCTGCTCTGGTTCGAAGACCTGTTCTGTGTTTTCAGGTTCTGTGTATCACTAACAGTCTGGCTTTGATCCTGCCTGTCTCTGAGTCTGAAGAGTGCACTGCAGGGAACACAAGGTTGTTGCGCTCCAATGCATTTGTGAGTGGAAGCTACGTGTAGGCACAAGGAAGGAGAAGCATTGGCTAGGGCCAAATTCTGCTCCCAGTTACTCCAGCTTTACACCAGTGCAAACCCACTGAAATCAATAGAGCTCCTTCCAGATTTACACCAGTGTTGCTGGGAGCCAAAGGTGTAATCCATCGTACACAGTCTAGAGGTCACAATGCAGCATTCTCAGTAATGCAGGATCAGGTTCCTCTTTGCTTTCTGCCCTACTCATCACTATTTACCTGGCACTTGTATACACAATAGACACCTTTGCTGTGCTGGATCCAGTCCCAGCCAAGGAACATAGGCAGCTGTTTTAGGTGCTTGCAAAGGAAATAGAAGGCACTTGAAATGGTCTCTGCTCCACTCAGCTCTCACCGGGAGCAACAGCTGCTGCTGTCTCCATGCAAAGGCATCTGGAGAGGTCATTTATTGACAATCAGCTTTCCCATTCAGAGACGGAAGGGATCCTGTGAGGCAGCCCAGTCCTTTCCTCAGGTCACGGGAGAGATGTTTAGGAGGAGTCCATTGCTGTTCTATCCTGCCCCTGAACAAAGCACCTTTCTTGGAGACAGCAAGGCTCTGAGGAGAGGCTGCAGTTGGGCCAGGCCTCCCACCAAAGATAGCAGGTGTCTTGAGGGGAGGCAGCTGATGGCCGGCTCTACTCCCAAGAGTCAGCAGTCACTGAGTATCTAATGCTACTGAGGGCACATTGTGGGCTGGTAGAAGGACCCTCCCTCACCTGAATAGGCCTTGGACTGGGGCCTTAAACAGCAGGGGGGAAACAGCCAAATATAAAGATATTTAAAATAATTATTCTAACTTGTAAACAACAGATCGGTGGCAAACAACTGTAATCTGACTCCTTGTGCAGACTGGGCCAGACTCAGTCCCAGGATAAGTGTGTGGGACTCCCTTGCAGTAGCAGAGTGGCACTAACTTTACCAGGGCTGAATTTAGCCCTGTTGTCCTTTACTCTAGACACATCGGTTTTGCAAACAGAGAGAAGAGAAAGTGTCATTTGCTCCCGTCTATGCTTGGAAAGAGTCTGTATCAGTTAGTCATCAGGCCCCTGGGAATGACTAGAAGGGGTGTTCCCATCCTCCTGTGTGCTTCCTATAGAAAACTCGCAACAGAAAGATTGCAAAGTTGTCTATACAAGGCCAGATTGCATGAAGCACTCCCGTGGGTGCACAGGGGTGGAGGGACCTGCAAGAAGACTGCCTTCATCTACCTCCTCACATGCCTCTGCAAGTTCCTCTCACAATAGCAGTCCCTTCGCTCCCTGAGTTTGGGGGAGTGAAGAGGTTGTTCATTCCCTTTCCTCACTGGGGAGCAAGATGCTTAAAAGAGGGTGGATAAATAACTGGATCTTTGCATTGCCTGCCTCTTTCCCACTCCATCCTGTTTATATTGGGGCACTCTTATCCCTGTGCACCAGGAGCAGTCTCATCCCTGTGCACCAGGAGCAGTCTCATCCCTGTGCACTCTTATCCCTGTGCACCAGGAGCAGTGCTGGGAGAGAAGGTGTCCCCTGTGCGGGGCAGAGCCTGTCATTGTTTACCTATGTTATTTGGACAGTTACATGCCGTGTCACTAACATGGGTTTGCCTTGTTGTTATAGACATATTATTTACGTAATAAAAAATGCAGGATCAACTTGAATGACTAGTTGGATTTTTTTCTTAATCATCAAAGCCAACTTCACCCTCACATCTGCTGTACAAATGGTCTGTAAACATGTCACAGGCCCAAATGGGGAGTGAAGGCATCTAATAAAAAGCAGTATTACATACTGAAAATTTCCCTCAAAGAGCTGGGAGTGTGCCCTAGTCAAAGGCTCGGGATTTCATACAATCTGTCCAATTCAAAATGCCAATTAACAACACAATTGCTTCAGCCATATACGATATATATACTTTACCTCTGCATCTTCAGGCAGCTAGTGACCAAGTCACAGTTTAGCGAAGGGCAGGGTATATCAATGCACATCATTGCACCCAGCTTCCCGCATAGAGGGATACTAACCTAATGATCATAACCTGTGTCCATCCACCTTCTTAATGGGCTAGGAAAGACTTCTTTCAGGATGGAGTCCCCAGCGAGTGTGGATTGTAATTGACTAATGATACCCTGTATGGGTTCCAGTGTGATGTTGTAGGTGACAGCTAGAGGTGTGCGACTGGAGATTTTTGGGTTTGGGGTTGGGTTTTTTTTTCATATTGAAGCAGCTTCTCTCGGAGTATTTGGGTGACAAAAATACCATATCTCCCAACCAACCTGACTACAACAACACTGCAGCCAGGTCAACTATGTGAGCAGGTACCTTGGCATCAGCACTTGGTTTAGCAGTCCCCTTGAACGTAAAGGCTGAATATAAAAATGCATTGCTCAGTTTAGTTTTATGCAAGAGGCACTCGAGTGATATTCCATTGGTGACATTTAGCTTTTCCTTGCATTATGAACTGGGCCTGAACTTCATTTTGATTGTCTGTTGCACACAATAGTCTATAGGTCATTCACCAAGGGAAATAACATCAGCTTGGTGCTAGGAAAGCTGTGGCGCAGTAACCCTGTTCTTTAACCTGGAGCATGTTGTCATCCTAGTAAATGCCATTTTGTATCAAAGTCCCTTCCAGCCTGGAAAGCACAAGTGAAATATCCACAGGAGGAAAAAATCCAACCTGAAATCCTCTTGGTGGAATGTAGATTTTGTTTTGTTACCATGTTAGTGACTGTTGCGATTTCCAGGAGCTGCTAAGGTTTTGAAATTTTGCATTAGTTTAGGTACATATGGACTTGCTGTTTGTTACCAATAAACACAGTCTTGGTTCTGACATTGGCCTTGTGCCATTACGCCACATGCATTGTGCTTTGGACTCTCTTCTGAAGCGTTATTCTGTAAAATAAAGGCCACGTCTGTTTCCAGATGCAGGGGCTAGGACATCCATTTTCATAGTGAAGAACTGACTAGTAAAGATGGGTTAATAGACCAACCCATAAGCAAGGCCATTCTGGCCATAAATCACTGGTTATTATTGTCTTCTTTTCATTAAATATATGTAGGGCCCCATTATGAGTTTGATGCCAGGATCCAGGCTGCACCAGGGGCCCCCAGGAATAATTCTCAGACAGAATTCTTCCTGGAGACTCCCAGCGAGCACATGATACAGCAGCAGCTCTGCCACCCCTTCAGTGTGTGCAACATGGATGCTCCTCTCTAGGCCCAGAAAGCTCTGGTAAGCAGTGCAAGTGAGATAAGAGAGATGTCCCCCCACACACACCTTCTCTAGTTAGCACCTGCAGGGGCAGTAGCAGAGAGCCTGTATTCCCCTGTAGTTTTGTGTCTGGACAGTAGGATTGTGTCTGGAGCCTGCAGAGAGGCACGAGGGAGGGAAGGGGAGGACTCCTTGTGTCTTCCGCACTTTCCTCTTCATAATATGCCCCAAGCTCTAATCAAATCACAGATGGTCCTTTTTAAATAATAAATGTCAGATCAGTCCCAGGTGAACTTCAAATAATGCTGGTCCAAATTATTTCCACTTAATGTTAACTAGGAATCCTTTTTCATTGCCTAAAAAACCAAGATGTGACAACAAGGAAAATGCAGAAATGTGGGACCATATGTAGGGTTACACATGCATTAAATATGGACCTTATTTAAAAGGGGTTTTGATCTGATAGTGCTATATGCTGAAGAAGAGATCCAGAAAAATCAAAGAGCATAATTATGATCTCAGTTCTTTTGCTCCTACTGCACACAAAGATCCAACAGTATTTTGAAGTTATGGGGTGTAGATCTTCTAAAGGGCAGAATGGAGCTCCTAAATTAAAATTCTCATTTTACCTGTTATATTTAAGCTGTCTGCCTCTCTCACCTAATCTATATCTGTAGGTATGTAATGCATCTAATCTAAAAGATCACATTCTCAGCTTGTGTAAATCACTATAGTTCCACTGACTTGTTCCATCTGAGGACCATTATATTTTTTAATTTGCCATCTGTCACTGCTACAGTGAAGCTCTGGGGTTTCAGGCATTTATTTCACATTGCTAATGCATTTGTGTTATAATTTCTTCATGCTGAGAAAAGCAAAAGCTCAGTGTCACAATACCAGTGGCTCACTGGCTGATAGCAAGATCTGTTATCATAAGGACAGCCATACTGGGTCAGACCAGAGGTCCATCTAGCCCAGTATCCTGTCTTCAGACAGTGGGCATTGTCAGATGCCCCAGAGGGAATGAGCAGAACAGGTAATCAAGTGGTCTATCCCTCATCCTCCATTAGCAAAATGAGTGGGCTTTCTATTTAGACTTCTACAGTTGCTTTGTATTTGGGGGATTTTGTTACCTTTTTTATTGTGTTGGTTTATGGTTTATGTTTGAGAGTTACTTTCTTCTAGTTCAAAAAGTGTCATTTTGTTGCCTAGGCCTGTATGTTGTGCAATCTCATTAAAGAGATCGCTGAAGGACAGGTTTCATTATAATTCCAATATAAAGCTTGAGCAGGTTTCAATTATAATGAATAAGAGCTTGAAGCTTGATCTCATTTTACTTTGGCTCTTTGATAGTTTCACACAGCAATGGAAGTTAATACAAAAAGTAGCTCTGTATTGTCACACCACAAAATAATAAGAGAGTGGTTAAAATTATAACACAAAACCTCAAGAGGAAAGATACTTCATTTAATGTCCATAAAAATTGCTGATCTTCTACTTCACATACATGGCATGTAATAGGATTTCATACATTGTGTATATTGATCTTGCAAAATTATTGGTTCCCCATCCCCACCCCGTAGGGTGCGAACACATGGGAAGGGCAGAAACTCCATTTCAGTGCTCTCAGAACTATCAGATGGAGGGAAACACAACCAGAGAAACAGCATCCACCTTTTCACTACAGTCCTGTGAAACCTCATCTGTGAAAAAAACAACCTGGTCAGGGCCCTGGGATTTGATAGGGGCATGGCTGAGTGAAGGTAATGGCACTGGGGGATCAACTGCTGTGCATGACATCATTCCTCTAGGAAACCTGCTGGCAAATTCTTATGGAAGTTAATAGAGACCCTGAAATCATTAACTTCCACGAGTTCCATTCCATGTTGTCAGCCCCCTCAAAAGAGGTTCTAGGCTAAAAGGCAGGTGGCGGGTATAGCAGCCTGACTCCTGATCAGCCATGGTGCCATGGAAGAGAAGAGTGCGAAGAGTAGCGCAGAGGAGCAGATCACCTCTGTAGCTGCTTCAAGATCTGTGAATCTTAGAACATCAATGTATTTGGGCCCTACTGAAGTCAGTAGAAAGATTCCCAGGGACTTCACTGGGAGCTGAATTACACCTGGGTACGGCCATGTCTCCAGTCCTCCCTGCAATTGCTGTCCCACCAACAGGACAAGGCCTCAGGAATTCAATAAGTACAAACACACATATTTCCCTGACTCACTTTTCCCTTCCCATGGTTCTTCTGCAGGAAGGAATGATGGGAGGTCATGGAATCCTCATCAAAGCAGGATTTTAAGGGCAGGGTAGACACAAACTTGTCAAAGATGGTCTAGGTTTACATGGTTGTGCTTTGTTGCAAGGGGCTGGATTGATGATTTCTCAAGGTCCTATCCAGCCCTACATTTCTGTGACTCTATGAATGATGAGGAGATTTCTAGAATACATAAACTAAACAGGAGCATCTTGGTGGGAGGTCTTCAATATTGGGCTGAATACATTGGAAATAGGCTACCTCTTATGATTATCAGTACTTTCTGCTTCCAGATGGACTGGAAATCCCACATTAAAAGCCCTTTGTCCTAATGTTTCAGTACTTAGGTTTATGGTCAGAGCCAGACCAAGAGCTGCAAAGGTTCATGGAAAAAGGTGTGGAGGGAGATTCCAAACAGGTTAATTGACATTTTTCAAACCTCAAACGCAGTTTGGTTGGAGATTTGGACAAAGATCCTGGTCGGGTCTTACTTTTTCCAACCCCCAAATGAGACTGTGTTTATGATTTATTAATCTTTGTCCTAATCCATTTTAACGTGACTCTTTAAAAATAAAAAATATCTGACACCATTACTGTAACTAAGGCTAAATCTATACTGTACACCACATATGGTGCTGTGTAGGATATGCGCAGCTACACGCCCCAGGGAAAAGAAGGCCCTGTCCACACTGAAAGTGAAAGGCTCTGGCAGGAGGGAGGCAGCAGGGAAAGGCTGGGCAGTGAGGAAAGGTTCCGGCATCTTCCTGCAGTAGGAAAAGGCTCCAGCAATGTAGACGGGGAGGCACTACTTGGGCGAGTAGAAGCCATATAGGATATATACCCGATACACACCCATATGGTTCAGGGTCATCTTTATTCTACCCACCTAAGCCATGCCTCACAATCTACAGTGCTGTTTATAGCCCGGTTTGTACCGTATGTACTCTACAGGCCGCTGAAAGTAGTGCACAGTCTAGACATACCTTATTTGACAAACTAGTACTGCCATGGCAGCTTCTGCATGAAGAATGTGCTCAGACTGATGACATAGCAAAAAGGGGAAAAGAGCATGACCAGTGATAAAAGTAGTAACCGTTGGCTTTGGCAAATAAGCTGAATGAATGTGACATGGAAATTTATAGAGCAAGTGTGTTTATGAAACAATATGAGCCTTGTTCACAGAGAGTTGCAACAACATCCACCATTCTAAATTCTGCCATTATTCTGGTCAGCAGTCTCAAGATTTGAAATGGGGAGGCAATTTGAAATGAGAAGGCAGGATGGATAACTAACTGGTGAAGCCAGTCTCATCAGAAGCTGCTGCTTCTTCCAACCAAGCTGTGCCTATAGGTAGAGGATCTCAGACAGAGGAATGCCATAGTACAGTTCAAAACACATCTGTTTCCTTGCTTCCCTAATTTTTTTCTAACTTTAAATTTCCTGTTGATTTCAATCTTCTCCTACTTGAGAGATCTCAACAAATTTAGCAAGCTTGCTCTCTCAGTGGGTTCTATCCAACTCCACTCAGCTTGAATGTAGACATGGTTTTTGAAACTCTCCGGTGATGCAGATGGATGAAGAAAACAAAGAACCATCCACACCACTGATGTACTCAGAGCTTTGGAACAATATCTGTATGCCTCTACAGCCAAATTCAGGCCTGGGGGAAGCAGGTTAAATTTCATTGACTTCACCGGTTCTTCTGTTGGAGTTGCACCCAGTTACACCAGTTCTGATATGGCTCATTAACTCAGAGGAATAATGATGATGAATCATGAGAGTGTAAATCCCACCATTGCTTGTTGCCTTAAATGTTGCTCTTACATTTATTTTCTCTAGGTCCATGAAACACATAAACCACTTAATACAAAAACAACTTTAAAAAGTGGGCATTTATTTCTCTGAGGTCTTCTTTTTAGATGTGATTTGTTGCTGAACCAGGTCTGTGCTGTTTAGTTTCTTTCCAGCCTCCAGTTTTTCGTGTAGATAGAATGATTTTTAACTGTGTCTCAACAGAGAGCAGTGAAAATCCACTATTTCCTATTAATGATTGTTAGACAAAGCATAAAATCAGAATCAGAAAACAGAAATACAAATTACGGCATCAGAAAGCTAGACTTTGTATTCTAGATCCAGAGTAACACCTTTGACAGCAATAAAATTGCCTTCCCTAAGGCAACGCATAACACTTTGTTAAATCTGCATTGTGAGCTGAAGTGACTGTGTTAATCATTTCTGTATCTACAGCAACTTTGTTATTATTTGTGTAATACAGATAGTATTGTGGTGGTGCCCAGGAGCTCTAGTCATGGGCCAGGACTCCACTGTGCTAGGTGCAGTTCAGATACAGACCAAAAAGATGATCCCTGCCCCATAGAGATTACTATTTCAAACCTTGCCGATTGTGCTTTCTTCTCTCCACAGCCCTCAACACAGCAAGATGTGATAAATTACAAGAAGAGAAGGAGGAACTGGAAAGAAGATTTGAGGAGGAGGTGAGGAAGCTGCATTGGCAACAGCAAGAAGAGCTGCGTGCCCTTGAGGAGAGGTTGCAGTTACAGTACAGGGGCGAAATGGACCTCTTGCAAGAGGAACACAGTCTTCAACTTGTGAGGATCAAGTGTCAGCACCAGGAACAGGTCAGCCATAAATTAGTCACATTAGGGGGATAGAGCAATGCAATTACAGTGCAGGTTACTGGCCAGCTGAATGGTGTGACTTTCTCCACTATGAAGACATTGATAACAAGCTGATAACTAGCAGAAGATCCCGGTTTCTTACCCTTCCTAGTCTAAAGAAAAGCACGTACTTCTGACTGTACAACGCCTTTCATTCACGCATCCTAAAGTGCTTTACCAGTAACTCACTTGTGTGGTACCAAATATAAATATTGGGCACTGTCCGCCATCCTTACTCACAATGAGCAGTACCACACTCCCATTGATTTGAATGAATCTACATGTTAAGTAAGATATTTCTCAACACAGATAAGGGTGGCAGAAGCTTGCCTGTTTATATTTCAAATTACAGATAAAGAGGGGCAGAGCGGTGAAGTGACTTACCCAATGGCACATGTTTTGTCAACGACACAGGATAAAATCCAGCTTTCCTGATGTCTGTTCAACCATTAAACATTATTGCCTCTAATTTTGGCAAGACATAACTTTGACTATGAGCCTCAAGTATTTCTCCTGCTTTTCTTTCCTAAATAACATATAGTATTTTTAGCCTTATATTTTAATAAGTTAACTGAATGGCCATTTTAACTGTCATATGGGCCTACTACTATACTCATGTGTTGACCGTGGTAGAATCGGACGTGCTAGCAGGACGCTCTGCTGTGGTTCATGCAAATGACTCCTTCCATTGACTTTCATTAATTATTCATATTGCACACAATTAACAATTGATATGGTTAAAAAAATTTCAGCTTTGACAGACTTTACCCAAAGAATAAAGACAAATCGACACTACAGTGCTACCTTGGCGCAGTTGCACCGCTGTAGCATATCTGGTGAAGACATGCTTTGCTGATGGGAGAGCACTTGCCTGTCGGCATAATTACTCCACCTCAGGAAGAAACAGAAGGAGTGTTGGCGGGAGAGTATCTCCCACTGACATAGCACAGTCATGGACAGAGCAAAACTTGCATCTCTCGGGGGGAAGCTTTTTCACACCCCTGAACAACGTCGGTTACATGGACTGAAGTGAGTGGTGTAGACCTGCCCTAACAACTGCTATTCATAGAAGGCTCTTCTCATTTTAATTTCTGAATCTTCATCATGTCTTGGTGGAATCTAACCCTGAAACCTAAGAGACAAACTAGTCCTGTTGCCTGCAGGGTCTCATGGCTGAAATTTCACATAGGAATGCATGTACAGTACTTGGATTCTTTAATATGTATCTCATAGTTTAGCGTTTGGAACAAAAGCCTGTGACTCAGAAGTCCACGGTTCTACTCTTGGCTTTGCCTCTGAAACACTGAGTGAACTTGGCAAGACACCTAACTTTTCTGGCCATGATTCTTGTACCTTGTGTAGTCATTTGCAATTGCGTGAGGTGGATGTTAAGATTTCAAAGCATTGGGTTGAAACTGAGACCTTCCAAAATTAGGGAGAAAGAGAAAGAGTCATCCTAAAATAGCCTATAGCCCAGTGGCTAGGGCATGCCGTGGGACATGGGTGACACAAGACCCTTCTCTTAATCCCAGTTAGCTCTCGCCAGGATAATTGCATAGCCACAAGCTCTCCAGTGTAGCTTAACACTGACAAGGGAGTTGTTGGCAAAAGGAATCTTTTTGTCTTGGAATGTACATAGAGAATATCTGTCTTCCTCTGTTTCTAGCCTGAAGGTGTCTGTTCACATGTTTTTGTTGTTCTTTTCCTCACAGTCAATGAACTGATAATCTCTTATGGCAGATTCTAGTTAATGTCTTTATCAAGAATGTTTTCCTTCAGTCTCCTATGTAAGGTTTGATTCTTTTGTGGCGGGGAGGGGAGTGCTCTTGCTGGGTTTTGACATTCTGAATTGCTAAATCCTTTTGTAGTTACTGATCTTAAATCCTTCTCAGTTGTGCTTGTTTTACCCAAAGCTTCTGTCTGAGCCCTGATTTCCTAGTATGTGGTGGGAAGTGTGGTGAAAGTTTGAGTCAAAGGATCTTTGTGTGTTAAGCTAAAGAGTTTCCTTATCTTCGCTCCTAATCTCTTACCATCTATATTAAACCATACTTCTGGTTGTTTTTACCCCTTTTATGTTGAGTCTTTTTTGTTGGTTAAAGATGTCTTGTTGTGACATCTATGCACTGTCAGACGTTACTGATTGTTTGGGAACTCATAGGTGAGGTTTTCAATTGCTGAGGATTTAAGCTTTGGGTTTTTTGGTTTTTGGTCTTTGTTTTCTTTGCAGTGCTGCGTTTCTATTTATTTCTTGGGCAGCTCTTAGAGATATTTGGCAGGATGGTGTTTTGCTCTTACTCGGGCGGGGGGGGGGGGGTCGATCAGTCACCCACCCCCCCCCCCCCCCCCATGTGAGAGAGTTGTATGGGAGTGAGGTGTATGTCACCTCTCCCTGTGTGAACCATAAAGCCTTTAAAGATAAGTAGGTAAATAAAAAGAATCCAACTACACAGTATTTCTTTTTAACAGAGGCTCAGTCAACTTGATGTTAATTTGAACGTTTGTACTGCATAGTTCTGATTGATTGGCGCTGAACTTGCTTGAATCTGGGTAATTTTACCAGGTGTCCTGTGTTCAGCATAAGAAATAAAATCACCCTAGTCAAGGTTGCAGCCCCATGGCTGGGTGTCCCTAAGCCTCTGACAGCTAGAAGCTGGGCCTGGATGTCAGGGGATGGATCTCTCGACAGTTGTCCTCTTCTGTTCACTCCCTCTGAAGCTTCTGGCTTTGGCCACTGTTAGAAGACAGGTCTTCTTAACTACTGGTCTGGCCCCACATGGCCATTCTTATGTTCTTAAGCCTTGTAACAACTTTGGGAGGTAGTTGTTACAGATGGAAAAACGAGGTAAGGTGACTTTGTCAAGATTAATGAGTGAGTCAGTGATAGAGTGATTAGAACCCAGGATACCTGATTCCATGTGCAAAAAAATCTACCTACTATGAAAAGTGGCAGTGGAGCCCACAGTGGAAGAACAACAGGAGCCAGAAGGAAAACGAGTATGGAGTCAGAAATGTAAGCTGGGCAAATCCACAGAGAAATTATTAAAAACTAGCTTTTTGGCTTTATTGAAAGGGACCCTGCCAGTGAAGCTGGTGGAGAAAGGAACTCCACCTCCCGTTTCCTAGAACTCAGAAGATTAGGGATTTAGCATAGTCATTCCAATTCAGTGTTCTTCATACAGAAAGTAAATAAGGCATGAATAAAGATTTAAGCAAGTACAAGGTAAAGAATTCTGACAGTGCTTCAGAGGTAGTGATAGGCTGACATGCAAACAAATAGAATATACATACTAAAGGAAGGGATTGATGGTATTCATATACCAGCACCAGCTCACAAAGCCACCCAGCCCTCTACTCACTCACACTTTAGATCTCATCTCAGCAATTAAATCCCACTTTGTTTTTGGAATAATTCCTAACCATAGCACTGTATCCTCTCATGTTATCATCAAGAAATTTGTATAATTTCAAATTCCAAAATAAATATATATTTTTCATTAAAAATGTAATTCTTATCTAATTTAATTAGAAATTTGGCAGCTGGTGGCTGAGCTAACTTAAATATTTTGAATGATTAAATGTAGTAAAAAAAAATTCTTATCCACACTAGTTCTATGGCTCTGTCTTTGTTCTCTAATCAAACATTAAGTGAGAATAAAACAGCTGTGTGCATGAAGCAACTTCACAGTGAACAGCTGTTTCACTATAAAAAATACAATTGTTTGATACACCACATTACAAAACAATGCAAGAGAATATGTTTGATTAGGGAATGTGATCATTATAACTCACAAAGCCCAGAAGAGCAAGTGACTTATATATGTGGCAATTGGAAAATTACTCTGAAGGAGGCTGGAGGGCCCAGGAAATTGGAAATGGGATGCAGAGCTTTTCAGCATTAGGTCATTGGGTCAACAGTGGCAAGGACTTATTCCCATCTGATGGTTTTTCATTAGCCTGTTATGATGTGAGTTGATGGTTCTAGTCCATTTCTATTAGGGCAGTTGTCCAAATCAACAGAAACCACCATCACAACTGATAGTGCATGGCACCATTGTAGACTAAGGTTTGAACAAGCATGGAGACCAAACAAAGAGGCAGTTCCTCCAGCTCCAGATTAGAACGATTTGAAGAAGGTTATCTTGTTACGGCCAGTGATGTGTCTGTTCCATAGAGATGCCAGTTGCATCAGTCCCCAGGGGTGCCAAGCTGGCACCTTTCAAGAACACTAACTGCACTCAAAATGTAAAGTGTGAGGGACAGCCACTGATAAAAGAGACTGAAATGATTCCAGAGTCTTTTGTGGTAGATTAATTGTATGATCAGCGCTTTCACAAGAAACAATAAGTAGTCGTAGAATCCTTGCAATAGTTAATCAGAATGAGATGGTGGTTATTTGTCACCGGACATGTAGGGATGAATATTCAAAAGGCTGAGGCTGTTTTACTTGATTCTTTTATGAGCATTGTGTTTCAAAAACAGCTACATGGCACAATCCCATCATATTTGACTTGATGCACCTCTCTGATGCTAAGAATGAATCTCAGCTAAATTAAGAGGTCTTGATCCTATTTGATTTATTCAGACAAAACTCCCCTTGGTCTTATTTATATATATTTATTCTTTATTTTCATTATTATAGCAAAAATAAACCCGTGTGTGATTCACCAAGGGGAACTGAAGAATAAAGTGTACTTTGTTGAACCACTTTTTTAATATATTCACCTCCTTGCTTATTCAGCCACTGGATTGGCCTAATATTACAATAAAATAATTCTATATTCTCACTCCTGGATCTCATGAATATAACAAGAAAAATTTGGAATCTGGCTATA
Organism: Dermatemys mawii; assembly: GCA_007922305.1. NCBI lineage: Eukaryota > Metazoa > Chordata > Testudines > Dermatemydidae > Dermatemys > Dermatemys mawii. The sequence goes on from ML677348.1 coordinate 10,746,230, forward strand.
TCGTATCCACAGGCTTATAATAAAAGATGTGAAGGAACTATCCATGGGTGCTCCTTATGGAAAACCAATGGGTGTGTTATCTGAATGTAGGCAGTGGAAAGTTTCCCTGTTCTATATATTATCATGTAGCTTTACTCGTTGTTTGCATCAGTAAGTTACTGCACTGACTGAAACAACAGGAAAGCTGTCAGCGATCAGTAAGAGAAGCCGAAGGGAAACTTTCTCATTTCAGTGGCATCTCAATTATTTATTTCAGCACCAACTTGAAAATGCTTGTGCATATATTAACAAAGGCTATCACTGACTTACTGGGATTGTATTAATAAGCATATGGCATTTTAGGTGGGAATAGGAGTTTGTAATGATGATTGTCTAAATAATTATTATTCAATTAACAAATTACATTTGCCGATAGCTATTATTTTCACTGTTTTTCTATAAATAAATGCTACATCTTTTTGGCATCTTCCATTGAGGTTAATTCAAGGTCTAAAAATAAAAATGATTGTAGTAGAATGCTCTGAAGGGCAATAAATCAAGGATATGTGGGAATTGAGTCTGTTTATCAGATCTTATGGGAGAGTCTGGTTTGTCAATACATTTCAGTTTATGGGCTGCTGAAGTTTCTGAACTCATAAATGGCCTTGACAAATGGAAGGTTTTCAGCCTGTGGGTTTCTTTAAATACCACTGTTGTTAAAAAGCAGGCTGCAGTGCCCACATGCCATTACTCAGGGAGTCATAACACACTTTCTGCAATTAATCATTACACTTGATAATGTGAGCACTGTTGCACTCAATCCGTGTCATCTGTAATTTTCCAAATCACTGGTGTTTTCTGATAGTTCTTCCTGCTGGGGCTCCATAGCACTAATATTTTTCTGTCCATAACTTCATTTTGTTGTCTTTTGAACAGGTGGAAGATATTTCAGCCACTCATGAAGCTGCAATGTTAGAGATGGAAAACAATCATACAGTTGCCATTGCTGTACTCCAGGATGAGCATGACAACAGAGTTCAAGGTAATCTTGGAACACTTATACATATGGAGCCATCCAGGTCCTAAAGGTGGGACTGCTGTGAAATAGGCTTGAAGCTCCTTAATCCCGATCAGATGATAAAATCGCAGTTGTCTGGTAATCCTGGCCCTCTAACTTTGGACTGAATTCTCACTATGTAGTTGCACTGTAGGGAGGTGATAAAGGGAGGAAACAGTATTCCACCATGACATCCTATAAACCTTCATCGGCTGTCTTTGCTGCCAAGGATAAGAGCAGAAAAGCACCTCAGTGCATGCATCATTCTTAAGATAGGGGTTGACTAGAAAAGGCAGAGCCCATGCCTTTCGATCACTTAGTATAACCCGCCATCCACCCCAGAACACCAGAGGGCTCCAGTCACTCTTGATGGAAGCATCACTGTTGTGCACATTTAAAATGAGACTGAACTCACTAGTAAATACAGGGCAGGGAATAACTCTGCCCTTTTGAGTCAGTGTTGCAATGGGCAGAGGTTTAATTTTGCCAGGTATAAATTAAGGGCTATTGCTATGAGCACCAGCATTGTAGAATGGCTGCTCCCCAACACCGTCCTCTTCCTGAGCAGCCGCTATCAAAACACAAGACATTATGCACACATTGTCACTGCAGAGAGGTTCCTGGCAGGCACAGAGTATCCAGCACAGTTTAGTCACCAATTCCTCCCCTTCGTTCTATAAAGCTGCAGGCCAGCTTTTCTATTCCACCAGGGACTTCAGTGAGAATAATGTCATAAGTCTAAACAGTACTGGCCAGTTGTAGAGATTTTATAGTGACTAACGTGTATAATAGATACCTACAGTGTGTGCAACTGATTTTAACCCCTGAATAATGAAAGAACAATTGTTTTTATGGCAGCGTGGTTACAGCCTTAAACTAGACATGTCAGTGCTAATGTTGAGCCAGACCCTGCAATGTGACACCTGCCCTCCGCTCTCCGGGGGTTAGTGAGAACTGAGACGTACCCGGGACAATGCACGGTCAGGCCCTTCGTGAGATGACTGTTAGTTTTAGCTAATAGTCTTAGGCTGTGAAGGATGGTGAGCATTAACCATGGAGACAAAGGGAAGGAAATGGCAGCTTTGGAGAATGCCGCTGTGACATGATTTAAAATGAAGACCCCGGTGCTAATGGTGTATATAAGCCCACCAGTGAGCAGCGTTAACACCTATAAAGGGAGCTAAAAAAGGAAGAGGTTAGTGCTACAGTGCATTTCAGACCAAAATACTGCACGAGAGGAATCCTTCACTCAGATTGGAAGGAACTGTCATGCTGCGACCAGTAAATTGAGAACAACTTCAGGCCTGGTCAGGCAGTCAGCTTCCCATAGCTTCACTTGATGGTTCTCTGCACCTCTCAGGATCACAAAGTATGAGAAGTCTGCATTATGCCAAATGAGATTCAAATGCATGACTCCCTTTGAAGTCACGGAGCTGCACACGTGCAACTGAGAGCTGAATTCTGTCTGTACTGGTGATATTCCCGGATAATGGAGATCCAGAATTTAGGGTGAAATTTTCAAAAATGTCACTGTCTCAGGAGCCTACGTCCCGTTGTCAGGAGAGATAGAGACACTTTGAAGCCTAAACTTCATTGAAAGTCAATAGGAATTAGGGTTTCTGAGACCTTCATTTTAAAGACATGTAGATGTTGCTCCTCTCAGCACCATAATGCCTTGAGACTTAGGAACCTAAGTCTCATTTTCAGAAGTGACTGAGGCATTTAGGAACTTCTGTTCCGTGGACTTTCACTTTTGAAAATGAGATTTAAGCTCCAAAATCACTTAGGCCTTGCAGTGCTGAGCAGAGCAACACTTAAAATACCTTTTAAAATCTGTGCCTACATCTCTTTTGAAAATAGACATGTGCTTCTTAGTCACTTAGACACTTCCTTTGCCTTATTGTTGTGTGTCCATGTGATCTGATCAGACAATCAGAACACAGATACTTCAGAATAAAACACAAAACACATTAATTTTCTTGTGTGGGTTGATATTCAGTGGGGACCGCTCTCTGTTACACACACAGACATACCAGATGCCTATTATTTAAATAACTATGTAATAGCATGGCACCCCACCTCTCCCAAGCACCCCTTCTGATTGGGTGTATCTGCTGTCTTTAAATAGTCCCGGCCCTGGTATTGGGCCGTACCCCCAGGACTTCCTTCCTGGAGACAATGGTTTTGCCCTTAGTCTATTCTGGTTCCTAGCTCCCTAGCTGGGCCACTAAGCAGTTCAATTCCCCTTCTGAGGGTTTATTGCTGTCCGATAGTAGGCCAGTTCCCCAGTGGCTATTGGGAGGACCTCTGGTCCCCCCACAACTCTGGATCCCAGCCCACGGACCATAAGAATAGCAGCCCCATGCCATCATGTCTCTTTAATTACACTGCTCTCAGTTCCCTGGGGCACTTCCCTACAGCCCCAACCTTCACCAAAGCCTCACCCTTACCTCAGGGCTCATCTAATTTCAAGCCCAGCAGCTGGGCAGGAGCTTCTCCTCACTCCCTTGGTCCCTGCCATCACTGAGCTGTCCATGGTGCTGCAGTTCCCTCTGGCCAGCCAGGAACACCATCTGCACTCCTCTAGCTCCCTGGTTCTCTACCATGGGTTCACATACCCCTGGGGGGCATGCAGAGGTCTTCCAGAGGGTACATCAGCTCCTCTAGATATTTGCCTATTTTACACTAGGCTACATAAAAAGCACTTGTGAAGTCAGTACAAACTAAAATTTGATACAGACAGTGGCATGTTTATACTGGTCTATATACTCTACACTGAGATGAACATACAATATTTATATTTCAGTCGATTTATTTTATAATTCTGTCTAAGACTACGATTTAGTCTCTGGTATTTTTAGTAAAAGTCATGGACAGGTCATGGCAATAAACAAAATTTCATGGCCCATGACCTGTCCATGATTTATACTAAAAATGCCTGTGATTAAATGTTGGGGGGCTGCTGCTGGGAGGCATTCAAGGGGGGCCATTTCTGGGGGAGCCTGGGAGGGCTGCTGCTGGGGTGGAGGTGACCATGGCCGGTGGCACCAGTTTCCTGGGGCCATAGACTGTGATTGCTATGGCCGGCCAGCCAGGGACCATTTATGGGGGTCGAGGACCATGGCTGCTCTGTCCATCTGCCCGGGGTCCGCTGCTAGGGCCAGTGGACCACGGCTACTCCATCCACCGCAGGACTGCTGCCAGAGGCTGCAGGAGCAGCAGCTGGTGTAGCTATTCCTGGGGTTCACCTGAGCAGCTGGCCCGTGAGCCAGCTGCTTGGGTGGCACTGGGGCCACACTGGCCCCTGCAAAAGTCAGAGAGATTGTGGAAAGTCATGGAATCTGTGACTTCTGCGATCTCTGTGACAGACACAGAGCCCTGATTATATGGTAAAAATGAGAAAGTAAGTAATTTTTCAGTAATACTGTATTGTGACGCTTTTGTATTTTTATGTCTGATTTTGTAAGCAAGTCAATTTTAAGTGAGGTGAAACTTGGGGGTACATGAGACAAATCAGACTCTTGAAAGGGGTACAGTAGTCTGGAAAGGTTGAGAGCCACTGCTCTAGCTCCAGCGTGGAACTGTCTCTGGCTCTGGTGTGTCTGTTATACAGCCCTCCTGCAGCCTTTCTGGTTGGCTTCTTCCCCTGCAGCCACTCTAGGCTGCTTGGAGCCACTCTCTTGCTCCTTTCCTGGGATGGGTGTGGCAGGACACTAAAGCCTCTAGCAAGGGGTCTCTTGGCCTAGTCCACTCTGTAACACTGTACTAGATTTTTCTGTTACATTCCTGAATTAAATAATATTGCTTAGGTTTGTGCTCAGCCTTTTAGAAACATAGTTCAGAACCATCTACTCTATGTTAGTTGAACTCTGCAGCCTGTTTCCTCATCCTATAGACAGAAGATAGTTTGGCATCTTTCAAAATTATTATTCCTTTTGAAAACAAAACTCTTCCCTGATTGATTGATGATATTTTTAACTAGTCAGCTACTTTATTTTTCAGTGATGGAACTCCAGTGTTACTACTGAGGCATCTGCTGTCAGAATCTTTGTGCATTCTTCTCCTAGCACAGGTTTCAGGTCCCCTCTTGTGGACGGAAATGGCATTGCACCAGTTAAATTGTAACGTACTTCAACCGTTAGTGAACAAGGCTGATTGGAGAGAGATGATTTTGTTTATTCAATCACAGTTTGCTGCAGTTGGTTTAGTTATTAAACTTTAATCTACTTCTGATTATTAAATCATAGTTTGGTGACTTATTCCAATAATTATAAAATAATCATATAATACTTATATACAGGGGTGAAAGTAAAATCTCTCTTTTACCAGTACAGGGGGCAGCTTCCTCCCCCCTGAACAGGCGGGGCCTCGGGCAGAGGGGATTGGGCGGGATCAGCGTCCCGCTGCCAGCCCGCCCACACCACCCAGGGCTCCAGCAGGGGGGTAGCTACTCCGTTTGCCCCCCATTGGCGGCCCGGGGGGGCAAAAGTGGGAGGAATGTTAAAGCGCTGCCGCAGCAACATAGGGCCCAGCAGAGCTGCCGATGAGGGGGCACAAAAAGACCAGCATCATTGAAGTGGCCACTTTTTACCAGTACACAGTACTGGCCCGTACCGCCTTACTTTCACCCCTGATTATATAGTCCTTCAATTAATGAGCAGGTTGTACTTTGAAGATCTTAATTAACCCTCCCAGTATTTCTGAGAAGAATCCTAGGTAAATATTCGTACACACATTTTTGCAGATGGGGACCCGGAGACATATAAGAGATTTAAGGCCCAAACTTAATATTGTCCATTCATTTGGGGTACCTCAATTTTTGATGCATGCCTGGAAATATTAAAGGCCTGGTTTTCTGAGGTATGAGCACCCACCATTCCAGTCAGACTCAGTGAGAGGGGGCTGTGTGTTCTCAGTACCTCTGATTACAAGGCCCTCAGAAATGGAGGCACCCAAAATCAGTGGATGCTCTTGAAAATTTAGGCTGTTTTGATTTGCCCAAGGCCATGAAGTGAGTTATTGTCTGGCTCCTAGGCCCTGCTCAGTCCATTAGAGCTGTCTTCTTAATAAAGTTTGGTTCATGATAGGGAAGATAAATGTACTCGCTGTCCATGATTTATACTGTTTCCTAGACCCAGTTAGCAATGTAATGTTTATGGATTTTCCCTAGAACTGATGGCTGCCCATGAACTGGAAAAGAAAGAATTGGAAGAGAGTTTTGAAAAACTGCGGCTGTCACTCCAGGTTAATATTTTCATTATGTCCAAACCCCAATGATGTCACAAAACTGTTCGTTATAATTGCACATTGGTGAAATGGAATTCTCTCAGCAAGTTTGAGGGCACGGATGCTGTATAGTTACTGACCCTTAACTGCACAGCGTTTTCACAGCAAGGCATTTCCCTGCACACTGATTGGTTCTGGATGTCTGATTTGCAAAATTACCATGCCAGTAGTTCTCAATATCGATAGTATGTGAATCCCTGCACTCTGATTGGCTAATTGCCATTATTAGTCAGTCAGAGTTTAGGGATTTGCATAATGAATGTATGATTATTTTTAAAGAACTGTCCAGCAATTATGCACATTTTATCTGTGCTGATTGGCTAACCCCTCTGCTTTGTTTGGCTCTACTGCTCATTCTTTTCAAGCTGTATGCTAGCTATAAAGATGCCTCCTCAGCTTCTCTCCCTCCAGCGGAAGCAGCAAAATTGTTCTATTATTCAGTCCAATAAACTATATTAATGAAAGGTTAGGGTTAAGATTTTACACACATAAAAGATAGGATATCGAAATTATTGGCCTTCACAGCAACTTCAGCTTTTGCAAATGCTGTATGTAAGATAGTAATATTAAAATCTTGACCTATTAATCTGATCAGAAAAGTGATTGTATTAAAATGGTGCATTGTTTCTCAAAGCACTGGTCCTCTGTTGTGTGTCCTGCTTACTTACCAAAACAAGATTTCCCTGCTATCATGCAAAGTTATCCACAGGCCATAATCAGGAATTCTGTGCTCATCATGAGGCAGAGCTATAACTATTAAATAATGCACCTGCATCGGTACTGGATCTTCCAAGACAGTGGTTCACTGAGTTTAACATTAAAATCCTTTATTCCACAAAGTAATTAAAAAGACTAACTACAGTAGTAGGATCCATAGCACTTACTACTGTAGCTAGTCTGTTTCAGTCTGAAGCCTTCACCAGGGTCAAAAGTACATTGATTAGCTCATGAATCCCATCACTGATCTAGGTGAGTTGTTTTATAACCTGTAGTATAGTTTTAGTGCTGCAGAACTAATGCCATGAAGAAGGAATAAGCTGGATTTTGTTCTGCCTCACACATCATCATCAAAAGGGTTACCTACATTCTGGCTGCAGAATATCTGTCACTCATAATGATGCAAGAGGCAAAAAGAACGCAGCATAGTTTTCAGATCCCAGGTTAAATTTTCTAGCAAGGCAAAAGAAGAAGAGTTGCAAGGAGATCCTTTGTTACTTGTCTCACAATCCTTAATTCCCCACCCCATTGTTTTCCTCATGTAGATGGCAGAGATCCCAGATGCTGCTAAAGCTGATGGATAGTGGCTATGCCACTATTCTGAACCAAGGTGCCAGACTGAGAGGGAATTATTTTCCCCTAACCCATCTGAGTTCCCCTAGCAAAGCTCATTTATTTGGATTTTAGCATTTGGTCCTTAGAGTGGTGTGAACCACCCCCTTTCATCTTAGTGGGGTGTTAACTCTGAAACATAATGATGACAGTCCAAAGTCAATAATGTAAACTGTTTCCAGAGGTGGCGCTGCAGGGGAGCTTGCAAGGGCTATAGCCACCCCAAAATTTGCCTTAGCCCCCATAGCCACCTCTCCTAGTACAAAGGTCAGATGTTATGCAGATACTTCTCAGCTGCTGCTGGCAGCACTACTGCATTCAGAGTTGGGTGCCCAGCCAGCAGCCACCACTCTTTGGCCACCCAGCTCTGAAGGCAGTGCCGTCGCCAGCAGCAGTGTAGATGTAAGCCCAGACAGGAGGACAGAAGGCTCGAGAGCAGCCCCTGACCTGTGTCCCCATCCATCAGGGCATGCTCTCAGGGCAGTTGGAGAGTCCACAATTCCCCACAGCAGCCTGGACTGACCTGCTCTATCCCATGCTCCTGGGCCCTGCCGCCATGGTTGTTGCTCTCTGAGGGCTCTGCCGGCCCTGGAGCCAGGTCCCCTGCCCGGGCAGCTCTTACAGGCTGTGAGCAGTCGAAGGGTGGTGGGGAACTAAGGAGGAGCCGCAACTCTGGGGTCCCAAGCAACAGCAGCAGGAGGTGGAGGAGGAGACAGGGGAGTGCCATGGCCCCTCACACCATAGCACCAGCCAGCACATCAGCTGCCCTGCACTGCTTGGCTGGCTTCTGGCCTTCAACCTGGCCTAGGGACGAGCCCCAAGGGGGAGGAGGAGGTGGGACCACCACTTACCTGAGGAGGATCGGGGGGATGTGGCATTGTGATGATGTGGGGCGCAGCCACCCTCCCCCACCCATTTTCTGTCTAGCCTACCGCAGCCCTGGGAAGAAACTGGCACTACCCCTGACTCTTTCACTGCTTATCATTTTAGCAGAGGCATCTAGCCGCTCTGAAGCTTGGGATTGTGGGCAGCATTTGAGTCCCTCCCCATGCTGATCCCTGAGGCGCAGTAACCTTGTAGAGGTTATCTGCTTCATGAGTATGACACAGACATACCTGTCCTTCAGAGCAAGGGGACTGGGTCCAGCACAGCCAAAAGGGCTGGGATGTCTTAGCTTGATGCAGTTTTAGAAGCTGCTGTTGGTGGCCAATTTGAGCAAGTGATTAATCTCAGGTTCTCCACATGAAATCCTGATTCTGTTAGTTACCAAGTTATCAAAAACTACACTGGGAGTTTGAGTGATTTCATGTAAAAATGGCCCCTCACAGTAGCTTCTAAGCCCTTCTACTCAGTTCCCCCACGTACGTTGGCAGTGGTGGGAAATGATTTGTATAAACGTATCATTAGAACCTAATGATTTTTCACTTGTCATTAATTGCAGGACCAAGTAGATACCCTCACCTTCCAGAGCCATTCTCTAAGGGACAAGGCAAAGCGATTTGAAGAGGCTTTAAAGAAAAACACCGAAGAGCAACTAGAGGTAGCTGACAGTCTTAACATACATTTTAAAAACAGTGGGACGTGCCTGTAAATACGGCCCACGTTTGCATAGGTCGGTTATTAGCAAAGGAAATCTGAGCTCAAATGGGCCCAAACCAAAGCTCTGGACCCTGAGCTTTGTAGTGGGGTTTGGAATCTAAGAGTGGCTCTGGATACAAAGATTTCCCACTCCTCTTATTATTGGGTCATTATCCATCCGTTTCTGACTTGGCTTCCTTTTGTCTATTTCTCACTTCTGCTTCTGTAGTTCTGTTTCTTGGGCTTTTTCTCTGGCTCCTTCTGTTACTTTTTAGTGCCCTCTGATCCTCTCTCTCTCTTCCCCTCTGTGGTGCTTCCCCGTCCTCTTCATTCTCATCTTTTCATATTTATGTGCCTCTCCCCCTCACCCTGCTGGGATTCCTTTGCTGTCCATCCTCATGTTTCTTGTATGGATTGTCTGGCCCGGGGGATATCATAGGAGAAGTTTATTCCATCAACACCCTGTTCAAAATACGACAAAGCGATAGAAGCCCTAAAGCTGGTGGTTGAAATGAAGCCCATTATTAGCAGACTCTAGAGGAAATTGGACCTAATGAAGACCATTTTTAACCTTGTGCCCCACATACCTTTTGAGAATTCAGAACCGCCTCTTCCCCCATTTCTAGTGCATTCGAACTGTCAGTGGGCTAGATTCAGGTCAGCGCCTGCTTCTTTCCACCAGAGTAGCACAAAACAACTGGGGTACACTGGTGAACTTGTCCTCTCAGAGCAAAACATGTGTAAAGGGCCAGATTCTGTTCTGAGTTACACTGCTGTCAATCAGTATTGACACCAGCGACAGTGGAGTGAGTTGTACCGTTGTAAAGCCAAAGTAACTGAAGTCATTGGTGTTACTCTGGATTATATTCAGTGTAACTGAGAAAAAAATGTGGGCCAATACTGCTTTGGTAAATTGAACCCTGGCCCCCTAACTTCAAAGGTACTAAGCTGGAAAGGGGAGTATCCAAAGGGTATGTCTTCACTAACCACCAGATCGGCAGGTAGCGATCGATCTTTTGGCGATCGATTTATTGTGTCTCCTTAAGACGCGATAAACGAGTCGCCAAAGGCACTCCCGTCAACCCCGGAACTCCAGCTCACGGAGAGGCGCAAGCTGGAGTCAACGGGAGAGTCCGCTGCTGACCGCTGCCGCCGTGAGGACGACAGGTAAGTTGGCCTAAGATGCACCGACTTCAGCTATGTTATTCACGTAGCTGAAGTTGCGTATCTTAGGTCAACAACCCCCTCTACTGTAGAGCAGCCCTTTGTGTCCTGTAGACCAGCCCCTCTACTGTAGACCAGCCCTTTGTGTCCACTGCCTTTTTCCCCTCTGGGAGTTTAATCCTTATGAATAGTTCACCTGGTTTGCCACATACATCACAGCCTGAGTGATCCTCTGTTGGTCTAATCTGCAAACACCCAGCCCACACTCTGAACTCTGCTGCTATTTCACACTTGTGCTCTTCTCCAGAAGGAGTAAAGTTCCACACAGACATAAAACAATTCTGTATATTAGGAGACTTAACACTGCTAAGTTGTGGTTGTGGTGCTGAGCAACATTCGGACCTGTTTCACCTACTGCAAGTACCTCACTCACCTTTGTCTCTCTTATGAAATTAGGTACACAGCTGAAATGATTGAATGATGATAGTGAGTAACATTTTCAAAAAAAACCCAGTGATTTCGGAGCCTGCATCCCCTTGACTTTCACGGGAGCTATTCTCTAAATCAGTTGGGTGCTTGGGAAAATGTTACCAAGGGGCAGATTACATGATTAAGGTTGGAAGACTCGCTGTCATCCTTCTTTTCCTAGGTTGCACTAGCTCCATATCAGCACTTAGAAGAAGATATGAATAGCCTGAAGCAGGTTTTGGAAATGAAGAATCAGCTAATTCATCAACAGGAAAAGAGGATCATGGAACTGGAAAAGCTGGTCAGTTATCATTTTCCCCTCCCAGAACAGGGAGCTAGGGAGCTAGGAGCTAAATTGGAGTGGAGGAGGCTGGGACTGGAAAAACACAATGAAGGGATTAGAGAGGGCTAAATACTGTTTTCTGCCCCTTGGCCTTTCCTGTGAAGTGTCCCAGTTTTTCATCCTGAAAGGAAGGGTGGGAAGGGGGTGCTGCTTTTTATCTACTTCCCCACCAGCCTCCTTCATCCCCCAGGACATCCCTCAAAACCTCTCCAGGACTCCTCACACTGGTCTCTCTGGTTTTCACTTTGAAATCTGCTCCGCCTGCAGGGAGAGGTTGTGTAGGGGAGCAAACAGTGGAGGAAGGGGGGCTGCTGTGATACCTACATCCCTATAACTAAGTATGGAGCACCAGCTCTCCCCTGCCTCCAAAGTCAGGAGCAGGGACAGCCAACAAGATGGGAGCAACATGGGTGGAAGGAGGAGACACTTGTGCTGTGTGGCTCCTTAATTCAGTAATCTGTGAGAAGTGTTGCCTCAGTAGTGTAAATTAGCGACATGCAACCAGAAATCCCAGGTTAGTGTCATGCGGCGAGTGCTCTGAATTATAGCTCCCCACCATAAAGATAACACTGCCTCCTGGCCACTCCATTCTCTCTCTCTTTCTGCTTTGGCCTCCCCAGGCATGAACTTTTCAGTTAACCAGGAGTTCCATTTTCATTGTAAAGTGGATCCATTTTGTGAGACTTGACCTGTGTGAACTCCAGCCGGCTTCTAGCCCAGTGACAGGATGGGCCATTGCCGTAATGGGGCAGCCAGGCTGGCTGCTTTTGCACAGCACTTAGCAAGCTTTGTTTCTGTTGATGGGGAAGTTTGGGAACCCAGCTGATTTTGTTGAACAGCTGGTGAGAATGGATATAGATGGTCATGATCTCTTCTCAGCTGAGACTTCTTAACAACGCTCTGTAACATGCTGCTTCCTTAAGCTAGAGCAGAATGGGGACACAGCTGATACAGTTACATTCACTGGCCTAGGTGGTCTCCAGTCATTCTGTTTATGCTATTTCTCAACCAGGCCAGACCATAGATTCTACTTCCACTATGGATATGATTTATGTAACCCTGTTACAGGAGGTCTCAATGGCATGGCGGTGCCCCAGCAGATGTCATGGGATCATAACTCCTCCGCATTTTGGGAGGGGGAACTCAGACACATGTTAGGAAGGTTCTGCAGTGGAGAGCAGAGGGATCCAGTGTGGATAAAAGGGATATTGGTCTGGGAAAGGTTGAGAATCACCACCCTATTGGCTCAGAACATTGTACCTAATTCACCACTGCCTCACTTCAGTGCCATACCAGTGTGACATGCCAGTAAATCAGTTACAACCTAAAATCACATCTGCAGCCAGAATAATCTACCCTCCTCTGACAATGATTATTAGCTGTTACTGTAAGGAAAATAGAGCTTCTTCCTAGGGATTAACATACAGATTCCCCTGCATCAAGTGCTGCTACTGCTGCAAAGTAAACAAGCCCTCTCTTGTTCCAGGCTGAAAAAAATGCAATATTGGAAGAAAAAATTCAGGTGCTGCAACAGCAGAATGAAGACATGAAAGTCAGGATTGATCAAAATACCGTTGTGACAAGGTTTGTACAGATACTTGTAAACCACCTGAGTTTTACAGGAAACAGTAAAATTACAACCATCCATGGCTAATAGCTGCTTCAGAAACTAAGTAACAGCCGCTTCAGTAAAACTAAGCATATGCCCCCTCTCAACTTATTTTAGTTCCCATCTGCTTATTTTAGCATAAAGGAGTTTGGCTGCATATCCAGGTTACATTAAGTTCCCGGCCTCATCACTGAGAACAAAAGTCCCAGTTGCCTCTGAATCCAGAGTCAATGCCGCACTATATGTCAGCAGCTACTGGGTGCGGGAGAGTTATAAATTTGAATAGTAATATACTAACTGTGCTGGTAGCATCACTTAGGGTGACCAGACAGCAAGTGTAAAATATCGGGACATGGGTGGGGGATAATAGAAGCCTATATAAGAAAAAGTCCCCAAAATCGGGACTGTCTCTATAAAATCAGGACATCTGGTCTCCCTAGCATCACTGTATCTAAGGCTGCTTTAGCAGTTTATATTATATTATATTACATTATATTATATTATATTACACTAGAACCTTTTGTGCTAGGGCTGTATAAACAGAGAACAAAAAGACACTCTCTGCGCTAAAGAGCTTACAATCTAAGTGTAAGACACCAAACAACAGATGGATACAGAGAGATGGGGGAGTACAAGGAAACAGTGAGACTATATTGATAGGCTGTGGGCCAAGAATACCAACAACCTATCCATGTCACATATTTTGTACGCATTATGGCAACACAAATGGTATCACATCTCGACCGTTTCCAGTCTCTCCAGGTTAACACTCAATGTCAGTCAGCTACAATTATTTTTTCCAAATATTTGCAGAAAGGATGCTGCTAAGTTAAAAGAGTGTTTCTCATTAGTGGCTGGGTTTCCTTATGGGTCTTAACTTCAGGACTCCTCTAATATATAGATGAACCAAAGCTTCCTGAACTTAGACATTTAAAAGCAAATATGCTCTATCAGCATTCATCTAGGACTGTGGTTTTCAACCTGTGGTTGCAGACTCCTGCAGGTCTGCAGACTGTTTAAGATTTCCAAGGGGGTCCACACCTCCATCTGAAATTTTTTAGGGGTCCACAAATGACAAAAGGTTGAAAACCACGGCTCTAGGAGGTAGGTTCCCGCAGTCACTAGTTGGTGTTGTGTTTTGTTTCTTTTCTGTATATTTCTCAGTGTGGGGAATGTTGCTTTAAAAATAGACTGTTCAGAGCGGATCCTGAACTTAAGATGTACCTGGAAAGCCAATTTTAAAGGAAATCATTTTTCAGCCTTGTTGCTTGGTATAGGGAGGGGTTAAGATAAGAATTTTCATACAGAGGCAATCTAATGACATCCAGTAATTTGTCTCCAACAGTGGTTAATGCCTGATGGTTCTGAGCAGACATAAAACTCCCACAATTCACTCCATTATGCATGGGGTGAAATTTCTTCTTGCCCTCAGTTGGTGATCAGGTTGAACAGCAAACAGCCCATACCATTTTATCATAGCTAGTGTAGCAGCAGGGGCTATTCTCATTCACAGAAATGTGTAATCCCTTTAAATAATCTAACACGCCCCTTGCCTCCTTCAACAAGGGCTCTGTCCAGTCCACAGCGTATACCTCTGAGATACGTAGCTCAGCCCTGCACTAGGCCAGCCCCAGAAGGCCATCTGCCACTCAGAGGGGTAACACAAGCCAAACCCTCAGCTCTGCAGTGTATGGGAGTGGAGCAGCTCGGGCAGATTGGCAGGCTCATGTATTGGGCAGTCTAAGATCATGTAGTGGGCAGTACCCAAGCCCCCTGTTCTCTGCAGCCTTTTGGGCAGATGCAGGGAAAAGGAGTGACCCCTGCTGCTTGACCTCATTAGGAAGGAGAGAGGCAGTCCCTCTCTGAGATGGGGACATGAAAAGATCTGTATATGGGGGCATCTGCATAACTGCAGGGGGCGGGGTTCCTGATGCCCAATCAGATCCCGTGGTGGGGTGATTCTGACCCTTTCTGCATCCTCCTCCTTGAGAACTCCAGGGGATTTAGCAATCAGAGGGGAGGGCTGGGGCTCCAGCTCCCAAGGAGAAAGGATGGCTTTGTGGTTAAATCGCTAGTGACCCATGTTCAGTTCCCAGCTCTGCCATAGACTCCTGTGTGGTGCTGGGTAAATGACTTAACCTCTCTATGCCTCTGATTCCAATCTACAGAATAGGAAGAGTAATCCTACCTTCCCCCCATTCTCTGTCTGTCCTCGCTCTGTAGACAGTGAGCTCTTCAGGGAATTGTGTCTTACCTCTGCTGATGCAGGGACTAGTACAATGGAGCCCTGATCTTGATTGGGGTCTATAGATGCTACAAGAATAACAAAAAGCCTCTTTTCCATAACACCCATGACAAATCCTACTTGAAGGATGGAAAAGAGCTGATTGGGGCATATGTCTTCATAGGCAGCCTGTGTATTGTTAATGTGCAGTCACTTTGCATCTGCTCATACGCCATCAACCTCAAATCAGGACTGATAAAGTTTGCAGAGGCCACAAAAATTGGGGAAGTGGTAAATAAGGAAGAGGACAGGTCACTGATTCAAAAACAACCTGGATCACTCAGTAAGCTGGGTGAAATCACACAGTATGCATTTTAACACTGCTAACTCCAAACGTATACAGCTAGGAACAAAGGCTGTAGGCCATACATACACAGTGGGGGACTTTATCCTGGAAAGCAGTGACTCTGAAAAGGATTTCTGGGTCGTGGTGGATAATCAGCTGTCCGTGAGCTCCCAGTGTGATGCTGTGGCCAAAAGAGCTAAGGCAGTCCTGGGATGCATGAACAGGTGAATCACAAGTAGGAGTAGAGAGGTTATTTTTCCTCTGGATTTGGCACTGGTGTGACTGCTGCTGGAATACAGTGTCCACGTCTGGTGCACACAGTTCCAGAAGGATGGTGACAAAGTGGAGAAAGTTCAGAGAAGATCCATGAGAATGATTGAAGGATTAGAAGCCATTCCTTATAGTGATAGACTCAAGGAGTTCATCAGCCCAACAAAGGGAAGGTTAAGGGATGACTTGAGTACAGTCTATAAATACCTACATGGAGAACAAATATTTAATAGTGAGCTTATCAGACTGGAAATAAGGTGCAAATTGTTCACAGTGAGAGTCATGAAGCATTGGAACAATTTTCCAAGGGTCCTGGTGGATTCTTCTTCATTGGCAATTTTCAAATCAAGATTAGATATTTTTCTGAAAGCTCTGCCCTGGGGATTGTTTTGGGGCGGTTCCATGGCCTGTGCCGTGCAGGAGGTCAGACTGGATGGTCACGGTGGACCCTTCTGGCCTTGGAATCTGATTCTGTGAATCAAATGACACAAGCAAGGCTGACATAAGGTGACCAAGCATGTGTCAGGGTTGCTGGAGTATGTCCAGCACCCAGGCAGCAGGAGCACTGTCTTCTATCTAGGAGGGAAAAGCCGCCTGTCTCCAATGCAGTGTGAAGCTTGTTTCTCCTGCTGTCTGGTTACATGACATCAGATGACACAGCATAAACCGCGATATCCTGACACAGCATGAGCGAGATTAAAACAAGCAGTGTCACAAGCCACAGCTCTGTTCCCCATCTGCATGCTAAAGCAGGTTGTCTCTTGAGGACATGTCTGTATTGCACAGCCTATTCATGGTGCTTGACTATGAAGGCATTTTCCTACTCAGATGTCTCTCTAAATTACCTGTAGGTTGTGCATATAACTCCCCACCGCCAGCTGCAGTGTTTATTAGTGTCACAGAAGAGTATGTTGGCTGACAGACTGCCAAGTTCACTGTAATGCTGTGTAGCTGGCAAGCCTGTGTAGCTGGCTGTGTAGCTGGCAAGCAGTATGACATGTAAAAGAGGCTAATATGTGCTGAGGGCCTGATTCTCCAGCTGCTGCATGCGTATTTCTGCTTATAAGGGCAGCCCCATTGCCTTCACTCGCTTGGAGAACCATTCATGGGAGTAAGAGCTGTAGGGTTACTCCCTAAGTTTGCTCATTGAGCATCCTGCTAAAGTGTTCTCAGAAAACAGGCAGGCACATGCTGGTCGGCTGTTGGCCTAGCTGGGCTTGCATAAAAGCTTTATGGCACACCCTGCTGTGCGGCAGGAAGTAATACCGCCTCGTAAGAATACTCAAAACCCCTCCTCCCTGAAAAAGGAGACGTCTCAGAGGCTCCATGAAGTCCCCTAAGGACTTTGCTGTTGCTGTGGAGGTTACAGGGTGAGGGCAGGTGCTCAAATATGGCAGTGATGGGCAGCAGTGTAACCCCGATTAATGGGTAGATCGGAACGTCTCCTTACAAACACCCTCCTCTCGCAGCTCAGAGCGTACCTGGAAAGGTTAAAAAGAGTTGGGTAGAAGTCTCTCCAAAAACGTTCAGTTTGATATTTAATCAATGTTGTGAACATGAAGCCAAATTAATTCCTGGTGTAACTGAGCTGAGCATGGGCAGCCTATGAACCACCGGTTCAGGGAAGCTAGCCCCTGGTCCCGCCCTCACCTCTGCCGGAGCCCCAAAACCCCCACTGCGGTCCCAGCTGCCCCCTCATCAGTCCCAGACTGTCCAAGCACCCTTAGCCCCAGAATGCCAGTTGGTGCAGTCTCAGTGCCCCCAGTGCCGGGCAGCGAGGCCTCAGCACCCCCATCGCCAGTGGCCCCAGTGCCCCCAGCCCCAGAGCACCTTGCGGGCAGACCAAGCACCCCCGGCCCCAGAGCACCCAGCGGGCGGACCAAGCACCCCCAGCCCCAGAGCACCCAGCAGGTGGACCAAGCACCCCCAGCCCCAGAGCACCCAGCGGGCAGAC
>ML677348.1:10763846-10877365 GCA_007922305.1 Dermatemys mawii
GGACCAAGCACCCCCGGCCCCAGAGCACCCAGCGGGTGGACCAAGCACCCCTGGCCCCAGAGCACCCAGTGGGTGGACCAAGCACCCCTAGCCCTGGAGCTCCAGGTGGTCAGCCCCAGGACCAGGCGGCCTGGGCACCGGCCCCAGCCACCCCGAGTCCCTGGCCGCAGGCTGGTCTTCCCTAGCCCCAGCCCCAACCCTGGCCACAGGGGGAAGAGCAGGAGGCAGGAGGGGGCTTCAGAGCACATCATGGGCCACACCTGGCTGTTTGGGGAGGCTCCTGCTCCCCTGCCCTGCAATACCCGACATCCAAGACAGTGAGCTAAGTGACCCATTGTGCTCGTGATCAGTGTTAGCTTGACCATCCTAGAGATTGGAAATGTCCTATTTATCCACAGAAGAGGCCCAGCATGTTAGATCCCAATACAGTGTCCCACCAACAGGCTTGAAGCCTGACCCGAAGGGAGCATCGGTTTAGTCTTTGTGATCTTTTCATCCTGGTGGCATCTGCTGCAACTGCCGTCAAAGATACCAAGAAGAGCCAATGGTAATTGGGGGAGTGTTTTGTTCTGCAGTATCAACACCTGTCCTCTAGGAATCAGACTAATTTTACCCACCCTTTCATGTGGTCCTCCAAACACCCATCGGAATGCAACAACTTTGAGTCACTCCCAATCTGGACCTAATTCAGACCCCCAGGGCCAAAGACTTGAAAGCCTCCATAGCCCATTAGTGCCCCTGAGTCATCCAGTCCTGTCCCTGTTTCTGTGATTGCTTTAAAATGTGTTATTTTTTGTACACACATTCTAAAGTATTCCGAATAACTGATCTGCTTAATAACAAACTCGAGTGTTTGCCCCCCCCCCCCCGCTCACATCCAGTACACATAGTGTGAAACTGACAGTAACTAAAGGTCAAAGTGCCCAGAATTTTCTTTCAAGTTGTCCGGTTGCATTAGGTCACTGTGATCTGACTCAGCATCATGTGATGGAAAGACTGTGCCAGGACTGCAGTGTAGTGCCTGAAATACTCTGCTTCTGCTTGGCTTCACCAGGAGCAAACCATTGCTCTGCCAGCGTGGCTCTGGTGTGAAGCTGTCACAGGGGTGACTTTAACAGCTGGGTGGGGTAGTGGCTTCAGCAGCTGTCGTATTTGCTTTAATGACAATCCAGCAGTGTTTAGCCTTGTGAAATGTTAACGGGTGCATTATTTCCCTCGCAGGCAGTTATCTGAGGAAAATGCTAATCTTCAAGAATATGTGGAGAAAGAAACCAAGGAAAAGAAGAGGTTAAGCAGGACTAACGAAGAGCTGCTTTGGAAGCTGCAGACAGGAGAGCCCATGAGCCCTGTTAAACTGTCTCCTACTTCTCCTACACCGATTTATCGCTGTTCATCGGGGCCTCCTACTCCCGCAAAAGTCAGCACAGTGCCAAGATGACCGCTCCTTGCGGCTGCAGAAGTTAACTGGCTCTTTAGACATTTTTCCAACCCACTGAATGTGATCATCCAAGAAAGTATTAACAACCATAGATACCCAGGGTTGGTTACTGCAAGCATGATCTGTAGCTGCGTAAGTGTAAGCTAGGCAGTGTACTATTATCATTCCAGTATAGAAGCTCCCGGTACTGGCACACTGATGTCTTAGAGTAGTTTAACCAGTGTAGTCTGATGTGTAAACATTTTGCCATGGTTAGAGCCAAAAGAGAGAAAATGCTACTATTAATGGTTTATCAAAATGGACCTTTGCTGCAGTGTTTCCGGTTAGTTACAAACAGTTCACGTTTTGAATATCTATATATGTCCGTGTGTTTATATATAAGCATATATTGTACCTATAGAGGTGCATATATTGACACACACACACCATATATGGAGTTGAAGATGTTCTGAATTGCATTTTTTATATTGTTGGATACACTACTAAGTGCTGATATATTTTCATTATGGTCAGCAGTTTTGTAACTTGTGCCTAAAACTTACAGCTAAATGAAATGCATTTCTGTCAAGCCTCCCAGGAATATTTCTACCCAAAATAGGAGAAAGTTACTTAGAAATAGAAGCGCCTTCCAAACTACCACCAAGTGGTACACTATTTAACATGAACACCAGCGACATTGAGATTCTGAAATAGAACTGCCTTCAAAACAATCACCTTCATACTCAATGCCAGATAAGGTCACTCATTCCAGTCTCCAAATTTCAATTATTAGCATCAATTTTGTGAGTGGATGTAGAATAGAGACTGAAACCCGGAGGGTTTTAGCACAGTCCATACAGTTTATTTGATTGAGTGACTCCATTTTGCTCTCTCAAATCCTAATTAGCCTTTATTTTTTTTAACTAAACACTTTGGAAGCACTCAGAGTCTATAACAAATCCAGTCCCACATTATTTTATTGCAAGCCCCAGAGAGAAGATAAAAAATATTTGCTGTGACCTTAACATTTGACCAAAAGTGTTAAACCTCGAGTGGGATGTTCTAAGAATTTAGATCCAGTTTGCCTTAGGGTACAGGGGATCCTGCACATCCTAGGCTAACTTTGCCCTTCTTAATAGCCAGGAGAACCCCAGGGAGGATCTATGGGGCTGCATGTATCTAACTGAGGCCAGAATTTTGTCCCTCAACATATATACCCATATATTTTGAGGCCAAACTATCTTAATCCTCTGCCTTCCAGACAAAATGCAAATCCTCTTAGGTTTCCTTGTTATATTAACCACCTGTCTGCTGCACCTGTTAACCATGCATGTGTTGCAGTGGCAACTTTCAGTGCAGTGCCTGTCTAGACCAGATGGAATGTCACACCATACTGAGTGAGCATGCTGGTTTCCCAGGGGAACAGCACCTCAAACAGTGATGAGAATGAGAAGGGTTAACAGTACTTGATCTGGATCTTTGGGTTCAGGTAGGGAACTGCACAAAGGCAGGTGGGGTCCTGTTGTCTTTGATGTTCTCGAAATGTGGGTTCCAGCATTTGCATCAGATTTGTTTGGATTAGGCCATGAAAGCGTTTGATGTAGCGCAGCGGCAGGTTAAGCGTGTGAGTCACCCACGCAAAAGCAAAATGTTTTTTTTGAAATGATGTGATGCTTTTGTTTTCAATGTGTGGCAAAGACCCTGCACATTTTCCTGCCCATTCACTGAGCACACGGTGTGCTCCAGGACCTGACCAAGTGACAGCCAGGATGTAAATACGTACAGAAAATATTCCAGGGTCATGAAGCAATTTGAAAGCATTGTTGTCACAAGATGGGTATACAGATAATGACCCACATGGAAGCAGGCAGGCAGGCATTTATTCCAGCAAACGCGCATTGTTTGCACTTGAAATATGCTTCAGCTTTCCTGTGATGTATCCAGAATGCTCAGGCTTCAGCTTAGGCACAGCCAGCTTCAATCTAAGTGTCTTTGGCCCATCCCAAGATGTAAAAATTAGGTTAATTATTTTTTTTTAGAGAAATTTATTTTTGTAGCAGTTTTGCATGATATTATGATCCTGAGTACATTGAACATCTTATTAGACTAGACCAGGCCATATTTGATGAACACTGTTGAAAAGCGTTACTAGATTGTATGTGTTCAGCACGTACATCCTAAAAGTAGGAGAGTTGTTAAAGAATAAAAACCACTATCACGATCATTTTAGTCACTTTCGTACTGCACTTGCTAAATGCGCAGGCACTCTGCAACACCGAGTTCATTGTTTGGTTTCAGTCTGGTGCAATGTGTTCTGTTACCGTCCGAATTGTTACCATGATGTTAATCTAAATTATCCCATGTGCTACTCACTAAAACGTTAGACTGTCCTCATCTGAGCTGGCTGAGCCAGTCTGTTTTCCTCCATCATTTCTCTGTTTATGGTGCTTTACTCATCCTTTTATCAGCTCAGTGCACATGCAATGGGTGCTCCTAGCAATGAACTGGAAGTTGGGGCTTTTGTGGTGGGTAGACTGGGTTGCTGGCAACCCCAACATCATCTGGGATCCTTTCCATTCTCCCGTCCTTATAATAGTCACTTCCTGATGGTGGTTGATACTGGATGCTGATGCTTCCATCTATATGACTTCAGCTGGCTTCCCGGGGCTTCTCTTCCCCATTCCCTGTAAGGGGAAGCCACTTGAGGCTCCTCTTCCCAGTTCTCTAAGGGAGAGGTGGGAGCTGCCTGGGGTTTCCCCTCTCCCGCCTCCTGCTCCCTGCTGGAGCCCCTCAGCATTGTCAATTTCACAGCTCAGCCATGAAATTGACAAGGCTGCCCAACTCCTGGCAGGGAGGGAGCCTGCTGGCTTTCTCACCCTGACTGCTGACTGGGAGCAGGGCCTGAAGCCCCCCTCAGCGTCTTGCCTCACCGCTTAGTCAGGAGTAGGATCCAGCCACTCAGTGCAGTGGAGCAGGGACAGCGGGCTCTAGCTGCCAGGCTTTCTTGTCAGGTTCAAGGTTCCTGCCATGAAATTGACAAGACAGCCAATAATAGATGTAAGGGAGCAGTGTCTGTCACCCTAATTACACCAGCATAAGTCTTACACCTCTCGTGGGGGTGGAGTGATAATGTCGGTGTAGTGGGGCACTTATATTAGTGGGAGGAAGGCTGTAGTGTAGACACTAACGTAATTAGGTTGACATAAGCTGCCTTATGTCGACTTAACAGTGTAGGGTAGACCAGCCCTGAGGAGCAGCGTACGACCAGTGAGCCATTCCCGGACCAGTAGTAAGGCTATCTCCCTCCAATATAATCCAGAAATGGCAGTGGAGAACACTGCCGCTCGATCATATAATCTTGTTTCCTGACCAAGCACCTATCCCCCGCTCCTGTTTCCCTGCCCACACTTCCACTTACAAATGCTAACAGCTGCTGGCATGAAGTGGCTGGTAAGGGAGAAGTAACTGGTGCAAGAATGGCATTGAAGTGAATGCAGTAAGAGCCAAACCTGTTTTTCCTGTGCACCAGAATTCCCACTAAAATTTCAGTGGGAGTCACAGGAAGCTAGTGCCCAGGTCTGTAGGTTGGGGGAAAGATTTTGTTTTCAGGATCTGGGTTTGAGCTTCAGGCATTTGTGGCTGACTTGGCTGATCTTTCATCTCCCATCGTTGGGGTGTCGGCTGAAATGACAGGAAATGTACTGGCAACTGGATAGGCCTTTAAAAAGTAGAAGCAGCATCATTTTGATAACTCATCACTCTAGTCAAAGGAAAAGTCAGTGGGTGCCTGTCCTCTATCCCAAGCCACAAGAAAAGAGCAAATATGTTAGGGGGGAAATTTACACCAGTGCAAAGAAGAACCAGCTCAGAGTCCTGTAAACTCATGTAAGACCCATGGAGGAGCTATTGGGCGAAAAGGGGACAAGGACAGTCCTGCTGTATAGTTCTTTATCCACACTGCACATGGGGGAGCCCAGAGATCTGGGACTACATGGATTCAGTGACCCTAACAACCCTATTTTAGCCCTTGCGTTAAAATAGCAGCCACGATGGGGCACTGCTACAGAGCCACAGGTTGCCTGTTGGTTGGGCTGGTAACATGCATTGCCTGTAACTCCACAACACAAGCTTTTTTCAGGAGAGATGAATTTCACCCTCTTACAGCAGCATTTTCTGATGCTTGCGGAAGACACTTGCGGAGGATTACAGTTTATGGGGTGAATTTATCTACATTTTGCATCCAATGTAAATAGCAGGCTTTTCAAGCACATAACTGGTGCATAATATGGCGTAGACAGTAACAATTGTGGGGCGTCACTCAGAACAAATGTCATTAAATTACACCAAAACAGCAGGAGGCCAGCAAATCATTGTGATTGCCAAGGATTGTGGGGAAAGGGACCAGTTTTTACCAGGCAAGTGCTCCTGAGACTTAATTATGGAGGAACCCTGTCGATTCCGCCGCTTGCTCTCCTCATTAACCCACACAGTGAGACTACAACATAAAGGCTGCCAAACCATTCTTTGATTTAGCCTGCCCTGTACCCACTAATCATTAGAGTTTCTGCATCGCTCAAAGGGCTCCAGAGTATATACTTTTCCTCCACAGCAAATGTCCACAGAGACAGCTATTTAGCTACTAAAAGCAACTTTATTTTTGTGTTGGCAGCCCTCCAATAGAAAGTGGAGTAACAATTTTACAATAAAGGACTCAAAATGCATATCTGAACTTCAGTGGGCTTTGTGGAGGCTCAACAATTCTGCTAATTGGGATAGTTTAGCTTAGATGCTTAAATGTGGTTTTACTAACTTTACGCCTCTAGGTTTGTGCAGTTTGGCCCAAGATTTTAATTCAATGCACAATTATGGCTGTGCTATAAACCCCTGTAAAAACCACAGTCTATAATGGAAAAGCCTTTAACTATGGAAGGATTAAATAAATCCCTCTTTTCCTCCACCCTCCACTGCAAACTGAAACAGTCCAGCATTAACTTCAGTTCTGTAGTTCACTAGGTCCTGCTTGCATTAATATGACTAAGCCACATGGCTAGCAACTGAAATCAAGTTCTGGCCACATGGGGACGGGGAGCGGGGAGAGTTCAGAAGCCAGGCTTTGGTTCAGTCCATTTCTAGGACATAGCAAGGGGAAGTTGGCAAGAGTAGAGGGGTTGCTCCCATTCATGGTACATCACTTTAGCACCACATTTGTGACTGGTTTATAAAGAGCATTCTACTTTAGTTTGCATTTAGTTTGTAAGTACTGGGCAGGTGAAATGATCAGTGTTGGGCTCAGCAATGGGTAGGGTGGGAGTGGGGGGGGTGCAACATTGGTGGCACAGGGCCTGTAGGTAGCACACTATGTGATTATTCTTCCACTCCCTTTCCCGTACAGAGATGACTCAGCCCAGCAGGTCTATGATACTTGAGTATTGCTATTATTTTTTAGTTAGCAAAAGGATGTAGGTGACATATCCATAAGGAGTAATTACTCCTGGGGACCCTCCCCTTGAACCCCACCCCCACCCCCACCCCCAGATGTCAAAGTTGCTCTATACAAATACAACTGCAAGCTTATTTGGGGGCCTGGCCTTAAGTGTATTTATTATCTCTACTGCAGCAGCACCCAAAGGACCCTATCAGACTGAAGGCTCCACTGTAGTTGCTGTACAAACACAAAGCAAGCAATGGCCTCTCCCCCGATATTAGTCCCTGGAGAGAGATTTTAAACAGCCCATCTGCCCCAGCCACCTTCAAATTTCTCCCACCCAACAAGTGTCTTCCTCATAACAAACGAGCATGTGAAGCAGAGCTTTCTTGAGACCATAGCCAGCTGGTGGGCAGCCTCACTTAGGGCCTGTCTGTACTTCTGGCTAAATCAGTACTGCTGCGAGCAATGCAGCGGTGTAGATTTAGCAGGTCTGGTGAAGACAAGCTAAGTCGATGGCAGAGCGCTCTCCCATTGATGGCTGTACTCCACCTCCCCAAGAGGCAGAAGTTAAGTTGGCAGGAGAGCATCTCCCATTGACACTACACGGTGTAGACACTGCTGTCAGTCAACCTACGTTCTGTCAACTTCAATTACTTAATTAAAGTCATGTAACTTAGGTCGACTGACAGCTTTAGTGTAGCCCAGTCCTCAGAGGCAAGTGATGAAAAAGAGTCAGAGAGCAACAAATTCTTTCTTGTCTCTTTGTTTCTTCACATCTTCCTGTGGGACACGAGCAGTGTTTGAATTCTTGCTCCTGAGAAATTTGCATAAATCAGCTCAGTAGTTAAGTTCCTGCATTTCACTGAAATAATTTGCTTATGATAAATCAGCAGGTACCTAATGGTTAAGTTCATTTTTTGGCAAGAAAAAAACCCACAAACTAACAAAATCAGGTATTTTATGTCTCTGCACTGATTGCATTTGTGTCCCATGGACACACTGGGGATCCTTCTGTAAAGTTTTTCCCACGCAGTAGGAGTTCTGTAGTCTGATTTAATACGTGGTTAATGAATTACAGGAAATGTTTGTATTATTTCTGTTATGATGTACAGATGAGTGTAATATATTCCTGATAATAAATTCATGCTCCAGCACAAATATGGATGGAAGCATGCAAACGGGTGTGTGTTGCTGTGTTTTCTTTATGGCTGGAGGGAGAAGGTGGGGGGACATAGGTCTGATTGATTAGATTACCTGACTGCATTTCCCATGCTATAAATTAGATTAAAATCTTAATGACTAAATGTATCTGAAGTCTAAACTCAGTAAATACATTTTCCTTATTATTGATCCTCTCCTGAAATTAGGAACTGTACAAGTGAAAGAGATGGGTGGCACATGCCCAAGAGACATAGCTCCTGGGCTAGATAATGGAGCAGCTGATCTGGGACTCGACTGACAAGAAATTAAGGGAGGGTAATGTAATTAATGCCAATCTGCATAAGTTTATGGAAAATAGATCCTAACAAACTAACTTGATTTCTGTTTTTTATGAGATTCCTAGTTTGGTTGATAATGGTAAAATGTTGATGGAATATACTTAAACTTCTGTAAGACATTTTAACACATAATATTTTAATTAAAAAACTAGAAAGATATAAAATGAAAATGGCACACATTAAGTGGAGAAAAGCTGGCCAGATAATAGATCTCACAATATAACTGGAAACGGGGAATCGTGATTGAACAGATGTGTTTCCAGATGGGTCCTGCAGGGGTCAATTCTTGGCCCTGTTAGATTACATTTTTATCAATGACCTGGAAGAAAACAAGCATCACTGATAACATTTGCAGGTGACACAAAAATTGGGAGAATGGTAAATTATAAAGAGGATATGCCACTGATACCACGTGATCTGGATCAGTGGGTAACTTGGGTGCAAGCAAACAAACAATATGCATTTTAATCTGGCTAAACATAAATATATACCTCAAGGAACAAAGAATGTAGGCCATACGTACATGATGGTAGATTCTCCTGGGAAGCAGTGATCCTGAAAAAAACTGATGGATAACCAACTGAACATGAGCTGCCAGTGCCATGCTGTGGGCAAAAGTGCTAATGGAATCCTGGGGTGCATAAATGGAATCTTGAGAAGTAGGGAGGTTATTTTTATCTCTGGATTTGGCAATGGTGTGACCGCTGCTGGAAAACTGGGTCCAGTTCTGGTGCCCGCAATTAAGGAAGGACTGATAAATTGGCGAGTTTTCAGAGAAGAGCTAGGAGAAGGAGGAAAAAAATTAGAAACCATTCCTTATAGTGATAGACTCAAGGAGCTCAATCTACTTAGCTTCACAAAGTAGTTCAGTGTGGCTTGATTACCGTCAATACACACCTACGTGGGGAACAAATACTTGTCAGTCTTGCAGAGAATGAGCCACTGGCTGGAAGGTGAAGTTAGTCTGGAAATATCTTGTATATTGTTAGCAGTGAGAGTAATTAACCACTGGAAGAACTTACACAAAGTCCTGCTGGATTCTCCATCACTACCAATTTTCAAATCAAGCTGGGATGTTTTTCTAAAAGCTCTGCTCTGGGAATTATTGTGGAGCAGTTCTATGACCTCTGTTATGCAAGAGGGCAAACTAGATGATCACAGTTGTTCCCTGCTGGCCTTGGCATCGGTGACCCTATGAGTTAGTCAATGACTTCTACAGGAGTTTAGACTTCCTGGACATGTCCATTATCTAGCAGGATCAAGCTATTAGACAATATGACATATATTCCCAATCCTAAATCTCCTGTAGTTTGCTAGTGCAAAGAAACACACAGGGGGCCTGCACCTACTGGACTCAGTCACCTCTAGTTAGGCACTTATCATCATGAGACCCCGTTTTTTTGCTTCTAACGTCGCTGAACCAGTTCAGGCTGTAATTTTGCATGCCCGATCGATTAGCTGCCTCCAGATGAAATTCTTTGACAATGTCAACAAGACTGCTCAGCCATTTCACAGCCTGAGATTAGGGGGAAATATGTTGCTTGCAAATGTTAAAAACAAAATCTTACAATCTTGTAACTGAGAAGCTCTAGCACCTCTGTGCTTTGAAATTTGGCAGTGGCGCTGTGCCTTTTGCATTCCCTGTGAAAATGTGCCAGAATGTAGCCAGTTTATAAGCCTCTGAAAGGTTGTTTTCACATATTCAGTAGAGATTTGTTAGCAAGGAGGAAAAGGAAGAGGGGCCTGGTGAGGGAGAGAGATTGGGCTGACGGGGGTCGGGAGAACTGGGCTGTGGGATTGAGTGGAATAGGGGATAGACACGGGCAGGGGGGAGACTGGGACAAGGACAGACAGGCTGGCGAGGCTAGCAGCAGAAAGGTCTATGACCATTATAGTTCAATGCCAGCGCTTGGACCAGAACCCAGCGGGGCTTGTTAGCAAATGCTTGTGACACTAACGGGCAAAGTGCTTGTCTCATCCTGCCTCTAAAACAGTGATTCTCAAACTGGGGGGGGTGGGTCGCAACCCCCCACCAGGGGGTCACAGGCTGATGCCAGTGGGGTCCAGAGCTGCTGACGCTTTTGGCGGCATTTCAGCGGCAGCTCCAAACAGGCGAGTGAGTCCACCAAAAAACCCGCTGAAGTGACAGCGTCCGCTATCCGCAGGAGTTCGACGGACACAGAGATGAACGCTGTGTGTCCGCCGAAACGCCGCCAAAACCAGAAGAGTTCAATTCGACGGCATGTCAGTGGACATACCCGGGGCGCAAGAGGACACGGCAGAGCAAAAAAAAGGGGTCACCGAACCAACAAGTTTGAGAACCACTGATATTATACATGAACATGAAGATGAACCTCTTCAGTTGTCTCCTTTCCTACTAGTGATTTTGTGGTCCTTGGTTAGAAGGTAAGAGTCTCTGAGAGGTTTGGAACCTGTTCAGTCTGATCCACTTGGTGCGGGCTCAATTTTTAGGCACAGAAATCACGATGTTCGGGTGGCAGAATCTGATTTCCTGCCAAGGACTTTGTCCCTTAGAATCACTGGGGACATTGAGGTTTGTCCTTTTTGGTTTCCCTTTTCCTCCCTCCTTTCTCTTTTTCTCTTGCTTTTTCCCCTTTTTTTCTGCTTCCATCCCTCCACCAAAGAAATATGTGTGTGTCTGGGGAGGAGGGTTGTGCTCATTGTGGGAGGCACTCACAAAGAGGTGGGGCTGGAATAGTGCTGTGAGAGTGACCCCACCTCTGGTGGTGAACTGGGCCATCCTTGGGGACATCTGATGAGACCCCCCCTCAGCGCCCATCAGTCACAGTCTCCATGCTGATTGGCCAAGCAGGGGGCTGTTGACAGGAAGGACTGTGGTCCTTTTGTTCTTTTTGTACACCTTGCATGTAGGTCATAACCAATCAGGTATTTGATTAATATTGCTGCTTCTCACCAATAATTGTCTCTGAATGGCTGATGATTCTAATGTTTTAGTTTTTCTAAAATACTTGCTGAATAATGACTCGGAACAATTGTTGGTCTGTAGCTCATTTGAGAGCACTCTATTCTGATCAGTCAGTGTATCCAAAAAGGCTGGCCGGCGGGGGGGGAGCACGGGCACAGAAGATCAGCCTTGCAGGGGAGGGGTGGATGTGGCAATGACATCACAAAGGCTTTTTGCAGGACCTCAGCCTATTGGTCAAAAGTGTTTGGGAGGCAGTGACCTCACAGAGACCCTGACATCAGCCAGGCAGGACAGAGTTGCAGGGCAGGGCAGCCTCAGAGACCCCCTGTAGCTTTGCTGCAGGAAGTCTCCTTTGCCAGGTCTCTCCTTGAGGACTGAGTGAGAATTAGGATTCTTATACATCAGTGGTTCTCAAAATGGGGGTCGTGACCCCCCTGGGGATCGCAGGCCGATTTCGGGCGGGGTCGCAAACTGCCGCCAACTTCAGCAGCATTTTGGTGGAAGATCCAAACATGCAAGTGAGTCAGCCGAAAAGCCACCGAAGTGAATGCTTCTGCTATCTGCAGCATTTTGGCAGACACAGAGACGAACGCTGCGTGTCCGCCGAAATGCTGCTGAAACCAGAAGAGTTCAATTCGGCGGCATGTCAGTGGACATACGTGGGGCGTGAGACGACACGGCTGAGCAAAAAGGGGTCACCTAACGAACATGTTTGAGAACCACTGCTCTGAAGCAACGTTTCTCAAATGCAGCCACGGTGGCCACCAGGGGCTTTTCTTGAAGCCATAGCCTCGAGGGCTCTGATTTGGGGCCCCATATAAGTACGTATACGCTGTGGTCAAGTCCCTGGTAGGGTGACCAGCCAGCAAGTGTGAAAAATCGGGACGGGGGTGAGGGGGTACTAGGAGCCTATACAAGAAAAAGACCCTATAAAATCGGGCCATCTGGTCACCCTGGTGCTCCTGGATGCAGCGCTTTGGTTTTGGTTGCTGGGGCCACCAGCAGGATTTGGACCCTATCCATGCCCACTCTGGAGACACCTGGTCACAACGCTGGAGAATCAGACAGTAGGTGAGTTCCCACCTTCCCAGGGGAAGTGGGACTCAGGCTTTGGGCTTCAGTCCCAGGTTCCAGCCACAGGGGTTTGCGTCTGTCCCTGGGCCCCATCCTCCAGCTGCAGGGCTTTGGGCTCCAGCTCCCTACTGCCTCCCCCACCCACCCCAGCCCCTGCTGCCTCCCCTGACCCACCATCCTGTTCTCAGTTTCAGGTGAGATTGTTAGTAAGAAACAGGCAGCGTTATCTCCCATAAATGTAAACAAACTTGTTTGTCTTAGCGATTGGCTGAACAAGAAGTTGGACTAAGTGGACTTGTAGGTGATAAGATTACATTGTTTTATGTTTGAGTACAGTTATATAAAAATCTACATTCGTACGTTGCACTTTCACGCTAAAGAGATTGCACTACGCTACTCCTATGAGGTGAATTGAAAAGTATTATTTCGTTTATCTCTATAGTGCAAATATTTGTAATCAAAAACAATACAAAGTGAGCACTGTACTCTTTGTATTCTGTGTTGTAATTGAAATCAATAGATTTGAAAATGTAGAAAAATATTTAGAATACATTTAAATTGGTATTTCATTACTGTTTAACAGTGCGCTTAAAAATGCGATTAAAAATAGTTGTGGTTAATCTCGTGATTAATTGCAATTATTTGTTTCAATCATTTGAGTGTCTTAATGACAACCTACTACTGCTGTCAGTTACTGAAGTGGCAGAGGTCTGTGCTGTAGATCAAAGGTTCTAATTCTACTGCTGAACCACGCGGTGTCAATATGGTTCCACATCATGGAATTTCAGTTCATGTTTGTTTTCAGTTTACTTTTATAAAATTTTGACAATTACATTTACACAAGTTGCATTAAAGACACAGGAAAGTTAAGGGCCAGCCCTCTGGAGTGCCTCTCTAGAAGTACAGGGCCCTGAGCAACTCACAAGAGCAGGGCCTTAGCACTAATAAAAATGGACCCACTCTAGGAGAACTGCACCCCAAAAATCTTAAAGACTGTGAAGTAATAACAGAAATAGGAAAGTCTCTAACTTAAATGAAGATGCAGCTTCTGGATTGTTACTAGAGCAGTTAAGAAAGGAGAATCTATTCAATTACAGACCTGACAGCAGTTGAGGAGAAAGATTTCAGGAGCGTGGGTAAGGGACAGAATTATACTGGGAATCAGATTAACAATAGACTTCTGAAGGATGGATTTATACATGTAAGACCATGTCTAACTGATCTGGTGAAACAAGTGGGAATATACAAACCAGACTGGAAAAGAAGGATGAATCAATAGACCTAATCTGAATTTCATGAAAACATTTTAATGCTATGCCATTTAATTACAAGTTGATTTCTAAAGTCAAAAAGCACAGTCCAGGGGAGATTTATTTACAGTGTTGGCTGTTGAAAAGTGTCTGTCTGCCCATGCTGTGCTCTGGGTGAAAGTTTCACATTTTTAAAACATAATTCTATGGTCTAAAAAATACAGTTTAAAAAGGAATTCATAATGAAACAAAATAAACCCCACATAGAAATAAAAATTAGATTTGCAGCGGTAGGACTAGGAGTCTAACCACTTATCACAACTGTAAGAAATTCTGAGAAATCATTAGAAAAATCAAACAAGTCAGACAACAAAAATGTATGTACATTTTGATCAATACAAAAGAATACGCAGACTCTTCCATGGCTTCTTGGTCAGTAAAACCAACTTCACTGAAGAAACCACACCTGTTTGTGGTAGGTTTATAATACACAAACCAACCCAAAGTTGTCATCGGTCTTTGTGCTCCCACAATCAATTGAAACCAAAAGGCACAATGTAAACGTGTGTCACAGCCATCCCATCATCTGGAAACACCAATGTTACTATGCCAAAGACTTGCTATAAGTTATCAGTGGGGAAAAGATGCCATATTGATTAGACGTTTGCATGTCTTGGACTAACCTCACTTCTTGGAGCATGAGTCAAGAGCAAATACCCTGAGGAATCATGGCTTGGAGTTTCATAACAAGTGCGTTCTTACACCATTTGGTTTCCAGTTTAGTTATCAGACATGTTTACTATGATAAAAATCAGCTGCTAATTGACTAAACATGAAGGGTTCAGAAAACCTAGAGGCCTTTTCCTGTCCGTTTTCTCCGTGTCAAATGCCAGAAAGTTTTTGTATGATACATTTGCGTATGTAACATACTCTGAACTCCACTCATCATTAAAAGCAGTGAATTGTCTAGCCCTCCTGCTGCTAAAACAGGAGTGGTGTGAATAGGGGCGAACCTTTACAATTGCATCAGGCATCATGGTTACAGTGCTGAAATGCTGTACACAACATGGCTTTTCACCAGCACCTCAATAAACATTTCACTAGAAATTCCAGCTATCCTGGTAAAATAGAGTCCCTTCCTTTGTGCCTACCACCCACACCTCCCCCAACTAGTCCATCCTACCATAATCAAATACATACAAAAATAGACATTAGTTGTACACAATTCTGCCTGTACACGAGTTCAGTAAGACTCAGGTAATACAGTTAAAAAACTAGAACATGCCTTTGGATCTTCCGCCAGTCCCCCAAGTCTGGTAACGCATCACCCAGCTACCCTGTCAATAGCAGGTGTGCAAGCAAAGAATAATGAGCATGACCAGAAGGCAGTGTTAAATTCTACAGCAAGGGTGAACTGCAACCCTGCAAAAAGGCCTCTGCCCCTCTTAAAAAGACTTAACACAAGTGGTGCCAGGTCGCTAGGGTCAAGTCGACCCTAGCGACCTGGCACCACTTGCCAGGTTTACTTGAATGAGAGACTGGGGCGGGGTTGAATTTCATCCAAATGAATGATGTACCAAATGTGTGACAGTTGCCAGTCCAGTGAAGTATATCCTGATGTGGATTTGACAGGTGGGTGATGGGGAGCGGGAAATTCTATTGCACTTGCATGACAGCCACAGACACACACGCACACCCTCCAGTAACCTCAAACACATCAGGGTTTTGGCTTCGACTAAGAAACGGCCACCCACTGGCATCCAATGAGTAGGAGGATGCAGTGAAGTCATGCTCCCCACCCACACACTTGTGGCCAGTACATGTACAATGGAGAACAAAAGGGATTCTAAAAAGCAAACACACTGAACACTCAGTACATTTTTGGCTAAAAAGGATTTAGAAGTTTCATTGAAACGTCCCAGTGAACATATGTCCAATAATCAAGCTCATGATGCTGAAAGTGTGTCCACCTCAAGGACTAAGAAACAAATATGCTCTTGTACTAAAGGGGATAGCAGCCACTCTCTTAAAATACAAGAGCGGCTCAATATTCATTCTGACATGAAGGCGAGAGAGACACCAGCAGTCCTCGCTGCTAGTAAGCACATTGGTTTGCTTGGAACACATTCCCTGTGCCCAGGCTTGGAAGGATTGGGTTTTGATTGTCTATTATTTTTGACAGAAGATACTGACAAGCATTTCTAACTATCATTTTCAGTGTTCATAAGTGGAAATATGTGTACTAACAGGAATTTAAAAATTTCAAATTGAGGCAATATTTGTATAAACTGTAGAGACCGATTGTCCAAAATATAACAAGAATAGTTCACATTGCTCTCTGGTAATGGAATTGACAGCAACAAAGGAGGAAGCTAGAGATCTACAAGAGCAACATATCATATATGTTCTTAACTTTCCTTCTCTGTACATTTTTTTATTGTTAGTGATGGAATTTCTTTTTATCTGTTTCAGCTGAAGGGCAAAAATTTGCTAATTAAAACCTACCCTTTCCAAAACTAACTCTAAACAGATGGTCACTAAAACCAGAAAAGAAGAGGACTGAAGCCATTTGGGACTTCGGTCTGCTAACCATCTGCAGAGTTTTAATTAAGGACCCATCCCTGCTTGCACTGAAGACAATGGGGGTCACATTCATCCCTGGTAGAACTTCATCCATCTAAGTCACCAGGGATGAATTTAGCCAAATAAGTTAAGACATTTTGTCACTGACTTCAACAGAAGCAATCAGATCAGATACCTGCCTTTCCTTCAAAAGCTGGTTGAAAACCAACCCCAGAAATTATCTGAAATTTTACTTGCGGTAGCTTTTGAAGCAAGCTGATGTTTTATTTTCTTAAATTTTTCCACTACATTTTTTTAATCAGTAGTCTTCAAAAGTGATTTATTTTTTAATTTGAAAAAAAAAAAAATCCCGCTAACCGATTAAAATTATATATCCATAGTGGCAAGTAAGAAATAAAAATCAACAACTCAGGATGACAAAGACTGAAAAGAGTAACAAGAAGAAATCAGCTTCTCAACACATACGTCAGGAACTCAATGGTAATGGAAAGCAAAGAGGAAAAAATGAAGACAAAAACCAGCAGGTTATATTTTTCATTTACCATTTTCAAAGAAAAAATACTAAAAAAAACCCTAATAGGTCAAAAAATGGTCTGTTTAAAAAAGAAGTATTTTTGTGTGTGAAAGCTAAGATTTCATTTGAAAAAATGTTAACAGGCTCTAGTCCCTTAAAAAAAAGGGATACTATATTAATAAAACCGTCTTGACGTAGGGGAGTTGACACAGCCATTTTAATCCAGGAGGGACTGGCATACAAGTATTAGGCCAGGTCTACACTGAAGGAGGGTCAACCTAAGATGTGTAGCTGAAGTCAACGCATCTTAGGTCGACTTACCTCGGCGTCCTCACAGCAGTGAGTCGACTGCTGCCGCTTCCCCGTTGATTCTGCTTCTACCTCTCACAGCAATGGAGTTCCGGTGTCGAGGGGGAGAATGCTCGGGGATCGATTTATTGCGTCCAGATGGGATGCGACAAATTAGTACCCGATAGATCAATCGCTACCCGTCGATCTGGCAGGTAGTGTAGACTTGGCCTTAGATACCTAAACAAACATCTACAGATCTCCCCTAGAAGGTACCTTCCCTCAAATATACATGTATGAGAAAATAAGAAATGAGCAAATGAGATCAAATTCCTGAGGGAAGAGGCTGCCTTGAAAATTACGACAGGCCATATTTGCCACTGCCTCTGCTTTGAAAAAGAAGTGGCCAATTCTTCTTGCTTTCGTTATCCCAAAAAAGACATCATTTCCATACTCAGCTTTATATACAGAGAAATGCTCTGGCAGCTATACAAAATACTCTTATAAACACAGAATAATTACTGAACTATTTACAAAAAGCTCAACTAAATGCAGGCATGTTCTTCACAACAGCAAGATTACAGCAGTATTCGCAAGTCTTCCCTGATACTCAGCTTGATCTATGGTACATTTGGACATCAGAGGGGAAAAAAGGGCTTTGCATATTTAGCACAATCAGTGTAATTATCCTAGAAAGTTTTTGGTGGAACTTTGCCTTTCAACTTGTAAAAGAAAACTTTGAATGTGTGTACAGAAGAGATCATTTAACCACCTCTTTATAATTAAATAGGATTTTTTTTCCTCTGAAATTTTTCACAGAAAAGAAAAATGATCTCCCACCAAAAATTTCCCTTTTCTTCTAAGTGCTGCTATTTTCTGCACTTTCAGCTAATGTAGTGGAACATGAAGACCAAGCAGGTCCCAAAGACGACAAAAAATGCAAAACAAAAAAAATAAGTTAACATTTATCAAAACATTTTTACAGCAAGCAATCTGCCTAAATATATAGTTTTCCTTTCAAAACCCGCCTTTCGGCCAACACTTACCCCTTAGCCAGGCTGGGTAAGGAATGGTGTCCCTAGCCTCTGTCAGAGGCAGGTGATGGATGGCAGGAGAGATATCACTTGACCATTACCTGTTAGGTTCACTCCCTCTGGGGCACCTGGCATTGGCCACTGTCAGTAGACAGGATATTGGGCTGGATGGAACTTTGGTCTGACTCAGTACGGCCTTTCTTATGTTCTTGTTCTTTTGAACAGTCATGCTGGGCTAAATTTAACAACTGCTTAAAAGCTGCTGCCCAAGATGGAGAAAAGCACTCTGCTGTTTTTGGTACCACAGGAAACGTTGTTCCCTTCTGTTAGTTTTCCCTGATATCAGTGCTTTTATTGAGCATGTGAAGTGATCTAGGAGTGTCTCTGTTGCGGTTCTTAACTCTGACATTCTTCCTGCCTTGCTCGAGTGGAACTCTTGGAATTGCACGTCTGAGGAGAGAAGAGACTTGACCGACAGTCAAGATCCACTGTATAGCTCCAAAAGCAGGACTCGGCCTTTATTTTGTACTATAAGCAGCACATGGAACAGTGTTAAAATGATCCCTGTGTTAGTGAAGTCCCACCATTATCAATGAAATGGCATTAGACAAATTCTGAACCTGTGGCAGATCAGCAGTGCCCGACAAAAAAGGGCTATGGGTTAAATTCACTTCTGTGCATAAAGCTAGGACAATGTCTCTACACCATTTAAGCCCTACTTGGTGTAACAGGTTGAAGTCTCGTCCAGTGGTTAGGTTACTAGCCTGGGATCTGGGAGACCTGGGTTCTATTCCATGCTGCAGTCCAAATTGCCTATGCGACCTTAGGCAAGTAATTTAGGGGACAACTACACTGAGTGGGGGGTTTGAGAACCTTCCCCTCTTCAGGAGCCATATCTGTAGCTAGCTCTCGGTAAAGCTGAAGTGGCAGGAGGTGCTAGCTGCCTGAAAACAATCCCATGCAAAGCCCTAGATACATCCTTTGGGCAGCTAGCCCCATACCGCTGTAGCTACATTCAGGCTAGCACAGTTGTGTCTCCTGGAGCTGCTGGGAATCACAGCCCCAACTTGAGGTATGGACAGGTATAGGGTTAGTATCCACTCTGTGCCTCTGGGGCTAACATAGGAGCATTATAAGGACCAACACGAAGTTTGTGGAGTGCTCAGACATTATGGTAATGGGGACCTTATAGGTAGAGAGCTCTACTCAGGATGAGAGAGAAAACTTTCACCATAAGGAACTGTCTACTCTGGAAAGTTTTTTCAGCATAAGTGAAGGAGTGAACGTAACCCGATAGAATTACAGTAGTATAACTCCTGTGGGGACACATTTACTCTGGCATCTGAGTCTTTTTTTTCATTTTAACATATGTTGCTTGGGAAAGGGTGCGAGTACAACCAGGAGGAGTCATTTGTACGCCAGAATAATCGTGTCCACACAGCGGGTTTAACTACTTCCACTTCCCAGTGTCGATCAGGCCTTTCAGCTCATCTCAGCCTTGCTGGGCAGCAGGGAGCACTCTCCATTGTGTGAATGGCTAAGGGGACATTTTACATTGCACACAGGGGTTGCTTGGGAGAGTTGACAGGAGCTGTGAGGGTCTCAGATACTTTCCCCCATAGAATTCTGAGTACTGTGAGAATCTATTGTGCGTCATTTTCTACGGGTTTCAACCGCTTGGGCCCACTGAAGTCAAAAGCAAACTCTCAGGGTCAGCGTCTCTTCTAACGTTGACTGGCATAAATCAGCACCATCTCCACTGACTTTAATGGAGGGCTCTCTGGAGACACCCGCACCTAACGCAACTGAACTTCTTACACCGAGCAGATTTACAGATACAGCTGGAAGCCCCTCTGGTAAGTGGTGGGGTCTGTTATTCACAGAGGCATTTGTTTGTACTAGCTGCATGAAGGAAAAGGGAATTCAGCCGATGAGCAGCTCCCTTAAACATCATGGTAAAGTTGCATTTTAAAGTGTACAAGTACCTACTCAGAAGTTAAACACAATGAAAAAAATGGCTCTGGGTGCTTTTCTCTAAAATGTAGCTCATTGTAGGCACTTTGTAACCAGATGGGAGATTTTTTTTGGTGAGAGATACAGCCCATATCACTTGATCCAAGGATCTGATCTAGGAATGACATTAGCATGGCAGAGTTTGCTCTGTTTAAAAACAAACAAGTACCTGGGGAGTTAATTCACAGGGCTACCGAAAGAAAAGACTTTCAGGAGACCTAGTCTCATAGCAGCATTACAGGTTAACTGGCACGCAGAGGAGCGGTTTTCTTTCTATACATTTAAAATAAAAGAGAGCGCGCGCCTGCAGCCTCAGGGAAGAGTGTTGTTGGGAGTATGCCAGAGGCACGGCGTTTTCCTTGTGATCCCTTTTAACTGCATCATCAAGGTAAAGCGAACTTCAAGTTGCAGCAAGCAGAGCTGGGAATCCCACGCTCTGCTGCACGGATTAACTGAGGAAGTAGGTCAGGGTCCCCGAAATGAAGCTTCTTCATCTGAAGTGACTGCTGGGCTGCTCGTCAGCCGAACACGCTATCATTTACAGCTGTCCAGGTTGGTGTCCGTGTTCCTTTCTGGATCGGATGGTGCTGAATACGTAGCTTCCACGCTGTGCCCCATTCCATATGCAAAGTAAATGATAAAGCCTGTGGGAGCGCAGAAGGGGAAACGTCAGCACTATAACCAACCAGAAGCTACTTTTCACACTTATCGGCCGCTTAGTCTCAATAAAACATATTGGCAGCTAATACTAATCTTGCTAACGCTTGATATTGTAGCAATATCCACCATTGCAACTAAAGTCAATGAGGTTAACCAAGGACATGCGGGAGGGCAGAATTTGGCTGTACACATTTCAAATAAGTTTGGGTTCTTAACCTCAAATGGCTAAAAAGACACATTTTTAAACTTACCCAAAAGCATCCAGATAGAAAACCGTATCCAGGTCCTGTAATCCAGCTGCATCATGAGATAAACATTCACAACAATACTCAAAATAGGAAGTAAAGGCAAAAAAGGTACCTGAAAAGAAAGAGAAACCAGTGAGGTCTACAGGTCATGATAACACACAGACATGAATGCCCTTGTAAACAGGAAGCTGTGCTAACATCCAAGCCTCATCTGCCAAAAGCTCCTGGAGAAGTGATGAGTCTGTCAAAACGCAGCTCTCCATGCTCCCAAGGTGAAGACCATCTTGAGCACCAGCCCCGTGTGTGCAAAAAGCCCTTATGCTTGGATTTTCCCGCCAGGTGATACCACAAACTAATCATCTTCCTTCCAAAGCCCTTTCCTCTATCCTGCTCTGATACTGTTAGCAGCAGAATCGTCATCCTCCCCTACCTTTGAGTCAGCTTTAGTTCCTCGTTCTCTTTTTCACCTCATGTCCACATAATCCTGCTTCGGTTTCTCCTACAATTCATCCTCCTCTGTGGCCTCCCTCTCTACCCACTCTCCTTATCCCAGTCCATCCAAAAAAGCTTCTGCCAAAACCATTTCCCTTCACTGCTGCTCTGGCCACATCATCCTATTTCTTGACTCCTACAAAAGATTCCTCTATTCCAGTCTCTCCTCTTCACCTCCTGGGCTCTGTGCTCCCACTTACATTTCAGCCCTTCTCTCTTCCACTTCCTCCTCTTGCTTTCTCTGTTCTGTCCCAAGTGCCACTCTTCTCACTCTCTCCGAACTTGGTGTCTTCCTGTCCACAGGACAGCCTCACGGTTAAAATACACAAACTCCTTCATTCTCTATGCCCAAAACCTGCCCATTCCATGGCACATTCCAGCTTCAGTGACCACCTGCTGCTCCTTTTCTGTACTGCACAGATTATTTGCTCTGTACCGAACCAGTTTGTGCCCACAGAATGTAAGCCCTTCAAGGCTTTGATCTGTGATTTGCTTGGCTCAGCTTCTTTTGCTGCGCAACACTCTGGTAGATAATAAAACAGAACAAAGTCTGTCTCCAGGGGCTCGGCAGAGGTGCAGCGAGTTGTTAACACACTCCTTTCGCTTTCGGGAATCTGGGTTTAGTTTTGGTTTGGATCACAAGAGGACAGTGAATCTGGCGATCTCTGCCTAGTTCCCCCAGGACATCTCACTCCATATTTGAACAACAGGAGTGTCACAGTCAAGTTGGAGGTGCACTGGCAGATCGGTGTGGGATGGCTTGCCCAGTGTCCCTGCCTGAACTAGACACACCTCTAGCCAAGAAGATCAGCCCCTCACTCTAACATGCACCACAATTCCCTCTTCTTTTTTCCTCTCACACACATGCACAGCCAGCTCCCAAACAGCGCTTTCCCATTTCTTCCTCCCAGGCCGCTTACCTTAAACGAGAGCTTAGTTTTGCTTTCAGGTTGTCTCCAAATAATTATACTGACAACAAGGCAAAGGAGAACGAGCACAGCAATCGTGAAGATAGCCC
Source organism: Dermatemys mawii (assembly GCA_007922305.1). Lineage (NCBI taxonomy): Eukaryota > Metazoa > Chordata > Testudines > Dermatemydidae > Dermatemys > Dermatemys mawii. The sequence continues at coordinate 10,786,312 of ML677348.1, forward strand.
CCAGAGTCCCTTTTATCAGCAGGTCTTTGCCAAGGACAGTAAAGCTACAGCAGCTGACGATAAGTAAACCTGAGAACAAGACAGGCCAATGTTTATTGAATTGGGACTGAGAAAAACATCTGTAATTTCCGAGCCAGCCTCTGCATGTTCAGCTTCAGTGTTTGAGAGATTTATTTTTAAACCAGTCATTTAATCCATAGTGTTCTAGGGCTGTTTTGTTGCCTCACGCAAGCACTTGGGCTCCAGAATAGCTAATCAAAGGCATAAATTATCGATTAAAATGCCAAGATGAGTTTGAATGAACTTCCCTAGACTGGCAGCTGGCTCACTGCAAGAGAGATGCTAGCTCGCAGCACTCACCTATGATACAAGATGAGATTTTAACCACCAAACCAGAGAGTCTGGAGGGATCTGAGTTTTGGGGAAACAGAACGTCTTTAATGGCCGAATTCTTCTCCTCTTCAGGCAGAAACGCAGCCTGCGATTCACTGGTGCTTACAGACTCATTGGTGTCCGGGTCCTCCGTTGTACTAGCCATCTGGTATGCCAGGTTAGGCTGCTCTGGCTGGTACCTTGGAGAAGGAAAACAAAACCAAAAGAGCACTGCTTTGGTAAAGGGTACAGGAAACTCATCCAGAATTGGAAGAAAGCTCGGTGGGAGCTCTCCACATGGTTATGGACACCAGAAGACATGCTGTGGCCAAAATTTACAGAAATGGGAGCCACGCTCACTACTTGGTGTCACGTTACTGAAATTATCTGGGACCATATAGGTCACTGGTGCAACCAACGTCCTGTAGGGGCACCAAATATTAGGTAAAAGGGGTCTAGGACCAGGTTATGATCTGCTGGTTATGATTATGCTATCTGTATGTGCGTATCAATTTTGTAGAGGAAGTTATGAATATTGGCTCTGTACTGTCTATCTTTCCAAATATTGTGCTAGGCTGTTGGGGACATTTTCAGAAGCCTTGGTGTTAGCTGGGCTTACCATACTTGATGGCCCATTAAGGACTAATGGGCCTATCAGCTACACAAAGAACTTTGTAGATGCCCGTCCACACCCGAGCTTCCCCAGGAATGTGGCCTGGCTGGTCAAGAGCTGAATCTTGGAGAATCATATAACTGGACCACGTGGCTCTGAAACCACATGGCTCTGAAACTCCATTGTACAACTGGACTCTGAATAGCAAGAAGGAGGCGGTCTCCACCCACAAGAGGAAGTCTATATAAACCTGGGACAGAGACCTCCATTTTGTCTTCAATCTCCAGCCTCCAGCCTTGCTCCTACTTCTGGCTGGAACTTTGCTACAAATGGGCACTCTGGCCAAAAGATTGATGACCCATTCCTCCAGGGAATGTATTCCAGAGACTTTGATTTGAACCTGCAGTTATTCTACAACTGATGCAAGCCATTACTGCATGTATTTGATTTCCTTTAACCATTTCTAACCCTCACCTAGATCTTTTTCCTTGTATAATAAACCTTTAGATTCTAAAGGATTGGCAACAGCGTGATTTGTGGGCAAGATCTGATTTGTATATTGACCTGGGTCTGGGGCCTGATTCTTTGGAATTGGGAAGAACCATTTTCTTTTATTTGAGGTATTGGTTTTCATAACCCTTTGTCCCCAGGACAGGTGGCTGCTGGTGGTGATACTGGGAAGCTGGAGCGTCTAAGGGAATTGCTTGTGTGACTTGTGGCTAGCTAGTGGGGTGAAACCAAAGTATTTTCTGTTTCGCTGGTTTGGTTTGCCTTTAGGGTGGAGAAACTTCAGCTTTGGACTGTAAGTGTCCTGTTTGAAGCAATTTGTCCTGACTTGACACTATCAGTGGGTCACACCAGGAACAGCACCGTCACACTTGGCTGGAGCCAAAAGGAGTCATCCAGTATGCACAGATGGAGGACACTGCACAGGGATTAGACAACTGGAGGCTGGAACACACAAATGCGACCTGGAGTATGGAAAACATACTGTATGCAGCAACCCTGGATTTGGGAGGAGCATGGATTAGATGTCCCAATAGGTCCTTTCCCACATTCTTGTATTATAGTCCCAGAACCTTAGAATATCAGAGTTGGAAGGGACCTCAGGAGGTCATCTAGTTCAACCCCCTGATCAAAGCAGGACCAACCCCCAACTAAATCATCCCAGCCAAGCCTTTGTCAAGCCTGACCTTAAAAACCTCAAGGAAGGAGATTCCACCACCACCCTAGGTAACCCATTCCAGTGCTTCACCACCCTCCTAGTGAAAAGGCTTTTCCAAATATCCAACCTAAACATCCCCCACTGCAACTTGAGACCGATGCTCCGTCCTTGAGCTGAGCAGAGGCTCAGATCTAGATGAAGGACTGCAGGTCGAGTCACATAGGCCCCGATTCTGCTATTGTGCAGTTGCTACACAGGAGAGGAGACTGGGAAATAAAATGAGAACACAGGGGTGCCGGGACAGGGGAAATCCAGTGAGATGGCACAGGCCCAGAGAACACTAGGCGAGCCCAGGGTTTGTAAATGTGCCTCAACTCTGGAAGAGTGCTTCTCTTTCAACTGTTGTGACTAATGGGAGCATCACAGGGCCTCAACTAGGCTTTGGATAAATGATAAATACTTTACAGGCACCTGGCACCTTTCAGCTCCAAGCTTTTTACAAACATAGGGGGTGTGGAATTTATAATTGCTCTGTGGAGCAGGAATATATTATAATCCCCCTGGCGAGCTGAGTAAACTGAGATACAAAGCAGCTAGAGACTCAGATTTCAGACGTAAGGACCATCAGCTTCGCTCAGTGGGGGTGTCGGTGTTCAGCACTTCTTTAAAAAGGAAGAGGGGAGCACTAAGGCCCAAATCCTGCAAACACTTCTGCACATGCTTAACTTTACCACTATTACTTTACTTAGCTTTACTATTTACTTACAGTAGTAAAGTTCAGCACAGCGTAAGTGTCTGCAGGATCAGGATCTAAGTGACTTACCCAAGGTCACCCAGCCAGTCTGTGGCAAAGTCAGAAATAAAACCCAGGAGCCCGGCGATCAGTTCTTGTGCCAACCATTGGACCCCATGGCCCCTAATCTCCTGGGGCAGGATTTCTTCCCACATCTCAAGGGATTTGTCTCCCTGTCCTCTGCAGCTCATCCGCTCGCCTTTCTTAGCAAGGCAAGATCCCCACCTAACCGATAGCAGGTTCCTGGGCATGCAGTGAGTCCTTGCTCAAGGCAATATGGCTTGAGCCTGCTTTACCACTGGAGTTGATTCCTTGGTGGTTGATGGCGGAGGAGCTGTGAAAGCAGAGCCCAGGTGCATCAGACATTTACAATGACCTGAAGTCTGGAATAGGCGTTCAGTGACCCCCTTTCACCCACACAGGAAAATCGGTTTTCTGGGTTTAAAACACCTGACACCTAAACTAAGGCCAAAAGGAGCAACCTTCATGATGAAATGGCAGCCCTGGTCCTGCAACTTCCTCATCTTATCTCCTCCTTGGTGACAGGGGTGGGTGTTGCAAAAGTGGGGATGGAGAGTGGAGGACAGGGTGGAAAAAAGAGAAAGATCATCTTGTACATTGTACTTTACTGAGCGCCTGCCTGCCTGTCCCCCAATGCTGGCTTAAGCCTCCACAGTCCCCTTGTGCTTGTGGGCAGCTGAATGCCACTGGCTGCCTGGGGATCTCTTGGATATTATTAACAAACCAAATCAAACTAAAGTCAAATGCCACTTGGGGAGGAGACAGCAGCTTAAGGCATTGGGCCCCAAAAGCCCCTTTGCTCTTTATTCTTTGCAAGGAGAATTAGGTCCAGTTCCCTTTGCAAAAAAATAACAATAATAAAAAAAGAGACAATGCAAAATCTGAGCCATGCGCCCGGCCACCCGGAGCAGTTGGGGAGGGGAGGCACTTTGCAAAGGGGGTTGGACGGATTTTGGTTGTAATTGCACCAATGAGGTGCCTATTCAGTGCTTTGCGTGGAGAGCGAAGGAGGAGGGTGGGTGCCTTTAGGACTTTGTAGCGCACCCGTTTTGAAGAGAGCTGTGTCAATTCAGGGCTGCCAGCGCATTTTATTTTGTAGCAGATGCTAATAAGAAAGGAAGATCTAGACAGCGAGTTTTGCAAGCCCACCCTGGACAAAAAAGAAAGTCATGATGGACCGTTCAGTCCAAGGTGTCAGACTGATTCTGTGTTGCGCAAATAACAACTGCCCGGTGGGAACAGGGGTGTGAGCCCCTGATTGGCGCTGCCCAGAGGAGGTAGATTGCAAAGTAAATAAATACAGGGGCTCTCCCACAGCACTAGATTCCTGCTCAGATTTGGGGGAGGGGGCTGGCTGCTAAGTGGTTGGGCCGTAGCTCACCCAGGCCCACCCGTGACTACGCCCCGTCATGTGCTGGCATGTGTGCTACATTGGAGGCTATTTTGTCTTCCCAAGAGATGATTTCTTTGTGCATGGTTCCAGGATATCATAAGAACACAACAGCAGCCATACTGAGTCAGACCAAAGGTCCATCTAGCTCAGTATCCTGTCTTCCGACAGCGGCCAATGCCAGGTGCCCTGGAGGAAATGAACAGAACCGGTAATCATCAAATGATCCATCCGCTGTCACCTATTCCCAGGCTCTGACAAACAGTTTCACATGAATCCATACCTCAGTACCAATACACAGGCTGCCACCAAGGAATAAGCCAGCAGGGTCCCGATGGACATAAGATCCACAAGATCTTTCAGGTCGAAAAGAAAAGCCATTGCAGCTGGGGAGTGTGGAGAACAGACACTGATAAGTTTGCAGAAGAGTCACCTTATGGGAGTGTCAAATTCAATACAGTTGAAGCAAAACCATTGCTCTGTCTTTAGATGGGCACTGAGAGAAACCCCAAGGACACGCTGGGCTTTGCAGTGTCTCTTGTGAGATGAGAGATGTGACTCAGGTGTAATGAATACATACCAAATTCTTTATTGCTGCTGATGGACACACACAGACCCTGTACTCCTCGCTGGTGCCCACGCTAATGCAGCCTAGAATGACTCTCACAGCTTTGTTTGGTCTCTGCAGCACTTCCCTCCCACCCTATACTCTGGCAACAGGCACCAGACCGTGGCAGATTGGCCCTCTTCTAATCAGGCAGGGAACAGAATAGACCCAAGGTACATTCTAGGACGAATTGGTCAACAGTCAGTAACTTGTTAACAAATGCCTAAGGCCATAGGGCAGATTCCTGACAGTTACCGACTGGTATCTGCCCACCTCAGGCTGCTAGGTAAAGGCTGTGTACAGCTCAAGAGGAGGTGAGGTACGTAACACAGGAAAGAAGCATCCCAGTCTCTTTCTGTCTGTGGCCTTTCTCTGCCTGTAATGTTTGCTCAAGTTTACAAACCCCACTGAGGTTTTAAAGTCACGTTGGTAAAAACGTGTAGCAAAGACATGACAGGAGTCACTGGGACTAATCACATCGGGAAGGTTGAGCAGGCCTTGGCCGTGACTGGCAAACACATGTTTGGGAGGTGTCACAGGATAAGTTGGGCCTTAAAGAGCTCAGGCCCCAGCTCCTGCTTGTGCTGCTTCTCCTCCCCGATCAGGTGACTTCAGGCTACAGCAAGGCCTGATGGGAAAGATAGCAGGAAATATAAGGCTCCTTTCCGGTCCAGGAGTGAGCAAGCTGGGGAAGGATTACTGATTTTGTATGATGAAGGTTGACTGGTGGAGACCCATTGAGAAGAGATACTCTGGTCCCAGTGGGGAGGCGGGAGGGGTGGAGGGTTGCGGGCAAGGGAGGACTGTTAAACCCTGCACCAGGGCAGGATTAAGACATAGGCACTACAGGCCTGTGTCTAGGGCCCAAGCTCCTAGAGTCATGTGATCATATTAGAGCAACGCATCACGCCACCCATCCAGATGGAGGAAAACTCTCTACTGGCCATGCATCTTGATCTGAAAGTTAAACCAATGCCCTCATAGGAGGCTTTAAAAAGAGTCATATGGAGCTTTATTAAGGAGACCAGCTAAACACATGAAAGACACTAAATCAAAATATATAAAAATAACCTTAAAACTGTGACACATGCTCAGCCCCACAACTAAAATCAGGGATTTATCAGAGCTGAAATGTCCACAGCATCCACATGTGGCGCATCTAGCGCCAATTGCTAGTCGCAGCTCTGGGGTTGGGGGTTAGAGGAGACACATGCACTGAGTAAGTTAACTAACTAATATAGGGTGTTTTTGCTTTTCTCTGATAGCCAGGAGGCTAAACTGCCCGGATTTGTGAGCGTTGGGGGGAATTTTACCAGCTGTAAGTAACGTTTTAACAAATGCCTCAGCCACAGGGCAGATACCCGACACAGTTACCTACTGTTCTCTGCCCAGCTCTGGGTGCTAGGGAAAGGCTTTACAGTGTCTGTCATCATGGTACGTAGGCACAGGCAAGTCTACAGCCACAGGGACCCTGTATTGGGCTTGCCCACTTTCTGCACAAAGCTAATTTTTTAAAAAACCATAGCAGCGCTCTGGGACAGGAACAGTGAGTGGAGTAAGGTGCTACGTGGAATGAGTAAGAGACCCCACGAGAAAGATCTATATCCACATACAAAGATACTTTGTGTTTCCCTAGTCCTGAGCTATTCAGACTTTGGGAACCCAAAACTAAGCTCAGGTAGCCATGTTGTGGAAATACAGAATACAACATGGAGGACTAGAGCGGAGTTGCTGTATTTTCCCCATAGAGGAGCATATTTTTGCTTTCTGTGCATTCATGCAACACTTGGCACTTACCCGCCACAGCCCCTGAAGTTAACGTAGCTATTGCTGGGGTTTTGGCTCTCTTGCTGATCGTACCCAAACATTTAAACAGCAGTCCGTCTTCTGCCATAGCATAAATTACTCGAGGCATTGGAAACATGGAGCCAAGAAGGCTAAGGAGAGAAAAAGACATTATCTTCTAGTACAACTCTCATACCACACACGGGCCAAAGGCAGGAAAATGGAAGTATGTTAATTGCAGCCCAATAGTGGAATGGCTTTAGTTAACAAAGCTTCAATTCCAAGGTCTTCCCCAGCTGCTGCCCCCCCTACTAACTGCTGGGAACGAGGCTCCAGACATGCAAATCTGGATACCTAAAGCTAGCCACTTGGGCCCAGATTCTTAAAAGGCCCTTAAGCACTTAACTCTCATTGATTTTAATGGGCGTTAGGTGCCTAGGACCTGGAGGATTTGTGCCTTACATCCAGATTTCACCTCCTACATGGAAGTGGCCTGATTTTCAGAGGTTCCAGAACACCCAAAAACCCCACTGGTCCCATGGAGCTGCTCCCACTTACATCTGGTCTATCTGAGTCAGTCATGTCTTGTTTTCCCGAGGCTACTGGTAAAGGAACGCTTCTTTTTTATATATTCAAGAGATACACAGTTTCAGACGGTCCTTAAGATGGAGATTTCCTGAGTCACGAATGGGAGCTTGCAACTCTGATACCTAATGCAAAGAATTCATTTGAACCCTTTGACACAGAGTGAAATCCTGGCCCAGAGGGCCTGAACCCTCTAGCACTTACCCCAGCATAGATCCAGAGTAACATCACTGAAGGCAGTGGAGTTACACCAGTGTAAGGGACATAGGACTACAGGCCTGTAGCTCGTAACACACAGAAAGAGGAGGTAATGGAAATACAAATCTGCATTGAGAAGGGTACAAGAGAATAGCATCTCACCTAGTAGAAAGGGCACAAAGTGAACCAACGGCCACTGCATAGTTGGCACCCTCCCAGCCTACGTATTGGAATGCATTGGGTAAAGGACTGTTTGGATCAAGCAAGTAGTAGGGCATCATGAGCGTGAGAGCAGCTGACACGCCAAAGTAAGCGACGAAGCAGATCAGGAGCGAGGTGACGATGCCAATGGGAATCGCTTTCTGAGGGTTTTTCACTTCCTCACCTAGACCAAAGACAGTTAAGTTACAGCCACAGACACCAAAGAGACGAATTCAACAAGACTTCCAGGTGAGGTGGGGCTTGCAAAGGAGCCTGGGAGAGTAAGGTGGCCAGCTCCTAATGACAGTCAAGAGGAGCCAGGCGTCAGCCTGCCATTTATGTCCCTGGATCTCCCTCATAAACACGCCCTTAAAGGGAACTGCCACCACTTTGCATGACAAATTTTAGAGTTGAATGTTTGAAAAGAATCATTATCGCTACAATTCAGGTAGCCGCCATTCGTTCCAAAATAGGGTTGGATGCTTCACCCCGACACAGCTGCTCTCATCTTTAATTCGGAGGGGCATCAGGCACTCTGAATCAGGTTCATCTCTGGTGTAAGTTCAGTGAGTTCAGAGAAAACTTTGGTCCTGGGTGCCCCAGCAAGTCAAAGGGAATGGCGGGTGCTCTGCTCCTATCAGGAAGCACTTGAGCTAATTGGAAAAATGGACCAAAAAAATTCTCTGTGGAAACTATCAGTCACTTTCCTTCCACAGGCTCCAAAGAGGGGGGCTAGATTTTCATGTATTCAAAATTTTCTGTGAAAATGTATCCATTTTGGTTTTGACACTTTACAGATTCATAAACTCCAAGGCCAGAAGGGACCACTGTGATCATCTAGTTTGACCTCCTGTATAGCACGGGCCATGGAACTTCCCCAAAATAATTTTTAGAGCAGATCTATTAGGAAAACATCCCAGCTCGATTTAAAAATCACCAGTGATGGAGAATCCACCATGATCCTTGGTAGGTTGTGCCATGGTGAATTACCCTTGCTGTTAAAAATGTATGCCTTATTTCTAATCTAAATTTGTATAGCTTCAACTTCCAGCCATTGGATCAGGTTATACCTCTCTCTGCTAGACTGAAGAGACCATTATTAAACATTTGTTCCCCAGATAGGTACCTACAGACTGGTTAAGGTCACTCCTTAACCTTCCCTTTGTTAAGCTAAATAGATTAAATTCCTGGAATCTAATAATGTAAAGCAGGTTTTCTAATCCATTAATCATTCTCCTCTGAACCCTCTCTAATTTATCACAATCCATTTTTTGTCCATTCTTTCTCCTCCCTAATCCCTAACTCAGTTTCTTGTATCATTTTGCTCTCCAAAACCTACGTTTCTATGTTATGAAACCGAAAACTTTGAAAACAAATGTTTTGCCAAAATTTCTGATTTTGAAAAAAGGCCTTTTTTCTACCCAACCACTCCCTGAAAAAAAACAACCCCCATTTAAAACTATGACTAGCCAGCTTTCTTGAGCACCTTGTAGATCAGGCCTATGAGGCCAAGAAACTGTCTCAAGGTTATACAAGACGACCATATCAGAGCTGGGGACAGAGCCCTGTCTTCTGACTCCCAACCCCATATTTAACCTGAGATCACTTCTCCCCACTGCCCCACCCCTCAGCATAGCACACCACTGTATTTCCTGGTTTCAGTTAGGACTCAGTGCATTGGAAGCCTATTCTTGATGTTTTCCAAACCAACAGAAATGGGAAGTCCTGGAATCTCACAAGAATAGACGGGCACCACTTGGATGTGCTGGTCAGTGAATGAAATCAGAAATATTATAGTCGTAACTAGAGGCTCTCAGTCAGGGTCAGGGGCTCCATGTGCTAGCAACTATACAAATCCTAATAAAAGATGTTCCCTGTCTCAGAGTGTACAATGCAAGTCTTAAACCTAGAAACTATGGGGTGGGAGGAGAAAGATGGAGGACGGATGTGTGACCCTAAAACTGAAAAGATGAAGTGATTCCATAGGACAGCTAGTGCACTGCAGGTTCTCCTGATTCAGCGGAAAAGAGGTTTGAGTTATTTGTAAATTGTGTCTTGTGAAGTTCCTGAGGGCAGCCAAGCTTATAATGGGAAAGAAGTGTTCGCTCACAATGAGAACTTTCTGCTTACCTGTGGTGGCAATACAGTCAAATCCTATGAAGGCGTAAAAGCATGTGGCTGCCCCCGAGAGCACTCCACTGAATCCAAAGGGCATAAACCCCCCAACACCATGCTTCAGATCGATGTGCGTTTGACTGAAAAGAACAAGAGATCAGGAGAGATTCTGCTTCGGTACAGACACCCATGTGAAGTGTGTTCCTGCAGCCTGTAACAGAATCCACCCTGGAGCTGCAGGAAGAGTGCTTTCAGGTACACATGGTCAACAGACTTATAGAGGACACAAGGACATGTGCTACAGTTTACACTCCATAGAGATTTGAGTCAGCCTGTGACTGGCGAGGGAACACTTTGAACGCTCAGCATTTAAGGCTCGCTCAGATCGTCCATTGTTTTCTAGGGTTTATTAACATGGATGAGGTGGAAGGAGGAGGTGGTGAGGAAAAAACGAACTTGGTCTCCTAACTTTTCAACCTGGCAAAAAAGTTTAAAAACTTATTTAATTCTGAAAATGGTGACTGGATACAGATGCTCAAAGGAAGTTTACCCACTTTCAGGTCCTCCGTTGTTCTTCTATTTTAAATAAAAATGTATTTTAAAGAACTCTGGCCTCATCAGATTTTTATTTTCAAATATTACATCTCCTACTTACTACTATAAGAATTTTTAGGTGGGCCCAAAATCCTGAAAAGACTTAAACCCAGTCTGAGCAGTCCCATTGTAGTAAACAGGGCTACTCTCAGAGTGTGATTTAAGCACAAGCGTGGATTGCACGTGATCAGGACCCAAAGAAGGTGGCCTACAAATGCAATCATGGGATTGGTCAAGAGGAGACTTTTCATTTTATCAGGTAATTTAGGGTATGTCTACACTGAAGCAAGGAGCGAGCAAGGGCTCGTGCTAGTGTGCTAAAAATAGCAGTGTGGAGGCCTGAGCTCCAACCCCTCCTGAAATCCGGAGGCTAGCTCAAGCCTCTCCTGTGTCATAACATCCACACAGCTACTTTCACTGTGACAGGTCAAGCCCCACCAGCACTAGGGAGAAAAAGCCCCCCCTGCCCCAGTCAAATTTTTCAACATAACTTTACCAATGTTCAAAATGTGACTAAAATGCATTCAATTTCTGTGGGCAGGGAAAAGTGCAAAATACCACATAACCTCGGTTAACACTAGCCACTAATAAGGCAGCTAAATGAAACTCCACTCACAGTCTGTTCCTCTAAGGTGCACGCCTGCGTGGCCGCACACGAGGCCATTAAAGGCCATGCAGCAGCCACACGGGTGCACACACAGGTGAGCAGGAAGAATGTGGAGGCAGTGGGGTGAGGTGATGAGGGTTGGGAGAGCTTGGGGCAGACAGGGTTTGTGGGGAGGGGGAAAGACGCCTCTCTTCTGTGGCCCCAGCTCTGGCCAGGACTGCAGCAGGAATGGGAGAGGACGCCTCTCCCCCGGCAGCAGGGACAGAAGAGGCGTCTCTCTCCCAGTCCCAGTACTGGCCAGGGCTACAGCGGGGACAAGAGATGTGCCTCTCTCCACTGGCCCCAGCCCCAGAGCTGTGGCAGCCAGAGAGAGACGCCTCTCCCAAGGCTGAGGAGGGGAGAGATGTGTGTGTCTCTCTCTCTCACAAACGTACACACACTGTCACACACACACAGTCTGTCTCACTCACACTCTGGGTCTCACACACATACACACTTTCACACTCACCTCTCAACACATACAGTGGGACCCGGGAATACCGCGCCCCGCTATAGCGTGAATCCGTTTATAGCGCGGGGCGTGGCTGGCTCCCGATGTCGGCGGCGGCCACTGCTTTGATGCAGCGGAACCCCGCAATACTGCGATCCCGCCATTATTGTGATCGATTTTTTTTGGCTCCTGATCGTCGCGGTATTGCGGGGTCTCATTGTACTTGTATTGTTGTTGTTACTTCTTGATACTTCCTGCAATGTACATTTTTCTCTGTAATTTTATTCTTTCAAAGTGCGACTTTATTTCTTTGACTAGTCTATGCATTTCATAATTTTTACTTCTCTCTCTTATGCTTAAATTTAATTCTTTGAGTAGTAAGTTCTAAAATGCCTAACCTGCCCTGGGTGGGATAATTAATCCTACGGTAACTTTTTAATAACAAAAATATACATCAATATGGGTTTTTTGTTTCTACGGGTGGGCGCACATCCACACATTACCTCGATATTGGTGCACATAGCAAAATTCATTCCGCATATGGGTGAAAAACATTAGAGGGAACATGGCTCACAGTAGCTTTGGACCTGTTCACGTGTTCTCACACTGGCCTCCAGTTTTGCTTGTGTAAATAACTATGGGCATAACTTTGCGCCTATAATTAAGGCATTAATAAAAACTAAATTAGGGCCATTAAATAATCTAAGGCCTGGATTTGTCAATTCAGTCAGCTATACAGACAGCTAAGTCCCCTAATCTTTGGAAGCGCCATTACATGTGAAAATAATTTAGACAGTCCAATGTTGGTGTTTCTGGAGATGCAGCTAAACTATGCACAAGCCCCCAACTCCCCTGGCACGTCACCAAAATACAATTCTAATGGGTGAAAAAGCTATAACTAAAGTGAATAATTATCATGCCATGCAGGGCAATGCTGGTGCTGACTCATGTTGTGTCCTCTTCTACAGAGGGAATTATTTACCAGAGAATAAGTCCACTATGGGCTGAATTCTGAAAACCGAATAAGGCCCATAGAAGACCCTACATGCATCTGACTCAAATGGTCACAGTGCAGAGGAGTGGGCAGGATGTGGGGAGCCCAGGCCAGGGGCCTGCACCACCCCAGCTTGCTGTAGAACTATGCTTTTGGGGATTTCCCTGCACCCCAGCACAAGGGGCTTAGGCAGCAAGCCAGGACTAGTAGAGCCATTAGACCCACCAGCCAAACAAGCGGATGGAGGACATGCAGTGGCAGCCTCAGAGCAGCTCTGCTGCATTCCACAGCCTGAGGGAAGAATTCCTGCCTCCACGATCCCTGCTAACCTCTTTGCTGCTGAGCTGCCTGACTCGGGCCGGGGCCAGGGAAAAAGATTTGCAGCATCATGATAACTGGGTTTCTGATTTGCACATGGCAATGCACTCAAATAATCTGGGATTTACATTTTAATGGAGGTGCTTAGGGCAGATTTCAAAGGCATTTAGGTATTTAAGATTCAGACAGGCACCTACTGGGATACAAGAGCATCCAAGCAGGTTAGGTGCTTAAATGCACTGAAATGAATGGAAGGTAGGTGCTGAACCTGCTTAGGCACTTTTGAAAATCTCACTGGGTGCCTATTAGCATCTCTATGCACCCAAACATCTTTGGAAATTTGGCCCTTAGGTCTTCCTTGTGTCATTGACTTCAGTAGGTTTGCCTTAGTACTAATGGACCTCATGACTTGGCCCACTCCCAAAAGTTTCTCTACATCCAAAATTACTATAGGCAGGTGCCTACGTATTCAATTCTAAATGGGTCCATTACGACTACTAGTTTCACTGTGTTAATTCATATTGCTGATGAACTGACTTGTCTCCAGCATGAATTAACAAGTGATGTAATGACAGCTGACACTGCTGCGCAGCACTGCTACCCGCGACTCTTTCTCCAAGATGCTAATTCGCCTTTTTCCCCAGTGTTAAGAGTTGTTCTGAGAAGAGCTGCTTGCACTTTGTTGTTAAACAGAACAATCCATTCATTTTTGCAGCAGCTAATTGCATTTGCTCTGTATCCCCCTTTTTATTAGTCAGATTTTTTTTCTTTTCACAGAGCAAGGGCCGGATCCTGAACCTGTATAACTAAGCAAAGGCTCATTAACACCCATGTGGAAATAAATCCAGGTGAGGATTTGCCCCAAAGTTAGTTGTTTTTTTTTTTTTTTCCTATCCTTCGTCTAAATGCAGACTCATAAGTGGAAGCTCTCAACAGCAGCAGAGCCCTGTCCGGAAATAACTGTGCAAATTCCAGAAGAGGCAAGAACCAAGTGGGAGATCAGTCCCAGATCAGAGATTAGGAGACGAGAGGGATAACTTGACAGCGCTGAAGTGTGCACAGCGATGACAGCATTAGTAGAAGTGGAATGAGCCAATAGCTTCACAGAAAATCTCCTGGTAAATTTACTAGTTTAAATGACTCAAGCTGGACAACAACCATTAAAATGCCTTCCAGCACTGTATATATGCCCAGGCTAGTTGTTTTCCACCCTATAAAACATTTCACTGCTCAGATGATTTCAGAAACCATAGGATTCATCCAATTTAAGCACTTAGGCGATGTTGTTACAGAAACAGAGCCAACCTTAAATTCCTTATTCAGAGCCAGACTGTCTCCATATCCGTCTCACCCTCTTAGCAAGGAGATACTCACCGGGGCTTTCTCCCACAGGGCCTCCCAGCTGTGGTTTTTAATCATGGGTGATCTAGTCCTGAGTGACTAGTCAACCCTCCCTCATATAGAGCTCCCACTGACATTCATGGGATTTCTGCCTGACTGGAGAGTGAGTGACCACTTGGCAAAGTCTGGGAATTTGGCCCATAATGACTATGCATGAATCTCTGAGTGGTCCCTGAGAACAGATCAACTTGAATAAGCAAATGTGAGAAGAGAAGAGATGCTGTAACATACTTGTTTCGGTGTGAATTGTTGGTCACGTTATAGATGTCGTCGATGGTGAGGTGCCAGTTTTTGACTGATCCCTTCACAAAGCCTGACACAATAACGAAGCCGAGGACGAGAACGTTGATGCAGGTGAATATTTTGTTAACCACTGCAGATTCTTTCACTCCAAAAGTTAAAAGCCCTGGAAAAATTACAAAAAACAATCAGACATTCCTTCAACAACAGCACATGGCCCAGCTGCAGCAGAGCAAAGGGAAGCCCTGACTTTTTGTGCATGTCTCTCACTGCATTATTGTACTAATAAAATACCACTGAAGTGGTCTCTCTACACTGGAAAGCTGCTTGGTTGAGTAAAAGTCTAATATGAAAAGACAGGGCCCAACCCTGCAAACCCTTTTTTTCATGAAAACAGTCAAGTCAATAGGACTGAGCCCTTGGTAAGTACAAACTCCAACCAGAGACCACAGGTCAAATTAGCTCGAGGCCTTGGACGTAGCATCATTGATTTTTTTGTGAAGTAGCTCGTTATGGCGTGCATGCCCTGGCTAAAGTGTTGAAGTCACCAAGACCAGCCATCTTCAACAGTTCCTTGGGAAGATGGGCAGTTATCATGCCAGTGCAGGCATCAGACACAGCAGGTCAGTTACCTGACACTTCAGTTGAACAAATCATAAGAACGTAAGAACGGCCCCTACTGGGTCAGACCAAAGGTCCATCTAGCCCAGTATCCTGTCTTCTGACAGTGACCAATGCCAGGTGCCCCAGAGGGAATGAACAGAACAGGTAATCATCAAGTGATCCCTCCTCTGTCGCCCATTCCCTGCTTCTGGCAAACAGAAGCTAGGGACACCATTCCTGCCCATTCTGGCCAATAGCCATTGATGGACCTATCCTCCATGAATTTATCTAGTTCTTTTTTGAATCCTGTTATGGTCTTGACCTTCACAACATCCTCTGGCAAGGAGTTCCACAGGTTGACTATGTGTTGTGGGAAGAAATACTTCTTACTTGTTTTAAACCTGCTGCCTATTAATTTCATTTGGTGACCCTTAGTTCTTGTGTTATAAATCACAGAGGAAGAAGCCATGGGGAAAATCCTGATCCCACTGTAGCCAAGGGGAGTTCTGGCATTGACTTCACTGTGAACAAGATTTCAGTCCATTTCTTAAAAAACATTCATCCTGATGAATAGCATATTTTTAAAAGTGCCAGCAATAGTGACAATGAGTCAGCACTCTGCATTCAGAATAACATATTTTGTTTCTCTTTTTCGATCTTAGCTAAAAAGTAGCATTCCTACTCCCTTTCTTGCTGTTTAAGAGCTTACCTGTGTAACCAAAATCTAATATGTAGTCTTAGTGATAAACACCCACCTGAGGTGTGAGCAATGCTTAATTTCTAATGAAAGAAGTGCCGAGACTCAAGCAATTAGGTGCCGGGCCTAAAGCAATTTTTTACATTCATAAGTGATGCAGCAAACTGAGAGATGCCGAGGCTCTGAACTGCCAAGCCTAGAGGTATCAGGGCTCAGCCCTGATAAGCCCTGGCACAAATTAAAGCATAGGGTGTGAGGGGGAAAAAGGGAAACACTGCGATGGGACCACGATTTCGCCAACAGAGAGTTTATTTCACTCACAGAAGTGGAGTTCATAGATTATGTGGTGAGAAGGGACCGTTGTGACTGTCTAGTCTGACCTCCTATACAGCAAAGGCCCAAGTTTGTATTTTTTAAGCAAGGATATAAGCCATGAAATAGGCGGTGGGCATAGCAGAAGATCTAGATGAAGCAGGGTGGGCAACCAGAAAATAAGAAATCAGGCTCCAAAAAGGACATGATTCTCAAGAGCTGAGACAGGCATAAACTACAGGGCATATATACAGTGGCAGAGCTAATAGAAGGGAGGTAGGGGGAAAACCATGGGCTTTAGGTGTCTGTGTGGCACCTTTCACACAGGGCTGGAGCGAGAGGCTGCCCTGCATTCATCTGGGAGCAGCAGCTGGGCCCAGGCTCCCTGCTCCAGGCATTGTGACATGAAGCACTTCAATCTGACCTAGACTCCCCTCTGTCATGCTGGGCCAAACCTGAATGTTGCAGGTCACAACATCAGGAGCCAGTGCCAACCCAGGAGACACCACTGCTGTGGAGTGTGAAGTGGGCTTGCTCTCCAGCCTGCCACCAATGACTCAGTTGCAAAACCTAGCTCTGCCACTGCTGATATGTGAAAATAAAGCTGCTTATTCAGAAGCTGTCTGCAGCTGCAAAGATTTAGCCTTTTTGTAAAATTTTCAAAATCTGAAGAGGTTTCTCATGCAGTAGATAAAAGCTGCTGATGCAGTTTTACTCTCAAATAGCAGTGGGTAAAACTCTAAGTAAGCACATACATTTGAATACTGATCCAAATCAAACCCAAAGGGAACCTCAGGGGCCAAATTCTGATCCATCAGACCACTTTATATCTGGAGCCACTCCATTACATCTAGATTAATTGAGTACAGAATTTGCCCTTACCAGGGCCGGCTCTACCTTCTGTGCCGCCCCAAACAGTTCAAGAGGGAAGATTGTCGAGCTGCTGCAGGCGCGCCAACAAAGAGGGAAAAGCGGATTTGGGTGGCACACCTGCAACAGCTCCACAGAACAGGGAAGAGCGTTGAGCTGCTGCAGATATGCCACCGAAAGCCGCTTTTCCCTCCTCGGCGGCATGCCTGCAGCAGCTCAACACTCTTCCCTGTTCGGCGGAGCTGCCACAGGCGTGCCGCCGAAAGCCGCCTGAGCGCCGCCCTGACAGTGCCCCACATGCCGCCCCCCGCTGCTTGCCGCCCCAGGCACCTGCTTGCTCCGCTGGTGCCTGGAGCTGGCCCTGGCCCTTACACCTGCTAACTCAGAGCTCAACAATTCAAGCTCTGTCCATGACTGGTTCCGATGGACTTCAACAGGCATTCAACACTGAAAGGGCTTGCAAGTTCAGGGCCCCCAGCTGGGAACCTCTTAAGAACATGGTTCCTTGTGAGGGTTCTGATACTTCCTGCTTCTGATCAGGCCTCAAATATTGCAAGAAGAGTCTCTGTTGTGGTACCATGGTACCTCCTGCCTGCTAGGAAGCATACGAGTGCAGGAAAATGATTTTCTTTTAATTAATATGAAGTTTGTCAAAGTTTTGAAAGGTTCAGTCTGATAGTTGGGTGAAAGTTCAGCTGGGTTTTCATTTTAATTCCTGCTCTTGTAAAAACTACTCCCCCGCATTCCAATTGAAACCCGAAGACACATTTTGCATGTTATGGAAAGAGAGAAACCAGTTTATTTTTCATGCAGAATTATTTCCCTTGAGTCCTGCAATCACTGCAAATTGAAGTCCACATATTTTAAAATAAACAGTCATGCACCAGGATGTTATTTAGTTCCGTGCTTTCCTCCTACATTTTCCTGGCCAATGTGCTATATAAACTATCAGATCATCAGAGTGGGAGTTAGAGTAATAGAACAGAGTCCTTCTCCAATAGTTTAAAAAAAAAAAAAGCCCTCCATACCTGACTCAGGACAACAAATCTCCTTGTCTTACTCTATGTGGTCTAAAGATTGATTGTTTCACCAGTGTTCCTGTAAACACCCTGAATGCTCCCCTAATGAAAGAGCTTGCATCAGGATGTGCTGAGTCTGAACTCCAGAGCTGCTAAATAGGTCAATCCGACACTTTGGGCAAACAAAGGAGCCTTTAATAAATTGTCCAAAATAAATGAGGGCATTTGCTCGTCCACCAAAAGCAAACAGAAAAGGAACATATCATCCCAGCAACTTTCCCAAAGGTTTTACCTGTTAAGATGAAGATGATGAGAACAGCGAAGATGTCTGGATAGTTCGCTAGCACCCCCGGAGCGTTCATGGTCATGTGCTCTTGGCAGAAGCGCTCGATGTGCTTGCCTGTGAGTTCATCGAACGTCGCGCTCCATGCTCTGGCCACGCTTGATGTTCCTACCAGAAAACAGGAAGGACGCACAGCACTTTCCATGACTTGAAAATATTTCTAAATGAGCAGCACTACTTACTGCTGCATGACAACAGCAGGGATCAGCCCAAGAAGGGCGCAGCTGACCTCTGCTATTCAGTTAGCAGGGACGAGTAGTGAACCCTCGCCCAAAGGTCCACTTGGAGGTTCGGCTTCTCTACGAACCCACCCAGGAGACAACCCCTCTCACAGAAGACCTAGCCCAGCAACTGCTTACGCTCCCTGCAGCAGCCTTCATGTCCCCAAGACCCCCTGTGAGGAAACCGTTTCTCACACTGGAGTAAACCACTGACTTCAAAGGTATTCCACTAGTGTAAACGCTGGTGTGAGAGGAGAAAGAAACCCTAAAGGGGGATGAGCAGGTTAGCAGGAAAAGCAAATCACAGAAGGGTACAAGATATACAAGGTCTCCTCATTTTAATTCACAATGTTATCCTCAATGCTGCACATCCCTCCGGTGAGCAGGAACAGCTCCCCCTGACTGAATGGGAGTTGAAGGAAAATGCAAACTGATCCCTGCTTTGCGATTCACACCTGGGGTTACAGAGAGTCAGGGAGATAAATTCTGCTCAGTCACACTGCTGAAAATCCAGAGAGACTCTACTGATTCCAGCTAAGGTGACCAGACAGCAAGTGTGAAAAATCAGAACAGTGGGGAGGAGGGGGGTAATAGGAGCCTACAGAAGAAAAAGATCCCAAAATTGGGACTGTCCTATAAAATCAGGATATCTGATCACCCTAATTCCAGCTGACTCAATGAGAGAGTGAGAGTCAGGTCAGTCCTTAACAGAGAGCAAAGCAGGCCCCATGTATTTCAAACCCAATTCTTCAGCAAACTCAGCCACCCCACAGCTTGCAGTATTGCCTAGGAAATAATATCACATGAAAATAAGATAAATTTTGGAATGCTGGGTAAATCCACGTTCAAGTTCTACAGCATGGAAAGAAAAATACCGCACTGCAAGATAAAGGCTGAAATGCAGCTCGCAAGTTTGAACAAGATGTAAATAACTTTGGAGCTTTTGAAGATTAAAAATCCCTCAACACTCTTTCAGCATTGACACTTCCTTTCCTTCTCCTGATCGTCTAACACCTCTTTAAATGCATGCATGTAATGCACACCCAAGGAGCTACAGAACAGACCAGCATTCAAATTGGGTTTATCACGGGGTGTGTTTTTTTTAATATATATATCCTGCAGTGCTGCTCTATGCCCAAGGCTCAAGGGTGGTGCCAGCTTTTTCCCGGTAAGGTGGACTGAGGTGGGCCCTCTCTTGCCATGAGGCTCTGCCACCTGCTCCATCCACCCCAGGCCCTGCCCCTGCCCAAGCCAGAAGCTAGAGCTGAGCAGTAGTAAGAGTGGCCCAGGGAGTTCAAGCCACCGTGGGGAGTCTAGAACTTCCACCTGCCTTTATCTGATCTCTGCCAGGCACCCTGGGAATCAATCTCAGTTTTAATGGTAATATTTCCCATTGTGTGTCATTTAAAAACCCCCTTTAATAATTTAATAGAAAATTGTTTGTCACTGTAGCTAGTGGAGTTCTTCCCTTAACTTGTATGGTGGTTTCAGCCTGAGCTCTGATGCCATTACAAGTGGTGCCATAATATACTTGAAGTGTTTGATGGCTTGATTAAATGGACGAATCTTTAATTAACCAAAATGGTTTCTTTCTAAACCTCAGAAGTGTGAGGCGAGTTGTCCACTTACTCAGGATCTGAGCCAAAGCCCATTGTAGTCAACCGGGATTTTCCACTGACTTGAAAGGGCTTTGGGCTGGGCACTGGACTGAAATCGGTGGAAGCAAGGCACCTAAATATCTGTGAAGATCTGCGCCTGAATGCTGTAACCCACACTGGGCCCAATCCTGCACCCACTAAAGTCCATGCAAAATACCTACTGATTTCAATGGAAGCAGGACTGGGTCCTTAATCACAAATGCTATAGATGCTAAAGCAGTGAGAAGCTGACCCCCATCTCCCACCAACCAAAGATCAGATTTTTCTTCCATAGCAGAAGGAAAAATCCTGATTCCCGGTAGATAGCTAGCAGGGCCTCAAGCCAAATTTGCATGAATCAGAAGTGGCAACCTGGCACTGATCCAAACTGTTAACCTATAATATTTACTTAGTTCATAGGATGACATGAACCTTTATCACTGAATTTCCGGATAGAGCTCTGAGATGCTCAGATCTGGAGGTTGCTGTAGGTGCAAGGCATTCTGTAGTTTCTATTTTTATAGCAATCTGACTATGCAAGTGAAAGTTAGTGTACAAATCAGACAGGCATTCTGGATGAATGCTACAGTATTTCTGCATGTCTCTCAGTACTTACCAATCACATAAGAAAGAATTAAATTCCATCCAGTGATGAATGCCCAGAGCTCACCCACAGTCACATAGCTATAGAGATAAGCAGACCCAGACTTTGGAACTCTAGCACCAAATTCTCCATAACAAAGTCCAGCCAACACAGAAGCCAATGCGGCAATCAAGAAAGAGATAACAATCGCAGGCCCCGCATTTTCTCGTGCCACTGCTCCAGCCAGTACATAGACACCCGCACCAAGTGTGCTGCCTACACCAAGAGCTACCAAGTCAAAAGTGTTGAGACAGCGTGACAGCTTGCTCTCGTCTCTGCTACAGTCCACAACTTTCCGGCGAAGCAGCTTCTTTCCAAAATTGAGAAGTCCTTGGCAACCCATCCTTTTGTGGAGACCTATAAGAAAGATACTGCATAATTAGTTAAACCAGCAATAACTCAGGAAACATCATCTCTGCATAGTAATACCATACTGCTCTTGTATTTAAAGAACAAAACCTTTCCACTTTACACCTTTTGACTCTACAAACTGGCTACCTGGGTCTTCAGAGTTTTATCTGCTTACTGCACAATCAAATCATTCTTGCTCATAGAACATACAAAATACTAAATAAAATGTACAGTACAGCCATGTGAAATTTATACTTCAGATGTTAGGTAATACACAATGTAAAAGATGATATAACACTTACTGAAAAACGTTTATATTATGAAACTGAACTCATTGTACCAGATATGAAATCTATACTATCGACCCAACTAACAGAGACATTAGCTGAAGGAAGAAACAAATTTATTATTCAGAAGACACTAGCCATACACCCTGGCTTAACCCCGTGATATAAATCAATAGCTCTTACTCAGTAAAAATCATTATTACAACTGCAGGAAAAAAGTTTAGGATTTCATATATCCCACTGTTTAGGAAAATATCTAAGTCAACGCTAACAGTAAAGCTTTTCATGGGCTATATGAATTCAAACAAGCAGCAAGGCAAATCTCGGAAAAATCTCATTTGCTGAACTGTAGGCGTTCCAAAGCACACAGGGTGAGGAAAGTATTTTTTCCCTTCATATAGAAGGTAGAACTCTGTACCTAATAATATTATCATGTCCACACCTTCTGACAATTCTCTGAGTTAGGACCACATGCAAATATACATCTTTTAGATTTTTCTACAGACAGATGGCTGGTCACTCCGAAAAGCAGAAGTACCATAGAACTATACACTTCAAATTGGTACAGGAACTCTTCGCTTAATGTTGTAGTTATGTTCCTGAAAAATGCTCCTTTAAGCGAAATGATGTTAAGTGAATCCAATTTCCCCATAAGAATTAATGTAAGACAGACAGAGAGAGAGAGAGAAAGTGAATGTCTGTGTGTGACATGCATTGCCCCTTTAGGTATGCTGACCCCATTCTAAGCCTTTTTAAGTAGATCAGCAGGTAGAGACAGCAGCTGCTGTGAGCAAGCTCCCTCTGTCGTGAGCCCCGTCAGGTCCTCCCCACCCCTGCTCTGTGGAGATGGGGTACAGGAGCAGGGGGAGGGAGACACTGACATCAGTACCCCTTTTTCCTCCCACACTCTACACAGCAAGCAGGAGGCAGCTCCAGGAGCAGCACCAATGCAAAGGGCAGGAGCAGCACATGGCAGTTGGGGGAGGGACAGCTGAACTGCCGGCAATTGACAGCCTGCTAGGTGGCTGCTGCACACGGAACTTAGGGCAGCGGGGAGCTGATATGGGGGCTGCCGGTCCATCCTGGTTCCAAGCCCCCAGAGCTAGCTCCAAAGGGCTGCTCTTTCTGCAAGCAGTGGACAAAGCAGGCGGCTGCCAAACAACGTTATAAGGGAGCATTGTACAACTTTAAACGAGCATGTTCTCTCCTAGATCAGCGACATAACAACAATGTTAACCGGGATGACGTTAAGTGGAGAGTTACTGAATAAGATAGCAACTGCCTGAGAATGAAACTCACCCCTATGCAGAAGGTTAGCACACTCATTGACTTTAAAGGTCAAACTCTAGTCTGACCACCTGTACACTGCAGGCCACAGAACCTCACCCACCCACTCCTGTGACGTTCCCAGGCCAGTTCTTCAACTGAAACTCGCTGTAGCTCCAGTGTATCCAACAGAGCTACCAGCCAAGGATCAGCCCCAGAACCCTTTTTAGACTGTGCAATAGCGTCTCGGGGAAGGGGTGGAAACCCCTTGCTTGGGATTTTTACATTTGACATCACTTCAGTCCCACCGGAGTCCTAAGGGGCCTTAAGTCCGACAGGTCTTGTGCTGCCCTGCATTCACAATGAATAGTGATGGGCTGCCCCAGTATGCTAGAGGCAGAGCTATCCACTCCCAAAGAGGATCCAAGATGGAGCTGAGTTAGCACTGAACTCCCCATACAGGCAGTACTTGCTTAGCACTCCCCATTGTCACCTCCTAGTGACTCCACCAACCAATTACAGAGGGACCAGTGTCTGCCGGTGGGAAGGTTGTCAGAGAGCAGGACCTTTGAGGGGAACAGGAAGGAAATGGGAAAGATGGAGTGGCACCTTCGGGGAAAGAAATATGTATGTTAACTTTGCCACTCTCCCCCCAAACTACAGTCCCATTTCCTCATCTGGATTCTCCCCTATGCTCTATCCCTACTCTGTCCCTGAGACAGCAACCACTAGGCCTGGGAGGATTAGATTTTTATCAGTAAATGTCACCGTACACACACAAAACAATTGAAAAAACATTTCTATTGATAATAAACAAAATTTACAGAAAGGCAAAGTAAGAAAAATGCTGCTTGATAACTTATTAGAGTTTGATTTAAGGATATTTGTATATGTTGATGGGATGTTCACATTTAGTTTTAATGGTTATAAAGCTTTAACTTTTTGAATCTCAGCATCTGTCATTAAATAATTATTGTCTGACCTTCTCACTGTCTGACAATTGTGCCCCCATAATTTCCTGCAAATTTAAACAAATAAAAACCTAAAAATATGCCTCAAACCATAATTTTGTGCAATTATGAACATTTAAATAGATAAAAATGCTTAAAAATAAACTATTATCCATCAAAATTTTAAAAAGTAAAAATAAAATCCTGCCAGGCCTAACAATTATGCATTGACCAATCAGGTTCAGTCCTTTGTGTGCATATTCCCCAAAACAATGCCTTACCTGCCACAGGTCACTGGTCAGGTACGTGATCCATTTTGTCCAGTGTGTGATTCATGTCCTCTCTGAATGATTTATCCACTTTGGTACTAGCCATCAAATTCACCCACAAGAGGATGTACTGCACCCCTCTGCCTTGGCTCCGGGCTAAGAGGATGGGAACTGGAGCCCAATATCTCTGTACTGTTTTGTATTTCTCTAGTTCTGTGCCGTTAAAATAAATTTCACTCCTGTTGGGCATACCGTGTTCAGTCCTGTGAAGTGCTGAGCTCCTTTTGGAAGTAACTGAGTTGAAGACACATGGCACCTTGCACGACTGAGCCCTCTAACTGGTAAGAAAATTGACATTCTGTGCATGTGTAGTACACTCACTCATTGCTGCTAATGATAATGATTTGTAAGTGTACACAGTTCTTTATAATGGTTAAGATGCCAAAAGGGACTAATCCTGACTATAATTGAAGCCGAAAAGTTGATTAGGTGCTCATTGTTTCAAAGGCAACAAAAACGTGTAATAGATGAGTTCGATTGTAGTCAGCTGTCTACGAGTTGAAAGATAATGGGAGTGTGCATGGAGACAAAGAAAATGGCTAGAGCCTAGGGACTTAGTGTTCTGCTTACAAATGCAAAGATTCCTGGAAGGTTCTGAGTAAGAGAAACTTGAAAATGTTGTAGCATGTTGGACTTTCTGGACACAGGACCCAATCCTGGAGACCTGCAGGGTGGCAACTGTATGCTTGTGTGCATCCAGTTTCAGGATCAAGGCCTTAATTTGTAAGCCATGCATAATTAAATGGTGTCTCCACTAAGCAAATCATCATTTTTAAAAAAAGATTCTGCTTTATTCTTGATGGCCATAGAATGACAATAAATTGCTGTAGCTATTGTAGAGAAAGTCCCAAGCTGAAATTGTTTTGGAAGTATGGTTCTTTTTGAGTGGGTTTGAGCTGTATGAGACTGAAATAATTCAGCTGCTTTTTTAAAAACTGGAATAGTTCATGCACTTTAGTTTTTATAAATTCAAATAGGCTTGTTCCTTCTCCCATTGAGGTTAATGACAAAACCTCTACTGGCTTGGTGCAGGATTGGATCTACCACTTTTATGTAGTTCTTAGTCAGATATGTAAGCTTTGCAGAGTCTGAACAAAGTGGCTGAGATATAAAGAACCTGCTGGTGTCTTCAGATTGTAAATTCTTCAAGGCAGAGACTTTAGGCTAAATCCTGAAGGATGCTCAGGACCTTGAACACTGTAATTATATTTACTTTCAGTACATTATTCAGCCACTAACTGTATGCCACACAGAGTTCCAGACTGGATGTGGTAAACAAGAGAGACAAAGTTGAAACTCAAGCTGTGTGGAAGATTATTTGTCTGTTGGTATAGTTTGTAGTTATTTTTCTTTAATAAATGTTGCTATTCTTTAATAAATACTGTTTAAGATGGATTGTGATTCCGTATATCTGACAGACATGCCCCAATTCTCTTTGAGATGGGGGTGCAAAGCATCCTTCAGGATTTAGCCTAAAGTCTCTGCCTTGAAGAATTTACAATCTGAAGACACCAGCAGGTTCTTTATATCTCAGCCACTTTGTTCAGACTCTGCAAAGCTTACATATCTTACTAAGAACTACATAAAAGTGGTAGATCCAATCCTGCACCAAGCCAGTAGAGGTTTTGTCATTAACCTCAATGGGAGAAGGAACAGGCCTATTTGAATTTATAAAAACTAAAGTGCATGAACTATTCCAGTTTTTAAAAAAGCAGCTGAATTATTTCAGTCTCATACAGCTCAAACCCACTCAAAAAGAACCATACTTCCAAAACAATTTCAGCTTGGGACTTTCTCTACAATAGCTACAGCAATTTATTGTCATTCTATGGCCATCAAGAATAAAGCAGAATCTTTTTTTAAAAATGATGATTTGCTTAGTGGAGACACCATTTAATTATGCATGGCTTACAAATTAAGGCCTTGATCCTGAAACTGGATGCACACAAGCATACAGTTGCCACCCTGCAGGTCTCCAGGATTGGGTCCTGTGTCCAGAAAGTCCAACATGCTACAACATTTTCAAGTTTCTCTTACTCAGAACCTTCCAGGAATCTTTGCATTTGTAAGCAGAACACTAAGTCCCTAGGCTCTAGCCATTTTCTTTGTCTCCATGCACACTCCCATTATCTTTCAACTCGTAGACAGCTGACTACAATCGAACTCATCTATTACACGTTTTTGTTGCCTTTGAAACAATGAGCACCTAATCAACTTTTCGGCTTCAATTATAGTCACAATAGATTAGAGCAGATGTGACCTTCAGCAAGGCCAAATGTTTTCTTTTCATGGACAATCCTCAGTTAGCTGAGTACAGAAGAGAGATCACTACCCTTTCCCTGCCAAAAACTCTTTCTTTACACCAGTCGATTCCTGTCTGGACAATGGCATCGCGGGTGAGGTCAGAAGAAAAGATAATGTTTTTTCCCCCCTCCAAAGTTGGATCTGCTTCTGAGCTCATTCTCTTCAGAAGCTGCTCTGGTGTCTGATGTCTTTTCCCTCATGATTTTTAAAGCTACAAACCATTTTTCCTTGTGGTCAGTAGTGTTGTGTAGCTATGGCTCTATTAATGTAAAAATTACTCCTGGAATGGATTAACTTGTATACAATTAAAATCTCAATTCCCATGTATAGCTGCAGATCAAGAGCATTTGTCTGAATGGGCCAAATTAGCATTATTCTCAAACATACACAAATGTCTCCGTCCCCTGCTCGAGCAGCTTTGTCCTGCTTGAGTGGCACAAAGTAACCACAGAGTTAGTACATCTGCCCCTTGGAGGATTTCCACTGCATGGAGGAGGGGCTCTTGGGTGACAGAGAACCACCATAATGGCTCCTATGCCACCCTCTTCCTGGTCCTCAGTATTGGGAGCACAGCTGGGGCCTACCCACATCCCAGTGATCCCTGGCTGCTGGACAGTGTTGTCATAAGTACGAATACAAAAGGACCTAAGTATAAGTGTCAAGGATACCATTTCAGGAGTACAGTGGGACCCTGGAATACCGCGCCCACTATAGTGTGAATCCATTTATAGTGCGGTGCGGGGCTGACTCCCGATGTCGGTGGCGGCCGCTGCTTTGATGCAGCAGAACCTTGCAATACCGCGACCCCGCCATTATCGCGATCAGGTTTTTTTGGATCCCGATTGTCGCGCTATTGCGGGGTCCCACTGTACTTATAAATGTCAGCATAGATGTGCTGTGGAAATAGCACTTAAGCATTTAGAAGTACAACTACAGGTATAAGCGCAAGTACTTTCAACTGCCATGTTCCCTGCAATTGGCTGGTCAATATATGGACAACTGGCTAAATAATATAAGCACACAGTGGAAGAGAAAGAAAAAGAGCAACAACAAAAGATAGAAGCAGAAGAGGCCATTATCTAGGCCCCGATTTCCCAACAGCCCTGTCGACATGGGAGCTTGCCCAGTGGCTGGTAGGTGTTTCCTACCCCTCGTTGCACATTAAGGGAACAAGCTACCAGGCTTGTTCCCGTAATGCAGGACACTGAGAGGTATGTGCACACTGCAAATAAAAAACCTGTGGCTTGCCCATGCCAGCTGATTCGGGCTCCCAGAGACTCTGGCTGCGGGGCTGTTTCATGGCAGTAGACTTCTGGGATGAGGTTGCAGCCCAAGCTCTGGGATGCTCACATGGTCCTACAGTCCACACTGCAGTGAAACAGCCCCTTAGCCCAAGCCCTGCAAGCCTGAGTCATCTGGCACGGGCCAGCCACAGGTGTCTGACTGAAGTGTAGACAGAGCCTTTGAGATGTGTGTCTGCCTGCTCTGGCTCCCCACTGCTCTGGCTGCTCTGGCTCCCCACTGACTCACTGACTCACTCCTCCGTTGGGCTGGGGTGCGAGACTTCCCACTGCTGGGTTGGGGTGCAAGTCTCCCCGCTGCCAGTTGCAGCCACCAATCGGAAGCAAAGGAGGTGGGACCACCACCCTCCCTGGCTAGTGCAACAGCAGTGCCAACAGAAAAAAGCCCTGGCAGCCAGAAGGCAGGGCAGGAAGCTCCCCAGCTGGGCCCGTGGGGTCTGGGGGCCAGTGAGCATCCAGGACAGTTGGATTTAAAAACCTGTGTTGAAAAAGTACTTGTAGATAAACTTACACATGCTACCTACAAAATGTTTGTAGATACAAATGCTCAGTAAAGTACAAATGTACATGGGAACATGGCTGCCAGAGAGCCCCTTAGGCAGCCTGTGTAATTGTAGAGTAGTCTTCACTCTAAACCTGGTGGCCCCAGGATAAGAAACAACACAAAGGGATTCAAATGAATCTTCACCTCCACTTCCCTCCCCCCAAAAGCTGTGTTAGACCTATAGAGCTGGCCATCACTCTTCCGATCCACGCTTTTTACAAGAGGCACTAGCTTAGGCTCCTGCTACCCCCACATTTGAAATGCTTGATCTACAAGAGGGGCTGGCCCCTAAGCCTTTGGCATACAGAAGTCTGACACCTTCTTTCACTGACTTCACTGGAATCAGAATTCCACCCATTCTTATTAGTTTATGTCTTTGCTTTATTATTAGAACAACTTGTTAATGTATTTTGCCTTTCTTTGTGTTCAATATCAAGTGCATGATTACATTTATGATAAAACAAAGAACCGGCATTCTTCCTCCCATTACACTGTGGTTAACATATCTACTGTATCAGGTTCCCCATTAATGACACTTAAGAAAGGAACATCTTTTAGAACACTGCAGTAAGAAGGTGAGCAAATTCACATCTGATTATTAGGAAAAAGGAAAACCGTAACAAGTATCTGTCCTGTTAAATATAAAACTCCACACGTAAAATAAGCTGATAAGGTACAAATTTACATAAACAGTGCTCTCTCTTCCTAAACAACTACATTTTGTTTCACTTCTGGAAACAATATCTTATCTATGGAGCCTTGAAATAGTTCTTGAGAATTCGCTCTCAGAAGTAAACTTCAGCATGTATGAGCCTAAATCAAAGCGGATTGTGCAGGAAGTGGAATGATCTACACTACAGAGCAAAAGAAAAACTGCATTAATCTAGAATAAAGTCGCCAAGCACAGTTTAGCTAAATCGTCAGGACCTGTTATAAGGAAAGAGACACTGAGCAACAGAAGACCCCGTGGATCATTCTATGGGTTTGGCTACACTGGCACTTTATAGAGCTCTAACTTGCTGGCTCAGGGGGGTGAAAAATCCTGCCCCCCCGAGCACAGCAAATCTGAGCGCTTTAAAGCACTAGTGTGGACAGGCTCCGAGCGCTGTGAGCTGCACTCCCACCACTCGGAGCTTGTGGAGGTGGATTACCAGGAGCTCTCCCAGCACTCACGCGTGGCCACACTTGCACTTCAAAGCGCTGCCATGGGAGCACTCTCAAGGCAGCACTTTGAAATTTCAAGTGTAGCCAAGCCCTTAATTTGCTGTTGAAGAGGGGTAGCGGGAGCAGAAGGTTTAGACTTGAATTTATTTTACTATAATGCATTATATATAAAAGAAGAGATTGAGAGTTAGCTGCACTCAATTCCATCTCTCATCAAACTAGAGTGCAATCCAATGAGCAGTTTCAGTTCTCCCTCAATATTCTTTTATCTTCATCAAATGACTCCCCCAACATAGCTATAAACATGAAAAGATATCTCTGGGATTCATTATTAGTATACAAGTAGAACAATCAGCTTTACTTGTGCAAAACAATTGTTTTTGACGAACAGTGGCATTCTACCTAGGATAAATGTGGCCTTTAGTCTTTTAAAAATAGGCCTGCTTCTTGAACAAGCACTTATTAAAAAAGCATATTTTGAGTGGCACACAAATAATTACTCCTGGTGGAATTCTGCGCCAAAAAATTAAAAATTCAGTGCACGATATTTTAAAATTCTGCAAATTTTATTTGCCAAAATAACACAATATAATCACACCACTTTCAATTATTTTTGGTCATTTATTTCAAAATACCTGTCAGCAAGTATGTCTGTAACAATACAGACAACAACAAAAAAAATCAGGAAATGTTTTTTGACAAACAGATTCCTTACTAGGCATATTAATACAGAACTCTGAGTAATAATTCATTTAAACTACAATATAGAATCAGATTTCCCCCACCCCTGAGAAGCAATGAAAAACCTTGGGGGAGTCAGGGGTAACAGAGGGGCTGAGGGAGGGGGAAGTAAATTGCTTGGAAGGAGCCTGGCTGTGAACTTGGAGGGTTGTTGGTATGGGTGGGAAAAGTATGGGTTTTGCGGGGATGGGAAGGAATTGTTAGGGAGCTTCCCCCATGCAGACCCTAGCTGACCCCTAGCCTCTTCCACTGAATCAGCACATCTGCCCTTGTCCCCATGTGTCTCTGCGCCCTCATCCAGCCTCTCCCCTGTCCCTAAGTCTCCCTGTACCCCTTCCCCCATCCCCATGTGTTTCTGTGATCCCACTCATCCACTCCCATCTCTATGTAGTTCTGCACACCCTCCCGCATCACCATGTGTCTCTGTGCCCTCATCCAGTCACTCCCCTGTCCCTCTGTGTCCCTATACTCCTTCCTCCGGTCTCTGCGCTCCAACCCAGCCACACCCCCATCTCTATGTAGCTCTGTACCCTCTCCCTGTCCCCAAGTGTCTCTGCACCTCCCTTCCCACTGTGGCCCTGTGCCTCCACTCCCATTCAGCCCCTGCCCCAGTCTGTCCTCCTTCACTAACCCTTATGACCCCCCAGCATCCCATGCTGTCTGTCTCCTGACCCCCACCCCCCCCAGCACCCCACACTGTCTGTCTCCTGATGTGGCCACAGGCACTGTGAAGAAGGCTCTGCAGCTTCTTTCTCTTCCTTAGCTGGCTGTGAGCTGCAGCTTTGTTCTATCGCCACAGTGTCCTCTGATGTGCAAAAGGCAGAACTGCAGCAACATTTTGGCAGAAGCTTTTTTCTGTGCAAAAAATTAGAAATCTGCAGAGCTCATTAATTATGCATGCACACAAAAGTGCAGAATTCCTCCAGAAATAAAATAATGTATTTTTACTTGTGTTGAGTAGCACCTGTTGAGGGCCTATTCACAAGAAAGAAAGGTGCTATTCAAAAGGAGTATGGGTGGCAGAATCAAGCCCTTAGCATTTCCATTAGCCCCACAGATGTACACTGGGCACTGTACAAAAGATGGGTGTGCCAGGTAAATCATGGAAAACATGCCTCAGACAGCTTAAAGTCTAAGACCACAAGCTGGAGCCACACAAGGCCTACAGAACTATACCACTCAGAAATAGAGTGACTAGGGGTCATTGTCATTGGAACAGGTCAGTAACATTTGGAATTTAAGATTTTTGGCCTCCCTAGATTCCTCTGTGAAGTATGTCTGCTTGGCTCAAAGAATACATATCCCTTTAAGAATTCTAGCTTTTGGAAGTCTTGAGGGGCTCTAGGTAGTTACTACACTGGTCAACACATCACACAGGTGTGGAGAGAGATGATGGGAGGGAATTTCTACCATGTCAATCTACTGCAATTGAAAGTATTTCCCTGAGTCTTTCAATAGAACAATAAATGAAGAGGTCCCACAGATTTTAAGTTTGCATTATGTCCCCAATGTGTCCTTGGAACACCCACATGACAGGCATCATTGGCAACTCATCCAGTTAAGTAGGTGATCCCCCAGTACCAACTGGTCTACAATTTTTTAGAAGTCGTCTGCTTCAGAGATAAAATGTGATATTTATTATGTATTTTGATGTGCTGAATTCAAATATGACAATTAAAACAACTGATTGGCTACTGTTTCTAAGATATTTAAGTTTTTACATTTTATGTCTATGTATATTCTGTAGATAGTAGAGTTTTAATCATAAATTGTAAACCTAGGTCTTTTCACGTGTTTATGGTTGCTTTACATGATAATAATATTTCACCTGTCCTGTATATGTAACGCTTTAAAAATCAGCAAAAGGGTTATATAAATAAAATGTATTATGAAACAAAAGGCAAAAAACTATTATGTACATAGTTTAGTCCTATTCAGTGTCCACTCGGCTCTTCTTGGCTTGTCTCTTGTATTCATTAAATGGAGCATCTCTTGTCACTGTCCAGCAACAGTCTGCAAGCATTGATGGGCTCCATTTGCCCTGATAGCGTTTCTCTGTTGTTGCAATGTCCTGGTGAAATCACTCGCCGTGCTTGTCGCTCACTGCTCCGCAGTTTGGTGGAAAAAAATCTAGATGAGATGCAAAAAATATATCTTTAGTGACATGTTGCAACCAAGGCTTTTGTATGCCTTGAGGAGGTTTTCCACCAACAACCTGTAGTTGTCTGCCTTGTTGTTTCCAAGAAAATGTATTGCCACTGACTGGAAGGCTTTCCATGCCATCTTTTCCTTGCCACACAGTACATGGTCAAATGCATCATCTCGAAGAAGTTCATGAATCTGAGGACCAACAAAGACACCTTCCTTTATCTTAGCTTCACTTAATCTTGGAAATTTTCCACGGAGGTACTTGAAAGCTGCTTGTGTTTTGTCAATGGCCCTGACAAAGTTCTTCATCAGACCCAGCTTGATGTGTAAGGGTGGTAACAAAATCTTCCTTCATTCAGTAAGTGGTGGATGCTGAACACTTTGCCTCCCAGGCTCCAATGACTGTCGGAGTGGCCAATCTTTCTTGATGTAGTGGGAATCTCTTGCACGACTATCCCATTCGCAGAGAAAACAGCAGTACTTTGTGTATCCAGTCTGCAGACCAAGCGAGAGAGCAACGACCTTCAAATCGCCACAAAGCTGCCACTGATGTTGGTCAGAGTTTATGCACCTCAAAAGTTGTTTCATGTTGTCATAGGTTTCCTTCATATGGACTGCATGACCAACTGGAATTGATGGCAAAACATTGCCATTATGCAGCAAAACGGCTTTAAGATTCGTCTTCGATGAATCAATGAAGAGTCTCCACTCATCTGGATCGTGAACGATGTTGAGGGATGCCATCACACCATCGATGTTGTTGCAGCCTACAAGATCACCTTCCATGAAGAAGAATGGGACTAGATCCTTTGGACGGTCACAGAACATGGAAACCCTAACATCACCTGCCAGGAGATTCCACTGCTGTAGTCTGGAGCCCAACAGCTCTGCCTTACTCTAGGGTAGTTCCAAATCCCTGACAAGGTCATTCAGTTCAGCTTGTGTTATGAGGTGTGGTTCAGAGGAGGAGGATGGGAGAAAATGTGGGTCCTGTGACATTGATGGTTCAGGACCAGAAGTTTCATCCTCTTCCTCGTCTGACTCAAGTGAGAATGATTCTGGTGCATCAGGAACCGGCAGTTCTTCTCCGTGAGGTATTGGGTGTATAGCTGATGGAATGTTTGGATAATGCACAGTCTACTTTTTCTTCTTTGACACACCTTTCCCAACTGGAGGCACCATGCAGAAGTAACAATTGCTGGTATGCTCTGTTGGCTCTCTCCAAATCATTGGCACTGCAAAAGGCATACATTTCCTTTTCCTGTTCAACCACTGGCGAAGATTTGTTGCACAAGTGTTGCAGCATATGTGTGGGGCCCACTTCTTGTCCTGATCTCCAATTTTGCAGCCAAAATAAAGGTGATAGGCTTTCTTAACCGGAGTGGTTATACTGCGCTTTTGTGATGCAAAAGTCACTTCACCACAAACACAGCAGAAGTTATCTGCACTGTTCACACAAGTACGAGGCATCTCTGCTCACTTTGGCTAAACAGAAATGTGTTCCTTTGCAAAATCAAACACTGACAAATAAGAGAGCACTACACTGTCTGATTTCTAGAGCTGATATAGGGCAATTTGTTCAGCAGAGTGATGTAAGCTTCGTTATGATTGCATCATCCATGACTTCTAGGAATAACATGATGCAATTCATATCACGTATGACGCAATACCAGCTTCAGATTGCCTCATTCATTGTCTTGCCTAAAAAGCAAGGACTGTCCAAACCCAGTCATAGATTTATTCATAGATCCAGTCAAAGATGTATTTTAGTCATTTCTGGTTTCAACTGAGATCCCTTCCCTTTATAACTCACTTATCCTCCGCCATTCCCATGTCAAGGGTCGTATATACTGACCCAATAGCATATCTTGAAAACTAGAGCCAATCAATAATTTTAAGCATCATTTTCGTTCTCAGTGACCCAGAATTAGTAAAGTTTGACTACATTTATTTCAGAAGCATTTTGGCTGTAGAGCAGTGTAGTTGGCTAAGACAAAATTTTGGTAGCAGCACACAGGTGCATGCCAATGGAGAACAGGTTTTATATCCCGATAAAAATACAGTCACAACCATTTGCTGAAGAGGTTTCTTGGAAGACATCCCAGCATGGCAGCTGTCATGAGGCAGGGTTCAATCCAACTCCGACTGAAGTGACTGAGAGTCTTTCCATTGACTTTCGTGGGAGCTGGATTGAGCCATAAATGCATCCCAATTACAAATTTAGGCAGCACAAAGACAGTGTGTCAGAATGCTTGTTAAATCTTTAACCTCCTGGTTCACACACACATACAGCCATTGTATTATTTGAGGAAAAAAAATCTAAGATGTCTAATTAGACACCTCAGCAAGAGATCAGTGCACACATGTGTCTGGTTTAGTGACCCTTCTATCCTCTTTGTCTCTCTACAATCCATCAACTTTCAAGCTACTTTGATGTGCATCCTGTGATCTCACCTACAAAGGTATTTACCCAGCTGTACCACCCTTCAAGGAGTAAAAGACAGCCCCTTACCATACTGTCCATTCTATGTAGCCCAATCTATTCAAGATGGCATTTATTTGCTTTGGATGAATGTCCAGGGCTCCTGATTTCCCCCCACCCCTGTATCATTTTTAATAACATGCAGAGTCACTCTGATAATTGTCTCTTAGCCCAGCTTGGAATCTTACTTCCCTAATAAGCATCCCTTACTCCAAAGGCCATCTGTTCTTTATTCTAGCCTAAAGACCATGATTTTTGTATGTTAATTGACATGACTGGAGGTGCCAACCTGAAACTAATTAAATCCCTGTTGGCTTTTTATCTGAGCTTTAAGATACAGAAGAAGCACACACGCTTAATGTCGTTTCACGGAACATAAAGTTAATCTCCTCCATATCAAATATAAAGGCAATCTGTCACGCAGGGCAGGATTACAGGCAATCGGTCACAGGTCTCATTTGTCCAGTCTAATTACCAACAGAGTTCCCCTCTCATTTTAGGACAGACTGTGTGAGCTAAAACATGAAATAGTCTTGCAGTGGGTTTTGCCAAGATGGTAGTAGTAATTTTAAAAGGTGTTCGGAACAACAGCAGAGGGGGCGATTCAATAAAGAGCAGTCAGGTGAAGTCCATCGTCCCATAGAGCGGTCTGAGGCTCTGCAAGCAGCACCAAAGTCTTGAGCCATGTCTACACTGCAGACTTCTCCCAGCACAGCTGTCAATCAAGGGTATGAAAAGGGATGATCCCTGACTGACATAGTTGTGCCAACATCCAGGGTAGAAGAAGTGCAGTGGTGCCACTATAAACTGTATCCACAGAGGAAGTGCTTTGCCAGTGTAGTACATTGGTATAGCTATACCAGCATGTTGCTCTTAGTGCATGCCTGGGCATAGTGAATTCTTCATTTTGAACTGTTCTGCCTAATTCAAGTTTCCTCTTTCACTATGCAGCTGCTTGCAAGGGGAATGCAATTCGGAAGAGAGGGCAGGACTTGAGGCTTCCTTCCAAACTAAAGTTATTCCCCCTTCAACTCTTGAGCTGTAGGATAAATGAAGAATAGCATAACTGACACATCATCCCAGCCTTCCATAGCTCCGGGAGCAGAAATCTGCACAGTTCCCAAAGGTGTGTGGCAGATGTATGTGCTGGTTGCCAAGCAACACATTTCTCATCCAATTAAAAAAAACAACTGTGATCAAAAGAAAAATGTAACATTCTTGACAGTTTCTATTGCTCAGCAGTATCTCTTTAATCATGAACAATATAATATGCTTATACGCACACATTCTCCCTAAGTGCAATAAGAAACAAGTCATTCTCACAAAAACTTAAGAGCGGCCACAGTGAGTCAGACCAAAGGTCCATCTAGCCCAGGATCCTGTCTTCTGACAGTGGCCACTGCCTGGTGCCCCAGAGGGAATGAACAGAACAGGTAATCATCAAATGATCCATCCCATCGCCTATTCCCAGCTTCTGGCAAACAGAGACTAGGGACACCATCCCTGCCTATTCTGTCTAATAGGTCCATCAATGGCTATCTCCATGAATTTATCTAGCTCTTTTTTGAACCCTGTTAGTGTCTTGCCCTTTACAGCATCTCCTGGCAGAGTCCCATAGGTTGACTGTGTGTTGTATGAAGAAATACTTCCTTTTATTTGTTTTAAACCTGCTGCCTATTATTTTCATTTGGTGACCCCATGTTCTTGTATTATAAGGAGTAAATAAGGCTTCCTAATTTATTTTCTCCACACCAGTCATGATTTTATAGACCTATTATCATATCCCCCCTTAGTTGTCTCTTTTCCAAACTGAAAAGTCTCAATCTTATTAATCTCTCCTCATATGGAAGCTATTCCGTATCCTAATCATTTTTGTTACCTTTTTCTGTACCAGAATATGAAACATTCCATAAGCTCTAAATGCTGAAAATGTGCTTGTATTTTGTAATCCCAACATTTTCTGCGTGGCACAAAATACTTTCATATATAGATCCAACATCAGTAGTCTCTCCCCTTATAAAGTTGCTACACTATTAACTATGTAGATTATTTTAGTTTTCTCACAGAGATTTTCTGAGGCTTCACTCAGGTTGCCTTGCTCAGGTGTTGGTCCTGCTTCGAGCAGGGGATTGGACTGGATGACCTCTTGAGGTCTCTTCGAACCCTAATATTCTACGAATGTTTTTTAAAGATTCACATCCATTTTACTCATCTGTACAGAGTAAATATCTTTGATTCTCTTTCTGTTTTTCTAAATCCATATATTGAAAATCCTGGCATTATAGCTCTGTTCCAGAGAAAAGCATTCTAAGGTACTTCAGACAGCATGTTTGGAGTTTCCAGAATGGGGCACAGAGACCAAGAGACATAATGTTCTCAGCCAGACTTAAAACCTTTTACTGAATAAATAAGAGGAGGAAAAGACAGGACATAGACATTGTATTTCACCTCCCACTCCCAAAGCACCGTAGGCTAGTGGTACTTTATAAAAAGATTAGCCATTGAAACATATCCTAGGGGAATGGTGCATCTGATAGTTTTGGACATCTGTAGCTGGTATTTTTAATGTTAAAATATCTTCAATTCACTTTTATTCCCAGTGACTGAAGGAAACCTCAGAGCTTTTCCGATCCTGTCTGTTCCTCCCCAACTCAGCAGAGGAAGACTAGATGTGGCTTTCTCCATAGGACATCAGCAATTATCTTTGAGTTACACAGCTGAGGCCTGGAAAACGCACCATATGCTACTTCCAACCCATCAGGGGATGTGTGAACTTTGTATCTCTGCAGTCTGCTTTGGAATGTATGTATCAGAAGGAAAAGAACTCAGAATTCCCCAAATCTACTTTCTCCATATGCAGAGGGAAAAACTAGGCATAACCTTGCAGGTTTACCTGTATACACCTGGCATGATAATCCAGGGGTGAAAATACCCATAACTGAATTACTTCCAAATAATTGTGCTGCTGGATGAAATCCACCTCCCCGTCCCAGGGGCATCTAATAAGGCCATAGTGCAGAATCTGTGTGGGCAACATACTAATAGACTGGAATAGCATCTGTAGCTCCTCCACACTCTGTATATGAGGATTTGTGAATCCACATAACTCAGGAACAGCAGCCTATATTCTTCTGCTCAAACATGCCCCCCCCTCCTCTGCTCCCAACTACAATTATTCAGAATCTGCCCGGAGCTCACTCTGCAGCAAACAAGTGATATGGATACCCTCTATGGGTTCACAACCCCCCGCACCCCACCCCTGTGCACATCCCTACCAGGGGACAGAGAGTCTGAAGCCAGCTGTCCTCAGTTCAGTTCATTCACCCATATGGAACTCTTACACTCTGCAAGCTGGTTTGTATACCTGCAATGTAACGGACGGTCTCACGGTTAATTTTTTATCATGAGTAGTTTGCAGGGGTGGTTACGGCTATGAGAAAACACAATTACAGTGCATCAGGACTAATCCCAGAAGCTAAAACATGGGTGGCATAAATGTTAGCACAACAGTTCAGTTGTTAAGCTTTAAAAATGGCAGGAAGGAGAAAGTTTTATCCACAGCAAATATAAGTGAGCCCCTGGAAAATATGTTCTGTACATATAGTGTTAACTTCTGTGTTTTACTATACAGTATGTGCAATCTGACCAAACGCTACTGCTCACCACAGATAGTAGCAGTGGCTCCATGGATGCTTTGTGGCATGGGGGTGGGGTTTCCCCCCCTTCAGGTCTCACATAAATGCCTTACTCTAAGCCAGCTACTTGGAACTGGCACCAGGGGGAGGATTTAGCCCTTAGTGAATAAATAATGCAATTGGCGGGGAAAAAAGATATTACTGCAGTTCAAAGGGGCTGAGTCCACCAGAGTGTCAGAACAGGTTGGCTATACATTTTCAAGACAGATTTTACCCTCCTTCTAGTATAACTGCATCTTCTGATACTAAATTACACTAGAACGGCTAAATAATTCATTGGGATAAATGGGATTACCAGGCATACTAAATCAATTAATTAGAAATGGCTTTCCTTAATCCACGAATGTTTCCACTGATCTTGAGGACAGTCCTGCAAGCCATCTACGAATGGAGCGCTCAGCCAAGACAGGGTGAGCCCTAGACCTGGATTCAGTTTCATTAGATTTGCAAATGATTTGACACAATGAAAGTATTTTTCTTAAAAATTGCTCCCTTTCTATACTGAGTGAAGATAATTTCTCCTATAAGCAACTAAGCTGCATTCCAAACTATATTACTAACTTACAAGGGCATTATCATGACTATGAGTCTAATACTGTTGCATTCCTGTGATTTTAATTTATGCAGCATATAAAAGAAACCTAGAGTGAAATTAACTAAAAAGGTTGGCTTTGGCCCTAGCATTCCTACAGGTGAATTATAATTTGAGGGGGGAAAAGTACTAGATTTTTCAAAACATCTTCCAAAGTTTGACATGCAATTGTTGCATATACAGATGAGGATTTGCATGCGTAAATCAAGTAATTAACTGCACAGTTACTGGTCTGAACTCTCATATCCCCTTGTACACACACACAGATATGCACTCATACTGTGTGCGTGCAGTCACAGGGGTTGTTCTTGCCCAAGTCACCCCCTGTAGCTAAATAATCTCTACTGAAGTACTATTCAGTGAGACACTTCTCTGCTTGCCTGACCAGACATCAAACATCTTCAGGCTATAACTAAATGAAGAGATGCCATAAATTGAATGAATTGTTGTTTTTTTTATTGAACGCCACCATTGTGCACAGCACAGTATGAAATACTGAAGAAAACACAGTCCCTGCCTTAGAGCTTAAAGGCCTAAATGCTGGGCTAACTGTTGACACCATAGGGAATTTAGGGTGTTTAGCATCTCACAGGATCAGGCCCTAAATTAGAAAGGCAATATAGTTCAGATACAACAGGGTCTTGGACCATGACAGTGGCTTCTAGGAGAATATAAATAATAATTAATAATGCATTGGATAATCATGAGAATCTAGAAGTGGTGCCTTTTTTCTAAGTATGCATGTAGGCTAATCATACATGTGGCTTATTGTTAACAGACTTCTGTACAGATGTGCGTTCTAAGGCAGGATTGAAAGAGGAGGTGGTGGCCATTTAGCACACATGGAACAGGAGGGAGTTCCTAGCACAGGTAAGAAGCAGTATGGAAGAAGGCACAAAGACTGGGAGTGGGAGGAAGATACAAAAGGAGCATTAAGTAGAGTAGAGCAGAGGCAGCGTAAGAGAAATAGAAATGAATGAGAGTGGCGATGAAGACGGGCAAATAATGTGAGAACCAGTCTGTTCTGAATCACTTAGAGGGGGTGTAGTGGAACTGGAGCGACCCTCCTAACCCCTGTGATTGTTTATAGAGAAGAACCTTCACCATTCAGCTCCCACGTAAGGCCATGGGTAGGAGTGGGCAGCTGATCAGAGTAGACTACATTGCACCTGCAGAAGCATGAGTGCCCCCTAAACCACAAGTGAGACATATCAAGATCATGGAAGTGACCATACACTTAAAGTGCCTTGACGCAGGCACTATGTACTGAGCATACTAATCATTACCTTACTATTATTAACTATGGTACATCTCCCTTGACAGTAGATTGTACTAATAGTTTTTACTTGGAGGATGACTGTTTTGGGAGGAGCAACCACGGAGAAATAGAGGGAAAGAAGGGCCTAGGGGACCGGATCTTCAGTTTGGGGAAAAACGGTGGTGCTGACTTTATTAGCAAAGGCGGTGTTACTAGGAGCTACAGCAGAATGAAGGTGGGAGGGGGAGAGGAAATATAATAAGGTAGGGAAAAAAGTGTGGGGAAAGAGGAAATAAAGAATGGTGCTGTGAATGGGGACAGATGATGAGATGGAAGTAGGGACCCTTTCCACTATGCTGTTTGCATAACAACCCTGACTACGTGCACCCAAGTTCCCCTGCTGCAGAGCCCCCGCCCGCAGTGCTTAATTTGTGTTGGGGCTTGCCAGAGCTGAGCCCCGGCACCTCTGGGCTTGCTGCGTCAGTTATGAAAGTAAAATAATTGTTGGAGCTCTAGAACCTAATTGCTGGAGCCCCCGCACCTCTTTCATTACAAATTAAGCACTGCCCACCTCTACCCCCAACACAAACTGAGCACAGCACAGCTATAGACTTTCGCCATTTTTCCTCAACTCTCCTGAAATGCTTTGTAAGAGAATCAGAGAATGGACAATGGATATTGTTGTTTTGTTCTAGCTTCCTGAGTGAGTACTCTGTCTTTGACCTCCACCTGGCTATGGCCGGGATACTGAGCATTCGTTTCTAATTTGGGATTTAAAAGGTCAGGTTTCAAACATTCTGACCATATTTTTCTTCACAAACTCCCTACCCTTGCTGTCACTTCTCAGTAATGCTAAACCACTTGAATTGCATCATCCCCTCTACCTCACTTCTCCCCATGCCCCAGGCCAGCCTCTCCTGTGCTCCCAGCTACCATGAGGAAAAAGCACCTTCCATTTTAACAGCATCCTCGTAATGAATAATATCAACACTGTACAGCTTGACAGTTCCCAGGCCTGTTAAAAGCCATTGCCATGGCAGCCTCGCCCACAGCCTGATCCACTTTCAGTTAAAATTGTATATTATACAAAAGTCACTCGTTTGTTTCTGGGCAGGATCCTGTGAGACACTGTGCTCCTTCAACTCCCACTCACTTCAGTGGAGAAAGCTCAGCACGCTGTGGAAGGGGAGCCCTGGCTAAAATAACACGAGACTCTCTGAAACAGGGTCATCGGTCTGTTGTTCAAAAAATGTCAATACAAAAAAGTCTAACACAAACGAAAAAATCACAGATTTAGCACTCAGTCAGTAACACGTCAGCTTTTCAAAGTTCACCTTTTATACTCATTAGCGAATTCATCAGCACCCATGAAAATTAGGGCCACCATTTTCAAATCTAAAGTTAGACTCCGAAAGCCACATCTCAGCACCTACATAAGAATGACCTGATTTTTCAAATATCCTCAGTCCCAATGGGATTTCAGCTGCTCCAGAATCCTGAACTCAGGCCACTTAGATTTAGGTGTCTAAACATAGATTTAGAAGCCTAACTGAAAATGTTGGCCAGTCTAGTAACATTATCCTTCCCATTTTACAGAGGGGAAAATAGAATTAAAAGTCACAGAACGGTGGCTGTAAAATCAGTTCTCATGTAATGAATACTACATTTGTAGCTACTGAATTATTTGTAGTAACAGTTGTAGCATTTCCTCATTTTTCTGCGCTGTGTTTATTATGCATGAAGCAGAACGAGAGCAAATGTCGTGTTTTTAACTTTACTCTCTGTATGTTGCATCTCAAAGCCCTTCCCTGGTGTGGAACAGAATAGTTTGGATCAGAAGGATTGAGGCTTCTCTGATCAGTATACTTGCTACTACATACAGAATAAAATTGTTTAAAAAGTTATATTAAGGTTGCATAGTCAGGAGCTCAAAAGTTACAAAGGGTCAAAATGAAGGTTGCCCACTGCAACTTTAATTCAGCCCCCTGGAGCATATGCATTTTGATACAGTCTTTAATTACATTATCACACCCTATTTTTTTCACAAGACCCTCTGCTTCAATCAGTGCACAGGATGGCCAGTGCTCAGTGAATGAGGCTACAGTCTAACAGAAAGAAGAGGACAAATTTTGTGTTCTACCCCAAAGTTCTAGTCTGAGTAGTTGCTTCAGAAGGCTCAGTGGGGCTGGGTAATACGCTCAGTGAACATCTTCAGAGATTTTAGATGCAAGCCTCTAGCATATTCTACTGCACATGTGAAAATGGTGATTTCCTGTGGTTTAGGACCTGTCCATATCTAGAAAGATTTTCACAGGGGCAGCACAAGGTAATACTCTGATCCCAGGACTGCATTCCTGCCAGATTTCAAGTTCTAGCTTCAACCTCTGGAGGTGCAAGAGCTCTTTAAAAAATTGGACACAAAAATCAGTCAGCATATACTTTAAACCAGCCTGCTCTTGGAGGGAACACTAGCCCTCTTTCTGCTGAAACTCCCCAAAAATTCAACCTAAGGCAGAGACCGAGCATAGAAAATTTCAGACTCAGTGGCTGAAGCATAGCAAAATTATAACCAATTGAAATTGAGTGATTATAATGGAGAGTAAGAAGCAACCTTAATAATAGGATCATAATTAGCACCCTCTATAACAAGAAGATTCCTGGGAGATGATGATTAAACCTGGAATTTTAGCCAAATGCGAGGGAGAAGTGTGAGCTACTATTGCAGTGTTGTCATAGAAACCAGGCACGCAAAGTCCAAAGGCATCTTCTACAAGCTTACCAGACAGTTCTGTTGGAGCTGTAGAAGAGAGTGTGTGCGCTCCAACTCAGGAAGAAATTTGTGTGGGAAAAACTCAGACTGGTTAATAAGCCTCTAGGAAAGGAGGGTATAATACCAGCAGGCAAACCCCCCCAGAGGATGCTATGAAAGGAGCTTATAAAATAAGGTTGCCATATTTGAACATTCAAAACAAGAGGACACTTCACCAGGGTGGGCAGGGGGAGGGGGGAGTATTTGCATCAGTATCTACCAACTCGTGTTGTATTAATGTGTTGTTATACACGTCACCACAGAAGTAACTGTACAGTTTCCTATTGACTCTCAGAAGAGATGCATTCTTAACTACATGATCCATTGTCCACGGCCAAGCATTGAGGTACAATTGTATTTGCTCCAACCCCTCAGAGACCAACACCTACAAGATCTTCACCAAGCATTCTCAAAACTACAATACCTGCATGAGGAAATAAGGAAACAGATCAACAGAGCCAGACATGTACCCAGAAGCCTGCTGCTGCAAGACAAGCCCAAGAAAGAAAACAACAGACCACCACTGGCCATCACCTACAGTCCTCCGTTAAAACCTCTCCAATGCATCATCAGTGATCTACAACCCACCCTGGACAATTATTCTACACTCTCACAGGCCTTGGGAGGCAGGCCAGTCCTTGCCCACAGACAACCCGCCAACCTCAAACATATTCTCACCAGCAACTACACACCGCACCATAGTAACTCTAACTTAGGAACCAATCCATGCAACAAACCTTGATGCCAACTCTGCCCACATATCTACACCAGCAACACCATCACAGGACCTAACCAGATCAGCCACACCATCACCGGTTCATTCACCTGCACGTCTACCAACGTAATATATGCTATCATGTGCCAGCAATGTCCCTCTGTTACATACATAGGTCAAACTGGACAGTCCCTACGAAAAAGGATCAACGGACACAAATCAGATATTAGGAATGGCAATATGCAAAAACCTGTAGGAGAACACTTCAACCTCCCTGGACACACAACAACAGATTTAAAGGTTACCATCCTGCAGCAAAAAAAACTTCAAGACCAGACTTCAAAGAGAAACCGCTGAGCTACAGTTCATTTGCAAATTTGACACCATCAGCTCAGGATTAAACAAAGACTATGAATGGCTAGCTAACTACAAAAGCAGTTTCTCCTCTCTCGGTGTTCACACCTCCAGATCAGCTGCTAGAAGAGGACCTCATCCTTCCTGATTAGAGATAACAAGGTGGTTCAGCCTGGTTGAACTAGCCTTGTTATCTCTAACTCTAACCTGATTCTTGCCTACTTATTTATACATGCCTCTGGATACTTCCACTGCATGCATCTGACAAAGTGGGTATTAGCCCATGAAAGTTTATGCTTCAATACTTTTGCTAGTCTTTAAGGTGCTACAGGACTCTTTGTTGATTCTTAACTAAACAGTTTTTAATTTTAAAAGGACATTTGTTTTGGGGATTAGGAAAAGGTGGAGGTTGATAGTTTAAATATACAGGCATGTCGTGTCTTAGGCGTATTTAACTTACGCGATTTCTGCTTTATGCAGTCGGCAAAAAAAAAAGGGGGGGGGATTTGAAAAACTTTGTGTAGGG
This sequence comes from Dermatemys mawii, assembly GCA_007922305.1. Classification (NCBI taxonomy): domain Eukaryota; kingdom Metazoa; phylum Chordata; order Testudines; family Dermatemydidae; genus Dermatemys; species Dermatemys mawii. Next base: position 10,830,962 of record ML677348.1, read on the forward strand.
GGCTCGATTTCACCCGCTATTGAAGTCAATGGGTTCTGGCTATACACGGTTTCCGCTTTATGCGGTAACCGTGGAATGGAACCTTCGCGCAAGACACGACATGCCTGTAACAATCTCGTTTGTCCACCCCTACCATAACCAGAAGAGTATCTATTTGATGCTGTTATATTTTGGGAAACAATTTACTGTCTCTCAGTCAGACTGAATGCATTTGATGAAGATGAAAGCCCAATGCCTAATAAATATTGCTTTCATTTAAATGGTGTTTTTAATTAAATATGGAATCTAGAATTTGAGGAAAGTAATGATTATGCTGTTAGAGGAAATGGGCTTAGGTGGGTGTTTGTGTTGTGTGTCATTACTCAGCAAGGTTTTATGACCTCTCTCCGTATTTAACGACTTTTAAATGCAGACAGTCTTAGATGGAAGCCAGAAATGTTTGCTCCAAATGCTTCTTCAACAGTTTTGCATTGCACTCTTTTAGACAACATTCATTATTAATCATCATTACTGATTTCTGTAGCACTGTTCATTATGTATCAATGTTTTACAGCTAATAAATACATTTAAAGACAATTTAGTGTTGCTGAAAAATACTAGATTGACTGGGTTGGGATTGACTGCTGTGTAACTGAAGTGCTGCCAATTGATTTCTAGGAATGTTGCTTCGTGAGAACTCCAAAGTTGTCTGCATCTCACCCCAATTTGATGTTTGCTTACTGTGATGTCATTCATTATATACCTCAGGAATTCAGCATCAGTGGCAGAACTGGCCCTTTCATGGGCTGTGCACACAGAAGCCCCAATCCCCCAGCCCTGGTGCAGGCTAAGTTTCCGGAACTGGCCAGGGTCAAGAGAGACTTCCCTTCTTGTTTCACATTGGGCTAACAGACGAAGCGAAGCATTTCACACCACGCACACCTGTTCTGTTTGCAGGTTCGCCCCTCCCCCATTTTCCATCTGTCCCTGCTATCAGTTCGGTGTGGGGCAGGGTTTGTCAACAGAGCCTTGGCAAGCTGCTCCTTATCGAAAGCCAAACCCAAAATAGCAGTGGGGCCCTCTGTGTACCTGGGGGGCAAAGCAGGGGCATGCAAGGTGCAAGAGGACGACCGGGCGGTCTTGGCTCTGGGTGTGCAAGCTCGCCCAGAAATAATTAGCATCCACCCCAAGCAGGGCTGCTGCTACTGCTCGATTGCTGGTTACCTGAGCCAGGAAACCACGCGAGTGCCACATCAGCAGCGCTTTTTAGCCTGAAAGTCACAGAAAGGAAAGAGGAATTGGAGAAGTGGCTGGGGGCTCACCCGAACTGAGCGTGCACAGTAACCTTCGCTGTTGCAGCTGCCCTCCTATATGTTTTTAGATATTTAAAAATTCCTCCCAGATGGCGATTTAAGAGCCAAAAAGCCGGACATGTCCGGTAAAATACAGACATATGGGAACCCTATAAGCCTCCATGAAAGGAGACAGAATACAATACTCCTGTTATGTCAACCTACGGAGCAGGCCAGACAGGGTAACCTCCCTAAAGAGCGATCAATAGCTGTCTTAGCTATTTCTAAAAGGCACTTATTATGCAGTACATACGGAGGAGCACTACAGGGTGGGTTGAGAGACTATCGTGCTATTTTAGTTTTATATAAAGATCAGTAGGAGCTTATTTAGGACTTATTTTTCAGAGACGTTTTTGTATATAAAGTGCTTGCTTCTGTGATAAATGCACACTGCATTTACTTTCACACAGAATGAAATTCATAATGCCATTTAAGTCCCACATGAACTATGACCCAGCTAGTCCTCTAACTACACATGTCTTGCCCATTGACAGGGTTAACCACATTGAGCTTAGAGAAATGGAGGAAGCAATCTTCATTCTGCAAATCCTGTCGCCTGAAAACTCCTCCCATGATGCTGGAGGGTAATAGGGCGGCCTTGTCAGGGACCATTCAAGATGAAAGTCCATTCTGCACGGCTATATCTCTCCCACATGAACCTTCTGCTGCTGTGAAGTTCACCCAGCAACACAGGGACGGTGGACAATACAGCTGAACAGCTACTGTTCCACCCAACAGAAGAACAGGTGATGATGACAAATCATGAGTGCAGCAGACCCAGCACACACTATGGAAGTAGAGCTGGGCTCCATGTTGACCAGCATAGGAGATGAAAGGAAAGGCAAGGTCATGGTTAGTGTGTCTGAAATTATGCAGATCCATGTCCACAAATCACCACCGAGGAGGCGTGTCAAGGTAGTTAAAGCCTATGGACTGGGGTAGTCACTACAGAGCGGTTCTGAGGCTGCCCTGTTCCTTGCCAGAGACTGGGAATGGATTCCGTCCACTAGTGTTAAGAAAATGATTGTTAGGAAAATGTAACTTAGAATGTTGTAGTATGATTTTAAAATAGCCTTAGACTTATAATCTCACTCCCTGTATATGTACTATTGACCCCTAGTTTAACATGCATTTTAAACTTGCATTCACCCTGTCACAGCTGTGCAGGCGTCATAGTGTCTGAGTACCCCTAAGTGTTTTGAACCTTCTGCTTACCAGACAGGTAAATGAAATAGACTAATACCAACAATGGATGTAATAGCCATTAAGTGTTCCCACCTGTGTAAGTGAATTGAAAGTCCCCCTCCCTTATCAACACAGGGGTATAAAATATCCTCACACATGTATTGAGGGGAGCCAGTTGTTTGGGTGATAACCCCTCTGACTCCTTATTGCTTGCAATAAATCCTGTTTTTCCAGAAGTGTACTGAGTTATGCATGTCCTTTGAGGTATATTGGACTGAACTCCAAAGGAAATAAGCAGTTTTTGCAACACTAGCCCCCATGTAGGTTCTCTCTCTACATGAGTCAGGTGCTCAGCACACACAGCCTTCCCAATCATCTCTACCACGTCACAGCACACAACAAAAGCTGCATCCCAGTTCCAACTCATCTGGAATACTCTGTGTAATTCTGATCTCCCATGCTGAAGAAATTAATTCAGACTGGAACAGGTGCAGAGATGGGCTACTAGGATGATCGAGGAATGGAAAACCTACCTTGTGAGAGGAGATTCAAAGAGCTTGGCCTGTTTAGCCTAACCAAAAGAAGGCTGAGGGGAGATATGATTTTCTCTCTATAAATACATCAGAGGAATAAAGGGGAGGGAGAGGAGTTATTTAAGTTAAGTGCCAGTGTGGACACAAGAACGAATGGATAAAAACTGAACAACAAGAAGTTTAGGCTTGAAATTAGATGAAGGTTTTTAACTATCAGAGAAGTGAAGATCTGTGACAGCCTCCCAAGAGGAGCAGTGGGGACGAAAAATTAAACTGGCTTCAAGGCTAAGACTGATAAATGGAAGGGATGGGATGAGACTGCCTACAATGACATGTTGTCCATCTGCAGCTGCTAGCAACAAATCTCTCCATTGGCTGGCAATGGAACACTGGATGCAGAGGGCTCTGAGTTACTACAGAGAATTCTCTCTCAGGTGGGTCTTGCCCACATGCTTAGGGTCTAACTCAGGCCTGCACAACTTGGAAAGCAGCGAGGGCCATGTTACTGCAAAAAAACCAGCTGCGGGCCAAAAAGCCCCGCACTCGCCCCACCCCCATCTGCTTCCCCCAACCCCACCGCTTGGCTTGCCCCACTCCTACTTGTCCCCCGCGGGCCGCACAATAAGCCCATGCGGGCTGCATGACGCCCCTGGGCCACATGTCGTGCAGGCCTGGTCTAACTGATCACCATATTTGGGGTTGGGAAGGAATTTTCCTCCAGGTCACATTGGCAGAAATCCTTGGCTTTCTTTGCGTTCCTCTGCAGCGTGGGGCACGGGTCACCTGCAGGTTTAAACCAGTATAATGGTGGATTCTCTGAAACTTGGGGTATGGTTACACTTACAAGATTATAGCGCTATTGGTTATAGCGGTCCCCTTATACAGTAATATGTATAGCGCTATTGTATGTCCACACTCAGACGCGCCAGCGGTATAGCATGGCCACATTTGGGGCACTTAATGTGGCATTAAGAGCAGCACATTAGGGCAGATATCCTAGCATTCAGCTGGGTGCAACGTGCTTTTTAAACGAGGGGGGTGAGGGGGGACGCGTTGTGTGTATGTGGAGGGAGAGAGACAGTGGTTTTTCCGTTCTTCTGAAAGCCTGTCAGCGAGCCTCTGTTCACAGAAGGCTTTGTTTTCACACAGGCTCCCTCCTTAAACATTTGCATTGCTTATCTGCCAAGTTAAGAGAGAAACTCTAAAGAGATACTTCCGCATTCCTCCAGCCGAGTTCAAAACAAAGAGAAGAGACGTCAATTGCCTTATATGGCTCTAGGCATCTCAAGAGATCACTTGTAGCGCAGTGGGTGTCCACATTCTTGCTGTAGCGCTACAGCAGCTGCGCTACAGCCCTTATTCCCCATGCGGAGGTGGATTAACAATAGCGCTATAACTCAGCGGTTATAGCGCTGTATGTGCCTTGCCAGTGTGGACGGGGAGGAGGTTATAGCGCTCATGGGGGCTTTATAGCACTATAAAGTGCCAGTGTAACCAAGCCCTTGAAGTCTTTAAATCAAGATTTAAAGATTTCAGTAACTCAGCCAGAGACTATGGGTCTATTACAGCACTGAATGGATGAGGTTCTATAGCCTGCAAAGTGCAAGAGGTCAGACTAGATGATCATGATGGTCCCTTCTGGCCTTAAAGTCTTTGAGTCTATATAATCACAATGCACTACTGATGTGTTTCAATCCAGTCAGTGAGCTCTGTTAGGTTTAACATAACGTTACTGATACTTAAAAACCAAAGTGCTTTAGATTTTCCTGTGTCATTGATTTTTAGATTGAGGCTTCACCTTTCCCCGTGTGTGCATACCAAGGGCCAGATTTATCGATGGCCAACACCGCCTGTAAGTGCCTCTCATAGAATTCTCCTCACTTGGCGACTGTCCCTAACAGATGAATAGTCTGGGTGCCTCTGGCTGGTGACACAAAAGTCCAGGGTGCAGAAGCATGCCAAAGATGTTTCTAGAATGGCCAGGAACCTTTCTACACCCCAGCTATTCCCAGTTTCTACAACCTGAGGCTTCTCTATCCTGCACCAAGTACTGAACCAGCCCCTAGCACCTTCAGTATAGGGTGCAGTGCAAAACCACCTTTGTCCCCTGCAGGATTAGGCAGCATTTTGTTCCCACTTGGCTCAGATGTAAGTGACTCCACAAAGCACAGGGAAATTGAGTCTCAGGCCCTTGTCCTTTGGGTGACAGGACATTTGATTTTCATGCACGACTCCATTACCTTCACTGGCATTCAGGCAGCTGAATTACTGTGTTTTTAAACCAAGCACAGATCTTATTTGTTTGTCATGTTCTGCTCTGATTTAATAGGAGTTAATGTACTATTTTTTTTAGAAAGTCCCTTTGGAGAAATTTTCTGCATAAGACCTCTACTTGTATAGTAAATCACGAAATTCTGAGCGGGTAAGGAGACTATGAGATAATTGGTTCATTGAGTTTTCCTTTCCTCTGCAGTTCTTTATCATTAAATAGTGTGACACCAGTAACCAAAGCCCAAATGAAAGCCACAGTGAGGAGCACTGAAATGATTTACCCTTGGTGTAACGTATGCTCAAACTGTAGAAGTTTGGGGAAAATTCCAGAGAGAATTACAGGATTCCAGAAGCAGAGGGGATGACTCAGTAGGCTAAGTATGTGTGAGAAATAAGTAGGCCCTGTGTAATGCAGATTCAAATCTCACCAGGATTAGCTCCGTCCCTCATTCTTATGTGGTAGATGAATTTGATGCAGTTTGTGCATCTCATGGCACTTTCTCTTCCAACAAGGCTTTATTCCAGTGTCACTGGCTAAAAACCCTCCTTGTCATTCCCCCGCATGACAGCTTCTGACTTCCACCCCAAGGCTGGCTGTATTTCAGTGATGCTGTATGTGTATCACTGCTCAAAACCTTCACTAATCCAGAGTGGAGGCTACCCATCGCTGTCTCGTACTCTTCCAGATCATCAATTGCACTGAGACTGGAACCTCTGAAAACCAAGGCATGAAAAGGTACATTGGTTCTCGGTGTGATAAAGAGAAAAAAACCACTGAAAAGTCTGAAACTCCCAGGCTTGGAGGAGATTGGTCAGTAATCACCCCCTCCTCTCCTTCCACCTCCCCTCCAACCAGTTTGACAGGAGACAGAAATAGAGAAGGGTGTTCACTGGTTTCTGTCCCTATTGCATATTTAGCACTCCCTCTGTCTCATTCTTTAATCTGCATTAGTATATCTGATATTCTTCTGTTTTCATAGTCTTTGAATAGCTTTTAAAATATCACTTCCTGAAAGGAAAAGTGGGTGCCAGATATTAGCCAAAATACAGGAACTCCTCGCTTAACGTTGTAGTTATGTTCCTGTACAATGTGACTTCAAGCGAAACGATGTTAAGTGAATCCAATTTCTCCATAAGAATTAATGTAAATGGTGCGGGGGGAGGTTTAGGTTCCAGGAAATTTTTTTCACCAGACAAAAAAAACCTATATATACACACACAGTGCATACGTTTTAAACAAAGAATTTAATACTGTACACAGCGATGATTGTGATGCATGGTTGAGGTGCTGAAGTTAGAGTGTGGGATATTTCCCAGGGAATATTTTACTGCTAAATGATGTAACTAGCTTTTGGCTGAGCCCTCAAGGGTTAACATGTTGTTATGTAGCCTCGCATTCTAAAAAGCAGCATGGCACACAGAGACACACGGGTAGTGAGAGAGAGAGAGATGCACATTGCCCCTTTAAGTATGCTGACCTCACTCTTAAGTACATTGTCTTTTTAAGTGGATCAGGAAGTTGAGACAGCAGCTGCTGCCCCAAGCTCTCTCTGTCTCTCTCAGTCCATGTCCCCACCCTGCTCTATATGGAGAAGGTGTAAGTGGGGTGCAGGAGCAAGGGGGAGGGAGACACCCTGACATTAGTCTCTCCCTTTCCTCCTCCCCCCAACAGCAAGCAGGAGGCTCGTGGAGCAGCTTCTAGGCAGAGGGCAGGAGCAGCATATGGCAGTGCGGGGAGGGACAGCAGAACTGCCAGCAATTGATAACCTGCTGGACGGCTGCCACACAGAGAACTTAGGGGAGCGGGGAGCTGATAAGGGGGCTGCTGGACAACCCTGGTTCCAAGCCCCTATCAGCTAGCTCAAACGGGCTGCTCTTCCTGCAAACAGTGGACAAAGCAGGCTGCTGCCAAACGACTTAAAAAGGGAGCATTGCACAACTTTAAACAAGCATGTTCCCTAATTGATCAGCAACTTAACATTGAAACAATGTTAACCAGGGCAACTTTAAGTGAAGTTCCTGTAAGTACCAAGAGGGTGGTATCAGCTCGGGGAGGCTCAGAGCCACAGTTTGAGCTCTAGGTGTGCACAAGAAAAAAGTAACAAGAACTGTAAAATTTTGATGTAACATGATTTGATATGGGGGCTGTATCTCAAGAACCCCTCTCTTGAACAATCTCAAATTTGGACCAGTTGCCCTATCTCAGCTTTCCATCTGTCGCAATAATTTTCAAGTCAATCCACGTAAGCATTGGGATTTTAGAGCACATAAAAAAAAAAATTCAGTTGTTCAATAGTAAGGCAGTTTCAACCTTAACTACAGTGGTGCTACCATTCCACTCTAATAAAGCCAAACTATTGCTGCTCTAAAGTAAGTGTGCTGGAGTCAACCAAAAGGGTACACAGAACTCCTTCCTCTCTCACTGCTCCAGTGCAGAAAGCAGCCATAATTGGGTTGCTTGCATACCCCACGTGCAGAGTGCAGGCAGCTAGCAATATTGGAAGGGCAGAATGACCTGGAGGGGGCATGTCTGGCCAGAGTGGGCCCCTAGCCATACTCTGCACGGTAGACAGCAAGCAGAGAGTCCACTGACTTGGAGCCCTTCCAAATGGTATATTAGGAGCTTTCAATAGCATGCTTAATAATGCAGGTATACTACCTCTAAACACTGATCTTTTTGAGGTGACCTTCTTTTTCCTTTACCAGAGCCTTAACATGGACCGTAGTTTGTAAAGTACTCTAAGATTCTTCCTCAGTGTTGAGAGATAGGTTAGATGACCTCTTGAAGTCCCTTCCTGCCCTACATTTCTATTATGAGAGTCTTTATACAACACCATTAAACTTTATTCAGTTTGCATTCTGATTTTGCTTTCTATTTTGCCCGGTGGGAATCTAGTTCTTACAGTCTTATGTCTCCACCATGGGAGTTAATAACGCTGGCTTATTCTAATCATGTCTCCACCATGGAAGTAAATTTTGACTCATTCTAAAACCCAAGTCCAGTTATACAAGAGATGGACTCAGAAAAAGTTTAACCGATTTTCCATAACTCCTTTTACAATCCTGGCAGACTGCACATTGTCTGATTTTCTATAATAAAACCTTACTCAGCCTTTTTGCTTCTATAGCAATCTACATTCACATCTGCCTACATCAACGGTTATTTCTGTAGAAGTCAGTTCTGGACAAAAGCCTGCTTCCTATCCCTTAAAAGTCACTCATTCAACTGTACTTAGTTTTGAGAATATGCTTGGACAATATTATCATTGGTCCTCTCACGTTACTGATGTGGAACTCCATGATAGAAATAAGTGAAATCACTTAGTACCCAATATTATCGGAGGTGACTATATTTATAGTCATAACAAGATAACAGCCTCATCAACCAAATGATGTTTTATGAAGCAAGCACACATTTTCCTTGAGAAAAAATTGTCAAATGATGTTTTAAGACCAAAATAGTGTGTTTTTGTGCACTGTCATTAAAGCTCACATTTTGCAAGGAAAACACCCATTTAATTTTGTTTCACCTTTGTCATCATATTTTAAAACAGCACATTTTAGCCAATATCTAGACATATTGTTGAGTTATATATTTCAACATACCTTCCTCCTAGAACTACCACATTGGACATCACTTCTCATCCTACAGACAAATTATTTGGAATCAGATACTGAAGGCACTGTATATCAAACATATACAATAAATGCTACTTCTATTCAAGCCTTTAAATGACAGCATGTGGTAACATTTTAATTTTAATCCAGGGCTTTAGGGGGGAAAAGGCAGGGTTTAAAATAACACTGGATATTTTAAAGCAAGACTCATTATTGGGAAAAAAATTTAATTACTGTTATCACCAAAAGTTTGGACCATAGGATGAAAATGAAATCCATTGCTGTATTTTGTTATTTCCTTGGAAGAAAAGGCAGGGATAAAAGGATACTATCATCAGTTAGTGGCTCTACTAGAACAGTAAAAAATTTTCCACACCACAGCATTGTGCAGTCTGTATATATACATATATTAAAGAAAAACTATTTCAGAAGTTTTTAGAGAGTTTCTAGAAGTCTTATTAGGAATCTTTTTTGTATTACTCCACCTGCAAGCCAGGTTCCTTCCATACCAGGGCTCAGAGAGAGCTATAAAAACCGCTAGTAACCACCACCTTAAATAGATTTTCTAGAAAATTAGCTCAGCCACTGAGAACACATCACTCTGAGGATCCACTCACTACAATGGCTACCCACAGACAGATCAATTTCAAGCTCCTCAGGCTTAATCTTCAAGGCCCAATCTATGCCACAGACCACATTTCTCCCAACAAGAATAACTTCCCATAACAGAAACATTCCTCAAGAACTATTAAACTATAACCCTCAAGGGGAAACTCATGGAAGCAGGTTAGCTTCCTACACAAGGCTTTGGAACTCCCTACTGAAGGCGTATAAAGGACCACAGTCCCAATTCCTTTTACATAGGCCATCAAGTAGCCATCAAATAGTAGAGAACCTGGGTTAGATTTTAATAAGCAATGCAGAGATAGAAGACTCCATCTTCTGTCACTACAGCCATCAAATCCCATATACTTAGAATAATTTTTAAAATGCATAATACGATTAACATTGCCAATTGAAACCCCATAACAAGTAAAATAAGACTCACTTCCATAAAATAAACCCAGTCCTACAACTGACAAGTCCGTGAACCCAATTTTCAAATTCACAGTTGATCCTCTTGCTTCTAATTCTTTCTCTCCATTATTCAATAACTGCATTAGTCATTTATATGAACATATCAAGCCTGATTCACTGCTGCATACATTTCAGACAGGTGATTAATACACTTAGGTTTTCAACTGATCTTTTGATATCTTTTTTCTTGGGACACAAAGGACCAGATGCTATGATCCATCCAACCTATACTCAAGCAAAATAAACGGGGGTAGAGGAGCCAGGAAAGAAACCAAAGATGGCTAGCTCCCAGATCCTCCTACAGGACCAGTCTGGTATGTGGGAACCATCAGGGTGTAGATATCCTCCATGACTTTATCTCAGATACATTCCCTATGCTGGGCAGGGAAGGAAGGTATGGACGTAGGCTTTGTGTACTCTACATGGTTGTGGCGCTGCAGCCATGCCACTAAAAGGTGTGCAGTGTAGCTGCTGTTTGTCAGCAGGAAAGAGCTCTCCCGCTGACAAAGAACTTCTACCTCCAACAAGCAGTCGTAGCTTTGTTGCAAAGTGCTGTTCATACCAGTTAGTTTTAGTTAGTCTTTAAGGTGCCACAGGACTCTTTGTCACTTCTGCAATTCCGGACTAACACGGCTACCCCTCTGATTCTTGACAACATGCAAGGCACTGCATTTAGCCATATGGAGTGGAAATCCATCAACCTCATGAAGAAACTTGCACAAATACAGACAGATATCATCTTTCTCTCCAAATGCAAACGGATGGACATCTTACCAAATGGACTGAAGGTGAAAAAGCCATTGCTTTCTACATACTGCACAGACTACAGTGAGAGATTATGCCAGACACTATCTAAGAAACTGAGGAACCACCTGATCAGCATCCTGTATAGCAAACAGAAAAACATCAAAAAAGAGCTTTCCAATCTGGAGACCTTGATAAACAATCAACCCTCCACACAAACAGACTTTACTAAAATAAGACAGGAGATCTATATTACACACTTCACCTCTCTACAAAAGAAAAAGGACTGCAAGCTATCTAAAATCCTGCCTGCCACTTGGGGCCACAGCAGTGGTACCCCTAACTCACCCAGCAGTATTGTCAATCTATCCAGCCACACACTCAGCCCAGCAGAATAGTCTGTCCTATCTCGAGGACTCTCATTTTGCCCCACCACCCCCACAAACATGATACAATTCTGTGGTGATCTGGAAGCCTACTTTCGCCGTCTTCGACTCAAAGAATACTTTCAAGACTACATAGAACAGCGCACTGATACACAGACACCATCCCACCAGCAGCACAAGAAGAAGAACTCCACATGGACTCCCCCTGAGGGTCGAAATGACAGTCTGGACCTATACATAGAATGCTTCCGCCGACGTGCACAGGCAGAAATTGTGGAAAAACAACATCGCCTGCCTCACAACCTAAGTCGAGCAGAATGCAATGCTATCCACAGCCTCAGAAACAACCCTGACATCACAATCAAAGAGGCTGATAAAGGAGGTGCTGTTGTCATCATGGACAGGTCTGACTACCAAAAGGAGGCTACCAGACAACTCTCCAACACCAATTTCTACAGGCCACTTCCCTCAGATCCCACTGAGGAATATACTAAGAAACTGCACCGTCTACTCAGGACAATCCCTACACTAACACAGGAACAAATTAACATACCCTTAGAACCCCGACCGGGGTTATTCTATCTTTTACCCAAGATCCACAAACCTGGAAATCCTGGATGCCCCATCATCTCGGGCATTGGCACTCTCACTGAAGGACTGTCTGAATATGTGGACACTGTATTCAGACCCTACGCCACCAGCACTCCCAGCTGTCTCCGTGACACCACCGACTTCCTGAGAAAACTACAATGCATTGGTGACCTTCCAGAAAACACCATTCTAGCCACCATGGATGTAGAGGCTCTCTACACAAACATCCCACACAAAGATGGAATAAAAGCTGTCAGGAATAGTATCCCTGATGATGCCACAGCACAAGTGGCTGCTGAGCTCTGTGACTTTATCCTCACACACAATTATTTCAAATTTGGTGACAATATATACCTCCAGACCAGTGGCACTGCTATGGGCACCCACATAGCCCCACAGTATGCCAACATCTTTATGGCTGACCTGGAACAACGCTTCCTCAAATCTCATTCACTCATGCCCCTCCTCTAGCTATGCTACATTGATGACATCTTCATCATCTGGACTCATGGGAAAGAAACTCTGGAAGAATTCCACCATGATTTCAACAGCTTCCACCCCACCATCCACCTCAGCCTGGACGAGTCTACACAGGAGGTCCACTTCCTGGACACCACGGTGCAAATTAATGACGGCCACATCACCACCACCCTATACCGAAAACCTACCGACAGCTATGCCCACCTTCATGCCACCAGCTTCCACCCTGGGCACACCACACGATCCATTGTCTACAGCCCAGCACTGAGGTACAATCGTATTTGCTCCAACCCCTCAGACAGAGACCAACACCTACAAGATCTCCACCAAGCTTTCTCGAAACTACAATACCCGCATGAGGAAATAAGGAAACAGATCAACAGAGCCAGATGTGTACCCAGAAGCCTGCTGCTGCAAGACAAGCCCAAGAAAGAAAACAACAGACCACCACTGGCCATCACCTACAGTCCTCCGTTAAAACCTCTCCAATGCATCATCAGTGATCTACAACCCACCCTGGACAATTATTCTACACTCTCACAGGCCTTGGGATGCAGGCTAGTCCTCGCCCACAGACAACCCGCCAACCTCAAACATATTCTCACCAGCAACTACACACCGCACCATAGTAACTCTAACTTAGGAACCAATCCATGCAACAAACCTTGATGCCAACTCTGCCCACATATCTACACCAGCAACACCACCACAGGACCTAACCAGATCAGCCACACCATCACCGGTTCATTCACCTGCACGTCTACCAACGTAATATATGCTATCATGTGCCAGCAATGTCCCTCTGTTACATACATAGGTCAAACTGGACAGTCCCTACGAAAAAGGATCAATGGACACAAATCAGATATCAGGAATGGCAATATTCAAAAACCTGTAGGAGAGCACTTCAACCTCACCGGACACACCATAAAAGATTTAAAGGTCAGCATTTTGCAGCAAAAAAAACTTCAAGTCCAGACTACAAAGAGAGACTGCAGAACTGCAATTCATTTGCAAATTTGACACAGTCAGTTTGAGACTGAATAGAGATTTTGAATGGCTAGCTAACTACAAAAGCAGCTTCTCTTCTCTTGCTATTCACACCTCCAGTTCAGCTGCTAGAGGAACACCTCACCCTCCCTGATTAGAGATAACAAGCTGGTTCAGCCTCATTGGACTAACCTTGTTATCTCCCACCTGGTTCTTGCCTCCCTATTTATATCTGCCCCTGGATACTTCCACTGCATGCATCCGACAAAGTGGGTATTAACCCACGAAAGCTTATGCTCTAAAATTTTAGTTAGTCTTTAAGGTGCCACAGGACTCTTTGTCACTTCCGTTCATACCAGCATTTTTCATCAACAAAACTTTTGTTGTTTGGGGAAGTGTGGTTTTTTTCACACCCCTAAACAACAAAAGTTTTGTCGTTCAGTTTCCAGTGTAGACAAGGCCTTAGGTGCTACTACAATGGCTATATGCCACCTGATGATTTCCCAAAGCAAGAAAATCCTTGAGGGTCTAGAGAAGCCAGACTTAGGTCTGTTTTCTCCCACCGAAACAGCACAAAGCAGCCAGAGCAGTGTTAAGAATTCCAGAGTTGCCAAAACAATGTTTTTTCTCAAATTACTGATCAAATACACAGCTGACTAGAATACATATGCAAAATAGTTACCCAGGTCTCAAACCAACAAACAAAAGGTGATCCACTTCCTTTCTGTGCGTGATGGTGTCAGCATCTGGCTAAGTAGACAAAAAGATTATTTTCACTAATCTTTGTTCATTTTAGTAATCTCAGGTGTTACTTGTGACAACAGGTAAAAAAAGTCAGACAATGTGATTTTTAAGTTGATGGTGTTCCTTTAAATATTAAGCAACAAATAGCTGAATTCCAAACTTCCCTTGCAATTAATAGAGAAAATAAATATGGCATTGCAGTCATGATTGAATGACGCTAGGTAACTAAAGAGAACGAGCTACCTAAAGAAAAAGCAGCAAAAGGTTCTCCATGCATTCAACTAGAAAGTACTCACAAGTCCTCCTTTCCAGTAACTCCTGGCTTAATGGCTTTTATTCTACTGCTCAGCTAACGCAAGGGATTAACAATGACAAAATGTGACTGGTTGAAAAAAGTCACAAGGGAACGTGATCAAATTCACAACTCCAGCTTCCCCTCACCTCTTACCCAAAAAGGAAAAAATAAAAAGCATGGGCCATAGCTGTCACTGTAGTCATGATTAGACTTCGCACGTGGATTTGAGCGGACTCATTGGACGTTTAGTTGCCTATAAATGTGGGATCTGATGCCTATAAATGTGGGGTCGCCATTACCTCTGCTAAAGGCAGAGCTGTTTCCCTCCCAGGAGCAGGTAGCTCGTCAGATCTGACTTTTGATTTCATTCACCCCCCTTGAGCAAGCCAGGACAGCCTGTTCCAGGCATCCCCGCGAGGTGAGAGCAGCTGGCGGCGTGGCACCACCGCGGCAAGAATGAGAAGCGGGGGGCGGTCAGTGGTGACTCATTACAACCCCAAGCACCATGTAAGGCAACGCCAAGGTTCCCGGGGACGCAGCCGTTACGGGGCAGATCTGTCCGGCTGTCTCTGGATGTGGGCGGTGAGCAGGGATCTTGCTCCCGGGAAGCTCGTTGTAGGAGTGTTTTGGGGGAGAGGAACGGGGGGAGGGTTAAATCCGTCTACAAGCGGGAACCCCCCACCCCGCCAGCACTGGCCAAGTCAATGACGCTGGCGCTACTGCCTCTCGCCATAGTATAAACATTGCATCATGCACCACGCCGCGGCGTAAAATGGATCCCCAGCCGCGGGAGCGTGAATTGCAGCAGCCCCCGCCGCGGGAGGGCACCACCCACCCGCCTGCTGCAGGGCGGACAGGGCAGCACCCCCGCGGGATCGCACCCGGGCACACACCGGCTGGCAGAGACCCGCGTGGAGCCCAAGGCTCCGCCGCATCCGCGCCAGCCCCGCGGCAAGGTGAGCAGCCGCCCGCGGGGCAGAGAAAGGGCAGCGCAGCGCGGCGCATCCCACTCACCCTGCCTGTGCCCGGCGGGAAGGGCGGCCGCGGCAGCAGAGGGGCCCGCGGGAGAGAGGCGCCGTCCCCAGCCGGCGATCTCCGGAGGAGGCGATGCAGGTGCTGCTGCGGGAGGGGAGGGTGCCGCTATGTGCCGGGCAAACGGGCGGAGTTTCCGGCTCTCTGTGCACCGCGCCTCCTGCCCGGCCCGCGGCAGCCCAGCCCAGTGGGAGGATCGGCGGCTCCGCCCCGCTGAAGGAAGGAGAAGGGGAGGGGCGGGCGTGCAAAGAGCCGACCGGGGAGTCCCCTTCCTCCTCCCTTCTCGCAGACGGCGGCATTGTGGGAGCTCGGCTCCCCCCTGCGAGCGCCTCGTCGCCCGCCCGCCCACCGGGGAACAGACCGAGCGCGGCAGGATCAGGAGGCCGCAGTGGGGCCGCGCGGCGAGCGGGGCTGAGCGAGGACAGGGTCTGGGGCGGGGAGCAAAGCCCGGATCGGGCGGGTTAGTGCAGGGGCTTGGGGAGGAGGAGGGCGAGCTCCGGGCGGGCAGCGCTAAATGGAGCAGGCGCCGCGGTGGGAGCGCGGGCTCAGCCCGCGCCTACAAAGGGATCCAGCCCGCGTGGCCCGCCCCGCGCCGGGCTATCAGCACTGGCCAGATCTGCGGGCCGGGCCGGGACAGGTAACTGCAAAGTGTCTCCGCCTGCTGCTGCCTCATGTAGCCCCCGAGAAGCTGCTTCTCTCCCGCATGGCGAGCTGGAGAAACCCAGGTAGCGAGGCTGCCCGTTTAGAAGAGCCACTGCCTGCATTTTAAAGGTAAAAATGTAACTCCCCGTCGCCCCCATTTCCATGGTGCCCCCCAAGAAAACCCATCTGCCCCCAAAGCTCTCTACCTCCAAACCCCCCTGCGGCTGTTAGCACCTGCTGGACAGAGATCACACACGTACAAGCCTCCAAAAGCGTGTGTGTCTCACCACCAGAAGTTAGTTTAATACATTACCTCACCCACCTTATCTCTGTCTCTCACATGCATTCTCTCCCACTCACGCCTGCCCTTCTGCATGCTGCCAGCTGCTGTTCTCCGCTCCAGGGGCTAAATTCTGTTATCAGGTGTGCGTCCGCAATCCCATTAACTGCAGTGAGGTGGTACATGGGCAACTGGGAATGACTGGCTGGACACGGTGCAATGCATCAGGGTCCAGTGCAGTCCTTGGCTGTATAAACAGGAGTAGGAGTTGAGGTGATTTTTGTCTTTATAGCACATGTGTGAGATGGATATTGCAATACTTTGTTCCATGCTGGGGTCCATAGTTTTAAATGGATGTCTTAAAGTTGTAGAAGGCACAGGAAAAAGTCACAAATATGATTTGAGAACATGCCTTACAGTGAGAAACTTAAAGAGCTCAAGGTGGTTAGTTTACAGAAAAGATAGACACTAATCAAGTCAATTGTCAAAGTATCTTCATGGGAAGATAATACCAGATATTAATGGGCTCTTCAATCTAGCAGAGGAGGGCATAACAAGAATCAATGGCTGGAAGCTGAAGCCGGATACTCAAATTAGACATTAGGCACAATACTTTCAACCATTGGGACCAACCAACTACCAAGGGAAGTGATTGATTCTCCATCTCTTGACGCCTTCAGATCAAGACTGATGGCTTTCTGGAAGTGATGCTTTAGTGAACACACATGTTATTGGGCTCAGTACAGGACTAACTGGTGAAATGTAATGGGCTATTAAATACACTGCTCTACAACCAAAATGTTTCTGAAATAAATGTAGTCAAACTTTACTAATTCTGGGTCACTGAGAACGAAAATGATGCTTAAAATTGTTGATTGGCTCTAGTTTTCAAGATATGCTATTGGGTCAGTATATATGACCCTTGACATGGGAATGGCGGAGGATAAGTGAGTTATAAAGGGAAGGGATCTCAATTTAAACCAGAAATGACTAAAATACATCTTTGACTGGATCTATGAATAAATCTATGACTGGGTTTGGACAGTACTTGCTTTTTAGGCAAAACAATGAATGATGCAATCTGAAGCTGGTATTGCGTCATACGTGATATGAATTGCATCATGTTATTCCTAGAAGTCATGGATGATGCAATCATAACAAAGCTTGCATCACTCTGCTGAACAAATTGCCCTATATCAGCTCTAGAAATCATACAGTGTAGTGCTCTCTTATTTGTCAGTGTTTGATTTTTGCAAAGGGATGCATTTCTGTTTAGCCAAAGTGAGCAGAGATGCCTCGTACTTGTGTGAACAGTGCAGATAATTTCTGCTATGCTTGTGGTGAAGTGACTTGCATCACAAAAGCGCAGTATAACCACTCCGGTTAAGAAAGCCTATCACCTTTATTTTGGCTGCAAAATTGGAGATCAGGACAAGAGGTGGGCCCCACACATATGCTGCAACACTTGTGCAACAAATCTTCACCAGTGGTTGAACAGGAAAAGGAAATCTATGCCTTTTGCAGTGCCAATGATTTGGAGAGAGCCAACAGATCATACCAGCAATTGTTACTTCTGCATGGTGCCTCCAGTTGGGAAAGGTGTGTCAAAGAAGAAAAAGTGGACTGTGCATTATCCAAACATTCCATCAACTATACGCCCAGTACCCCACGGAGAAGGACTGCCACTTCCTGATGCACCAGAATCACTCTCACTTGAGTCAGATGAGGAAGAGGATGAAACTTCTGGTCCTGAACCATCAATATCACAGGACCCACATTTTCTCCCATCCTCCTCCTCTGAACCACACCTCATAACACAAGCTGAACTGAATGACCTTGTCAGGGATTTGGAACTACCCAAGAGTAAGGCAGAGCTGTTGGGCTCCAGACTACAGCAGTGGAATCTCCTGGCAGGTGATGTTAGGGTTTCCATGTTCCGTGACCGTCCAAAGGATCTTGTCCCATTCTTCTTCATGGAAGGTGATCTTGTAGGCTGCAACAACATCGATGGTGTGATGGCAGCCCTCAACATCGTTCACGATCCAGATGAGTGGAGACTCTTCATTGATTCATCAAAGACGAATCTTAAAGCTGTTTTGCTGCATAATGGCAATGTTTTGCCATCAATTCCAGTTGGTCATGCAGTCCATATGGAGGAAACCTATGACAACATGAAACAACTTTTCAGGTGCATAAACTCTGACCAACATCAGTGGCAGCTTTGTGGCGATTTGAAAGTTGTTGCTCTCTTGCTTGGTCTGCAGACTGGATACACAAAGTACTGCTGTTTTCTCTGCAAATGGGATAGTCGTGCAAGAGATTCCCACTACATCAAGAAAGACTGGCCACTCCGACAGTCATTGGAGCCTGGGAGGCAAAGTGTTCAGCATCCACCACTTACTGAATCAAGGAAGATTTTGTTACCACCCTTACACATCAAGCTGGGTCTGATGAAGAACTTTGTCAAGGCCATTGACAAAACACAAGCAGCTTTCAAGTACCTCCGTGGAAAATTTCCAAGATTAAGTGAAGCTAAGATAAAGGAAGGTGTCTTTGTTGGTCCTTAGATTCGTGAACTTTGAGACGATGCATTTGACCATGTACTGCATGGCAAGGAAAAGACGGCATGGAAAGCCTTCCAGTCGGTGACAATACATTTTCTCGGAAACAACAAGGCAGACAACTACAGGTTGGTGGTGGAAAACCTCCTCAAGGCATACAAAAGCCTTGGTTGCAACATGTCACTAAAGATATATTTTTGCACTCTCATCTGGATTTTTTTTCCACCGAACTGCGGAGCAGTGAGCGACGAGCACGGCGAGCAATTTCACCAGGACATTGCAACAATGGAGAAACGCTATCAGGGCAAATGGAGCCCATCAATGCTTGCAGACTATTGCTGGACAGTGACAAGAGATGCTCCATTTAATGAATACAAGAGACAAGAAGCGCTGAGTGGACACTGAATAGGACTAAACTATGTACATAATAGTTTTTTGCCTTTTGTTTCATAATACATTTTATTTATATAACCCTTTAGCTGATTTTTAAAGTGTTACATAAACAGGACAGGTGAAATATTATGTAAAGCAACCATAAACACGTGAAAAGACCTAGGTTTCCAATTTATGATTAAAACTCTACTATCTACACAATATACATACACACAAAATGTAAAAACTTAAATATCTTAGAAACAGTAGCCAATCAGTTGTTTTAATTGTCATATTTGAATTCAGCACATCAAAATACATAATAAATACCACATTTTATCTCTGAAGCAGACTACTTCTAAAAAATTGTAGACCAGTGATACAGGAGGTCTGAGTAGATGATCTAATGGTCCCTTCTGGCCTTAAACTCTTTGAATCTAGGAATTTGATCATGTCTTTTTTTTTATGATGATTGGCTATGGATTGGACTGAACTGGTACGTTGTTGAATGAGTCTTTATTCAGTATTATGCCATACTCTGGTTCTTCCATTTGTTTTTGCAAAATGTAAGCTTTTGTTTACTGAAAAAATTAAATTTCTAACCTTTGTGCCTGTTAAAAAACCTTTGCAATGTGAACCTATGTACTGTGCACTTGCTTTATGCACAGACAGCCAGAAACTGTAGATCTGAAATGTGAATTATACACCTATATTTCCAGATGAAGTTAATTCAGAAGCCTAATGATGACAAAATGTTGCAATGGTGAACAATTTTGGTACCAATCACTTTATCAAACAAATTGTCTTAAATCAGTGGAGCTGTGTTGCCAATTTACACTAACTGAGGATCTCTGTTTTGAAACAGAAAGCAAACAACAAAAATATAAAGCTTGCTTTAAAATCTTTTCTGTGCTTTGGGTTGCTGGTGTTGATGTAATCTGGAATGCCCATTAAATACATATAGAAAAATACCAGGAAAATCTGAGTAATTCCTTGAGAGCTCTGTTCTATAAACCAGGATAACAGAGCTTCTGGTGGGATTTTGGCACCATAATGCAAAATGTTCCTTTTTGATATCATACAAATTTAAAGCAATCCCTCCTCTCAAAATCCTTAACCTTCTCTTCTCATGTCCGTCTGTCTCAGGTGGAGCAGCTCTCTAAGGAGCACTACCCCAAAGCCCCCTTTGAAGAAGTATTCGAGTGACCCTCCGTGAAGTGCTATCTGAGCAACTCATTCTGAAACCTACTTGCACCTTCCCTTTTAAAGCGCTTCCTAAACTGCAATCCCACAATGTTAAGATGTTTACTGTGGGTGGGCAAAGTAGCTCACTATAGATTTTTCATCATTTACATTGGAACTGCTTTATAAAAGTAGCCTAATGTATGTAAAGCTACAGTCCATTTTGCTCCATATAGATCATTGTTACAAAGGATCAATTCACTGTCCTTACACACAGCTCAGTGGGACTGGTCACATAAATGAGGTAGGTAACAGCCTGAGAAAATAGCCCTCAATATGGACTTTCTGAGAAATTCTCTTTTGTTGCAGACACTTCAGTAATAGTGACCTTCTCATTTCTTTAGACATCCAGGAACTCCAAATACGAAGAACGATAACAAAACATGATTCAGGATTTCCCCTTTTCACTGTATTATGAAGAAACTCTCTTTCCTTCTTAAAATCATTCATTGCATGAAATTTTTTTCAGAAGTTGGTCAATAGCTGCTCTGGAAAGGAGTGATATTGGGTTCTAGTCATTTGAATGTGTGTACATAGTGGAGAATAAACAAAAATGGTTTCTCTTTTTTATTTTTATTTTCTCTAACCTTAACGTGCCAGATTTTGCCACCCTGAATCAGGTTGAGTGATATTTTGCAATACAAAGCAGACCTATTGAAAGTAACAGGACTATGTGCAAAGAACTGTGCAACTCATCATGATTAAGAATGGCAGAATTAGGCCCAAAGAAGATTGGTAATGCTGCTATGAAACTTTTATCCATAAAATAATAAAGATTATTCACTGTACTGTGATCTGAAAGATCTCTCTTTTCTCCCTGTTTTTCTTTTTCAGTCCCCATTATTGCTAACACTAAGTAAACTCCAGTCAGAGGACAGGATGGAGACTTAGAGATGTGGTTAATGACGACTGTGTTTGTCCTGTAGCCATGCTGTGTGTGGAACCCTTACAGATTGTAGGGGGAATTCCCTTTGTTGAAGGGCTACCAGGTTGACATTTAAAAATAAACAGCAAGGGACTGAAGATTGTGTGCTCTAAAGGTGCATTATTATTGTTCTGGTGGGAGTCACCAGATGGCAATGATACTCATCTTTTTACGAGTTCTTTTCTGAACAGGTGGGCACTGTTTAGTCTGAAAAAATGCTGTAGTGTTCATTTTGCATTGCAGGCTCTTGAGCAAGCTGTGGCAAACACTAGGAGAATATGATCTGAGCCTTAATCTCTCTCACTAGAGAGAGCAATTTTTGGTACATCATTGCTCTCTGATAACCAGGCACTGCTGCTGGGGCAGAGATTTCTGAAAGGGGTTTGCCTGTGTGCCACTTGTGATGACCTTTGATCTAGGACTGTTGTATGTATGTAAATAAAACATAATGCACTAAGACTATTCCCAGACTCCCTAAGAGACTGACTTGTAAAGCCATGACATCTGCTAACACCCAGACAAGGAGCAATATTATAAACTGGCTTTGGAATTTTTATTACATATGTACATTAATCATTTCCTGCAGAAAAAAGGACTAGATGGGGCTGAGCCCTGTGCAATAGTAGTAGAGAGAGAAGAAGGCATGAAGATTGGGATTTGAAAAAGCACTCGACGGCACAGGCTCCCACCTCAGTCCTTGCATTCCCGGCATACTAAATTTGAAAGCTTCTTGTAGCAACAGCAGCTACTGTACCCGAGCTTCTGTGAACCACACACACAAACATACACATGAGCCAACAGATCTTGACTAGAGCAAGGGAATATATACTGCACCCCTCTTAAAGGCTATATCAACATCCACTGTTGTGTGCATGTATCAGATATAGATCCATTGCAAGGAACCACACCCTGAAAAGAGCCCAGGGGCTGCACCCTTCTTCCAGTTCATGGGCTGGAGTTGTAGCTGCGAGTAGGCTACAGTGCATCCCAACAGGCTGCCCGTGGGTTGAAGGTTTGAATTCCATTCCCTCCATTCCACCTTTAGCATTCTCAGCACGAAGCCCAGTTACTCAGGTTTTGTGAGAGAAAGGTGAATTACACCCTAGCCGCACTTTAAATCACCCCTACCTTTCTCCAAGCTAGCAACCCTTGTAGAAATAACCTGTCACAAATAAGGTTATTGGAAAATAATTCAGAGATGGGAAATTTCCATTTCAGTAAAAAGATCTTTCCTGCTTTGGCTGCAACTCATATTCTCGTGTTTCACCATTTCTGATTTATTCAATTTCTTTCGCTTTGCTCCTGACTCGATGAAAGCAAGAATTTAGTAACAGAATGTAAAATCTGATGTAATTAGAATTGGACTAATGGGCACCTTTAATTCTGACAAGGGATTTTAACGCTTGCAGGCCATATTCTGTACTCCCAGCACTGTAAACGTGGAGTGCCTCCATCGAAGTTCATGGAATTACTCTAGATTTACAGCAGTAGAAGTAAAAGAATAACCATGGCCTATACACTGAAATAATTTTATCAGGATAGAGATTCCTAGAATGTGCTCAGCCAAGGCAGTTTGAGGGATATTGTAATATGAACTTTTTCGTACTACAGTGGAACCCCACTATAACACGACAGACGGAATCCAAGAAATCCCATCGTGCTAAATGCGGGGTCATGTTATAGCAGGGTTCCACTGTATTCAGAAGCTAGGGGTTTTCTGGAGCAGGAGGGCGAGAAGCCCAGGGGCTGGAGGGAGAGTCACTCCTGCAGCAACCAGGGCATGGATCCCCACGCTCACCAGACTCACCCCGCGCCCTTCGGGGACAGAGTCAAGAACCCCGGGGGCTCGCCAGGGCTGAAGGGATCCCAAATGCCCTGTGCCTGTCAGACTTGCCCCATAGCTGCCGGGGCATGGATCCCCCGCCACCAGACTCACGCCGCAGCTGCCGGGGACAGAGTCAAGAACCCCGGGGCACGCTGGGGCTGCAGGGATCCCAAATGCCCTGTGCCCGCCAGACTTGCCCCACACCCACTGCAGCTGCCGGAGCACGGATCCCCGTGCCTCCAGACTCGTGCTACAGCCACCATGGCATGGATCCCCTCACCGCCAGACTCATGCTGCAGCCGCCAGGGACACAGTCAAGAACCCCAGGGATGCACTGGGGCTGCAGGAATCCCAAATGCCCCACACCCGCCAGACTCGCCCTGCACCTGCAGGGAGCCAGACGTGCCTTGCGTTATAACGGAATTCGCGTTATCGCGAGGCGCTTTATAGCTGGGTTCCACCATACTTTAGAACTGTGATTTTTGTTCTTCTGAAATCACCATCTGCAGTCCCATCCTTTTCTCATTCTATAATCTTTTCTTAAAACAACTGGAGCTAAAATTCTGGTACTCTTTTGGATTGGCCAGCTTATTAAAAACGTTCTTTTACCATCCTTTCCTAATCACATCCTGTCACCTGTTGAAGTGCTTAGACAAGTTTTCTCATTCATCATCTTACAACATGACTTTGTTCTCCAGTTAAGATTTATTGGGCTGTGGTAGATGGATGCCAGTGTTTATCTGGGGGGAAATAAAGTGATGACCTTACTGGAAGATATTTGTGTAGCTCCCGTTGCATGCTTTAGAAAAATTACTACCAATGAAAAAATATTTTTTGTACTTTTTGTTCTTGAAAAATAGTTCTGGGCAGAGCTGCATTGCTTGTTCCTAGCTATGAAGTGATGGGAGTTCACAGGCCAAGAAGCCCCACAACTTGCAGTGCTAAGATAGTTTGAAATGCTTTAGGACAAGTTGATAGGAGCCACTGTGGAAGCTGTATTTTCTATATAATATATATGTGTATCATTGGCATTTTGCAGTTGAAAAACGTGGAGCACAGAGTACATATAGGTAGACTTGTCACATATTGCATTGAAGGATAGTTTTGGTTATTTTAGGGAATGTTGATAATTTTTAGTGAGGTTTTCAGATATGCAATTAAAGCAAATTAGGCAAAACAACAAAAAATGGAAATAAAATAAGCATGTAAAATTTCACCCAGTATGGCACAGACAAATACCAATCACATATTCAATAGTAAAGATGATATCCTAGTCCCACAGAAATAAATGACAAAACTCCCATTGACTTCAATGGGGTCAGAATTTCTGTCTAAATTTATGCATTGTGATTTCTCTTTTCTACTTAGCGTGGGCTTGATCCTGCTTCCACTGCAGTCAGCTGACAATCTCCAGTGTGGCAGGGTTATATTCCATAAACTCTTTTCCCAAGCAGACAAGAAGCACGTGAGAAAATATCATTCACACCCTTATTTACATTAAGATTCTAGGGAAGCCAACAGATCTCATTTCCTTTCTTTGAATGGATCAGCGAGCCAGCCCGAGGATACCCCTATCCTCAGTGCCCAGGATAAAACAGCCCTTTAGGGCACCTCCCATATGTACCAGCAGGATGGCTAGAGATCTGGAAACACAAGCAGATTATCCTCTCTCTCTCTCCTTTTATTCAGTGCCTGAACACTGCTACCAGATCCATGGACCAGCAATCTTAGCTTAAGAGATCCTTGCTCTGGCCACTCTCCTTCAGTGTGTACACTCCCCCTTCCCCTATGAAATGCTGCAACAGACCCCACAAAGCAAGCGCATCACCATGCATTGCCTAATTTCACAATCCTCCCCACAGCAGGGTGCTGTACCTGTGAGGCCAATGTCCTGGCAATGTCATCCTTATTGCTTGTGGCTGAGTTGCCTGTAAAGTGATGAGTGTCCTCTTCCTTGCTTCCAGATCCTGCTTTCACAGGTGCATCTAGATCAGGGGTGGGCAAACTACGGCCCACAGGCTGAGCTCCTCCTAACTGGCCCCTGAGCTCCAGCTAGCGAGGCTGCTTCGGCCCCTCCCCCGCTGCCTCCCTCCCCCACAGCCTCAGCGCACCACATCAGCAGCGCTCTGTGGGGGGAGCGGCATGACAGCACCAGACATGTTGTTCTAAGCGATGGCATGTAAAGAGGGCTGGGGCAGGGAAGGGGAGTTGGATAAGGGGCAGAGGATCTCGGGGGTGGTCAGGGAACAGAAGGTGTTGGATAGGGTGTGGGAGTCCCAGCGGGCCTGTCGGGGCATGAGTGTGGTGTGACAAACTTCCGACTCTGTATTTGTGGGTCCTGCGCTTCCTGGCAGATTTTGGGGCCTCAGAAACTCATCCAGGCCCCAGAGTGACCTCCCTTTCTCAGTAAGTAGTTAGGGAGACAGAAAGGGGGGAGCCCGGGCCCGCCCTCTACTCCGGACTCCAGCCCAGGGACCCTAATAGTATCAGCTAAGATGGCTGACCTTTTAGGTACAAAACACAATACAATTCCCTGGGCTGCTTCCCCACAGCAGTCCCTGCTTCTTCAAACTCCACTTCACCCTTACCTCAGGGCCTCCTTCCTTCTGTACGATATGTTGTCCAACACTCAGTCTCACCAACAGCATAACTTCCTTCCACAGCTCCTGACACCCACACCCACCTGACTAACTGGGAGGTTTTTATCTGGTTTCAGCCAGTCCCTGATTGGCTTCAGGTGTCCCAATCAGGCTAGCTGTTTCTACTCCTTTCTAGAAGCTTCCTGATTGGCCTGGAGTAGCCTTTGTTTGGCTATCCAGGGAGCAGGGACCTACACATCCTGAGGCTGATATACCTGCCTTCCAGCACTCTCCTATACCCTTCTGGTCTGACTCTGTCACAGTGGCTAGGGGAAGTCAGGGGACAGGGAGCAGGGGGGTTGGAGAGGGGGTGGGATTCTGGGGGGTGATTTGGGGCTGGGGGATCTCTGGAAGGCGTGGTCAGGAGACAAGGAGCAGAGGGCTTAGATAAGGAGTGGGATCTTGGGGGAGTGGTTAGGGGAAGGATAATTCGGACAAGGAGCGGGTGTCAGATGGGGAGTGTGGTCCCAGTGGACTAGTTAGGGTGGGGGGTCTTGGGAGGGGGCAGTCAGAGAACAAAGAGCAGGAGGGCTTAGATACAGGGTAAGGTCCTGGGAGGGCAGTTAGGTTGGGGGGGGGTTCAGCGGGGGCGATCAGGGGACAAGGAGCTGAAGGGGTTGGTTGGTTCAGGAGTTCTGAGGTAGGGAAACCAGGGTGCAGGAAATGGATGGGGGTCAGATAGGGGGCAGGGCCAAGCTGTTTGGGGAGGCACAGCCTTCCCTATCCAGCCCGCCACACAATTTTGAATCCCAGTGTGGCCCTCGGGCCAAAAATTTGGCCCATCCCTGATCTAGATTCTCAGAAGGGAACTTACTGCTGAAGAAGCAGTCTCTTGTGGCTCATCTTCTGCATGTAGAACTCAGGTGCCTGGAGAGGAGAATACTATGATGTTGGTTTTGGAGCCATTCGATACAGCAGCTTTCTCTAACAAGTTACCATCTCAAACCACATCCTGGGGCTTGATCTTCCCTCCCTGTCTCTCAGGCAGGACATTCCCTTTTTCCCTCTGGGAATGAGAATGTATTGGAGGCCAGACTTCCTCTTCATACCTACCCAGGACCTAAGGCTGCTTAACACTCTCCAGCTTCTGATGGTCCAGGCATATAAATGATGAAGCATGTTTTGGTAGATTCACTGAGGGAGAGACTCACCATGAGGGAAGAGCATGCACACTGAATAAATAAATCACGAGCTCTTTGAGTCACACATTACATTAATCCGTTCACTGCTGGCTGAAATGCATGGGACCAATGTTACTCTGAAAAACATGTGCAATGTAGAGCCATCAATGAGAGAGTTCCTAGGGAGGCTTGCAGAATCTGTACCATTTTTTGTGTACGTTGGCAGACACATAATAGATCAGACACTGCAGCACACCCGGCTTTCCCATCATTCATCGCTCCCATGGCTCAGTAGACACAGCTACTTGGGCTGGTGATGGTTCAGCCACTCCCCTTTCCCAAGCCCTGATTCTCTGCCATCGTCACTATAGTGGGCAGAGTCTGAAACCAAGATGAGCCCTTAATGTTTGCATATACATACCTCACCCAGAAATAATAAGTATACTCTCCTCTGATCCATTGATACCTGCCCCAACCCCAACGTGATTCTCCTACAGCTTCATTACCCAGCACCTATTCTGTTGGAAAGCACAGTGTTCCACATCCACTAGGAGAGGTGGAGAAACAGCTCTGAGTGGGGTTATTCGCATAACATCCATCTCTGAGCCATGGCAAATCTTCCTCTCCCTCACCGTGTCCTACCTTAACACTGTTGGGTGTCATGTGGCGTGCAATGGCAGACGCAATCTCCTCTTCCTACCCAAAATGCCAGACCTAAGAAACATCTTCCCCCAGAAGTCCTCCCCTGTCTTGTCCCTGGCTAATCTAATGTCCTGCTCTCATGTCCTGGCTTGGCCCTAGCCCACAAGTCTCTGGAAAACTGCTCTCTTTATTTCTGAACATTGGACTCTCACTTGCTCTTTGTCTGTCTTTCAATTTCATGCTTGCCTGAGTGTTTGGGTTTTTTTTAATTACTGTGGAGGTGGGTTTCTTGGGTATGTAGTATGCAAAGCAGCGTCTGGTGCCTGAGTGACATAATTTGGTCCAATCTTGCCCTGGCACAAGTAGAACAGCAACACCAAGCTGAACATGTGGAAGCCTCTGAGTGCATTTTGAAATCTCAGTCAAGTTGCAGCCAGCATTTTCATCATGCCTCTGTCCTACCCCCTGTGAGCTCTCGACTCCCAGAAAGCTTGAGCGCATAGGCACAGCTAACTAGTTATTTTGAAAACCCCTGATTGCCCAAACACAATAAGCACCCAGGCAAGCTTTGAAAATCCTGGCATCAATTATTCTGTGTGTCAGTTCCTGTAAAAAGGGGATTATAAAAGAGGAGGATAAATACATTCATGTTTGTGAGGCACTCAAATGCTATGTTGGTGGGTCTGATGGATTCTCCCTGGGGTGCCACCTGGAACTGTGGTACCACCAGCCCTCTGACTCACCAGCCTGAGCTCTCTCTCACACTGTGCTTCTGGGACAAGCTGTAGATCACCCCCAGTCCTACACTCACATCAACATTCACACAGGCAGGGACACACCCAGCTGCAATTACATGCAGGCTCCGACCAGCCACTGCATGAACCAACAATAGAGAGGCTATAGCCAAGATAACCCTTAGCCTAAGACCCCAGAGCTGTACTGTCCTGCCCCGGCCAAACCCCCAACCAATATGAATTTATTACTCAATTCACCCCACTCTCAATGTGGAGAGGAATATGCAACAAGCCTGTGTTAACCAAACTGATATTTTTCTCCAGGCACTTCACACAAAGGCAAACTAAAGATAAAACACAAAAATAAATAAATATAGTAACTACAGAAGGATAGATGTTAAGTGATTGTAAGTGATAGCAAACAGATCAGAACAGATTACCTAGCAAATAAACAAAACTGCAAACAGCCGAAGATACTAGATAGATTGGATATGAATTAACAATTTCTCACCGTGGCTGATGATACAACTGCATACAGCCTTCCATACGCAGACTAGAAATCCTTTTAGTCTGGGACCAGCACTTCTCCCAGTTCAGTCTTTGTTCCTCAGGTGTTTCCAGGCGTGTCCCTGTGTGGGGAGTGAGGCCCCTAGAGATGAAGTCCAATCATACCTTACGTAGCTTTAACGTATGGTGGGAATCCTTTGTTCCAAAAAGTTTCCAGCCAGTTTGTGGAAAAATACAAGTACCCAAAATGGAGTTCAGAATCATGTGGTCTGATCTCATGCCCTTGCTGACTCATAGCAGCCATTACTTACAGGCTTGCTGAAATGTTTACAGGAAGGCTAAGCTTTTCCATAGCCCATTGTCTTTGCTGATGGGTCATTAGCACTGTTTAGCTTCACAGTTGTTGTACCTGAAAGGCTGGCTGTGGGTGTTTTCCAGAGTAAACCCATTTGAAATACAGATCCAGAGTCAATATTCATAACTTCAGATCCAAAAATGATACATGCATACAAATAGGATAATCATGTTCAGCAAATCATAACTTTTCCAATGACAACTTACATGACTCATCTTGTACAAATTACATCATAATTATATCATAATCATACAACTATGAAGAATATGGGGTGCAGTGTCACAGCGGGGTTGTCTATTGAATCAGCTAACATATTTATATGTCCCTCATCATCATGGTATCAGCACCTCAGAATCTTCAGTATATTTTTCCTCATAACACCCCTGAGAAGTACAGAAGAACACATAGGGTTAGATCCACAAAGGGACATAACTCCTAGGCACCCTGCTGACTATTGGAAGTCACAGCCTGGACCTAGGTGCCCGTGTTCTCCATGCACTGTACTGCGAGAATTAGGCTTGTGAGTAAGGGATTCTCCGAAGCCAGCATGCTGAGTAGAGAGCTGCCTAAACTAATCAGAAGTGAAATGCAGAGAAAAGGGTTTAAGGCCCAGATCCTCAAAGGTATTTGGACACCTAACTCCCATTAAAATAAGTGGAAGTTAGGAGCCAAAATACCTTTGAGTATCTGGGCCTAAATGATATGCCCACAGTCATACAGAAAGTATCTCTATGTAAATACCTAGATAGATCTTATTTACTAATAAAACACAAAGCAGGAATAATTCCATTGAAGTCAATGGAGTTATGGAGCAATAAAGTAGAAGTGAAAGAAAATTAGTCCTAGAGTCTCTATTATTCACTAATTAGAGGGACATAAAATATATTCTGTGAATAAAATGGACGCAATCATCTTAAGTCACAAGGATATCAAATGAACCGTTCTCCAATGACAGATTTAGCTCACATTTCCTTTAATCACAAAAGGCATAATTATTCTGCCCTTCAGGTTCCTCTTTCAGACCAGTCACATTTTTACAGTATTTTAACAAGTAAGTTACACTGGGAAGGTAAAAGGACACTGATCTCAAATGTATGGTTGAACTTGGACTGCCACTGAGTCCTAGCTCAGTGTAATGTCAGTTTCAACAAAATTTTCTCAGTGATGACATTTTTGATTCATTAATTTGTCATTGAAGACACCGCTCATGGGAGTCCCCCTAGCATCAGACAGGTGGGAACTATCCAAGCTCTCTGGTTTTCAGCTCAGAGAGGTGTTTGCATTTTGGCCTAGTCCCTCACATCCCCATCACCCTCAGCATGTTCCAGTCCAGCTGCAACTGCCTCAGCTCCCTCCCAGTGCCTAGCATCTTCTCAGTCAGGCCCTTTTGGTCTGTGCTCAGCTCCCCACAGGTAGGGGAGGTCTGCACTGCAATCAGGAGGCGTGATCGCAGCAGGTGTAAACATACGTGAGCTCACTCCAGTGCAGATACTATTAGTCAACTTGGGATGCTCTCTTTACTTCAGACAGCTTTGCAATATCCTTTATTTGTGTCTCCCTCAGTCATTTCAGCGCAATTATTTATCGATTGGGGTTGAGATTCTGCTCTAAGTAGTGGCTTCCCTTCAAAGCAGTGGTTCTTTTCCTCTGAGATGTGATAGGTCCAGGGCCGGCTTCTACCCTTTCTTGCTGCCCCAAGCAATAAAAAAAGAGCAGCCGAAGTGCCACTGCCAAAGCAAAACAAAAAATCCCACTGGAGCACACTGCCGCCAAAGCAAAAAAAAAGTCTCGAGCGGAGTGTGCCACCCTAAGAATGGACAGAACGCCGCCCCCTGCCAGGTGCCGCCCCAAGCAGATGCTTCCTAGGCTGGTGCCTAGAGCTGGCCCTGCATAGGTCTGGGGGTTTGTGGCAGCTATGTGCTAGCCTTCCTGCCTGTGGAAGCTTGGAGATATTGCTTCTTCTAGGGAGATTTTTCTTGACTGTGATTCTTTAGGGGTGGTTGCATTGTCTTCGGGTCTTTTATCTGCCTGGACAGTCTGTGATGACCACTGCCTGGCGGGGTTTGGAGACCTTACCTCTAATTTTCGTCCTGGTTTCTGACAGGACCTGGCCGATGTGGAGATCTCTTCCATCTGTGCCCCATTGAAGAGCGCTTGGGGTGTTCCTGGAGATGGAACCCCCCGATACAGCCTTTTGGAAATTACAGCTCTAGCCTCTAGAGTTTTTAAGGAACATAAGCCTGCGACTGGACCTTATCTTCAACTCAGATCTCTCTGTAGATCCTTACAGCTTCACAATACCTAAATCTTGCCAATTCTTTCTCCATAACGTCTCTAAGATTGTCATGTATAGCTGACAAAACCAAGAGGGAATCAGGCCCAACCTGTTTCTTCTTCACTTGGATGTTGCCTTACTCGAGCCGATCTCTAAGGCCTCATGATTAATAATTTAAACTTAATCCAAGATTGTTAAGCCCACAGAAGGAGCCAATTTCCTCAGTCAATTCCAAGGTTCTCTCAGTGGACCACAAAAGGTTCAGGAAATAGAGTAATATGTTTTCTACACTATATATAATGAAATTATATCCACCACATTTCCTGCTGGGATGCCTTGAACTCCAGGGTTATTTTTTATCCAGACAGCCAAACACTGTATTGCCAGAGTAAATGAGAAAAGCAAGAGTGGACAACCTCATCTAATGGATCTAAATAGTTCAAAGGGGTTGACATGATAGATTTCCAACCTGATTTTCTGGGGACTGGATCTCACAGAGACTTAAACTGATCAATTATAATGCAAATTAATATATGGCAAGGATTTTTAAAAGTTACACCCACGCTACCAGATAAAAAATCTTTGCACTATTCAAAAATAGAATTCTTTCTCCATTACAATAATTATCTTGTAGAAATGCAGCATTTAAGAAAGCTGATAGACTGGGAGCTGTCAGCCTGTGGGTTACATATTTGATTGATTATAGTGGATCCATTTTCCAATTACAGCAAAACTGTATGGAAACTACCCTTTCTTGCCACCTGTCTAAAAAGACCCTCTAAAGATAGTTGCAAAAGTTCCGAGTACAATTCTCCTCTACAGTTTTTTAGAAAACTCTGCTCAGCAACCAGTTTTTGTTGACTTGTTGCTTTAGACAAGTTTCACTCTACTTGCTCTGTATGCATGGCAAGCACTGCACCGTATTTCTCGTAATAGCTTCAAAATCAGAATGAAGAACCATCTTTCAAAGGACCCTTCCCAATACGTGGGGCAAACTAACCACAGGCAAGAGGGTGGAATGACTCAGCTTTAAAAACAAACACAGCTGAAGTCGCCCTTAAAGAATCATGCTCATGACAAGAAACCAAAATAAATCAACGTAAGCAAAACTAGAGAGAACAGACTATTCCCCAATTTGCAGGTCATCACAGTCCCATGAACCCTAGGTGTACAGTTGCAATGTTATTTTCCCGTCTCTATCTCCCCACTATCCACCTGCACATCTCTCCTGAGCACCATGGAAGAGGAGGGGGAAGTTGTTCACCAGGAAGTGGGGAAAACCCTGTACCCCGTCACCAGGTGGTGCTGCTTTCAGGGGCAAGGTTGTTCACTTTCTGCACTTAGCACTTAACTCTCATTGAAATCAAACTCCTTTTAATTAGCCATGTCTGTTTCTTCCCGTTCATATATATCCCCTTTCCAGTGCATTAGCTGCACATCGCTAATAAAGTCTTTTATCATTTGATAGGTAAACATTTGGGGCCTGGCATTTAGCCTCCTCTCCTGCTGACTGTTGAGAGGGTGACTGGTAATGAGAAACTGCGGGGCTATGCCCAAGCGGGCAACCCACTATAAAGACTGATGAGTGACTGTTGTGCTTCAGAGCATACCATCACCACCACCACAGCAAACAACATGTTCCTTTAGATCAACAACTCTCTGTGAACCCACACCATCCCAGTTCCGACACCCCACCACTACCCTCGCACCACACAAAACGATAACTCACATTTTGGCCCTCAGATCTTCTTTCATATTGATCTACCACCCCCACATTACCCTTGGGCTTTACACTTCCCACACCTGTAATAAAGATTGAACAATATCTATTGCAGGCTGTAGTGGGGTGGCTGCCACACTCCAGGTAAAAAGAGGTTAAAACAGCCCTGCAAAGGGCTGTGGCTTGGGGAAGGCAGCCCAGCAGAAGGCTGCAACAGAAAGCAGCTGGGGCAGAGCGGCCACAGTTGTGGCTGGGTCAATCAGGGCCCAGATGGCCCTGATAAAAAGGCCCAGAGTTTGGTGCAAAGATAGTGTCTTGTCTGGCTACAGAGGTAAATAGGCCTGGCTGTTGGGAAGCTTAAGGTACCCAGAGTAGGGCAGGGCTGTGGGGAGGCAAGAGGAGCTTGGGGACCTCTGGCCTGGAAACCCCCAGGTTGCAGGGCCGAGGGGACGGCCCAACAAGGGTACTGGGGTTGCAGGGGGAGCCCATGGGTAGACAGAGGCAGCAGGCCAACCCCCCTTGCTGGTGATGAATGGCAATAATACTGCAGTCTGCCCCAGAGAACGGGGACAAGTGGTCTAGACTAAGGCAAGGTGGGGATAGGGGGTGAGGGTTCCCCAGGAAGGGGAGACCCAGAGCTAGACTGGGGGGGTTACTGCAGGGGTGCAGCACCCTGGGTAAGAGGGCACCAGGGTCTGGGATTGACATGGGGCCAGTGCAAGAGGGACTACAGCCTGCAGAGGGCACTCTGGACGCTGGACAGAGCTGATTCCCTGGATGACCAGCAGGAGGCACTGCAGGGTGAGTTGCCGCTTCGCTACACAGGCCCTGAATTTTTCTCTCCCACCTCCAACTTCTTATTATCCCCATCAGTAGGGGACATGTTGCTCTGCATTATGTGACTCAGGTTGGAGGTCAGTCTGGCAGTGAGACTCGGATCTCAGATCTTCATCAAAGGGATATGACTCTCAGTATGAGCCAGGATCTGATTCTGGCCTTTCACCCAGTTATACTGCACCTACATTGCCTCAATTTTTGTTGGCTCTCTAGTCAACTTGATATGTGGTGAGTGTGACAAAGCTCCAAGTCTGTACTTGTGGGTCCTGCGCTTCCTGGCAGATTTAGGGGCCTCAGAAACTCATCTAGGCCCCAGAGTGACCTCCCTTTCTCAGTATAATTGGCAAGAGTCACCACCTAGTGAGTTGCCTTCATCACAGGCCAGTATGGAAGATGGAAAAAGGGGGGAGCCCGGGCCCGCCCTCTACTCCGGACTCCAGCCCAGGGACCCTAATAGTATCAGCTAAGATGGCTGACCTTTTAGGCACAAAACACAATACAATTCCCTGGGCTACTTCCCCACAGCAGTCCCCGCTTCTTCAAACTCCACTTCACCCTTACCTCAGGGCCTCCTTCCTTCTGTATGATATGTTGTCCAACACTCAGTCTCACCAACAGCATAACTTTCTTCCACAGCTCCTGACACCCACAGCCCACCTGACTAACTGGGAGGTTTTTATCTGGTTTCAGCCAGTCCCTGATTGGCTTCAGGTGTCCCAATTAGGCTAGTTGTTTCTACTCCTTTCTAGAAGGTTCTTAATTGGCCCCAGATGTCTTGATTGGCCTGGAGTAGTCTTTGTTTGGCTATCCAGGGAACAAGGACCTGCACATCCTGAGACTAATATACCTGCCTTCCAGCACTCTCCTATATCCTTCTGGTCTGACTCCGTCACGTGAGATACACTCACTGGTTTTTAGCCAACTCGGGATCTGCCTAGATGTTCTCCTCACACCAGACTGTGATTAGGGTACTGACCTCAGTGTCAGACCACATGCTCAGTCAGGCTTCTCCCATTCAGCGCAGGCCCTGTGGGCAGCGGCTACCATGAGAGAATTCAGCTAACCAACAGACATCAGGACTCTTCTCCCAATCCTTGCTTTTCATCTCCATGCTATCACAGCAAAAGTGGCCAAAAATATTAGTTACATTTTTCACAGCGGTCCAGAGAATTTAGATGTACATCTTCCTTTAATTTTAATGGAAAATGTGTCTAAAGCCCTTACACGGCCTTCATTTCATAGATTTGATCTCAGGGAGAGTCAAGGACCTGATCTCACAAACTGTCTGTGTTCAGAACTGACACTGAACTAAAAAAGGTACTAAAGGATTGCAGGACTAAGCATTTAACAAAATAAATTCAACACACAAATAGGAATGAATTGCTAAGAAAGAGAAAACCTGTTGCAGACAATTCCAACAGAAACATTCCAGGATCTTGTCTTAACTGGAAAGTAATTAAGATATTTTGGAAATCAGATTCAAGGTCTCGCATACAAGAATAGATCCCGCGGCTAAGAGCAACAGCCTTGTAGTGCAGAGTAATGCCTACCATCCATTACAAGGTAACAAAGAACAATTTCACCTACAACTGGGCACTTTCCACTTTGCCAAAATCACCTGGACTCGCTTGCTGCTTGCATCCTCACCTCTGCCCCATCACACCATATGCCATTTACCTCTCTCCTCTCCTATCGCATACCTTCACCTTCTGCCCACTCCCAACTCCTCCTCCTTTACTCCTTGCTCCACCTACTCACGTATGATGTTCTGTCTAAATGTTATTTCTTGTCTGAATGTTATGGCAGATCCTCAGCTGGTGTAAATCAGAGTAACTCGTTGAAGTCAATGGAGCTATGCCCATTTTCACAAGTTGACAATCTGGCCCTATGTCTAAACTTGGAGTGTAAACGCTTTGAGACAGGGACCTTGGCTTTTCTATGTTCTATAAAATGCCCAACTCCCTTTAGGTGCTATAGAAATAAAGTATAACACAGCGGTTTTCCTGATGTATTAAAAACATCCATACACAAAGAGAGAGGCACCAGGCATCCATAGGGAAATTCCCTTCTAGTCTGACAGGATAGCTGTCAGAGAATAATTACATGTGGCCACATGATGTTGGTGTGACAGTGCAATTTTCTGCATTATCCAGGGTAAACCTTATAGAAATTTTTAACTCCTTTGAAGTTCATTGTATTAAAAATGAAATTGTTTGTGTGTGATTGGTTTTGTTAGGAACACATGATTCTCTTAGAAGTATTATGAATGTCAAAGAACCGTTTGGGAACAACATGCAAAGTGGGTTTCCTAGTAAGTATTTGGGAGGAGGGGAATGCAAATTCTCCCCTCTCAAGTCAGCCTTTTGAATCTACACCCTGGGGCAAGAGACCCATTGTCTACTGGTTACATTCTCTTGGAAACTCCAGATCAGAGACCCCCACACTGTATAAAGGACAGACTAAACTCATGAGAGTGCGAGTACTGAGCTGAGGTTGTAATGAATTTGTGATCACAAAAAGAGCCCAGTGTGTGAGGCGTTGAAGGACTTCTCACCTGACAGCCCATGCTGGAGTGGGGTTATCTCTGGTAAATTTACAAGCATGTGTGTAGGTTCTTTTATTGTTTTTAATATGTTTTATCTGTAATGCTTTTATCTTAAGAATTAAATGTGCTTATTTAGAAAGAGCAGTGTGGTAACTTATACCTGTGGCAATTACACTGTCTTTGCAGAGAGAACAGGCAGGTCTGCTTAGATAATCTGACTTTGCTGGGGGAAATCACAGTATAGTCAGGGCACTATGCAACCTGGAAATACTCTGCTCAGAAGAGAGAGAGTTGCATGTCTCCATCCAAAAGAGGCACTGCTACAGACTAGGGACAGAATGGCTAGGCTGCAGCTCTGCAGAAAAGGATCTAGGGATTAGAGTGGATGAGAAGCTGGATATGAGTCAACAGTGTGTCCTTGTTGCCAAGAAGGCTAATGGCATTTTGGGTTGTATAAGTAGGGGCATTGCCAGCAGATCAAGGGATATGATCATTCCTCTCTATTCGGCATTGGTGAGGCCTTATGTGGAGTACTGTGTCCAGTTTTGGACCTCACACTACAAGAAGGATGTGGAAAAATTGGAAAGAGTCCAGTGGAGGGCAACAACAATGATTAGGGGACTGGATCATCTGACTTATGAGAAGAGGCTGAGGGAACTGGGATCGTTTAGTCTGCAGAAGAGAAGAAGAAAGTGGGATTTGATAGCTGCTTTCAACTACCTGAAAGGGGATTCCAAAGAGGATGGATCTAGATTGTTCTCAGTGATACCAGATAACAGAACAAGAAGTAACGGTCTCAAGTTGCAGTGTGGGAGGTTTAGGTTAGATATTAGGAAAACCTTTTTCACTAGGAGGGTGGTGGAGCACTGGAATGGGTTACCTAGGAAGGTGGTGAAATCTCCTTCCTTAGGAGTTTTTAAGGCCAGGCTTGACAAAGCCCTGGCTGGGATGATTTGGTTGGGGATTGGTCCTGCTTTGAGAAGGGGGTTGGACTAGATGTCTCCCTAAGGTCCCTTCCAACCCTGATATTCTATGATTCTATGAACAGTGGTGCAATTGGAAGCCAAGAGTAGGTGCTGGACTCAGAACTTTTGCAACTAGGAAAAATGTTTGAAACGGATGCAAAGAAACAAAGGGCTGAGCTGAGGCTGTGTCTGTGCTGGCTGATAAACAGAGAAGAACAAATTCATCCCTTTTGTACTAAACTGAGAGCTGCACCAGAACATAATTGCTATACTAGGTCAGACCAGTTCATTATACCCCAACTCACTAATGTCATAACCCATAGCTAAAAAGGTGTCATGAGACATAAGAACATAACAAGGGCCATACTGAGTCAGACCAAAGGTCCATCTAGCCCGGTATCCTGTCTTCCAACAGTGGCCAATACCAGGTGTCCTAGAGTGAATGAATAGAACAGGTAATCATCAAGTGATCCATCCCCTGTCACCCATTCCCAGCTTCTGGCAAACAGAGCCTATGGACATCATCCCTGTCCATTCTGGTTAGTAGCCATTGATGGATCTATCCTCCATGAACTTATCTAGTTCTTTTTTGAACCCTGTTGTAGTGTTGGCCTTCACAACTTCCTTTGGAAAAGAGCTCCACAGATTGTGCATTGTGTGAAAAAATACTTCCTTTTGTTTGTTTTAAACGTACTGCCTATTAAGTTCATTTGGTGACTCCTAGTTCTTCACCAGGGATGAATGTGTTCCTGTGATTTGAGTCCTTTGCTGCAAATTTTGCCATTGACTTTTGTAGAACCAGGATGTCACCCAGAGGGAGAAAATTGGCCTTCCATGTGCTGCTTCTGCTGTTTAAAACATTTACAAAATAATGCTCTGCAGGAACACATAAGGCCCAGTCCTGAAGTTCTGACTCCATTTTTACTCAGCCAAAACTTCAGGATATTGCCAGCTGCAAATAAAAGCAAACTAAGAATCTGTAGCAGACTAAAATGGATATTTTAGTGTCTCCTTTATTCATAAAAAGAAAATAAACTAAATGAGGGATCCAAAGTTTCTTGATCAACTCAGGAGTCATGTCACTATTTTCATTTTTATGCTGAGCTTCGCTTTTCCATCTTCTCTTCCATGTTCTCTTTCTTCTCCTCATTATGGATCTGGTCCAACTCCTATTGATTTCAGTGGGAGTTCAATCAAGCTCTCTCACTGTTACCCTGTTCTCAATCACCTTTATGTCTCTCCTTGCCGTGCTTACGCTCTTCTTGTTTTACTTAAAGAAAAAAAACTGGTCTTGTGTCGATTTCAGTGCAAGCATCGTTTATCACTTACTCCCTGGAATCGCAATGAAATTGTGAAATCACAATCTCCAATAATATTTGATTGAGGCATTTGAAGGTGAGAAAAAAAAGTCAATAAAGTCTCATTCATACAGAATCTCCTTGGTGTTCTTTTTTCATATTTGCCCTGTGGGATATTTGGCAACTTTGCCCACAATTGCCATAACAAAGTTGACTTATTGCATACCGAACTTTACAATAACACAAAAGGAATTCAAGTGTTCTGCTAAACAAAATATTGCAAAGAAATCAATCAAGTTTCTATTTGCATTTGCTACAATTTTATAACTGGGGATTATGCAGCCAAACCATAAGAAAGGATTAAATTATAAACTATTGAGGAAATAATCTGATGTTTTTGTGAATAAATTGGACCTTCTCTATTTGAGGTTGCTGTTTTGTTTTTGTTTTTTTTAAAAAAAACCCTTTTCAATACCAGTGCTATTTGGAGTTAGAAAAATGCATCTAGAAAAGCCTAGACCCTCATTTACACTAAGACTCCTTTACATGGTTTTAGCCATGGGTGCACATGAAGGCCTTTTTTCACTGTCAGAGCAAGGCCTTTACATAAATGACACTCAAACTCTTTGGGGAGATAAGCAATAACTTTCAAATCCACTGTCAGTGCAAGCAGGCACATGATCTTCATCATTGTGGTTAGTGGCATATATAGCCCACAGTACCATTTCAGTTTAGGTTGATTTCTCTTTTTTGTACAGGACAATTATATGAGACTAAAAGCTCCGTCCTACAACCCTGCCATGTAGCAAACTATCATGGACTAGTTTCATTAGGGATAAAGTTCAATGGGACTGTCATAAGTATAAAGTAGCCTAGAATTACTGTTTACCTGTAATTAAGCTAAAGGTAACCTGAGAGGTGGACAACTGACCAATGAGAAATTCCTCAGGAGACAAAGGATTTTGAGTTTCAGTTTCTCTCTGGTCTCTTCTCTGTTCAACTCGGCTATGGAATGAACCACACCTATTTCTTTCACTGTAACTATAGCTTTCTATCAAGTAAGGTAGTCAGTAAGTTAGTCAGTAAGTTTACCTTCTTTTTATCACTTGGAGGGTTCTCAGGGGTGAGTGTTGGCTGGGTGCTTCTTGATATTGTAAGATTCAGCAGAGTTATCAACAGTGGGAGAAAGTTGCCTCGGGGGAGAGGTTTGGGTTCTTGATTCTTTTGTTGATTACGGTAGATGCTGTTCTATTGATGGTTATATAAGGGATTTATTCCTTTCTTTTTTTCTTTTATTAAAATATTTCTTTTAAGAATCTGACTGCTTGTTTTCCATTGTGTAAGATCCTGGTTTTGGATCGGGCACGTCTCGCAGGATCAGGCGAGGCTTTTCTCTCAAGCTTCCCAGGGAGGGAATAAGTTTGGGGGTTTTGTGAAAAGAGAAAGAGGGGCTTCAAGTGGCCCATGTCCAATAGTTTTTTGAGACATTCTCACTTGATGGTGGCGGCATACTAAGTCCAGACACGGAAGAAGTTGTGTTCTGGGGAAAAACATTTTAACCCAAGCTGGTAAAATAAGTTGGGGGCGGGGTGTTATTTCTTTTTTCATGCGGGTCCCCACATCTGTACCCTAGAGTTCAGAGTGGGGAGGCAATCCTGACATGGTTGGCAGTGGTGGGATGAAATTTTGTGAATCTAAAAAACAGAATTTTGCAGAAAGCAGTTTAAATTTCCACAGTTACTGAGAACAAGCAGTTTTTCTCTAAGGTGAGAATGCTAATGACCTCTCTGCAAGAGCAAAGCAGGCAATTGTGCTGAGGTAAACACCACAGGGGGTCACTCTGGTGAAACTTGTTCTTCAGATTTTGGAGCTGTAGATAGCTCCACGCTTTGTCTTTTTCAGCTGCCTGAGGGCAGAGAGCTGAAGGGTTTTTTTGGAGAGGGTTTTCTCCTGCTGGATAGCAGAGAGTAGCCCAGGTTTGCAGTTAAGAGTTTAATAGGCTCGTTAAGTGCTAGGTAACCATCCCAGGGGTCCCTGAGGAGGGGGAGAAACTGGTCAGTCCAGTTTTCTGAGAATCAGTGTAGTGGGGTCTTTCTCCCTCTGCTGGTAGGATTAACACCCTGCTGCAAGAATTTCCAAGTGATAAGAAATTTTTGTTTAATTTTCAGTTAGTAAGTTAAACACAGAAAGATTAAAATGACAGGTGGTAAGGGCCAAAAGGATTTAGAATTAGCCAAATTCCAAGCTGAGGAGAGACAAAGGGAACATATGCAAGAGATGGAGAGAATGCAGGAAAAACGCTTGGAGCAAGAACTAGAGGAAAAGCGCGCAGATGCTGCACACCAAAGGAATATGGAGATGAAGGAAAAAGAGAGACAGCATGAACTGGAGTTACAAAAGGCACAGGTGGCACAGAATATACCAGCCCCGCCTAACAACCCTTCTCCAGGTACCGCTTTCCATCACAGGAAATTCCCCACCTACAAGGCAGGCGATGATACAGAGGCCTTCTTAGCCAATTTCGAGAGGACCTGTTTTGGGTACAGCGTCCCTGAAGACCAGTATGTGGTGGAGCTGAGGCCGCAGCTCAGTGGACCCTTAGTCGAGGTGGCAGCAGAAATGCCTCAGGCAAACATGAACAGTTATGAACTTTTTAAAAAACAGGCCCGAATCCGAATGGGGATAACGCCCGAGCATGCCCGTGAGCGGTTCAGAGTCCTAAAGTGGAACCCGGACATGGCTTTTCCCCAACACACCTACCACATTGTAAAAAATTGGGATGCCTGGATATCAGGAGCAAAGGCTAACTCTCATGAAGAGCTGTCTTTCCTAATGCAAATGGAGCAGTTCTTAGAGGGTGTTCCTGAGGAAATAGAAAGGTACATCTGAGATGGGAAACCCAAAACTGTAATCGAGGCGGGGGAGATTGGAACCAGATGGGTGGAGGTGGCAGAGAAGAAAAAACCGCCTAGCAGTGGGAGTGGATCCCAGAAGGGACAACCTGGGACCACATCCTATCAGAGGGGGCAGCCCCAAACTCCATCTACATCCCAAGGAAAACCCCAGACACCTCATCGTTCCACCCCACCAGTCTCCAGCAACCAACCTCGGCCCAGTGACCAGTCAGCTGGGCGATGTTTTAAATGTAATGAGCTGGGGCATATTAAGGTCAACTGCCCCAAGAACACCAACCGAACGCTGTGCATTACCCCAAAGTCACACCCAAGGTCCACAGGCCCAGATACCTCACAGATACCCTCAGAGCGAAGGGAAACTGTGAGAGTGGGCGGAAAGAAGGTTACAGTGTGGAAGGACACTGGAGCTCAGATGTCACTTATCCACCAATCCTTAGTGGACCCCAAGTTAATCAACCCAGAGGTTAAAGTGACTATTCAACCCTTCAAGTCAAACTCTTTTGACTTACCTACAGCCAATTTACCTGTCCTGTACAAGGGCTGGTCAGGAACGTGGACTTTTGCAGTCTATGACGATTATCTCATTCCCATGCTGCTGGGGGATGATCTAACCAATCATGTGAAGCTAGCCAAGAGGGTGGGAATGGTCACTCGCAGCCAGGCTAAGCAAGCTTGCACACCTATCCCTGTTCAGGGGCCCAACTGGGTTACCAGAGACCCCGACGATGATGGTGGAGCCAGATTCCCTACCAACGACTGAAACAGCCGTGGAGGATCCAATCCCAGAGACCCAGCCAAAGCCAGTCCCCAGACCGGAACTGGCAAAGCAACCAACACCCAAACCATTGCCAGCGCTGACCCCAGCGCTTGTAACCCCATCTACCACTCCAACCCCAGAGGGCAACCTCGAGCCGGCACTGACAGCAGCAGCTACACTAACCCAAGAGGCTCAGCTGAAGCCTGAAATGCAACCAGGTGCACCAGCGGAGAGCAGTCCACCACCAATGGAAAAAACCCCATCACCTCCATCACTTCCCGAGGAACCCAACCCAAGTCCACAACCCAGTGAGGAACTGATATCTCCAGCAACAAGAGAACAGTTCCAGGCCAAACAGGAAGCAGATGAAAGCCTCCAGGAAGCTTGGACAACGGCACGGAGCAACCCACCACCTCTCAGCTCTACCAATCAATCCGGTTATGGTCGAAAATGGACTTTTATACAAGGAAACTTTTTCTAGGGGACACCAGGAAGACTGGTAGCCTCAGAGACAGTTGGTAGTTCCAGCTAAGTACAGGGTAAAGCTCCTGAGCTTAGCCCATGATCACCCTAGTGGGCATGCCGGGGTGAACAGAACCAAAGACCATGTGGGGAAGTTATTCCACTGCGGGGGGATGGGAAAGGACATTGCTCATTATGTCCGGTCTTGCGATGTGTGCCAAAAAGTGGGAAAACCCCAAGACCAGGTAAAGGCCCCTCTCCAGCCACTCCCCATAATTGAGGTTCCATTTCAGCGAGTAGCTGTCGATATTCTGGGTCCTTTCCCCAAAAAGACACCCAGAGGAAAGCAATACATACTGACTTTCACGGATTTCGCTACCCGATGGCCAAAAGCAGTAGCTCTAAGCAACACCAGGACTAAAACTGTGTGCCATGCATTAACAGACATTTTTGCCAGGGTGGGTTGGCCCCCTGACATCCTTACAGATTCGGGAACCAATTTTCTGGCAGGGACCATGAAAAGTCTGTGGGAAGCTCATGGGGTAAACCACTTGGTTGCCACCCCTTACCATCATCAAACAAATGGCCTGGTGGAAAAGTTTAATGGACCTTTGGGGGCCATGATACAGAAATTCGTAAATGAGCACTCCAATGATTGGGACCTAGTGTTACAGCAGTTGCTCTTTGCCTACAGGGCTGTACCACATCCCAGTTTAGGGTTCTCACCCTTTGAACTTGTGTATGGCCGTGAGGTTAAAGGGCCATTACAGTTGGTAAAACAGCAATGGGAGGGGTTTACACCTTCTCCAGGAACTAACATTCTGGACTTTGTAGCCAACCTACAAAACACCCTCCGAACCTCTTTAGCCCTTGCTAAAGAAAACCTGAAGGATGCTCAGGCAGAGCAAAAGGCCTGATATGATAAACATGCCAGAGAATGTTCCTTTAAGGTAGAGGACCAGGTGATGGTCTTGAAGGCGCTTCAAGCCCATAAGATGGAAGCATCATGGGAAGGACCCTTTACGGTCAAGGAGCACCTGGGAGCGGTTAACTACCTCATAGCATTCCCTAACTCAACCCTAAAGCCTAAAGTGTACCATGTTAACTCTCTAAAGCCTTTTTATTCCAGAGAATTAAAGGTTTGTCAGTTTACAGCCCAGGGAGGAGATGACGCTGAGTGGCCTGAAGGTGTCTACGATGAAGGAAACAGTGACGGTGGCGTGGAAGAGGTAAACTTCTCAATGACCCTCAGACGCATGCAGCGCCAGCAAATCAAGGAGCTGTGCACTAGCTTCACGCCACTATTCTCAACCACCCCAGGACAGACTGAACGGGCATACCACTCCATTGACACAGGTAACGCCCACCCAGTTAGAGCCCAACCTTACCGGATGGCTCCGCATGGCAAAGCTGCTATAGAACGGTAGATCCAGGACATGCTATGGATGGGTGTAATCTGCCCTTCTCACAGTGCATGGCATCTCCAGTGGTTCTAGTCCCCAAACCGGATGGGGAGATACGCTTTTGCATGGACTACCGTAAGCTAAATGCGATAACTTGCCCAGACAACTATCCAATGCCTCGCACAGATGAGCTGTTGGAGAAACTGGGACGGGTCCAGTTCATCTCCACCTTAGACCTAACCAAGGGTTACTGGCAAGTACCGTTAGAGGAATCTGCCAAGGAAAAGTCAGCCTTCATTATGCATGTAGGGCTGTATGAGTTTAATGTGCTCCCTTTCGGGCTGCAAAATGCACCCGCTACCTTCCAAAGACTTGTAGATAGTCTCCTAGTGCGATTGGGAGAATCTGCAGTTGCCTACCTTGATGATGTGGACATATTTTCTGACTCCTGGGCAGAGCACCTAGAACATCTCCAGAAAGTCTTTGAACGCATACAAGAGGCAGGACTAACTGTTAAGGCTAAAAAGTGTCAAATAGGTCTCAACAGAGTGACTTACCTTGGAAACCAGGTGGGTCAAGGAACTATCAATCCTCTACAGGCCAAGGTGGATGCTATCCAAAAGTGGC
This sequence comes from Dermatemys mawii, assembly GCA_007922305.1. Lineage (NCBI taxonomy): Eukaryota > Metazoa > Chordata > Testudines > Dermatemydidae > Dermatemys > Dermatemys mawii. The sequence goes on from ML677348.1 coordinate 10,875,888, forward strand.
CTGTCCCAAAGTCCAAGAAACAGGTCCAATCCTTCTTAGGCTTGGCCAGATATTACAGGCTATTTGTACCACACTACAGCCACATCGCCGCCCCACTGACAGACCTAACTCGAAAGAACCAGCCAAATGCAGTCCAGTGGACTGAGCAGTGTCAAGAGGCCTTTAACCAGCTTAAAGCGACACTCATGTCTGACCCTATGCTCAGGGCCCCAGACTTTGACCAACTGTTCCTAGTAACCACAGATGCCTCTGAGTGTGGTGTGGGAGCAGTTTTAATGCAGAAAGGACCCAATCAACAATTGCACCCTGTCGTGTTTCTCAGCAAGAAGCTGTCTGAGAGGGAGAGCCACTGGTCAATTCCCGAAAAGGAATGTTACGCCATTGTGTACGCTCTGGAAAAGCTATGCCCATACGTTTGGGGACAACAGTTCCACCTACAAACCATCCATGCTGCGCTGAAGTGGCTTCATGGCTTCACCAACAAGAACAAAAAACTTCGTCGGTGGAGTTTAGTTCTCCAAGATTTTGATTTTGACATACAACACATTCCAGGAACTTCTAATAAAGTGGCTGACGCACTCTCCCGGGAAAGTTTCCCAGAATCAATAAGTTAAAACTGTCCTTGAAATATGAGACCTATTCTTAGTTTCATTGTAACCAGTAGTATGTTTAGAGGTGCATGTGTTTGAGTAATTCTGTTTTTTCCTAGAGCTCCAGGAAGAAATCGCACCCAGTGATGTTCCGACACCGTTTGCGATTTGTGGGGGGTGTCATAAGTATAAAGTAGCCTAGAATTACTGTTTACCGGTAAGGGGTTAAGCTAAAGGTAACCTGAGAGGTGGACAACTGACCAATGAGAAATTCCTCAGGAGACAAAGGATTTTGAGTTTCAGTTTCTCTCTGGGTTTCTTCTCTGTTCAACTCGGCTATGGGATGAACCACACCTATTTCTTTCACTGTAACTATAGCTTTCTATCAAGTAGGGGTAGTCAGTAAGTTTACCTCCTTTTTATCACTTGGAGGATTCTCAGCGGTGAGTGTTGGCTGGATGCTTCTTGATATTGTAAGATTCAGCAGAGATATTAACAGTGGGAGAAAGTTGCCTCAGGGGAGAGGTTTGGGTTCTTGATTCTGTTGTTGATTATGGTAGATGCTGTTCTATTAATGGTTATAAGGGATTTATTCCTTTCTTTTTTTTTCTTTTATTAAAATCTTTCTTTTAAGAATCTGACTGCTTGTTTTCCATTGTGTAAGATCCTGGTTTTGGATCAGGCACGTCTCGCAGGATCAGGCGAGGTTGGGGTTTTTTTCTCTCAAGCTTCCCAGGGAGGGAATAAGTTTGGGGGTTTTGTGGAAAGAGAAAGAGGGGCTTCAAGTGGCCCATGTCCAATAGTTTTTTGAGACATTCTCACTTGATGGTGGCGGCATACCAAGTCCAGACACGGAAGAAGTTGTGTTCTGGGGAAAAACATTTTAAC
>ML677348.1:10877375-10945587 GCA_007922305.1 Dermatemys mawii
TGATGTTAATCTATGTAAAGAATGAGTACAGGGCTCAGGATTTGGCCCATTGTTTATATTGTAAATGCACCTGGCTGCTGACAATAACTGCATCTTTTAAATGGAAATATAAACTAGAATAAATAAATGGGAAAGTTCTTAACTAACCTTGAACTCCAAACACCGAACTGAAACATCTCTTCTGCTATAATGTTCTCCAGCGAGAAAGGTGCAGAGTGGGAGGACTATGGACAGCAGCAGTACACTTCTGACACTACAAATTTTACCAGTACAGGTGCTGCTATTGTGATGTGCCTTGACTCTATCTGAGAAGGCCCATGTCCAGAGATGAGAGTATTTCAGGTTCCATGCTCATCCAAGCCTAGTCCTCTCTGCTGAGACCACCTGTGGTTATGATATAAAGTTAACAGCTGCCATAAGGAATTGGATTGAGACCACCAATTCCTGCCATATAGGCTTCTGAAGAACTGTCCGAAAATAATGCTCCTTTTGGTCATACCACCTATGCTAGATTCAGTTGGTAACCTAGATATCATAGGCTCACTGTTCCATTGCCAATATCTCGACCCTAAACAATTCTGAGAACTACAATAGCCACACACTATTTAGAGAAGGTCAATGTCTAAAGTTCACTTCTAACTAGGAAGCAAAAATATGGGTCACCAAATCTCACTCTTCTTTAAACCTGTCTGAACCAAGAATAACTCCACTCATGTCAAGGGCTAAGCACCAGCAGGGTGTTTCTCCAGAAAGCTGTTATCTAGTGTATACTGTATTCTAAAATTTCCAGGTTTTAAGCTGCAGACTTGTCTGACTCCATCCTAACCATACTTTTTGACAGCCTGTTTTTACTTCTTTCAAGAATGTGTCATTGCTAATGCAATCCAGTAATATAATAGAGGCCTCAATATGAATTTTATTCATTATGAAAATTTTAGAACACTGCATCACTTCAAGAATATATCAGTTATGTAACTGACAATGTTCTGAAATGAGTCAGTCTATGAATCATGGAAGATAAAACTAGAAACCAAGTTCCATTACGCTCTGTTCTTTAATAATACAGAATTATTTTTTCTGTCACATCAAATGAACTTATGCTTTAATTCCACTGTTCAGATTTTTAACCATATTTTTTCCCTGAACAAAGCAATGTCTGATATGAATGTGTTCCTAGTCAATTTGTACTGTAACTTGATGTTGCAAATTATACAGAAAATTGAACAGATTGCATACAGACTCTAACATAGATTCTATGTAAATATATTGAGAAGATCAGTTTTATTTTATTTATTTTTATTTACCATTTATATTGCAGTAGTTCTTAGAGGCCTTGATCAGCTCAGGGTCCCTTTGTTGCAGGTACTGTGCAAACGTTTAGTAAATAACAGTTATTGCCTCCGGGAGCTGCAGTCTGAAAGATTTGATAGTGGCTTTCACCTGGAGTGCCATGTTTTCATCTATTTTCTCATTTATGGGAAATGGCAATCCAGCTCAGGTCTTGCTATGAGCAAACTGAAATGCACTGGAAAATAAAGAGCCTGGGTTTCAAAGACCAATTGCACACACATATTAGTGAGCCTCTAATATTAACTCTTCGTGCATGCTCACTTCAGGTGTTCACAGGCATAAGTGAGGTGCCCGCAAATGTATGTTGTGATTACAAATGCCTGGTTCTGATAACTGCTCTGAGCCCTCATAACAACAGAAAGCATTTTTGGACCTTCTGTTGTTGATGGTTTTGGTGGAAAGCTCTATCATTTGTGCTACTGCTGGATGGAAGCATAATGCAAAATAAAGGCATGAATTAATGGTGTGAAACATTTTCAACGACTATTTCATCAAACTCTAAATCATTTTTCAGTTCATCCCTTTTTGTTCCGGTTTCGCACAAGCCTGTTTTTCATTTTCATATATGCTTGGAGAGGAGCTTTTCCTTTGGTGTTGAAGTGTATTCATGTCTGAATGTGAATGTACTCATGCTGGAAATGCTGATCCACCTTATTTATATACGTCAGGCCAAAATCTCTGACTCCAGTTCCCTGTCCTGGGGACAACAGGAGACAAAAATTGGGATTTATTTTCCCTGCTGGGATGACTTCTGGATTCGATTTTTTGCTTGGTTTCAAGTTTGACTTTTTAAAAATACATTTCAAAACAAAACAGAAAAATCAAAATGTTCCATTCTGAAAATGTCAAAATGTAACACTACAGCCTCAAGTTTCTTTTCTGTTTTCTTTTTTAATTGAAATTTAATCAGAATTGACACATTTTGGCTGAACATTTCCGGTTCGACAAAATGGCATTTTCCGATGGAAAGTTCCCAACACACTCTAATAATATTAGTAATAGCACTGAGCAGCACCAGCCCTCCCACACCCATGATGCCAGCTTGTGGTGTGTATTAGGTGCTGCCCTCTGTGCTGCTATTGGTTGCCTGTCCATCATGGTAAAAACAGCATTGTGGAAATCATCAGTACCTCTACCATGACCATCCTCTTCTCTTATTCCACTGGTTTCCTCTTGCCTCCCTGATGTGGTTCTCCAGTCAGGGAACAGAAACAATACCACGAAACACAGATGACCAGTCTTGCATCACAAATAGTACACTACAGATATCAAGCCTTTACTGTGAATGGTTCCTGAGCAATTCAGACACTGAAGTATGTTTGTAAAAACTGCACATTAAACAGTTTTGAATAATAAATCAGGATGGAAATTTCACACACAGAAGAAAGGCCTACAATCTATAAATAAACTGGTTTCAACCAGTAAGTGAACAGAGAACATTACAGCTCAGAGATAACATTACAGTACTTCCTTAGAGGGACCAGTCAAGGATCTGGGCTGCATTGTGCTAGGCACTCTACAAAGAAGTAATAAGAACCAAGATCCTGCCCAAGATTGCTCCCGGGCCAGCTTTGTGACAAGACACGAACAAAACAGACAAATGGGCTGGGGCGTGACACCAAGACAAAAATGAAAAAGCACATTTGGCCTGGTCACAATAGTCTCAGCTCACCACCTGCCTACAATCAGGAAATCCTGCATTCAGACAGCGGGACTGGGGAATGACACAGCAACAGCCTTTCCTTGGGGTGAAGGCGACAGTGATTGAAATGTGGAATAAGAACATAACATAAGAACAGCCGACAGTGGCCAGAGGGAATGACCAGAAGAGGCAATCATCAAGGGATCCATCCTTTGTCACCCATTCCCAGCTTCTGGGAAACAGAACGAAGTCTGGGTGTATGTAAAGTGCACAGCTTACACTTTGAGAATCACTTGTCCTAATCCTCCAGAGCGGACAGCTTCCTGCTTCACGTCTCTGGAAAGTGTTGGAGTCCCACCTGGGAATAAGCCATTGGATGCCACTGCTACACCAACACTGTTCTGGTTCAATACGCCTTTGAGGTAATTTAGAATAATGGACAGAGCGAGAGAGGGAGGAGGAGGCAGTGATGCTGTGCTCCAGACAGAGAGCATGAGGTTTTTCTTATTCCTCTCATGCAGGTGACACAGGTTCTCTAGCAACGCTAGCAATAAAACCATTATATGCAGGTACTCCATATGCAGGAAAGGAGCTAGTTGCAGCCTGGGTTGCTAATAGATCACATCAGCCATTTGACTGGGATTTACAGAGCAGTGATTACACAAGAGAAAGCAGACAGATCAGCATGTGCCTGTCTGAATTTAACTGACAGTTAAATCCTGGGAAAGAGACTGACCTGATGGAGCGATTGATCGAACCTGCGATGGTCACTTCATATATACAGCTATAATCTTTTCTAAGGAAAAATACCCTTTAATCTGTGTCTGTAATTTCCACAAATCATTTTTCTCGCCCTAATAAACCTTATTCTCTTAGGAGACACTGGAAGATCAGAGCGCCACTGTGATCTTGATGAATCTTTATAAGGTTCCGTGAGGTCTGTTGGAGGGTGCTTAGCGTGGGATGCACAGTCTAGTCTATGGATTTTTGAATGCTGTTTGATATTGTGAATTTTAAACATTCATATTTCAACTAGAAAAGTTGATTCCTTCCTCCAGGATTTTTTTTAATAGCTGCAGTACTTTCTACTGCTGCCCAAAAGGTGCAATACCTATATAATACCCATGCTTCTATGAGTATCTGAGACAATACAAATTAGGACACCCTTACAATGGAGGATAATTTTTAAAAAAACAGCTTCGTCAATAAAAAAAACTCTTATCTTGCTACTTGGGCTTCATTTATTACTTTTACTAAAGCCAGAAAGTCTATTATCCTTTAATCAGTACAAAAAATGGGTATTGTTTTGTCTAGAGCTGTGCAGAGAATAGACATTCTGTTTCTCAGAGGATTCTGAAATTTGGTTTAATTCCAATTTGGCATTAAACCTGAAAATTTCAAAATTCTCCATGAAAGAAAATTCTGAAAAAAAAATTCATTTTGAATCAAAATGAAAAATCAAACTGTTTATTCCAAAAATGTAGAAATGTGTCATTGACATTGTTGAAACTTCCCCCTCCCCGCTTTTTTCTCTCAAATGAAATTTGAGCAAAATCATGTTTATTTCAAAGTGTCTGGATTTTGATTAAACTCATTTTCCAGGGGAAAATTGTTCCATCTGAGGTTTTTCCAACAAGATCTAGTTTTGTGTTTATGTAAATGACTGTTGTACACCATTTTGTGTCCATATTTACTGTTGTAGGATTATTCATTTCAATGCTTGCTTTTGTTTGCTACCACCCAAAAATACATTTAAAAACCATCAACACATGAGAGGGATGCAAACAGATTTTTCTTACACATCAAGGTAAATAGGAAACCCAAAAAGCTACTGAAGCTTCAATGCATGGCTTCCTGCCATGGCCTTTCTCTCAAATGTTGCAGCTGTGATCTACTACTCTGCAGCTCTCTTTCACCCCGATACTCAGTATATGCAATAGCTTCTGCCATTTTTAGGACCAAACTTTGCAACTTTCTTGGCAGTTTTTGTATCTCAGGTTCCAGAGCTACCCACTGGCCCTCCATGGCCTCATGACTGGAAGGCTGCTTGGTCTTTTGGACACCACTGTTTTGGTCTCTCCTGGCCCAGTACAATGCTCCACTGATGTAGTGATAGAGGGGGGAAAGTTTGGTTTAGGAATTCTCTTGGAATAACTTTGAGTTCTTGGTGAAAAAGCTGTGAGCTTTTGGTTCACAGAAATGTATAAAGTCACAGCTCCAACAATAGGGATATATATCTGATTGGAGATGGTGACCAGTGGGACACATTAGGTTAGACTGTCAGGACTTAGGCAGTCAGCTTAAATTTTATTATTTTCAGTTACAGCCCCCTACTGTTAGATTTCTGTTGCCGGTCCTCACACCAGACATTCTGAATATCATGCTAGGGCCTTTGGTAGAATCTAAATTAGATTCTATTTGAGCAAACAGCATTACCCTCCTTCCAGTCATAGAATATCAGGGTTGGAAGGGACCTCAGGAGATCATCTAGTCCAAGCCCCTGCTCAAAGCAGGGCTAATCCCCAATTAAATCATCCAAAGATTTTTGCTCCATATCCCTAAATGGCTCCCTCAAGGACTGAGCTCACAATGCTTTGTTTAGCAGGCCAATGCTCAAACTACAGCAGCCGAAGCCTCAGGCCCTTTAAATTGCCACCAGAACCCAGGGCAGCGTAGGCCAGGCAGCGCGGATGGGCTAGCTGGGGCAGTCTGACCCCCTCAGTCCCACCCCTTCCGCCCAACGCCCTGCTCCTTCTGCTCGAAGCCCTGCCCCTTCCGTAAATTAACAAAATAGCATAGAAACTAATTATAAAACAAAAATGAAGAGTAAAAGTGGCAGAAGAAGAATTGCTTCAGCTAGATGGCAGGTGCCACTCAACTCCATCTCGAGCCGCAGGTGGCTGAGAAGGAACTGGAGTGGCCTGGGTCTGTGTCGCTCTGTATATCCTGGTATAGGAGCACAAGGAGCTGTGCAACATAAATGCAGGGCCACAGGCACTCCTAGCAGAAACTTCTCTGACAGCGTGCACAGGTGTGCGCCCATCCTCACATGGAGCACCCAGAGGGACAACAACTTGAAGAAGCATCTGAATATTGATTAGTTAAAAAAAAAATTAGGCAAGACAAAATGCTCCTAAGGCACTTCTACCAAGGCTCATTACTCTGCAGAGTTTTATAGAGATTATAAACGGTTGGCACCATTCATGGTTTCCGTTGACCTAGTGTACGCAAGGACTACCGTTCCTAACTATGTCTCAAGGCTGTGTGGGAACAGGGCTAAACAAAAACTAGCGGGATGTACCTGTGCTCTCACATGGTCCAGTGCTGATATCTGACTGGCAATATTCAAAAACCTGTAGGAGAGCACTTCAACCTCACCGGACACACCATAGAAGATTTAAAGGTCAGCATTTTGCAACAAAAAAACTTCAAGTCCAGACTGCAAAGAGAGACTGCAGAGCTGCAATTCATTTGCAAATTTGACACAATCAATTTGGGACTGAATAGAGATTTTGAATGGCTAGCTAACTACAAAAGCAGCTTCTCTTCTCTCGCTATTCACACCTCCAGTTCAGCTGCTAGAGGAACACCTCACCCTCCCTGATTAGAGATAACAAGCTGGTTCAGCCTCATTGGACTAACGTTGTTATCTCCCACCTGGTTCTTGCCTCCCTATTTATACCTGCCCCTGGATACTTCCACTGCATGCATCCGACAAAGTGGGTATTAGCCCACGAAAGCTTATGCTCTAAAAAAATTTTAGTTAGTCTTTAAGGTGCCACAGGACTCTTTGTAGCCTCTTTTTGTGTCCATGGAATATCCATGAACAGCTTGTGTTTTCCTGGAATGCATTCAAGAATCGGTCACATTTTAAAATGTATTCCCCCACTTCCCCACCTTTATAGCAGAGCACTAACCCTGCTATAGTTACGGTTAAGACCAACTTTTTATTTAAAGCTTGACTGTTCAAAGTGTTCTAAAATCCATACAGTTACTCAGATTGCCTGGCAAGTGGGTGCACCTCATAGGGCATGCAGTTAGGTCAGTGCTTTATATTTGGAGGTCTTTTAGACAAGGGGTTCCTGAGATCCAGGCTCCCCTGAATAAACCAGCTTTTCTTACCATTCACATATGCTAGCAACACATGTTCGCACACAGCCAGAGATCAAACCAGGACTGAGCTCATCACCCCCTGTCTCAGAGCTTGACAGTTACCCCAGGAGAGTGCATGCCACTAATTAGGTCTTTGGGGGAAAATCAGATTACAATGTCATTAGCCAAAGATTTGAGTTCTTCCGTCATGGGCAGAAGCCTCTGAAGCACTTAGTGTCACTCACTGATGGATATGCAAGACCTCTCCCTCCACTATTCCTGAGTTCATACAATATTATCAAGCAGCTGCAGCACAGCAAAGCCCTTGTGAGTGGATTTTTATGGAAACTCTTTTGCCGTGTTCATTGAGTTCTAGTTATAACTCTGACAATTCCTTGGGCAAGTACCTAGTGAACAGCAACCTGATCGGGGAAGTCATTTTTAAATTTCAATTCAGCACGGGTTCAGCAATAAAGAAAGGCTGAAGGAGGGCGAAGCAGCAGGGTAAGATCTCTAGCTCTCCAAAGTATCAAGGATTAGTTGGTGAAACCTGTGCAAGGAATGTTTGCTTTCAAGTAATCGCTTTAGCTTATGTAACTGTTTCCCATTAAATACAGCCCTTCCCCGACCCTAACTCAAGAGAGAGATCGCTGGGCTTCTATATTGGATTTTTTGACTTCTTGCTTGGCTGGGACCAGATGATTTCCCTTTATAAACTTCTCATGCTCTGTTTGCATAGTGGGTTGCCATTATGATTAACAGGAGAAAGTTCCAAAAGGACCTATTCCAAAGCCCATTAAAGTGAGAAGCTTCCACATCCCTTCAGTGGGCATTGGGTCCCGCCCTAAGTCTCCAGAGTGATGAGAACTGCCAGCTTTGTGGTTGGCTTGCAGAGCTGTCACTTGGAAAGCTAGGGTGGGGAGAGGGCAGGTATCCCTGGGGCTAACGGAACCTCTCGCTTTTAGGACAATCGGGGCGGGTGGCCTGGCAGAGCTCCCCATAACCCTTCAAACTTCCCACCAGCTAATTTTCCTGGGAGCTCCCAGTGAGCACCCTAACCCCCAGCTGTATGTCAGAAACAGCAGCCAGAGAACAGACAGGAGAAGCAACCAAAAAAGCCAAGCAGACAGCAAGAGAAGCATTGGAAACATGGTGTGACAGATATAACAATATCCTGGCCAAACCTTACAGAATTAAGATAAACATTATTGAATTAGGTTTAATAGCTTTGGGGTCCATTATGTTAAAAATGCAATTGTGTATGTGTCATTATGGGATTGTATGCCACTTCTCTAGAAGACTAACACAATCTCTGGGTTTGAGCCTGAGTCAGCTGACCTGGGCCAGCTGTGGTTGTGCAGCAGGTCTTTTATGGCAGTCTAAATGGGCATCGAGTCTATCCTTTTGCAGCTGGGCCTCATGACAGACCCATAGTCTACTGACTACCTGCTCCTGGAAACTCCAGATCGAAGACGCCTAACTGCATGAAGGATGGGCTGAGCTGCTTCTGGGGGTGCTAGTTCTCAGCTGAGACTGTTACAAACTAGTGACTACAAAACAGATTCCTTTGGGGGTCGGGGGAGGGATTGGAGGACTCTCCCGCCAAAGCCCATTTTGCAGACAGTTGGGGAGGATCTCTGGTGAGCTTATTAGCATGCAGGTAGGGTCATTTATTGTTTTTAATGTTTTCTCTGCAATGCTTCTACCCTAAGAATAAATATGCTTGCCTAGAAAGTGCTGAGTGGTAATAACTGTTGGCAATTACTTTGTTATGAGCCTCTGAAGAGAAAAAAGCAGGCCTGCTTAGTCAGACTGTCTTTTGCTGGGAACAACAACACAGTGAAGGCAGGGAACTGTTCAGCCCAGAAATACCCGCGTCAGAAGGGAGAGAGACGTGGGTCTCCACCCAGAAGAGGCAATGGGTCGGGAACTGAGAGCTCAGAGCAGGTGCCTTTGCTTGGACCACAGAACGGGAAGACAGGCGCAGTTGTCCTGAACTGTGACACATAAGCCTGAGGGAAAGCCAAGAGAGGGAGCTTTTGAGGCAGAGTGCAGGATGCAAAGAGGCTTAGCTCTACGAGCAAAGAAACTGCCTCTTGTTTGATTCCATCTGTGTTCAGGGGAAACAGAGCTTTGGGTACAGTCTGTGTAAATACACTGAATTGCATCAAAGAAATACTTGACATTAACATATAAATTTCTCTTCCTGACGGAAACAACCCATAAGACCTCAAATACTGGCTAATGGGTCAGGTCAAAAGGGGTAATATTATCAATGATAGAAGAATGTCCTACATTACACATGAGATTTGCTAAAGTGCTTTAACAGTCAAAGGAAAGTTACAAATATTACATCACTATCTACTAGATTCCAGTGCAATATGCTTGCAAAGCAAGTCTTCCTGAGCAAGGGAGCATGTTACAGCTAATCATTGAAGAATGGTATTATCCTCCTGGGAGTTTTAAATGGTCACACTGTTCACATTCAGACTGTATTTCACTCTGCTGGCACTTTGTTCAGACAATGGCAATGGTATCAGGTATAAATCTGTGTCGTTTCAAGTTATGTTAATTTACACAATTTGAGGAATTGGTCCAGTAGCTCTTGCCACTAGAATACTTTGCAGAATACAGACAGATCTAGTCAGCCTCCAGAAGCTTGCAAACATAATTATTATATAGCTCTAAATGACTTCAAGTTATCAACTGTGTTTTATCCGCATAAAAAACAGACAACATGGCTTATCAGGTCACGGGTAGGGTACATATGCCTCCCCCTGAAGCTTGACCAAGGTACTCGCAGTGCTAAAGAAGTTGCCAAGCTTTTCTTAAGTCATTTTTTGCTTAAGAAATCGAATTTGGAACTGACTCAGAGCACCTAGTGCAGTCTTTGAAAGAAACCATAGATGTTTAAAAGAGGATGAGGGCTGATGGGGGAGGAGAGAAGGACCAGAGAAAAGGGAAAAGATGATGCATATGGAATCTAAATGGTAATTCTACAATAGTGCCACTCCCTTCATCCCATTAGCCAGCTACCCTTCCAATAGCAGCGTTTGGGGGCCAACAGCCACTTTGAATGCACTTTACTATAAAGCAGAATTGGGAGCATTTCTTCAATAGCTTCTGGTTGAGTCTAGAGCAGACAATAGGAAGTGAATTAAAGTGACAGATAGGCCTAAGGTGACCAGATGTCCCCATTTTACAGGGACAGTCCTGATTTTTGACACTTTTTCTTATATAGGCTCCTATTTCGCCTCCCTCCCCACCATCCCGATTTTTTACATTTGTTGTCTGGTCACCTTAGTTAGGCCACCCAGTGCTACTAAAAAGCAGGCACACTGCTGGGAGTTATGGAGATGGGTGGAGGGATCTGATACATCCATGGAACCTCACAGTAAGATTGAAAACATGAATCGATTGTGTTTGTGTGACAAACATGAACCAATTGTCGACTGTGCCAAGGATCGGGCCCAACAGAACCTTTGCTCTGTTTATTTTCTCTGATCCTTCTAACAAAGTCTTTTTTCCACCATGAAAGGATATTTTACTTTGAAAGCTCTGTGCTCTAATAGCAAAAATCCATATGAGGCTGTGCCATAATGTAGCTATTGGTCATCTGCACTCACTGTGTTACTGTGGGATAGAGGTCAAAGGACCTACAGTGCAGACAATAAAAACTGCCTGCTAATGCACTCTCTCTTGTGGCTTATTGCTATATATATTAGGTGAAATCCATTCCTGTGCAGAGGGCAAGAACAAGGTCTATGCACCACTTAAGTGAGGCCTAAGTGGTATATAGATTTTGCACTGGTCCTTTGCACAGGAGTGACTTTCATCTACAGTACTCAGAATTTACAGCCTTATTGTCCTTTCAAAGGAATGGAATTTCAAGAATGACAGGTATAACCCACCTCACAGGATTAAGGCACTGGGAGATGTTTCTGATAAGACAGCGAGCATTCCTTTGACATCGGGGAAAGGGATAAATGCACCATTCTCTTGGTGCTATTATTTTTGTCTGGCAGCAGCTGCAACAAAACAGGGGAAAAGCAGATTTCAGAGAGCACATTAAAATCTGCAAGTGGCCCCCAAATTCTCAGAAATGATGGATTTTCTGCAGCTGTAGATTTCTATTACTCCAGTTCATACTCCAGTTCCAGTGTTGTGCAGATATCCTTTGAGGATAAGGAGTGGGAGGTCAGATAGAGAGTGATTGTTTTGTGAAAAGCGTTTACCCACAGGTGATAGGGTGTTTTCGTCTTATTTTCCTGTGTGAGTTCATTTGAAAGTGTAGTGATGGTCTGGTTTCACCCATATAGTTGTTATTGGGACAGCATGAGGAAGAATTTTTGGACAAATGCACCACAAAACCAAATATACTCAAAGTACATTGATGATATTTTCATCCTTTGGACAGATGACCTAAGCCCCCTCATAGATTTCTACAATTTCAAAAACCATCACCCATCCATTAACATTCTAAAAGGCTCCCACACTTGCATCAAATTCCTGGATACCACAACTGGCTTCAACAATAGGACCCAGCCAACAACTATACTGTCTACAAGAAACCCTCAGATCACCATGCTTATCTTCACAGATACAGTAACCACCCCAAACATACCAAGCCATCTGTTCTATACAGCCAGGCACTCAAATACCATTGAATGACCTGATGAGAAAGTCTGAGATGTACACCTTAACACACTCAAAACCACCTTCAAAGAAGGACACTCCAGCAGAGAAGAAGACTGTATCATGGAATACCCTGAGACACCCTGCTTCAATATGGAAATAAAACCCCCTTCAACCGCACCTCACCTCACCTAGTTGTCACCACTCAGTTGTCATAGAATCATAGACTATTAGGGTTGGAAAGGACCTCAGGAGGTCATCTAGTCCAACCCCCTGCTCAAAGCAGGACAAATCGCAAACTAAGTCATTCCAGACAGGGCTTTGTCAAGCCTGACTTTAAAAACCTCTAAGGAAGGAGATTCTACCACTTTCCTAGGTAACCCATTCCAGTGTTTCACCACCCTCCTAGTGAAAAAGGTATTCCTAATATCCAACCTAAACCTCTCACACTGCAACTTGAGACCATTACTCCTTGTTCTGTCATGTGCTACCACTGAGAACAGTCTAGATCCATCTTTTTTGGAACCACCTTTCAGGTAGTTGAAAGCAGCTTTCAAATCCCACCTCATTCTTCTCTTCTGCAGACTAAACAATCCCAGTTCCCTCAGCCCCTCATAAGTCAGATGAGCCAGTCCTCTAATCATTGTTGTTGCCCTCCGCTGGACTCTTTCCAATTTTTCCACATCCTCCTGTAGTGTGGGGCCCAAAACTGGACACAGTACTCCCGATGAGGCCTCACCAATGCTGAATAGAGGAAAATGATCACGTCCCTTTATCTTCTGGCAATGCCTCTACAACCCAAAATGCTGTTAGCCTTCTTGGCAACAAGGGCACATTGTTGACTCATACCCAGCTTCTCATCCACTATAATCCCTAGGTCCTTTTCTCCAGAACTGTTGCCCAGCCATTCGGTCCCTGGTCTGTAGCAGTGCATGGGATTCTTCCATCCTAAGTGCAGGACTCTGCACCTGTCCTTGTTGAACCTCATCAGATTTCTTTTGGCCTATTCTCTAATTTGTCTAGGCCCCTGTGGTGGGTCCGGCCCCACGGCGCCCCTCTGGGGCAGGGGCGGGTCGTGGTGGTGGACCTCTGCCACTCTCTAATCCCCGATTACGGGGCAGCGTGGCCGAATGGCCAGAGTCAATCAGGTTCCCCTCTCTCATGGGTAGCGTGGCTCAGTGGCCAGAGTCACTGAGGTTCCCCTCTCTTAGGGGTGATGCAGCCCAGTGGCTGCGGGGGTAGGGAAACCCAGGTCTGCCCACTCCACCGGGTCCCGACCCAGGGCTCACCTGTTTGTGGGGCTTCCCTGCCCCTAGCTCAGCAGGGATCCACCCGCAACACGCCAAACGTGCGTGTCCCTTTAAAAGTTCCCTGGGTCACTTCCTACCCTTTACTGCTGGGCTTACGGCATCCAGGGGTCTCCTGCAGCGTTCTCCCTCTGGGTCGACGTCCGGCTGGGCTTCTGGCTGCGTCCCTGCTGGGCTGGCCTCTGGATCCCAGGATCCTGGCTGAACCTCCATAGGAGCTGGCAGTATGCGTCCTTCCCCTCCGGCGGTCAGCCCCAACTGAGTAGCTCTGCAGGCCTTTATACTGCTTCTCCAGTTGGAGCATGCCCAGCAGGGCTTCCGGGGCGTGGCTTCCTCAGCCCAGAGGGAAGGGTTAACCCCTGCAGTGCCAGTGCGGGGCCACTCCGCCACGTCACAGTCTCGCTGTATCCTATCCCTACCCTCCAGCATATCTACAAACTCCTCCCAGTTCAGTGTCATTCTCAAAACTTGCTGAGGGTGCAATCCACGCCATTCTCCAGATCATTAATGAAGATATTGAACAAAACTGGTTTCAGGACCGACCCTTGGGACACTCCACTTGATACTGGCTGCCAACTAGATATGGAGCCATTGATCACTACCCATGGAGCCCGATGATCTAGCCAGCTTTCTATCCACCTTATAGTCCATTCATCCAGCCTATACTTCTTTAATTTGCTGGCAAGAATACTGTGGGAGACTGTATCAAAAACTTTGCAAAAGTCAAGGAATAACATGTCCACTGCTTTTCCCACAGAGCCAGTTATCTTGTCATAGAAGGCAATTAGTTTAGTTAGGCATGACTTGCCTTTGGTGTATCCATGCTGACTGTTCCTGATCACTTTCCTCTCCTTTAAATGCTTCAAAATGGATTCCTTGAGGACCTGCTCCATGATTTTTCCAGGGACTGAGGTGAAGCTGACTGGCCTGTAGTTCCCAGGATCTTCCTCCTTCCCTTTTTTAAAGATGAGCACTACATTAGCCTTTTTCCAGTCATCCAGGAACTCCCCCGGAAACTCCCCCGTTTGAGTTTTCAAAGATAATGGCCTATGGCTCTGCAATCACATCCGCCAACTCCTTTAGCATTCTCGGATGCAGCGCATCCAGCCGCATGGACTTATGCTCATCCAGCTTTTCTAAACAGTCCTGAACCACTTCTTTCTCCACAAAGGGATGGTCACCTCCTCCCCATACTGTGCTGCGCTGGAACCTATATGGGATATCATTAAACAATTACAACCCCACTCCTTTCTTCCCCCGCTATCACTTCCCCCGCTATCACGGGAGGGATATTAACAGGCTACTGCATTTTGAATGGTCCCTTGAAATACATGTTAACTACTTATGTAAACAATCCATTCCACCTTTTATTTAGCAGTGACACTCTGAGTACTGTGACAAAGTTCTGAGTCTGTATTCATGGGTCTCGCGCTTCCAGGCAGAGTCAGTGGCCTCAGAAGCTTGCTAAGGTCCTCAAGGTGACCTCCCTTTCTTTGGGTAGCGGCAAAGGTCACAGCTTTATTGAGCTACTTTCATCAGGCCAGTATGGGAGGTGGGATGGGGGAATACCCCACAACCTTTGTTGCTCCTTAGAGCACAGTATGTGCAGTCCTGCCTAGATCTAGGCCTGCTTCCCCTCTTGGGGGGTTGCTGTAGAGCGAGGGGGTGGGGGGAACCTGAGCCCACCCTCTACTCCAGGTTCCATCCCAGGGATCCTAATAGCAGCAGCTGTTGGTGGCTTCCCCTTCACCACTGGTGTGCTTTGATTCCCTGGGCCACTTCCCCATGGTCCCCTTTCCCTATCTGCACCCTTACCTTAGGATTCAGCAACACTTTCCGCTCCTTCCACTTGGGCTCTCTTAAGCATACTGGAAGGAGAGCTTTTAAGCACTATGAGTAGGATCTTGATTAGTTCCAGCTGTCTCCATTAGCCTAATGGCCTTTGCCGGTTAATTGGAGTCCAGTGTCTGCATTAGCCTATCTACCTTAATTGATTTATTGGTGTCAGGTGTCTTGATTGTCCTGGAGTAGCATTTGTTTGGCTACCCAGGGAACAGGGACCTGATCATCCTGAGGCTGATATATTTGCCTTCCACTACCTTTTTATAGCCTTCCAGTTTGAGTTCATCACAGTACCTTTCCCAGACCTGAAAAAGGAGAGCACTGTGCAAGCTTGAAAGCTGGTCTCTCTCACCAACAGAAGCTGGTTCAACAAAAGGTATTACCTCACCAACCATGTCTCACTAATAGACAAATTGCGCAGATAGGAGTAGACAAAGCCAAAAATATCTACATTTCTATAGTAAACTCTGTGAATAGAAGGCAGAGAGGTTTTCACTGGTTGATATTTCTTCACTGCGTTGCCCCACCATGATATTTTAAAGTTAGATAAGAAATCTAGGAGACTAAATGCCCCTTAATTGTGGGAGGACACAAGTGGATGGCTGCTGAGTGGTTATTGTAAGTGTAATTACAGTGGATGCACCCTGAAGGCACTCTCTTTTTATGTTAAATCTAAAGAAATAACAGCTGCAGACTGGCCTTTTTAACAGTGTATTGGATAGCTGTACCCTACCTCCCTGTCTTCACTGGACATGGAAAATTGTTTCTGAAAACAGGAATCCATGCTGAATTTGATTAATGCCATCAGTATCATTTTTCTACTTAAAACCAAAGGATCTCATAAATGCAAATACTGGTATATTGGATCAGAAATAAATGCCAAAATTATAACCAGCCATTTGTTAGGTCATGTCAGGTCACCCTATTAAACCAGATTGTAAGGGAATAAACTGCTGTATGCTATGCACTTTACAAGTCTGATGACCTGTGTATGGGCTGGACTCCCCGACACACTCCCATCTGGGATGCCACCTGAGGTATGGGATTTTACTGAACCTCTCCTGATCCACCAGCCTGGGTTCCCTCTTCTTGTTCTGCTGAATTAGGCTCTCTGGCCTCTTGCAGCACACATGCACAGGTAGGGCCACACCCTGCTGCCTATCACAGACTGAAGTCAGCTCTGTGTGAGAGGACTCACCCAGCACTCACATGCACACCTGTTTTGGGAGTTAAACCCAAAATAATACACTCATGCAGTGTATAGAAAAATCTGCACATCTCAAGCTCATAAAAATCCACTCTCCCCTTCAACGTGAAGACAGATGTGTACAACTTCTTCCCCCCCATTAGAAATTACATAAACTGGATTTAATAATAAACAAAATAAGTTTATTAACTACAAAAGGTAGATTTTAAGTGGTTAAAGGGATAGCAAACAGAACAAAGCAGATTACTTTAGTAAATAAACAAAAGCCACAAACGGAGCTTAATACACTAGATAGGTAAGATAAAAATTAGTAAATTCTCACCCTGAGGGATAAAGAAGCTGGCAGATTCTTAAGGCACCAATATCCTTGTCTTTCCCAGGTTTTTATACACAGGTTAAAGGTCTTAGCCTGGGACCATCACTTCTCACAGTTCGGTCTTTGTTCCTCAGGTGTTTTAACGTATGTTGTTGTAGGGAGAGTGAGGCCCCCTCATGTTGTCATTGTCCCTCCATTATATCTTCCTCCCACTTGCTGGAAAGCTCTTTTGGTGTGACCTGCGTCAAACAGTCCCCATTGTGTAGTGCTGTCTCTGAGAGGTTTCTATTGTACACAGTTCTTGGGTTAATCCAGGTGCTTGTGTTCATTTCCTCATTAAGCCACTAATATTGTTTGGCCGCATCCAGCATAGCGCATTTGAAATACAGAGACAATATTCTCAGCTTCAGATATAGAAATGATATATGTATACAAATTGGATAATCACATTCAGTAAATTACAACCTTTCCAAAGATATCTTACAAGACCCATCTTGCATAAAGTACATCTCAGTTATGTCATAAGCATATTTCCATAAGGAATATGGAGTGTAATGTCACAACCTGTTTGAAATACTGAACAATATCAGGTCTGATAGCAGATTTCCAGGATGTGTTCCTCTCCTATTAGAGAAGGGTCTGAAATAGAACCCTAGGTCCAAGTTCTCCTTACTTTTACCTAGCCATCATCACTTGTGGAATGTGTTTTCTCACATCTTCAACCCTTTGGGTTTTCCAAGCCAATATGTTCTGTGGCCTATCAAGTGTGCAAATGCAGCCATATGAGGGGACTTAGAACATGCTTATCCATCCAACAGGTTCCATTTTGCAGTTCTGGTGGGACCTAAACATGTTTAAAAACTCATGCTGAAGCCTTGTCGTGTCCAATATCTTAGGCAGTGAGCTATAGCTATCAGAAAGTGCTATCATCTTGGACTGTTCAATCTTAATCCTGAGATCAACAACCCAGTTATCACATTTATCCATAATTACTGAGGATTCTAGGTAAAGTTCAGCCAGGGACTGAGGTGGCCTGTAGGTCCACCATAGGAAATAATCTCTTTCATTAGGCTTTTTTGGGGCCTCACTCATTGAAGTCTTTATAATTCCCTCCTTCAAGCCCAGCTTCTATATCTAACTAACATATGGGTGCTACTATTTGGAAAATTCATGATAATTTCCATTGAGAAATATCCCTTTCAGTAAAAGAATATTTCAAAATGGCCATATCATCTCAGTGTGTCCCACTCTGTGATGCTCCACAGAAGATAAAAGTTATTCCAGGCCCCAGCTACAGAGCCTTGCCTCTTTAACTCAGTGCAGCTCATGCTTTTAGTTCTGGTGGTCCCCGGTTCAACCCTAGCATGCCAGATAAGATGGCAGCCATCACATTGGTATCCCCTTCAAGATACCATAACATTGGAGGTATAATTAAGAGACAATAAGTGTGATCATTCAATGTTACATGTGAGGGTCACTGACATCATTCCTGAATTCTTTCCTGGGATAGATAATAGGCTCTTAATCTGGTAAATTTCATTAGATTACTCCAGCACAGGTATCTTCAGGTAGGTCTGATATCAATATTTGAAGGCCACTAGCCCTGGAATCATCTCGTTCTTCTAACAGAAGGAAAGAATAATGAGTAAGGACACAGGCATCCTGAAAGAATTTTTTTTCACGTTTCTGACAAGAAACTATCACTAAGGAATTCTGAATAGCTATTGTAATGCACCGAAGGGTCAAGTCAAGCAGTGCTTATGAATAAGCAATTGTGTACATATAATTCATAATTCTCCTGAAAAATCTGCATCATTACTATGTTGAGAGATTAGAGATCATGTACTGCATAGCACTGAAAGAGATTTCTCTCTCCTGCAAACTTTCCACACCCCTGTTTCCATAAAAGGCAGCACGCTAAAATGGAGAAGGATCTGCAAAATGCTCTCTGGGATTGTGGTGTTTTTAGTATAGCCAGGAGTGAAGGTCTACATGTATTAGCACCTTTACATGCTCATTTTATTGAGCTCAAAATGGTGATCCATATTATGCTATCTTTGCAAAAGGGAAGGCTGAAAAAGGATAGTTTATTTTCGTCATTGGTTTGACAATGTCTTCAGTTCATATTGTTCCACCAAAAAACACAGTGAATAAGTATGAAGGAGTCCATTTCCTGTGCAGACCATCCTTTCTGTTGGCAGATCTCTCACTGCTTGGAAGAATTCTACAGCTTCAGCTAAAACAATCTGACTTTCCTTTGCATCTTACTGCACCAACATGATTTTGAACCCATCAGACCAATATAATGCCCTTCATTACTTCGGTTCCATATCTTCAGGCCAAACCCAGATTCACATTTGATTTGTGTGTGAATTTGTTCATACTGAGTGTTTTCAGATTAGCTGAATCAAAGTGTAAAAATCAACAGGTTAGATCTTCCAATCCAGTCAAGCAGCACAATGCACAACACCAGAATAGGAAGCACAGGTAGCTTTAAAACACCAAAAAGATGGACAGCAGAGATTAGGGGAGAGGAAGTGAGACAGCTGGGAGAGAGATGTTGGCAGGAGTCACTGTTGGGTTGAAGAACATCAGAGGGCTTCCAGCTGAGCCAATTCACTGGTGTGAACTGGCTGCTCTCAGCATCTCTCTAGAAATAATCTGATCAATCTATTGTAGACTCTCAGTTTAGGTTCCTATACAGCCGGCATTGCAGCAGTATCTGTGTCAGGATGGGGAGGCCTAAAAGATGCTCCTGTGCTCAGCATAGAGCTACACATGAGGGCACTGCCATGAAGAGGCTGTTCTTTGTCTTCCTACTCATCTCCCCTATTATTTTTTTAGCACCTGATGTTGACAATTTGTATTTTAACGGTTATAAAGCTTTAACTTTTGACTCTCAACAACTACTACCAAATATCCATATTAGCCATCGAAATTACAGGAAAAAATCCTTGAATTCTGCCAGGCCTGCTAATAACTATGACTCAGTTAAGACTCCCCACCCACCCTTCTGGCCTCCATTATGTGCTACAATTGGCCAAAGGCTGGAGCAGGACTAAGGAGGCCCTTAAAACCCCGTAATTGGCAGGGGGAGCATTCCCCTGACAAATGCACTGCAGACGCCTGCCTCCTGAGGACCCCCCTTGGAAGCCCTGGAGTAGGTGATGTGCCAGAGATGGGGGAAAGGGCAGCAGGGGCCTTTTGGGGGTGGGGCCACCGCACTACAGAGATACCAAACAGTGCTAGGACCCATAGGCCTGCCTGGGGAGGCTGTCTACTTTACATGGTGAAGGTTATCCCATGGAGCAGCCTAGGACTGGGAAAGTGCTCAAAGGTGGCTTAAAGCCATCTCAGCCCCTGCCTCTCCTGAGGCTGCATGGGACATGCTAGGTGGACAGGGCCATGCTGGCCCTGTGCCCTGGGATGAATTGCACTCATAGTGAGGAAGAGTTTACCGTACCATGAACATTTACATACAGAGAGTTGCTAGCCTGTCAAAGGCCTCGTCTACATCCAGAAATTGTAACAACCTGCCCTCCACCCCCAGCCATCATTACTACCCTAGTACAAAAACTGTGTCTAGACCAGGCCCTGGCTGATGAGACGTCACGGAGGTTTACCTCCTTTAGTGGAATTCTGGCTAAAAACCAGAGCGGCTTCTCCTAGCCAAGGGTGAGGCAGAAACTTTCCTGGTCTCTGCAGTTCAGTTAATCCATTTCCCATTCACTGGCATCTGTATTTGTCGACAGACATACCTGGGGGCCTGCATGAGGTGTCCCATTATTTAGCTGCATTTCAGTGTATGAACATAAAACCTTACCAGAAGATAATGCAAAATGTGACATTACGAGCTGTCCAGATGGAGGCCTGCTAGCCAACAAGATGGCAGCTGATATTTGGTATGCAGAGCATTAGAAAGAAGAGGAAGGTGGTAGTATGCAAGTGTGCAGGTGGCAGTATTCATTTAACTCTCACTAGCATTAACACACAATGAAATTCAAGCGTGGAAAGCTTTTGACAATGAGAAGTGCTGTTGTTCATTATTGGCAATCCACCTGTGAAACTTGCTGTACAAAGACATGGGCGCTTAGGATGGTTGGCTAGCTGCTAATTCTGATCCAGAATTATCCATCCTCCAAAGTGATTTAACTACATTATTAACTGTACTCGAAGGAGAATATATTCTTGAGGACTGGCCTTTCCTTCCCCTCCCCTCCGCCACTCCTGCTCTGCTTTCTGTGATAAACTATGATGGGAAATCCATCATGGCAATAGATCTTATTCATGTGCAGCACTTGTCTCTCTTATGGGCCTAGTAATACTGACTAGGACAGCACTCAATTAGAATCTGTGCTGTATGTTATTTCTCTTTCTTTTTTCCTCTAAAGAAATCAGGAGCAATACCTTCAGACACTCACCAAAACGAAAGCGGCCTGCAGACTTAATATTTCTTCTATACCCCGGGCACTGCAATAAAACAAAACCAGACAGATGAGGAAGCATGTGAGATCAATGCACAAGAGCCGCATCTGGTGTAAATGGGCTTAGCACTATTCCAGTCTATGCTAATTTATCCCAGCTGAAGATCTGGCCCATTGTTATTATTACTACATTATTAAAGGACAAATTACCAAGCTTTATATGTACATAGCAGCACCAAGCTGTAGCTGATTCTTTAATGTGTTCCTTGTTCCCAGGTAAGTAGAATGGCAGAGCCCCATTACAAAATAAACACCCCTTAGGAAGCTATTGTACAATAGTTCCTCTGCCTGGGGGATGAGATTTGCAAAAGTACTCAGTGCTGGATTAATTCTGCTTCTATTTAAGTAAGTTAACCACAAAATTCTCATTGATCTCAATGGGAGCAGCATTAGACCAGTACAGAGCACTTATGGAAGTCCCCTTCAGAGCATGTGCTGCAGCAAGGTGTGGATGCTTCAGGAAAGCTTACAGTGTGACTTTAAGTCACAGCCTGCACTGGGGAGAGGGCTGGGTAGTAACAGGAGGGTTCAGAGACATTGTAGCCAACTCAGCGACCATAACAACAAGGATCACATTCCACTCACACACACACCCCTCAACCCACAAATATATTTTCTGCCTGTTGCACTGAAAACCAGAGAAACGCCTAGGTGAATTACAAGAAACTGACTTAAAGCCACTTTAATTTTGAATGAAAGTGTCCACCCATGGGTTTTATGCAGTTTAACTAATCCACTTTTAATTCAACCTTTAGTTAGTTAATTTGGATTAACTTCCCCAAGTGCCCCTGTGTAAACAAGGCCCAGAGTTCAGAACAATCTTTCTGAGCAATATGTTGCTCTCCCAGCCCACTTTAGCTTGACCCAGCAGGAGAGATGTCTGGAAACGTGGACATTACAAAGCTTCTTTCACTTCTATGAAGTGCATTTTCAGTCATTTCTGTAGCTCTCAGGCATTCAGATGTTCCAAGAGAATATTGGCAAGTGCACAAGAGCTGGAGCACAGCTGACCTTTTACAGAATGCAGCATCAGCTCCAACCAAAGTGACAGAGGCAGCGGGACCCTGGCCCATTCAACCCCCTTTGGGATGGTGGCACTAGATTCATGGACTCAAAGTAAGGGAGTGCAAGTAGGGTGATTGGTTTCCCCTTCTTCCCGCTCCTCTCCCCCCTCCCAATGGGATGCATAGAATCATAGAAGGTTAGGCTTCAAAGAGATCTCAGGAGGTCATCTAGTCCAATCCTCTGCTCAAAGCAGGACCAAACCCAACTAAATCATCCCAGCCAGGACTTTGTCAAGCCAGGCCTTAAAGACCTCTAAGGATGGAGATTCCACCACCTCCCTAGTAACCCATTCCAGTGCTTCACCACCCTTCTAGTGAAATAGTGTTTTCTAATATCCAACCCAGACCTCCCCCACTGCAACTTCAGACCATTGCTCCTCGTTCAGTCTTCTGATACCACTGAGAACAGCCAAGCTCCATCCTCTTTGGAACCCCCCTTCAGCTAGTTGAAAGTTGCTATCAACACCTCCCCCCGCAACTCTTCTCTTCTGCAGACTAAATAACCCCGGTTCCCTCAGCCTCTCCTCATAAGTCATGTGCCCCAGCCCCCTAATCATTTTCATTGCCCTCCACTGGACTCTCTCCAATTTAGCCACATTCTTTCTGTAGTGGGTGGGGACCAAAACTGGATGCTGCCTGAGTTTAGGGTGGGAAAGCTCCCTGATATCCTCTTTTCCCTCCTTCCCCCCACTTCTGTGAACCAGTGCGCCACCAGCCACAACCTGGCCCTGTTTACTTTTTAATGATGCTCATGATGGGCCATATTCAAAGCCTATGACGCCAGTAGGAGACTTTCCTTTGTCTATCATGGGCTTCAGATGAGGGCTATAAGTGCTTTTGTCAGTACTTTTTCCTTTTTATTCTTCTTTCTAGGCAATCCTAGAGATGGTTACAAAGCAAAATATCAGTCCCCTTACCTTGCTCCTAATTTATTAGTGTACTCTGAAAATCAATAGCCTTGCACTGGTATTTGTGCTAGCACATTGTCAGAGTTCCCCTGAGATCTCTTCCACTCCCTTCCCCAAGAACTCAGCCTGACTCCAGCCTCATCACTCAGGTTCCTCTGTTTGGCATACGTCCAAGCTACACTGAGTTGCTCAGACTCAAGTGCAGGGGACGGGTATACAGTACACCACACATCCAAACTTACACAGCAAAACTCTTCCTTTATTTTAGGACTGTTGATTAATCACGGTTAACTCACACGATGAACTCAAAAAAATTAATCATGATTAATTGCAGTTTTAATCACATGGTCAAACAATAGAATACCAATTTAAATTTATAAAATATTTTGGATGTTTTTCTATGATTTCATATATATTGTATTCTATGTTGTAACTGAAATCAAAGGGTATATTTATTTTCAGTTATAAATATTTGCACTGTAAAAATGATAAACAAAAGAAATAGTATTTTTCAATTCACCTCATACAAGTACCGTAGTGCAATCTCTCTGTCGTGCAAATGCAATGTACAATTGTAAATTTTTTTTGGTTCCATAACTGCACTCAAAAACAAAACAATGTAAAATTTCAGAGCCTACAAGTCCACTCAGTCCTATTTCTGTTTCAGCCAATCACTAAGAGAGAAACAAATTTGTTAACTTTTACAGGAGATAACGCTGCCCTCTTCTTATTTACAATGTCACCAGAAAGTGAGAACAGGCATTTGCTTGACACTTTTGTAGCTGGAATTGCAAGATATTTACATGCAAGATATGCTAAACAGAAGTCTTAAAAGAGTACCATTCTGATTCGGAAACTACAGAACCCTAACCACCAATAAAGAAAAACAATCTTTTGCTGCTGGCGTCTGACTCAGAAAATCAAAATGAACATGCATCGCTCCACACTCCTTTGGATTGTTATCGAGCAGAACCCTTCATCAGCATGGACACATGTCCCCTAGAATGGTGGTTGAAACATAAAGGAACATATGAATCTTTAGTCCATCTGGCACGTAAATATTTTGTGCTGCCAGCTATAACAGTGCCATGCGAACGCCTATTCTTACTTTCAGGTGACATTGTAAACAAGAAGCAGGCAGCATTATCTCCTACAAACGTAAAAAACCTTGTTCGCCTGAGCAATTGGCTGAACAAGAAGTAGGACTGAGTGGACTTGCAACCTCTACAGTTTTACATTGTTTTATTTTTGAATGCAGTTTTTTTTACATAATTCTACATTTGTAAGTTCAACTTTCATGATAAAGTGATTGCACTACAGTACTTGTATTTTTCAATTCACCTAATGCTTTCTTTTTTTTATAGTGCAAATCCTTGTAATAAAACTAAATATAAAGTGAGCACTGTACATTTCATATTCTGTGTTGTAATTGAAATCAATATATTTGAAAATGTAGAAAACATCCAAAAATATTTAAATAAATGGCATTCTATTAATGTTTAACAGTGTGATTAATCACAATTAATTTTTTTAATTACTTGACAGCCCTACTTTATATACATTTACCCATTACATTGAATTTACTATATCTCACATCAAGACATTTTGGGATTGGGTTGGTCACTTGGTAGAAACCAATCCTGTACTGCATGTGCTGTCCATGCACAACTTACTCTTTACCTCATCTTATGTTCCAGGCTTATCTAATCCATTGTTATTTTGTTCTCTGTAAATGGTTCCCTGGGTATTCTCCCTTATCTTAGCTAGCACAGACATTCTGTGTCCAGCCTGCTGAGCCATTTACCTCCCTAATTCTGTCTCCCAAGAAATGAGGCCTCAACTGTGTCCAGTTACTCATGTCAAGCCAGCCCTATACATGCCACCATTTCCCATCACAAGGATCATTTGACACAATAAAGTTTAATTTAATTAAAGTTTGCAGAGTAATTCTATTGATATTGGTTTTCTCATGGTCGGGATTATGTTTCATACCGTTTCTTCTTGAAAAGACCACAAAGCTCTTTATTAGTTCTTTTCAAGAAGTTACCCTCACTCCTTAGTTTCAGAATACATTCTTGGTTCATAGTATCCTATCCACAAATCCAGGATAACACTTCATTTTGAATATAGGAGAACTCTAGATTTTATGGGCCTGATTCTCATTTACACTAAGGCCTCTTTATATCACTTTGTCAGAATAATGAGGCCTTAAAGTGGGTGAAACTGACACATACTCGCCCCCCCACTTAAAACCCCCTTTATGCTACCACCGAGGTGTAAAGGGGCTTTGATAATCACGCTCTGTATCATCATCACACAGAAAAAGAAGCTTGAACAGAAATTTTAGTCAGACCAGATTCCGATTTTTTGTTCCTGTTTATCATTTGAATTTTTATTTTAAGTTCATTATCAGCTCATTAACATATTGTGCATTGTCTTTTTGGTTTTCCAAAGATGCTACAGCTTTCATGTCCTGATTATGAATTTTAAGGTACCAAAATGACTCCCCACTTCAGGCTGCTTTATAATTTACCACAGCCATATTTTGTTATTTGACAGCAATTCTGTTGGTCATATTTAAGCCCTTTAATATTATAATAATCTTCTTAGTACCAAAAGCAGACATAGCACTCGATCTGCAGCTGATTCAGGGGAGGGAGCTATGCCAAATTACACCAGCTACATGGCTCCACTGGATAGATCTGGGTGATTGGCAGCAGGTGAGGTTCCAGTTCATAGTTCCCATTTCTAAGCAATGCAGCGGAATCTGGCTAGTGCATATTATGAAGTTACAGCCATTACTCTGCTACTTGCTTCTTTTCACTGGTCACAGTCTCATTTTTCCATGTAGTCAAATCAGCTCTCTAGTACTAGTTCACATTGTGTAGGTGTAATTTCTAGGCCAAATTACAATGGTACTCATGGCATTTCCCATTTTACAGAAGTAGTAAAAATTCATCAGAATAAATTTCAGGGACTAGACATTATAGTGAGTGCTTCTGATAAATGCCAGAGTCTGAATTATTTATAAAAATTCTTCTGTGATAAATGATAAACAGCCTTTAGTTGTGATTTTGGTGCCCGGAAATGGAGATACACCGGCTTCATCCAAAGTTGGTGGAATGAAGTTGTGTGCGCAGCGGTTTTTCAATAGGATGCTCTTTATGGCATGTTCTGCAAAGCTAAGTTGATTAATTCTTGGTATTGGATTTTATTACTAACATCTTGCTTCAGCAAATGAATAAATAGAATACATGCAACTCTGATTTCTCTATGAATATTTGGCTTCTCATTCAGCTTTGGCCAAATACCACTTTGAGATATTTGGCCAAATACTACAAGAGGAGATTCCATACACCGCAAATTTAACCCTCATCATACGTTTTAGAAAATCCAAGGGATAGCTGCCCCGGTGACACTGTCAGAGAGGATGCTGGGCCCATCCTCCCCCACCCCTCCCTGGTTCCAACATGTCTGGGAAGGAAGGAACGCTCTTTGGTCGACTGGGGTTGTGAGGCACTTAAGGACTATCAAGTTTCAGTGGCTTCTCACCCAGAGATAATAGGTTTCAGCCTGTATTTTTATAACTCCCAGTACCTTTCCAGAGGGAGGGAGAGAGAGGAATGCTTTGAGCCTTTAGAATCCAGTGTAAATATTGGGGCTGCTCAGTGCTGGAGTACATCCAACCCCTGGGGTGCCAGTAATGTGGCCAGTATACTTGGATTTGGAGGCAAGCACTGCATGTGCTTCAGCAGCTAGGCTTGGCAGGCTCCAGCCCTGGTGGGTCCCTACTAACCCCTCAGACCCATGGCTAAGTTAAAGGGTGTTTTTCTGGGGCTGGTAGGAAAGGGAAAGGGTGAAATACCCTAGGTACAGTGATTTACACCGTTACAGAAGAAGGTGAGCATGACAGCGGTTCCTGTTTGGGTCCCTGCGACAGTCCAACCATCAGGCCTAGTGCCTGGGGTGTCATCTCCAGTGCAGTTGCTATTCAAGCAAATAGGACCTTGCAGATTTCCAGGCCAGGCTCAGTTAGTCTCTCATTGGGGGCACCTCTGCCCTGGCTCCCTGCCCAGCTGCTGCTGTTCTCCATGAGTCCCACACAGACCTGCATGCAGCAGTGATGTCCAGCCAGCTCAGCCTGTTCCACACGTGGCTCTGCATATAGTTCCTGAGGGTTGCGCTCTGCACCTGCCTTCACTGCAACTCCTGGCTTGCCATGTGGCTGTTGCTTCTCAAAAGAGCTCAGCCACTCCAGGGTTCAGGACCTTCCCCTTCTCTGGCCAGGGGAAAGGGAAGTTCTGGGCAGAAGGGGCTGGTGGGAGTTGTAATCCTCTGTTGAGCTGATCAGCTCTTGTGTCCTGTAGATTGTATAGGAGAGTTCTCCAATATAAACCAGATACAACATGTCCAGTGTTCCAGAGATATGCAAGTTGAACGTGCAGCTAGTTAAAAAAGATCCGTAACAGGCCATCAGTTGGAAAAGGGAGTTCCATATAAGCTCTCAGTTATATTTTAATTATAGTGGCTTCAGTCCCTCATGGCTTCTGTGACTTACAAAGGCAGGAATGTAATTCCATCTCCTTTCTTTTTCACAGCAAAATAGAGGATGGTTCACTAAGTGCTGAAAGAAGCATGTACTATCAGGAGGGTGTGACATTCTTCTATACCTTGGGGGAATTTACTGTAACCCCCATATTCCTCATTTTCATATAATCGTGATCTTGCATGTAAAGCATGCCTTGTAAGGTATCAAGGGAAAGGTTATGATCTGCTGGAAGTCATTTCTCTATCTATTATGTATATCATTAATGCATATGAAGTTATAAGAATTGTGTTGTATGGTGGTCACTAAAACATGCTGTAAGTTGGAGAATCAGCCAGATTTTAGCTTCCCAGAGGCAACAGCAAGGAAAGTAACCAACGCCTGGGTGGTGTGTCAAACAACCATCAACAGCCATTGTTCAGCAAGGGAGCTGCAATGCAATGACTTACTTGCATGAGGCTGCAGCTGGGGAATTGCTCAACCTTGCTTGGAGAGACTCAGCATTGGCACCCAGACATGCCTGGACTTCTGCTCCCCAAGCACATGGACTGAGGGTATAAAACAGAGAGTGGACACATACTGGACCCTTCTCCTGCCCCTACCTTTGCTGCAAGCAATTAAGACACTGAGAATAAGACAACAGAGGAGATTATCCTAGATTTAAGGAACAAACCTGTATATTAAGGACTGAAATATCCATTGGGGTGAGAAAAACTGCTTAATGTTTTGATGTTGTCCAGTCTAGTAGGGTTGAGGGTTTAGATTGCGTGCTTAGATTTTATTTCTAATTTGGGAACCACTCTGGCTTTTTGCCTATCACTTAATATCACTTAAAATCTTTGTAGTTAATAATCTGTTTGCTTCCGATAGAGTAAACAGTGGATTTGGTTGTAAGCGTGTCAGAGACTCCCCTTGGGATAACAAGCCTGGTACATATCAATTTCTTTGTTAAACTGAAGAACTGACATAAGCTTGCAGCATCCAGCTGGCATAACTCGTTACTGCAAGATGGAGGTTCCTATGATTGTGTCTGGGACCAGAGATATTGGCTAGTATGATTCGCTTGCAAGTAGCTGGGTACAACTTAAATGCCAAAGGATGTGTGCAGACAGCCCAGATCTCACCCTTCAGTGAAGAGATCTTCAGGCAAACTGCCAGCCAATCAAAAACAAGGGGAACAAGATGGGGCAATGGTGCAAATTGTTTACCTTTTCCATAAAGGAAAGACTCTTTTCTCTCACAGTACAACTAAGGATTTCTCAACAACCAACTAAATCCATCACTCTTCAGGTCCACATTTTTTCAGGCAACCCCTAAAATAGTGTCCGCAAGCTTTGACATTGTGACACAAGGCCAGAAAGGGTTAAGCAACTTGCAGGCTAATTAACCCAGATTCAACCTTTAGAGGCATATTCATAAATACTGGTTGTGTGTTTTTGTGTGTATATATATATATATATATATATATATATATATATATTGTTAGTGGTTGACAGTGTAACCAAACAGTTCCTGTCTATTGCTGTATTCTGTTAATTCAGAGCTCAAAAAGAGAGAACATTTAAATGAACTGTGAATGGAGTGATATCACTGTCTTAATTTCTCTTTGAAGTTTGTGATAATTTATCTGTAAGAGGCTGGAAATAAGCAATTGTGTTATGCTAATCCGTTGATGCTTAGGAAATAGGAGGTTACTTCAAAAGCCTATTATTCACGAGAGGCTGCAAAAAAAAACCCCCAGCAACCCTATAAAAGGAATTCTTGGGCCCTGATCCTTTTAGCTCAGATCTTCTTAAGCCCCTGGCTTTAATGAAAGGCCCAGGGTGTCCAGAAGGGCCACTGGGGAGGGGCTTGCCCCTGGCCCAGCCACAGTGCCGGGTAGGGCTGGCGATCACACCGGTACCGGGACCTTCTGCTCCTACTGAAGTGTGATGACTCCGTGGCTCCATATAGGAGTTCATCGATGCCAGATAGCGATGCCACAGACCGGAGCAGCTGATGCTGGGGGTCAGTGCACGGGGGATAGTGAGTGCGGTCACATCATTGCTGGCTTGCCCCTTGAATGCATGGGGGGGTCAAACTGGTACCGGCATCCTCTCCCGCCTCAAACACTGTTGCTGCCTCAAACGCCTCTGGCGTGAGGGGAGCTGCAACTCTCTGCAATGGTAGGCCGGTGAGTGGTGGAGGTCTTTATGCGTCTGACTCACTGTGGGGGCAGGAGTAAATGGGACCCTTGGTAACTGTTCTGAGGTGGCATGGCCTGACGGGGACTTTTCAATCAACTGGTCCTTGGGCTTGGTTGGGGAATAACCCCTCTCTTCCTCTTCTGGGGCACTGGAGATTGAGACCGGTACCTCACAGAGGTACGTGTTGGGGCTCTAGGGTGGAACATGGTGGAACATGGTGGCACCCGGTGCACCGAGGAGGTGCTTGGGGGCCGGCTCTGCTGAGCCAGGATCCGATTGAGGATGGAGCATGGCCTCCATCAGGAGGATACAAAGGTGCCGGTCCCGGTCCTTTATGGTCCAGTGGCAGAAACCTCTACAAATCTTGCAGCAATTCTTGAGATCACTCTCTCTCAGACACTTCAAACATGAAGTGTGAGGATCGCTCTTGAGCACAGACTTGCCACAGTCCTCACAGGCTTTAAAACCCGGGGACCAAGGCATGGCCCAGTGACGGGGGGGGAGAAGGGAAGAACTCCCAACTACACCTAGAGACAACTAAATAACTAATACTAACTGCTAACTACATACAGAAACGGGAAGGAGTTCACTGGTGAAAGTGGGGACTCTTGCCAAAGCAAGAGGACGAGTGTTCCAGCTAACCGTCACTGGCGGTAAGAAGGAACTGAGGCGGGTCGGCAGGGCCCTTTATTGAGTGCCATGAAGGTGTAACCCCACGGGGCACCCAGGCCAACCTGACAGATCCTGCTAGGGGAAAAATCGTCCGGCTGCCATGCACGCAGTGTACGCACACCTGACTGGAACCGGCAGGAGCAATCACTGGGAGAAAAACAATAGTATTCTCACTATTTTTAACCAGCAATCAAAAAGAAACTAGCCAGCGTCATCCCCTAACTCCCCCCGCAGATAAACACTTGAATAAAGGGTCGAGTCTTGCAACAGACTCTTGCTCCGTTGGATCTGTGAGGCAAGCGAAGCTAAAATAGAGCCAAGGGCCCCCTTCTGAGACAGTTTTCTCTGATGATACAATGCATTTTAGGTGGTATCTTGGCATCCTCTGCAGTCAATAGCAAAATTCCCATTTACTTCAATGTGGTCAGAATTTAACCTGTAAGTCTACCACTCAAGCACCTCAGCTGAGCTCAGGGGCCATAAAAGTATGTAGGGAGAGACACCGTTGCTCGGGAAGACAGGACCAAAGTCATATAGAACATTATAAATTAAGACCTACAGCTTCCATTGCAGCCAGGATCAAACAAGTCAGAGTTTTAGAATGGCTAACAACATGTGCTCTGTGGCTAAAACCACCAAGCAGGCAGGCAGCTGCTTTCTGCCCCAGTGGTACCTTCCAGGGGTCTCCCAGGGTAGCCCTGTGTAGACTGCATTGCAACGATCTGATGCAAAAGTCCTGAAGACATGGATTATTGTAGCAAGGTCTGGATCCAAGAGAAATAGTGACAATCACCTTCCCTGAGTCAAAGAAAGGCACTTTCCACTGAAGCAACTGGGATTTCCTGGCCAGGAGGGGATTGTAAACATCCACACACTCTTTGGATAAAGAACGAGCGCACTCTGTCAGTAATAGTGGCAGGACCTAGTTCTGTCACTCACTCCAGAGCCTTGTACCAAACCCATTAGCATTGCCTCTGTGTCTTGTCTGGTTTGATCTTCAGCCAGTTTGTTCTCTCATTCTCTGCCAGCCCCTGAATAAAGCAGACATGCCAGACCACTGGGGTCAGACAGAAATGACGCACGCTGTAGAGGTGCTGATGGCATTGCAGCCCAAATCATTGTGCTCTCTCCCTCAGCAGCCTGGCCTGCCCATCAGACAGGAGCCTTGCAGAACCCTCTCAAGTGATTCCCTAAGGCAGGAGGAGCATTTGCCCCAAACTCCTCAACGAGAAAAGAACGGGAGAACTCAGCGGTGATTCTGGCAACAGCAGTTATGGTCAATCCAGTCTGCAGTCTAGCAGTGCCCTTGGGTTCCTCGCTGCCCCTAAGCTCTCACATCCATCGGTCAGCAACATTTTGTACCATCTCAGGTTGACTAGGAGACTCCATCCCACCCAGGTGGAATATAGCCTGGTGTGATGGTCCTTGCTTGAGGGTTGGTTGGTAGGGTGGTGTCACCTAGTGGGAAGGGCTTAGGTCTGTGACTTGCAAGGGGGTTGTTGGTAGGGGAGCCTGGAGCCTCCTGCTCCAGTGGGCTCTCACTCAGAGTCCTTTGAGAGCTACCAGTGATCTGACAGCCAGGGGATGCTTAAGGCTGCTCTCCCTGGGCCACTTCCTATCACCCTCCAAATCCCCTGCAATTGTCCAAAGTCACCATCTGGGTCCAGGTGGCATGCAGGGTGTCAGCTCACCACCCAGCACCTTCTGGTAGCTGCATGTAGCGGGGTAGCTCTCTTCCTTTCTAGGGTAACAACTTCCTCCTTCTGTGGTATGGCCCACCCTCTTAGCCCAGATCATTCCCAGGGCTTTCCCCGGCTGGTGACTTGACAGAACTAGGAGTCCATACAGGAGGGAGAGGGGAACGCTTCCTTCTCAGGCTGTCTCTGGGGCAGGTCTTCACTTTCCTCACGGAAAGTTGTCGTGGGAAGAGATTCTGCCTTTCCCTCAGCTCTCCTCTCCTGGAGCTGCAGATTGCAGGTCTGCTCTCTTTCCTGTCTGCCACTCAGCAGTTCCCCTGCTTTTTAACTCCTCCTCCAGGTGAGGGGAGAAGGGGGGCTGACTGAGGCTAGAGTGGCTCCTTAACCCCTGGTTGCCCACTGTGGGGTTTGTACATCCCATCACACCTGGCCTCAGT
The DNA here is from genome assembly GCA_007922305.1 of Dermatemys mawii. Taxonomy (NCBI): domain Eukaryota; kingdom Metazoa; phylum Chordata; order Testudines; family Dermatemydidae; genus Dermatemys; species Dermatemys mawii. The sequence continues at coordinate 10,909,761 of ML677348.1, forward strand.
TACTCACCCCTCCATCATCTCTCAGCTGGAACATGGCAATGTGATAGACCTGGGCAGGAAGCCCTTAGCCATTAGGAAAGGCCACCTCATACTGAACGTTGCAGTATCTCCCCTCAGCAAGTACCTCACAGCTTGAACAGCTCCACTGGATGAGAATCTCCAGTTGCAATGGTGGAGAAAACGCCTCTTTTACACTTGTTGCACAGGACTGTAAAAGAAACTGTCACAGTTGATCACCACTGGTGAGCAGTTTCTGCTCTGACCACTTCCCCATGTTTAAAATGCTTGTAATATCCTATTATTACCCAACGTCCAAATGAGAAGAACACTAACAGCGTATTCTCCGTTATAAAGGTCTAAAATCACTAGTTCCCATGGGCAGCTGAATTAAACATGCTCTGATCAAATAGCATCGGTGTTTTCACCTCACATCGCAGCAGGTGGTTGTCAGACAATGAGAAAGGTGTAACTGACAAATGACAATTATATAAATGTATAAGTGACAACGCTAAGATACTCAACTCTCTCAAAGTCAGTTCCAAAAAAGCACTCAACCACAGAAGAGATTTATACAACAAAAAAGGCAATTCATATGCCTTAATCCCTAATTTATTATGGAACTAACATAACATTTGCTGTCATCATGCTGTTCATTCTGCTAGTGTGTTATGCCCCTTCCCCCTGTATTGTATCTGTCTTGTAAGCTCTTTGCGAGAAGACCTATCTGCTACCCTGTTTGTACAGTGCCTAAGATGATGGAACCCCAACTCTTGATTGGGCTTTAGGCACTACTGTAATAAAAATTATTATAATTAAGTTAATGGCATCAACTTGTTATCCTACTTCTCCACGATTGTCTGTTGCTACTGCCTGTTCTATCATGCTTACTTTTAGGCTGTAAGATCTTTGGGACAAGGATTGTTTTCTTTATGTTCAGTGGGACATCTAGCAAATTTTCAGAGTGGATAAATAAAATACAATGAAGAGGGAGTTGCAGAATGGAACGGGAATTGCTATATTAGATTAATACCTGGTCCATCCAGTCCCGTATCCTCCCTCCAACACACCAGATGTTTCATAGGAAGGTCCAAAAAAACACAGTATGTAGGTGTGCAATAATCTGGCCTCATATCAGGTCTCCTCCTAATCCCTAACAATTAAAAATTGATTAAACCCCTAAAGCATGAGGTTTAATATCCTTTCCAAACTGTGTGTTATTAATTATAACTTTGGATATTCTTGTTAGCCACATAAATGTCCAATCCCTTTTTGAAACTTGGTAAGTTTTTGGCTTCAATGACTTCATGTGGCAATGAGTTCCACAGTCTAATCACACATTGCAGCAGAAGTATGTTACCAGTTTTGCTTTTGCAACCTTTGAATTTCATTGAACAGCCTCTTCTTGTGCTTTAAGATAGGGAGAACCAGAAGCTCCTGACCTACTTTCTTGATAGCACACTTTATAGATAGCTTATGCCCAAATACATTTGTTAGTCTCTAAGGTGCCACAAGTACTCCTCGTTCTTTTTGCAGATACAGATTAACACGGCTACCACTCTGAAACCTGTCACCACACATTACAAGGCGGCTCATCAGCCCAGACAAGTGAGGATAACCGAGAATTCCCAAAAGCTACAAAATACTTTTTGCATAGTCTTCTTTATTTACTTGAGAAATCTTTACGGATTTACGGACAAATTGTGATTTGATTTTAATGCCACAACTCACCTAAATAGCAAAACATGACACCAGAAGTTGCTGCATGAGGCTCAAATTTTGGTATAGCTAATAATGCCTAAAGAAACTGCCTTGTTGGCATGGTAATTTACCCCACTAGGAGTCACTTTCTAAGGGTGTTGGTGTGGTAACCACCATTTGATGAGGCCAAGGTAGGATTGTAGTACTGCCCAGCTCATAAGACAGCTCATGGTGTCTGACACCATCAGGTGGTCCAGAGACGTCTACACAGAGCACATCACAGGACACCACCAGTACCAGGTTGAGGAACCGAGACCACCAACCAGGGAAATAAGCCATCTCCTCCCTTCCCTGACAAACAGAGGGACACACCCCACACATGTACTTATTACCTACACCACCACTGACTTGGACTCTTACTTCATCCCATGGGTGAGCCCATTTATCCACTGGTGCTTTAAAAAACTCCCACCCCCAAATCTGGATCTATGCTGGTTATGTGATAAGTATGTACCTCGTGAACCTTGTATCCCCCATAACCCAAGTCTGACTCCAGATATCCAGTACTTTACTTTTTAACTTGTGTATATTTGCATTTTAAATATGAGCTTTAATACACTTTTTAAATCTGGGCTGTAGGGGGGTTGCTGGGGGCCAGGATGGGGCCTGTGCCCTGTGACTCCCCACCTCCCTCTCCCACAAGGTGTTCACTGTGCACGTGCACCAGGCCTGCCTTGTGACCTGTCCCAACCCCACTGGCCCAGATAGTGGCAGCTCCAGCGCCTGGGTCTGGCTGTTGCTTCTTAGCTATTAAAAGCTTACCTTATTTATAGTCATTTGATTATACACTGGGCCAGGGAGGAAATAAGCATTTTGTGATTTATACTTCACCTGTCAAAAATGTCACGAGCCACCACTAACATATTCCTGTATATAGTGTTTATCACATCTGCTCTCATATGCCGCCTGTCTAAAGTAAACGATCCCCATTCTTTCACTCAGTCATCATGGAGAGATTTTCCGTGTCCCTAATCCTTGTTGCTCTTCTCTGAACCATTTCTAATTCTGCAATATTCTTTTTGAGATGGGGTGACCAGATCTCCACACATTGTTCCAGATGAGGATGCACCACTGACTCTTATCATATGTTATATTATATATATAATTTACTACCTTTTCCATACTATTCTCTGTGCCAGAGGAGGAAAAACTACAGCCTGCGGGCCACATCCAGCCTGCAGGACTGTTCTGCCTGGCCGCTGAACTCCTGCCTGGGAAAACTCGCCTCCACCTGCTTCCCTGCTGTCCCCCTCCCCTGCAGCTTCAGTGCACCGCTGCCGGACAGCATTGCAGCAGCGTGGCTGGCTCTGGCGGAGCTAAGAGCTCCTGCCATTTGGAGCGGCACAGTAAGGAGGCGGGGAACGGGGGGGGTGAGATAAGGGATCCCGGGGGGCAGTCAGGGGACAGTGAGCAGTGAGTGGTTGCATGGGGCAGAGGTTTGGGGATGGTTGGGTCCTGGGGGGCAGGGGGTATGGATAAGGGTCGGGGCTATCAGGGAACAGAGGGGGTTGGTTAGTGGGTGGGGTCCCATGGAGCAGTTGGGGGTGGGGTCTCTGGAGGCGGAAGCCAGGGAACAAGGAGCAGGGGGGGTTGGATAGGTCAGAGGTTCTGAGGGGGGCAGTCAGGGGGTGGGAAGTGTGAGGGGGAGGGGGCCAGGCTGTTTGGGGAGGCACAGCCTCCCCTACCCGGCCGTCCATACAGTTTCACAAGCCCGATATGGCCCTCGGGCCAAAAAATTTGCCCATCCTGCTCTCTGAATACTAACATCTTTTGTTTTTTGATGAAGCTTCAAACTGAGCCAAGTTCTTCTCTGATTGAGCTGTCCACAATGATGCTCAGCTCCCATTCCTCAATACTTACTACAGAAGCCCGAAATTTGTATGAGTAGTTTAAATGTTTCCCTCCACTGTGAATTACTTTGCATTTATTGAACTTCCTTTGCCATTGTGCTCCCCAGTCAACTAGCTTGGTCATGTCCCATTAATGTTCCTCCTTTTCTTCTGCAGACTTGGCGAAACTAAAGAATTTTGTGTCATCTGATCATTTTGCATTTCACTGCTCACTTCCATTTCCAGATCATTAACTAATGTATTAATCAAACTGGCAGCTGTTCGAAAGCACTGAGAAATTTTGGAGCGGAATAAACATTTTTTGTTAATTATATTTCTCATTAAATATTATGTGGCATAATTAGCTCTTCAGGGCAGGGACTGTATTTTAGTGCAACCCTCAGGACAAAAGGACACTGATCCCAGCTGGCATCAGTGGGTGCTCCTACAATATAAACAGTACTGACATATCATCAGTTTAGTTGATAGGAAATTGACAGACCTAATATACTGTTACTAGGAAAAAAACCCACTCTTTCAACTTGCACTCTGAGGGAGATTTTGACACTCAAATTCACAGGTAGACGATACAAGTCTAAGGAACTCTAAATATTTCAGTGGAAAGAAAGGTAGAATCATTTCTTTGACAGTCATGGAATACTTCTATATACCCTTTGATTAGCACAGAACTTTTCCATTGATTTCAATGGTGCAACTTGTATCCCTGGGAGCTCCCAATACCAATGTAAGGCAGTGCTTCACCCTAACTCTGCACTAGTCAGATTTGTAAACTCAGGCAGAGCCAGCAGGAGAATTTTAGATCAAATGACATATCCGTGCATTTGCCTCTTGAACAAAGATCACAAAGGTGCATTCAATCAGGGTCCAGAGCTACAGATTGCCCATGATTTCCCTTCTTTAACTATGCTCTGGAACCTCCAAACACAATTTAGAATTGCAGATGTGCTGGAAAAGTCTCTATGCTGGCAATGTTCAGAGCAGCCTGTGGCTGCAGTGCACACTAACTGAAGAAGAGATCAAAAACTGTTTGGCTCCATGCCCTGTTAACAAAATTTATGAGAACAGTAGCAGTGGAGCCAGGTACTGAAGACACATGGTGGAAAGAAACAGGATCTTTTCATATGGTGATAAAGAAGAGAATGAAAAATTCCTGCTTGTTGACTTTTTTCTAAGTACCATGTTTCCCTCTTCTAAAATAAAGATGAGAGTGCACCGTTCTGGGTGCTAGCAGGCAAACAAGCATAAACATGTTCTACTTTTCTTCTAGAGACCCTGCATATTAATGAGTACTGACTTTTAAAGACGAGTAGAATTTAAAGGATTTATTTGAACATTCTTGTGTGTGTACTTTGTTCTCAAGAGCAGGCAAAAGCATGCTGATATTTCTATTAAAATTAATCTCTGCAAAATAGCAAATATCCAGCAATCTTACTTAAATGGATCAAAGAAGCGTCACACATCTTCTAATAAGTATATAATGTGGCATTAGTATTAATACCTTAGATGACTACAAATTATTTTACTATACCTGAAGCTTGTTGTCTTCTTCAGTATCCAAATGTACTGAATAATATAAGAGGAAGTTACTTAATTTTAGGCTACCACCACAAAATTCAGTATTTACTATGTAATTTTCAAGCTATCACCAACATACTAGATAATCATTTTTCAAATACCACTAGTTCATACCAAAGATTTATTGAACTGACAAGACATGAATCATGCTTCATCTCATTTACTTTTTCTTTTACTATGTGGTAGATCCTTTTCCCATATAATCTCCCTCTTGCAATTTTTCCTCTCTAGGTATTGAGATTTTCTCATCAATTATTGGCAGTGGACTACATCCACCCTGATTGAATTGGCCTTCAACACTGGTTCTCCACTTGTAAGGTAACTTCCTTCTCTTCACGTGCCCATACATATTTATGCCTGTATCTGTAATTTTCACTGTTAGTCTTTAATGTGCCATCGGACTCCTCATTCTTCTGCTATTTTTATCTTTTTGGGGCAGGGTGTTTTATCCATGTTTGAGCAACCAAGGAAATTCAAGGAAAAACACAGTCTGAACACAGACTAAAACCCAAAAAGTAGGCTATAAATAATCTTCTAAACTGTTATTTTTTCAATCAGAGCGGAAGTAGGTTTGACACTTCACCATTTTTCACGATTGTGAAAACAAATATAAATCAATTACAGACCTAGTCACTAAGTTTAAATCACCACCAAAAATGCACTACAATATTTTTTTATTTAGTTTACAGAAGAATCTATCAGTACAGGTTGCAGAAAGAAAATGTTTAGTGCTATTTACAATTTGTTTTAAAACTCTGCTCTATACAAATTTAATTCTGATCAGTATGAACAATATTTTTGTAGGCCTATGGCATATAAAGCATTTAATCAAAGCAGTAACAATGGGTAAAATAACCTGATTACATTTGAATGATACTGACCATTTGAAAAAACAATTACACAGAACATCTGTAAGGGCTGTGAACACTTATTAAGTACAGAACACAATGTCAACCTGTGACTTTTTTTAATTTTTTTTTTTTTTTAAGGCTAATGCTATTTATATTGAATATTGTTCTATTATGCTACACGCCAATCTATATTTAAGTTCTATAGTTATGCATTTTATAAGATTTTTATTAAATATATTCTACACTTATTTGTTATTTCATCCAGGAAGAATTCTTCCTGAGTGAAAAAAATATAAAATCTTTTATATTTTTACAGGTTTAGATGAAACTAGCTCATGCTTTAGTGCTGTGCAAATTTCTTTAGCATATCAACCTTTAAATTATTGATATGAAATAAAATGGCATCCTTTTTAATTATGTATGCCTTTAAAAATCAGCTTCTGATTTTAATACAATTGCAAGCACTAATACCAAATGCAGATTACATAAAAAACCAAAACTATTACTATGGAAGAGGATTTTTTCTTTTAACTTTAATAATTCTTTTGAAGTCTCTTATGAGTAAGCATGACTCTGGACACCGAGATACAGAGGAGTAAGAATTACTGAAAAACATCAATTGCTGACATTCAAATACATAAAACTGATTAGTAAATGAAGTCTTCTAATATTTATGCACAATAATAAAAGCCTATGAACTACAGGAAATTACCCCTCCCATATTAAGGCTAGGAAATGCACTCTCCGCACGTGTTTGTGCTGTATGAACAAGCACTCAACTAATGTAGGAGAAAAGAGTGCACATAATAAGGAAAAAAAAAATCAGTTTCAACAGCCCTCTACAGAGTGCTTTTAAATTACAGGCACATCGTTTTGTTTGTTTGTTGCAGTGAAAATATATATAGGCAGGCTCGGTTTAGTTAGTATTCGGTGCCAGTTTGGCCACCAAGGTTGACTTGGTAGAATTGACTTCAGCTTTTCCTTTGAGTTGGCTATTAGTGAACCTTTTTAAATTATGGATTTTATTTTCCAGTGTTGTATTACATATTGTAGATTATTTCTAGGTGTCTCAAATACCATTAGAGATTGCCGATGAGAAACATATTGTCAACTGTTTTTAGTGCAAATTGCATCTAGAAAGCTTGATTGGTTAGTTCCAGTTAATGAAGATTTTTGTGGCAGCAAAATGATTTCTGCTGTGGAAGAGAATGCTAACTTTTTCTGGAGATTGAATGCATTCAAAAACTGATGTATTATAAGATTATTCAGCAAGAAAAGATAGAAATAAAATCACAATGCAATTGTTCATAGATCTCTCCTTTAAAAAAAAGAGAATAATGTGACAGTGTTTATGTAATATTTCAGTTCCATGGATTTACAGACAGGCTCTTCCTAAAGGTGTCTGAAGCAAGGCTGGGCCTCTTCGATTCCAGCAGCATGAAAGACAAAGACTATATTACATCACACTTAGCAGGTAAAGCAGACAGAGTTTACAGGATCACACAGCAATTGCTCTCTCCAGTTTTTTCACGGTTCCTCTGACCTGTGGAACAACGAAAAGAAGATTTGCTTGCAAGTCATTTACAAAACATTCAGTTGAAGTGAGGGGATAACTGTTAATGATACAAGAACTGTGCAAAAAAATTATCTTGTGCAACTTTTATAAGCTCTGAAGAATACAAAAAATGTTACTCAGATACATAACTAAGACATATGCCTTTTATTTTAGTGTGTCCAAAAAACATCTGGTTACTTGCTTCACAAGAGCTATTCAAAAACCATGAAGATCTTTCTCCTTTCAAAGCATCCAATGAAAACCATGACATTTTTGAACACGTCCCTATGCAGCTGAAGTTGGAAGCTCATTTACTGTATAGCCTACCTTGAGAGTTTGGCTCTGGCAATGTCTCTCTAGCCACCAAATGCATCACTGTTGTCTTGCCAAAGGGAAGTTTTAATGCTGTGTGAAAAATAGAGGATGATTTATTAGCACACTAACTCTTTTCATCACTACAGAACACACACAACTGAAACCATAACTTTAACTACATTAGCTTTTTTTCACAGCTTCCTACTTCTTACTTCAAAATTCATACTACTTCTTTACCAAAACTAGAAATAAGTTTTGTATAAATGTTACATAGATCAGGGTCTTATAGAATGATCAAATTGAATACTGTGTTTTTAATGTTTGTCACTGTGAGGATAATAATGTTCTGTGGCCTGACCCTACTCTTTTTTAAGTTAGTGGTAAAATTCACTTTAATGGGAGCAGGAAAGGTCACTTATGCCTTGATTCAACAAAGTGCTTAATTTTAAGCATGTGACTAGGCCTATTTGACCAATTTAAGCCATAAAATAAACACTTACTGTCAATGAACTAAGCAGAACACTGAAGTGTGCACTGCCAGAAGCCTAACATTTTTCCAATTCTCTTGAAAAGTAAATAATCCAAATCTCTGCTGATATGATGTGATGTTTACAAACAATTTCATGGAACCTCTCATTGCAATGCCTCATGCTCTGACACTGAACACCCATCGCATCAGTAGTATGTGAGAATAGTGCATCGCCAGAAACTTTAAAATGCTTTAAACCAGTTGTTTAAGACAAAGTATTTTCCTAATACTGTTACTACCTGTATTATTTAAATTGAAAAGAATTTTAAAAATCTGATTTTCTTTTCACAATTCATTCCACCTTGCAGTAAAACTAGACTGGCAGCTTCATATTCCATTTTTCATAATATTGTATTTACGTTTTCAGTACACTGGAGTTTTGATAAATATTCCACTGCAATCTCACTGACTGAAAAAACAAAACAAAACACCAAAAAACAAAAACATTTCTACCTTATACATATTAGGCTTGGCACACCCTTTTTAAATGTTCCCCTCAAGGCTTCTATGTTCTGAACTGCAACTTTGTGACAATATTTGTTCAGGATTGTTATTTGTAAAAGTTTCACATATTACTAGAGCTTCATTTTCTCCTGAAATTTTAAATTTTCCACCATAAATTAGGAGAAAAATATCTTCCACCACATACTCCATTAAAAATCAATCAGGGACTATCATCCCATATCAATGAACCAGCTCAGTTTCTCTGTAGGAATTCAAGGTACTTCCTCCCTACCCTGTTAGTATTTGTGCCCAAATACATAACCACTGTGACATAAAGCAAAACCTTAACTTTAATGAGCAGGTCACCGCTTCCATTTTCACCTCAGTCTGCCATCTGCATTTAGAAATAACCCATCCCACAGTAACTGAGGAGGGAGGATGGAGATGGAGTATCCCAACAGTCTCTCTTTTCCATTTCAATCAGTTTATTGCAGAACCAAGAATCAGATTATAAAACTAAACCTGGTACTTGTTGATAATTCAAAGTCTGAAAGGAATAAGTATTTTGAGTCTTTGATACAACTGATAACTCTACAAAGGCTATATTAACGAGTCAGTTAAAGATGAAAATCCCTTTGTATCTAGTTTATGTGAACTCTAAGACCAAAATGCTACAAACTACGCACATTAGAGAAACGTTACCTAAACTCAAAAGGATACTAGAGGAGACTATGCTCTGATTAGTGAACTGTGGAGCTTGATTATTTACAGTAATCAAGCAGAAGTGTGCTAATATTTCAATTAATGGCTTGCATAATTTTTACACAAGTCCTTGTCAATGGTTTCTAATATTTCCCTGGATTAGGGTACACGAAGGGAGATAGAAGCATCTTTGGTCTATGCCCAGTTCTCCTTTCCTGTAGACTTTTTTGTTTCTTTTTCTCTTTTCCTCAACCTTTATTCTATTCTCTTCACTTCACTCTACTGTCCTGTCTCTGTAATATCCTTTCTTCTGCCTTCTCTCTACAGTATCCTCTCCTTGTCTTTTTTTTTTTTTTTTTTTAAATAAAATGAAGAAATATTAGAGGAATTCTCTACTGCCTCCCAGTATCTGACTGGAGAAGGAGAACTTCTGAAATTCAGTAATTCATGGCTATTTGTAAAATTAGTTCAACCACAAGCTACCAGTCTAATAATCAACTACATATCACATGAACTTGCTGGTGGTATCTGAACAACATGCTCTGTTCTCTCTCCACCCATCTTTTCACACACTGTCTACTAGCAGCAAGAGAAAATGATGGATCTGGCACTTCTTGCAACAATTACACTGTAGACTTTAGAGACAAATGTTTTTTCTATTACCATTCCCACTGATACTTTTGTTGTTTTCTCAGTCATTCTTGCATCAGTAGATACTTCAAAAGATGTGTTAACACAGGTTGGCAGACAAGCTTTTTTACTTTTAAGCTTCAACTTCAGTCAGTATTTGCCAGATAAAGTTTGAGTTTAGAAGTAGAAAATTGCCACACTTAAACAACAAAAAAACCCCAAAGAAGATAGTGAGTTCCCAAAAAGACAATCTGTTGCCTCTCCAATTGACAAAATGACTTTCAGTGGTGATCAAGCCCCAACTCCAGTCAATATTCACTAACCACTTGAGACAAATAAAATGCTCTTTATAAATGTTATAATTAAACACCTCTAAAATCCTTGGATGAAAAGCACTACAGAAATGCAAAGTATTATAATGTCATGAGAAACTGCATACTGGACTAAACATTAAGTTACTATTTTCTTTTGTTATGAAATGTATCCATGTTGCTTTAGTAAAGGTTGCATCAACATTTCTTTTCAGGAATTTAAAACTCAGCTGTATAATCTTACTCTAGGTTGAAACTTATTACATTATTTCATTAGTATTGAAATAAATGTTTTAAAACAAATCTCTAAAATATAACAATAGAAATAAATCTTTGTAAAACATGAAGTATCCCTGGAGTAAAGCTATGATGATTAAATTGCAATACATCAGTGAGCAGCAATCTGAACTAAAATTCCCTGATCCTAAGTATGCATTTAAAATTCATGAAACTGTCTTAATGTAGCAATCAAAAGCATGCTAGCTATTCTTTTCCAGTGGAACTGGATAAATAACATCAACTATTGTTAGTACTATGAAGTTCAGTCTGATCTCAATAAAGAAAGTGAGTAACAGTGGTGCAGAGAAACACCTACAGATAAATACCAAAGAGCATCTTGTATAGCCATCTTTGGCCGGAGAATGATAATCTGAGGCAAGGCACTACGGGAAGAGAATTTGATGATGATCCAAGATTGGGGTTGGAGGAATGAGAAAACGGGTAGGGGAAAAGAGGCAGTATCTTCACTAATGCTAAGAACACACTACTTCTCACTACATTCAAGAGTGGGCCATAAAACTGCACAATAGATATTACATATATTAACTAACTGAAGCTTAAATAAAAATTCCACAGGTGAGTGACAGTTACTACTAAGCAGAATACAATAAAGTTTACCATTATGTAGCTAGTATATAAAGCAGCATTAAAAAAAAGGAACCACATGGACGATAAATTGTCCAAAAGGAGATCAGCAGCCCAGGTTAGTTATGGGTAAAAGTTGTTATATGATAGCAGTATAGTAATCTATTTAGAATGAATTGGTGGCCCCAGTCCAATTCTTAATGGAGAAGCATCCATATCACAACCAACACAAAATGACAACCTGGCTACCATTATCAACAAATAGTGCAAACAGTTAAACGAGAAAAATAGAATGAACTGTCCTGTCATTCTATAGAACTAGTCTCTCCAAGTTGGTGTTGAGACACATGGGCAGGGCAATATGAAACTTTTCCTGTAATATACTGCATTTGTTTTCCAGAGTCTTTATATCATGAGATATTGTGGGATGCAAAAGACTCAAGTTTCTAATTAACACCACCACAGAGTGAAAGAAAACCAACAAAAAACAAAAACAACAAACAAAAATGATAAATACAAAGGAATAAAGTCATTCCAGGTCTACCTCTAACTTCAAGACAGGTACCCCAGGCATGACTTTATATTACATTCCTCCCGGTGCATTCATAATTACCAACAGCATTAACAGAAGCAATTTGTAGACAGAGAGAATAGGCTGTTCAACTAGCTCACTTGTCAGATTTGGTAAGAGCAAATAGAAAATATATTTTCTCTTTTCTACATTTTCTTTAGACATTAATTTAACTTAAAATTCATATGGCCACCACCACCTCTAAAAGGAAATATTATTAATTACAATACATTGTACTACATCTCTGATCAATAAAAAACAAATCTACAAAACATAACAAACCCTACAAAATATAACTAGAAAACAGGACACAAGGGGGCACAGTTGAGCTATATTTCCTCACCATACAAAGTGAAGCTATTTACTTTTGTTCTGACATAACTATACAACTGTATCCTTGGGACAGAGCTAGATAGCAAAAATATTTTCCCTCATTCTAACTCACAGGGTGAGTGTCTTTATTACACTAAGTTTCCTAGTATTGTTTAACCAATTATCATAATCTTTATCCATAATTTTTAATATACTTAAGAGATTTCTGAAATGGTTTACAACAGGGGTGGGCAAACTTTTTGGCCTGAGGGCCACATCGGTGTTGCGAAACTGTTTGGAGGGTTGGGTAGCCTGGCCCCGCCCTTTTCCGAGCCCCTCCTACTTCCCGCATCCCGACTACCTCATGATGGGCCATGAACGCTCACGAAATTAACAATTCAGAGATATTCAAATAAACTCTGTTGAAGGGTGGTGAGGTCATACCTTAAGAATGTGGAGTTTTGCCTGCAGAATCTTCCCTGAAGATGGTGCTAACAGTGACTGCCCATCACTGAAGAGCAGGTGAAGACCAGCAAAACAGCTGTCTTGATCCCCAGAGCTGGAGGGAAGGGGGGGCATCCGCCAGCCCGCCCTCCCGGGATAAGCGCCAGCCATGCTTCTCCTGGGCTCCAGGCAGAACGCATAGCCAGCCACCGGTGGCTCTCCTGGGCTCCAAGCAGAGCGCCTGTCCAGCCACCGGCCAGCTCAGGGGCAGAATGCCCAGCCAGCCATGGGCCTGCTCTCCTGGGCAGGTCGCCAGCCCCACTCTCCCGGGCTTAAGGCACCCGGTCACCGGCAGGCCAGCTGTCCCAGGCTCCGGGCAGCGCGCCAGCCCCGCTGTCTGGGTGGAGCGCCCGGCCAGCTGCAGGCCACCTGTCCCAGGCTCCAGGCGGTGTGCCTGGCCAGCCGCGGGCCTGCTGTCCGTGGCGGCACGCCCGGCCACCCATGGGCCAGCCCCGCTCTCCAGGCGGCACCTGGCCTGCCACGGGCCACTGTCCTGGGCGGCCCGCAAGACCCATTCTCTGAGCAGCGCGCCGGGCCCACAATGGGGTCACTGTCACCCGCAGCGTGCCTGGCCGGCCTGCCGTCCCCAGCCCGCCGGCCACGGGGCTGCCGTCCCCAGCCTGCCGGCTGCGGGGCTGCCGTCCCACGCGGAGCGCCCAACCTGCTGGCCGCGGGGCCGCTGTCCCCCGCGGAGCGCCCGCCCCACCAGCCGCGGGGCCGCTGTCCCTGGCGGTGTGCCAGCCCCGCTGTGAGGGCAGTGCACCCAGCCAGCAGCCGGCTCACTCTCCGGGACACTGTCAGAGCGCTCGGCCGAGGAGAGCGGGACCAGTGGTCCTGCTCCCGCGGCAGGAGCTCGTGGGCCGGATAAAAACCGCTTGCGGGCCACTTGTGGCCCGCGGGCCATAGTTTGCCCACACCTGGTTTACAATATAAATGCAGTATACGAGAAGTGGAATAAAATCATTCCTCATTCATTAAAAGATTAATAAAAATAGTATAACTATTCCTTATGTGAGAAAAGATTTAATTTATACAGTGATCTATACCACAGTCTAACACCTGATTCTAGCAGGATGGAAAAATATAAAGGCAACAGAGTATCTCATGTTATGCTGCAGCGAAACTGCAAAAAACCATGTTGTGACCTTGAAGTCTAGGGATGATTTTACTTAAACAAGAATTTACTGCATTTTAAATAAATATTCACTTTGCCTGGGGGGAAGTTGCTAAATTATACTATCCAAGTTATTTCATTACCTCCTAGTGTCACATTGCCATGAAGAAACCGTCCTTGATAAATAAGCCGCAGAATATTTGGACTGCTGACCTGCTCCTCTTCCCAGTCTGAAAAAGAAGAAAGATGACTTTGCAGAAACAGCCCAGCATATGCATCTTTTGTTTATTTCCCACCTGTCCAGGGTGGAAAAGAGAAAACAGAACTCTTCCAGTTCAGTACTAAACAGGACAGTGCTGCTTAGTGGAGAGGATCTGAAGCTAAGACTCCTAAATTGGTGTTCCTAACTTCCCCATTCAAACGTGGGCAATAACTTTTCTGTGCGTTACTTTACTTCTGCTTGATTAATAGTTATAAGTGATATATCTGGTTCTAAGTTCCTATGAAAAAGATTTTTAAAGGGATGATATGGAAGACACTTCCTGTTCCAGTTCTGACTCAATATCCATCTGGTTAATTTAGTTTCATTTTCCTTCAACTGCAGGAGATTCTCAATCTCTCTGCCCTCCAACATTCAACTGGCTGAGTTCAGCCTCAGTCCAGCACGGATAAGCAGACACATATATAGTAGAAACACATCAGTTCTCTGATTTGAAAATCATTTTAAATCAGTAAGCAGAAGTGCTCCTCTTTGTGGCTACTGGGAAGTGTTGAATGAGGATTAGATTTAGCCAGCTGAATTTCCAGAGGGCATGATAAATTGAACATACCATGAAATTTCTGGAAAAGCTGAATGGTAAGCATCTGACCCTCGGAGAAGACAGACATATTGACATATTTCAGGAAATTTCTCATAGTACAGTTTGTACAGATTTATGTACCACAAATTAGCAGTAAGAACCATGTATTTTTCCATGAAGTGTTTTAGCTAAAGTAAATAATGTATAAGATTAGATGATCACTCACTATTCCCGTTTGAAGTTTATGTCAATTTTCAAAACAAGTAAGCGAATCTGCATTAAGTTTTAAGGGTAAATAATGCAAAACATTAACAAAATTATTTAATTTAAAACTGCTCTTTCAGAATGATTTCTTTTATTTGCTGACCAGGTATCGGATACCAACTGTTCACAAATCTGCTTCTGTTCTGCTCCATCTATTGCAACATTTATATAGAAAACACGAATATTCAAGAAGGGATAGGAGAAGCCAACCTGTATGCCCAGAATACACAATGGATACAATGGGCAGACAGGAAGAGAAAATGAAAGAGGGATATTGGGAAAGGTATTTAAAACTTTGTGGAAAGTGTGCAACCAGCATCTGGTAAAAAAAGAGGCAGGAAGACACGAGTGAAAAAGGAACTATTACAATGACACATGATTAGAGGTGTACAGAGCACTACAAAGTCAGGCCTGACATCAGAAAAAAGTATGAGCAGAAAGTGTGTAGAAGTGGCAATATTTACTAGATCCCTTAGGGCAGCGGTGTCCAATACGTTCACCACTAGCCTCATGTGGCTAATAGGCTATTGAATTGTGATTAATGCATGAGGCTTTTTTATAATGTGGCTTAATGTGGCTTTTTTATAATGTGGCTAATAAGAAAAATTCAAAACCACAAGTGTGGCTAGCATCGAATTTCTATTGGACTGCCTTAGAGTGTTTCATTTACAAGATATGATCAAACTAGACAACTGAAACCATCTGAAATTGAAATGGTTTCATTTACTACCTGTTTTAATTGTAATGCAATTCAATGAAGGGACATTGATGAAGGGACATTGCTGTCAACAGAGTAGCCAAATGAAGTGTTAAAATAGCTGATCTTAATAATCAGGATAATTGTATCTGCTTGACGAAACTTCATCTATAATTTTCTGCTTTAAGATGTCACTTTTCTGACTTCCATCTGGACTTCAATAGTGAAGTTTAGCCAATTTGTAGTACTAGAAAGATGCAATAATACAAGAGGCCAGAAGATGAAAAGTGGCAGTTTGGTACAACAATTTCTGACGACTGATCCACTGTTTTATGTTTTTAATCTTTTCTCCTTTGCAGAGTTTTGAGAATTCTTCCCCTTAAACAGTCACTCGGGATATTTAATTTTCATAATGAAAACACTTTTCCCCTAGCTAAACTAATGAAAAAAAGTTCAACTGAAAAGTGTCATAAAACTTATCAGATGATCATCATAGGAGAAAATTTAATTATTCCAACAACTATACTCAGAGGATAAAGTAATTTTAGAAAGGAGGGAATAAAGAGGTGGTATATCAACTCACTGTATGAGCAAATTAATCAAACTGGACATTCTCACTAGGAGTGAGGAAGTTTTTAAATCAAGAGTATTTCAACCTATACATGGGGGGAAGGGAATAGAACAGAAGTGGCTTAAGCATGCTAGTTTATAACCTTTTAAAATCATTAAATGTAGTCAGCTGAGAGGACACTGTGAAAATTTCAGAGATATGGCAAAATTCTGCCCTCAGTTGCTGTGATGTAAACCTAGACTATCTCCACCAAACTCAATGAAGTTAATCTGGACCTTTATTATTGTACCTAAAAGCACAATTTTGCCCATATCACTGAAAGACCCCAGCGCAGATTCATCTGCATATCTTATGGACAAATCAAACACAAATACAAACTTGGGGGAACAGATTCAACTTAGTCATCTCTTTAAATAAATTTTAATGTGTCATTCTAGGTCAGTTATAATCAACTCTTGTAACAAAGAAAATTTTAAAATTGTAAAGAACAAGAGATCACATATGCTCATTGCTTGGGAAGGCTTAAACAAGTCAATAATTAAATTTCAGAGCTGCCTCAATTTTAAATAATTCCAGTCTCTGCCTCTCAGGACTAACCTAACACAAGAAATGTGATTTAAAGAGACTGGGAAGAGAGATCACAATTTCAGTGACAAATCTAGGCACTGTACTTCCTCCTACAATATAAATAAGGCCATTAGCAGCTATTTGTCTCAAGATTTACATACATGTAACAACTTGATCTGTAATCATATTCAACCTACAAGCCATTTCTCTGGTACATGTTGCATACTATGATCACACATTAACTTTACTTGTTGTTCCTTAGGTAATATGTAATGACTTTCTTCCTGTTAAAGTAGGTAATTTTCTTCATTCTTTGTTATGTGTATAAGGTACAAATCTCAGTTTTAATTGATTACTTCAAACTTTTGCAGCAGCAATGTGATGAAATGCCACTAATTAGATGCACTGATACAAATAAGAGTCAGAACATATAAATCCATGATCCTGTGCAACACAGTGCCTGTTATGCGCCTTGCTAGGCAGGGTGCTGACTTGAAACTGCAACGTAATACTGTATACTCAGGAGTAGATTTAAGAGGACAAACAGTTGGTTCGGCCATTACTAATTCACACAAATGCACACAAGATAAAATTTATTTTGTCAGTTGTGTTCTAGAACACACTACAACAATGTACAGTAGATGCTGAGTTGCCATACCAAAGAGACCCACTGGTCCAGTTAGTTTGGTATAAAAAGTTTCCAATAGCCATGTGTCTGTATTTAATACTTTAGAGCAGAGGTCTTCAAACTTTTTCCTCAGCGGCCCCTTCTTGCCGAGGAAAAGTCCTGCAGCCTCCCGGGGTTATGTCTGCTGAAATGCCGCCGTGGAAAGCGAAAGCTTCCGCTTTCCACAGCAGCCTTTCGGTACTAAAATAGCCCGCCCGGGAGTTCGGCGGTCTCCCGGGTGGGATTGGCGGCGGTGCCAGGGTCTCGCGCACCCCAGCGTGTGCGCGCACCCCAGTTTGACGACCACTGCTTTAGAGGACCACAAACTTCCTCATTGAGCTTTTTGTCAACTGTGTAAAATTGCATTAGGGCCAGAAAAATTCCTTCCTAACCTTCAGAGATCAATTTAGGGCCCAAACATGCATTATTGATACTCCTATTGACATAGATAGCATAGATGCACATTATTCCTGTTCATACGCAGTAATTTTCTAGTCCTCTTGAAACACTAAGTTAATGGCCCCCAATGACCTCCAGTGTCAGAGAATGTCTAAGTATTTTCTTTCATCAAATTTAACGTCATTTCTCAGTTTTGGCTAGTGTTCTGGCTTGCGGAACAGGGAGACGAAGATTGCCTGATCAGTTTTTGTTGAACTATTCATTATTTTATTTATACACATGCACACGCACACCGTCTCAGTTTACACTTCCACTTTCCAAAATAAATACTCCCAAATAAATTAAAATATCTTCATATTTAAATTTGTTCCCAGTTTCCCTCATCCTTTAAAGTCTTTTACAACTGCCTTTTATCATTACCTTTTTATGGATGCTACTATATTTTTGTAGGCTGTTTCTGAGGCAAAGCAATCAAAAATACAAAATATTTGAGGCTCAGTTCTGCTATTTCATTCATATAAAATGGCACATTTTCCTTACTCATCCTTACACAAAGGGTATAATATCTAACAACCACCAGATCAGTCTGCAGTTATTAGATCTGTACTGAGTCTATCTAGAAAAAAAAAATCAAGATGAGGGAAAAGTACTTATGGCACAATGAATATGAGAAATAGCCTCAGAAGTAAGCTGGGTAATTGACTATACTTCAACATTTCAAATTTTGTACCACTGAAAACAGAAGAGAAAATAAATCTATATAAAATTCCATTTGAATATGAAGAACAATGATAAAATTATTAACATTTCAGTCTTAATTACCAAAGAATAAACAGTTTTAACTGGACAGTTAGCAGCTAAAGGACACATAAAAAGACTCACCCATAGGCCAGTTGTCATACACATGTTTTGCAATATCTGCAGCAGAATCATTTGGTGAAAACAAGAACTCTTTCGTTTTCCCACTTACCAAGATGAGGCGCAAATTTATCTGTAAAGAAAATGGAGCATTAGGAAGACTTGCTACAAATAAATACAAATACACTATTTAATCAAAATGTTATTTAAATTGCTAAAGTTATTCACTGGTTTTAACAACTAATCAGTCCAAATTAGTGTGGGGAAAAAGTCACAACAGATTAAACAGAAAATATTAAATTAGACAACTGTATTTCAAGTACCTTTGCATCAACCAAAAAGGGTGGACGCAAGGGAGTTTTCCCATAGATGGGCCAAGAAGATGACAATTATACTAATAAAATATTTCACGTCTATTAAGGCTTTTTAATTGGATCACAATATATGCAAATGCCTTTTATTAGTTAACAGTACCATTAAATAGTTTTTCAAGGAACAAGCAAGTTCAGTAAAGAACATTGCTAAATGCTAAGAATTCGTCTTCTCTTGACCTTTTACATAACTGAAATAAGGAAAATAAGAATGACGACTTCTTCCTTAACATATGAAAATATAAAAATATGAAATTCTTCTTATAAAAATTAAACCCTAGACTAACTCCAAACCCCTCTTTTGTATATTTTCTACCTTGACTATCAGACCTGAATTTACCATATGGACCCACTACAGAATATTAGAAAGTCAAACAGCCTCAGGCCAGTGCCCTATACGTTTTAGAACTTTGAATCTTCAACTGCTCTCTCTAACTTGCAACTTTACTTTTCTCCCCAGGAGAATAAAATCCTCATTCCATGAAGTAATTAATGACACCATAATTTTTCTCTTAGATATCATCAAACAATACCTCCAGATATTGGTATTTTCAGTTATTATCCCCCCCACCCCCCTTCTGTTTGAGAGTTACTAACAGACTGAACCAAGACATTTCATCCCTACAGAACCCAGCCAAAAAATGTTAGAAAGACATCCTAATGTCTAGGTCTCAAAACAGTCCTAGTTACAGCAATATTAGTAGTGGCTAAATGACTTTTAAAGCCTAAATTTCCATCCCCACCCCCTCACTATCCTGCCCCAAGTAAGAGAGCATAGTGATAACCATAAGGCTAACCTCTGCAGCACACTTGGGCGTGCTAGACAAAATGCTTTGATTCCCTTTGCCATTTCTCAGCCCTTGAGCTGTAAGACAAGGAATACTTAGTATAACAATACAAAGTGATTTTGATCTGTATTCAACAGGTTGTTTTTTTCCCCATTTACACTACCACTCACAAATAGGAGCTTGAATAGAGATTCAGCTTGAAAGTTCTACAGGATATGATATTTCTATCAGGGGTTTTTTTTTTTTTTTTGGTTGTTTGAAATTCACTTAGGAATCAAGTAAGGAGGAAAATAGGCTACTGTACAAATGAAGTGGTTATCCTCTTTCTTAAACTCCTGACTGTCATAATGGCATAGACCTTGGTTTTTGACTGTAGTCCAAATGTCAACTTTTTTCTTTTGGCACAAAGCCCACAGGGTTAATATTGCTTGCATTGTTCTGTACAACACAGATAAAGTCAAAGAAGATGTAAGGCAGGAAGGGGCAGGAGTTTTAAAAAGTTGTTTAAACAAGGAAGATTCTTCAAATGCTCAGACCAACCCCAGTCAAAAAACATATCTGTAATGACCTAATGCTGTCACCGCTGAGTAAATACACAATTTAAAATGAAGATGAGCAACAGAAATGAAAAACAGAGTTAAAATGTTCATTGACATTTATTCTACATAGCTGACTCCATTACTGCTGAAATTCTGCTACTGTCTCCGAGGTTCACATGATCCTGTGATCCAATATCAAGATGCTTCAAGAAAAGCTAACACATTTTTAAAGCATATACTACAACTAAACAGAGACAAGGGTTTTTGTGTGTGTCTCAAAATGTAACCATTACTGAATATTAGCAAAAGCCTGAAGCAAATCCCTAAAATAATTAAACAGATGTTATGTCAAGTTATGCAAGGAAACAACTGCTATAATAAATGGTTAAATATTTTCTTATTTATAGCAACGCAGAACACAGTCATATTTAGTGTGCGTGCTTGTCTAAATTTTAAACCTAATTTTTTTAATCTCCTCTTGAAGGAATCTTAGTATTTATGGTGGTGTGACAGTCCCATGAAATCTAAATCTGAGAGTCTAGTCTTTAAAATCTCCTTGAGGCACCGTGAACTGTTAAAGGCATTCAACTCCCACGTTACTTACTCTGCAAAACTCTCCTGATTAAGAAGATCTTTTTAAAGATACTGTTGCAAATTTATGAGTGTGAATGCATGTAGTAGGGGAGAGCCTGGGTAATGGACAAGTTATCTAACATACAAGTAGCTAATTTTAAACTCCTACAGTTATACAATGATTCAGATGCCAGTTGTATAATACATCGTATCTCATCATTTGAAAGGCTGCAATGAAATTAAATGTGTCCCCAGATGATTACAAAAAAGAGCTTATTTTTCTTCCTTCTTCCTAAGGAGGTCCTATCCTTGTTACGCCTTCTGTACTTTTCATGACTGTGGCTGGTTTGTTCCTCCATGGGGGATAGGATAACAATGAGTCCTGTGATTCTTTTTATGAAGACTACAGAAGTTAGGTACCAGCCTCTTGCTGTGGGCAAGATGACCCAGAGTCTTTGCTGTGAATTTTAAAATTAAAGTTTCTCTATTGTAGTAATAACTGAGATGTTATTGATGAAAGGTGAAAAGAGCCAGAAATGTTAAATGTAATATTTAGTCCAGAACTGATACTATGTCCACTTTGGTTGGTTCTTGCAGAATCAAATTATGAATATTAAGTTTGAGAATTTTAACCATATAAAGTCACTAACTTTTTAAGCTGTCTTTCATACCCCTCATTTCTTGGCAGCTTAAAATGTTTTTAGGAACATTTTAAATGTGGGAAAGGACGTGGCTTGGTGAACAAATTTCTTCACTGCAAGTGCATTTACTGGGTGGCAATATCAGCCATTTTTGAAAAACAGGCTATAAAATTGTTGAATGCTACAGACTTCTAGAGTTTCATTTTCTGGCCCAAGATAGGATTTTGCAACACAAAAATACTGTAAACCGTTGTAAATAGCAAGTCATGAGCAATGTAAATTACAATATTTCCATCCTATTCTATTAATTTAGATATTGATATTATCAATTTTTAAATTACAGTGATGACTGGAGGCTTCCAATCAGGAAAAAAGGACCTTCATAAAGCTATACGCTATACAAACAGTGTCAGTACTTGACCTAAAGAATTAGAGTCTGTGATGTATCAGAGGGGTAGTCATGTTAATCTGTATAGTCTTTCAGGTGTCACCAGACTCCTCATTGGATTTGAGTCTATGATGAAGTCTCTGAGGACCTGGGATTGGATTTGTGGGTTTTATTTTTCCAAAGTATGCAACATTTACAAAATTCATAGAATCATAGAATATCAGGGTTGGAAGGGACCTCAGGAGGTCATCTGGTCCAACCCCTACTCAAAGCAGGAGCAATCCCCAACTAACTCATCCCAGCCAACGCTTTGTCAAACCTGACCTTAAAAACCTCTAAGGAAGGAGATTCCACCACCTCCATAGGTAACTCATTCCAGTGCTTCACCATCCTCCTAGTGAAAAAGGTTTTCCTAATATCCAACCTAAACCTCTGCAACTTGAGACCATTGCTCCTTGTTCTATCATCTGGTACCACTGAGAACAGTCTAGATCCATCCTCTTTGGGACCCCCTTTCAGGTAGTTGAAAGCAGCTTTCAAATCCCACCTCCCCATTCTTCTCTTCTGTAGACTAAATAATACCAGTTCCCTCAGCCTCTCTTCATAAATCATGTGCTCCAGCTCTCTATTAGCCTTCTTGGCAATAAGGGCACACTGTTGACTCATATTCAGCTTCTCATCCGCTGTAATCCCTACATCCTTTTCTGCAGAACTGCAGCCTAGCCACTTGTTCCCTAGTCTGTAGCAGTGCCTGGGATTCTTCCGTCCTAAGTGCAGGACTCTGCACTTGTCTTTGTTGAACCTCAGATTTCTCTTGGCTCAATCCTCTAATTTGTCTAGGTCCCTTTGTATCCTATCCTTGCCCTTCAGCCTATCTACCACTCCTCCCAGTTTAGTGTCATCTGCAAACTCGCTGAGGGTACAATTCATGCCATCCTCCAGATCATTAATGATCATTAAATTGTGAAAAGGAACACTTCTTCTCTGTCATGTACAGGAAATACGTTTAAATGAAAAACTTGTTAGGCCCAGGGAGTAGAGAGGGTAGCAAACAACATACAGAAACACACAGATTTAAGTTTTCCTTTTTGCAGTCTGATATATTTAGTTCCTGGTTCATTTTTATAATTAATGTTTTAAAAGAGAGAGATGTTCTCCAAAGCTTAAAGTTAAGTCGGGGACTACTAAAGATTCAAAATATCACTAGCCTAGAAAAAGGCCTCTGCCTCTAGGCCCACATCACCACACAATATACAAACTTTACCTAGCAGTGTCAGATTTTCTTAAATTGTAAAGAGATGAAAAATCAAACCGGTGGCTTGAAGAAAAAGCTTGGATCAATGCTAAGGTTCTTGGAACACAAAGGCTAAAAAGTGAGGGAGGTCTCCTTCCTCCACCAAAAATTATGAGGATTGCACTGTTTTTCCGAGTATGCCATGGCTCTTTTGTATCTCTGGAACGCCCTAACAGGTAACACATACACATATTTGTCAAATATCCAAATATTTTTTAAAGTGACACACAATCATTCTAGTTTTTCAGGATCAGGAATACTATTTTACAGTATTCTGCTGCCCAGAGATCTCAAACTAATGATGTATGTATGCTTTAAAAAAAACATTTTACCCTTATAATGTGGAATTATTCAGAAGCATGCTCTTCTTTATACTGCTATGAATAAAACAAGAATTAAACTAGAATGTAATTTTCCACAGAATCATTTAATCCCAAAGGAACCCAAAGCACTTTACAAACTTTATATACTACTTAATAAAATAGATAAAACCCCTAATTAAAAACACCTATAACATAAAATACATCAACGTGACTTTATAAAATGTATTTTAATAATGTTTCCAATATTGGTTACTCTATTTATTGCAAGAGAACAGACAGTGCAAGAAATGGCTTTGGAGAACTTTCACCTTTAAGTAAACTTTGATTAACTATTTTACATTTCCTAAAAGGAACTACTACTCTGACATTTTTTTTACCTAAGACTTCTATAGCCAAGAGATTAGAGGGAGAAAAGTTAGTCTCCGTATATACACTTTGTTTACTTTGGTGCAGTTAGTTTCACTGTTTCTCCAATGTAGTTAGGCTCAGCAGAATTCAAATTTTTATTTTTTTAAAATAATTTTGACTGATTAAAAAAATGCTTAAAATGAAAGTTATATATTTAAATTTTCATAGTTGTGGAAATTATGGGGGGAGGATTTCAGACTATAGTTATTTAGTGGCTGTCACAGAGATTAAAAAAGTTAAATTTTATAACCATTAAAACACAAACTGTCAATATCACAGTTTTATATTTCTCAAAATATAAAAGTAAATATCTTTAAAATGAAACTAAAATAGATTTTCAAGCAGCATTGTAAATTTATATTATTAGTGATGGAAATATTTTTGTTTGTATATTTATAGTGAAATTGGCATTTACTAACATTTAATGATAAAAATCTAATCCTTCCAACTCTAAATATAGTCAAAAGAACCAGGAGTACTTGTGGCACCTTAGACACTAATCAGTTTATTTGGGCATAAGCTTTTGTGGGCTAGAACCTACTTCATCAGATGCATAGAGTGGAACATACAGTAGGAAGATATATATACACACACATACACACACACACAAAGAACATGAAAAGATGGAGGTTGCCATACCAACTTTAAGTGGCTTAATCAATTAAGGTGTGCTATTAGCAGCAGAAAAAAAAAAGGTGCCACAAGTAGTCTGTACCTGCAAAAAGAATGAGGAATAATGGCTACTACTCTGAAATCTGTAAATATAGTCAGTTTCCCTGAGTATCTAAAGGTCTTTCCCACAATACAAAAGAAAATCAGTTTTTTAAAAACAGGAAAACACGGCCCTAAACCTGCACTGAGGACCATGCAGTCATACCCATGTCCATACAGAGCTCCTACTGAAGTCAAAGAGGGTCCAACTGCTTGCTTCTCAGTGCAGGATAGGGGCCTATGAGCTGTGACTATAAAACCACACGTATTAGCTGGTTCTCTCAGGGACAAGTATAGTCCCTGAAATAACCCGGGGCAGGGGAGTGGGAGGAGATATGATTCTCTTTCAAGTTGACTGCCATTTTAATAGTTACCATATGACATGCGTTACGAACGCTATTCAATTAATGGTTATGTTTTGAAGATGCATATTATAAGTTGACTTTATACAGCACTTGTGGAAATCACTAAGCTCTGCCCATAAAATGGCACTATTTCTATAGTAAATTCCTTATTCTGAAGCAGAGGGAGATGAACAATGGACAAAGCTTAAAGAAAGTGTCAAAAACAAATTAATGTGAAGGTATGGAGCACTATGAATTTTATTGCCACTCGCTTGGTAGACCTGCATAACTTACTTGTAGCCACATCACTTTTGAAAGAGGTGGTCATCCCAAACATGAGGCCATAAAAACTTTACAGTATGCTGCAACACATCACACTCTAGATTTATATGAACTTTGTAACTATTTTTATATCAGGAGCACTGACCACTTAATAGGGAAACAAATAGTTTTAAAGAAAAACAGACTTTTGTATGTCTAATTGGCCCCTTGAAGTGAGGAATGATTAGGAAATCTCTGTACAGGTAAGGCAGTCTCAATACACATTAGCAAAGTTTGGAGAAGCAAGTAAGGGGAGAGAGGTAAATAAAAGGATACCATTTTCTTTGGGGAAAAAAGTTCATCCTTGCTGGTAAAATATAAACATTGAACTCAAAGTATAGCTATAGTATCAATGGCTGTTTCTATGAATACAAAGCCCTCAGTGACATCCATCCATTCTCTCACTCCTGCTCAAATACCATAAAAGCAAACGCAATATGTTACTATATAACCCTGGGGCTTATAAGAGGATAACACATCATTTTCTGAGTGGGAAGAGCTTCAACCAACTAATGGGAATATTGTTGAAGATAATGACCCAATATAGTAAAGTACAATGGGTCCAATTACAGTTGATAAGAAAAGCTTTGCCCAACCTAGCCAGTAAACACCCTCGGGGCAGGGACTGTCTTTTACACTACATGTTTGTATGGTGCCTAGCACAATGAGCCCTCATTATACCACAATAATCAAAAAGTAGACAACGCCTGAATGTTAGCAGCAGCCTTCTATGTTCCTCTCCCCAGCTTAGTACAAATTTTCTCAATTTTCTTCAAAACTGTTTGTATTAATCAGCATATACATATTTTTTTAAATGTTATATAAACACAAATGTCAAGGCCAAACTGTAAGTCACAAGACAGTTGTCTTATAAAGACAGATAAGTTAGCAAATCAACTAATATTAGAGTACCTCTCTTTTAAAAGTATTTAAGCATAAGTTGTGTGTATGTAACGCACGCATACACACTCTTCTGTTCAAATTCACATGTATATGCCATGACATTCCCACTTCTATCCTGATTTTAATACCTGGCTACAAGATAGAGAAGACCCAGTCTTGGAACTGAGCTATAATAAAAGCTGGTAGTAACCATAGGATTATGAAGCTAACAAAATTGCAATTGAACTTTGAGATAGGTAGTCTCAAAGTTCACCTGTTCAACCTAGCACTATATTTGGGCTAATGCATTTTAACTTCAGAATAAGGTAGACAATGCAAAACAGAGAAGCTGATATACACACATACTATAACGTTCTGACACAGTCACTGATAATAGGTCACCGAGCAATGAACCAATTAAAACAAACAGCTTAGAACACAACAATGGAAATAACACCCAAACTATTCCAAAGGACACTGAGGTAAGACCAGGGTGGGTCTTGTCATTACAAACTAATGGGGCTAAGCCTCACCAATATGTATTCACATGCGGGGCTGTAGACTGCTGCCTGCAATCCTGCCACTTATTTTATCAGCAGCCATCACTGGATAAATCTACCAAAGCCGTATATTTTCTAAAGTTTATTAGGTATCTGAGGTTTAGAAGCTCAGTAAACTAGGGTAGTTCAGTAGAGCCCTCCTAACAAAGGCAACAGAGACAACAATAAACATGTATTAAAATTAAATGTAGTTTAATTTAACAACTCAGATTTTGAACTGATTTGTTCTGTATCTAGAGCTCTGTTAAACAGTAATAATGACAATTTCAAAAAAATTCTTAGAGATAAGGTGGGTGAGGTAATATCTTTTATTAGACCAACTTCTGTTGGTGAGAGAGACAAGCTTCTGAGCTTTCTGTGTAAGCGTGAAAGCTTGTCTCTTTTACCAACAGAAGTTGGTCTAATAAGTTATTACCTCACCCACCTTGTCTCTCTAATATCCTGGGACCAACATGGCTAAAAACACTGCATTCAGAAAATTCCTTATTACTCAATCCCCCCACTCCCTGAAGATCTTTAGGACTGGGAATGTACCTTTGCTTCTTGTGTGGAATATATAAAACACTATTATATGACCAAAACTAAAAATAAATATTATTAGCCTAACTAATCAAAAGATTCAGAACCACTTGGACAAGGCAAACCTCAGAAGCTGGCTCCATAGGAGGCCAGCTTATTCAGGGTCAAATGGACAAAAGTTCACCTTCCAAATCAATTACCTTTACCTATTGTCAAATGTTTGGCTACTCAGCTCCTGCTAATTCAGTTTACAATTCCCCATTGTCTCCCCCTGTAAAGCTGTTGCATATCATTAAGAAGCCCACTGGAGTTATTCTTGTTGAATTATTAAAAAAAAATACAACTCAAAGAAGAAACAGAAACCCCATAAATTACATATACTACTATTAAATTAACACAGCAGCCCCATATCCCTCACTTCCCATAAACATTACCCCAATAACATTTTCTTCGTAAGCAGCCCTTCTATACAGAAGCACCTTTCCCTGAATGTCAGTAGATTCTGGTTATTTTGGACCAATGAGAGGAGCAGTGTTCACCAAGTCCCATAGAAAACTATTGTATTCTTCCCACAAAATCATTTTTGAAGAGCCTGCAACCATGCAGAGAGGAGCTACAAAGAGTGGGGCAGGAGGAGCCAAAATTATCTGTGCCAATAGTACCGTGGGCCTCCCAATTAGGGGTGTGTGAGGTCTTAAGATATAAGATATGGGGAGGAGGGAAGAGAGTTTATTCATCCTGACCAATTTCTTTTTTAAAAATTGTAATTATTTTGTTTGTTTTTTTTCATGGAGATGGTAGTCCCACGTATCAAACAATATGGACTAATGTGATGGTTACTCTCCCACTGGCAGATGAAGGCTGGATAGCTCTCCTTCTGGAAGCTATTAAAATTGTTCCTTGTTTGGGCCCAAAGAAAGGGATAGGCACAAGGCCTGGTCTATAATACGCGATTATTTCAGAATTAGCTGAGTTAATTCAAATTAAAATTGAGTCCGTCCACACGACCAACCCAGTTGTGTTGATTTAACAGACTCTTAAAGCTGGTTTCTGTACTCCACCTCGGCAACGGGAGTAGCGCTAAAATTGACATCGCAGTTGCAGATTAGAGGTACTGTGGACACAATTTGATGTTATTGGCCTTCGGGAGCTGAGTGTGATGAGAGCAGGCAGGATGCCATGCTCAAGCTGATGGGGAAGCAAACTGACATACTCCGGTGTCCAGTGGATCTTTTGCGAGAAAGGCAGCAAGATCTCACACTGCCGCCGCATTCCCTGTATAACCGCTCTCCCTCCTCCCCAAGTTCCATAGCCTTCTCACCCAGATGCTCAAGAACAAGGGAGGGAGGAGGGTAGGCTCCAGGGACCCACACACTCAACTCCAGAGGATTGCCCAAACAGCAGAAGGCTAGCATATCTGAAATTCTGATTTGTTTTTTGGACTTGTCCTTCCCTCCTCCTCCACTCCTGTATCCCTTCCTAACCTACTACCCCTCTCCCCGGGCTACCTTCTGATTTCTCTCAATGTGTTGTTCGAGAGAAAATAAAGAACTGGTTTTAAACAATTGTGACTTTATTTCCTTTAGTGTATATAGGGGGCAGGTAACTTCAAGGAGAAACAAACACAATTGTCACGCTGCACCCTGGCCAGTCATGAAACTGGCTTTCAAAGCTTCTCTGATGCGCAGCGTGCCCTGCTATGCTCTTCTAATTGCCCTATTGTCTGGCTGTGCAAAATTAGCCGCCAGGTGATTTGCCCTCAACCTCCCACTGCACCATAAACTTCTCCCCCTTACTCTCACAGATATTGTGGAGCACACAGCAAGCAGCAATTACAATTGGAATAATCGTTTTGCTGTGATCTAACGTAGTCAGCAAACAGCACCAGCAAGCTTTTAAACGTCCAAATGCACATTCTACCACCATTTGGCACTTGTTCAGCCTATAGCTGAACTGTTCCTTACTACTGTCCAGGGTGCCTTTGTATGGCATCATGAGCCACGGCATTAAGGGATAGGCTGGGACCCCAAGGATAACTACTGGCATTTCAACATCCCCAACAGTAATTTTCTGGGAAGTACGTCCCTTCCTGCAGCTGTTCAAACAGACCAGAGTTCCTGAAGACATGAGCGTCATGCAACTTTCCCGGCCATCCCATGTTGATATCGGTGAAACATCCCTTGTGATCTACCAGTGCCTGCAGCACCATAGAAACATACACCTTGCAGTTTACATACTGGCTGCCCCAGTGGTCCAGTGCCAAGATAGGGATATGCGTTCTGTCTATCACCCCACCACAGTTAGGGAACCCCATCGCATTAAAGCCATCCACAATGGCCTGCACATTTCCCAGAGTCACTACCCTTGATAAAAGCTGGTCAATGATTGCGTTGACTACTTGCAGCACAGCAGCCCCACAGTAGATTTTCCCACTCCAAACTGATTCCCAATCGATCAGTAGCTGTCGGGCGTTGGAAGCTTCCACAGCGCTATGGCCACTTGCTTCTCAACTGTGAGAGCTGCTCTCATTTTGGTGTCTTTGTGCTTCAGGGCAGGAGACAGCAAGCCACAAAGTTCCATGAAAGTAGCCCTACACATGCGAAAGTTTTGCAGCCACTGGGAATCATCCCATACTTGCAACACTATGTGGTCCCACCAGTCTGTGCTTGTTTCCTGGGCCCAGAATTGGCATTCCACAGCATGAACCTGGCCCAATGTCACCATGATGTCCCAATCGCCAAATGGCTTTCTTCTAAGAATGTCTGTGTCCATGTCCTCATCACTATTGTGATTGCGCTGTCGTTGCTACCTCAGCCGGTTTTACAGGTTCTGCACGTACTGCTGGATAATGTGAGAGATATTTACAATGCTCACAACTGCAGCGGTGAACTGCATGCTTGCCGTGATATGGTGCGAAACAACTGTCTGCCATACCTTGCATGGAGGGAGGGGTGACTGACGCGATGTGTCCAGGAAAACCTGCAAGAATGTTTCTGCCCCATCATTAACTGGGAGCTAAACCCAGAATTCCAATGGGTGGCGGAGATTGCAGGAACTGTGGGATATCTACCTACAGTGCACCGCTCCGAGAGTCGATGCTAGCCTCGGTACTGTGAATGCACTCCACCAATTTAGCGCGTTTAGTGGGGACACCCACACTTGAATGTATACAATCTGTTCAGAAAAATCGACTTCTATAAATTCAATATAATTTCATACTGTAGACGTACCCCAAGAGAAAGCCAATATGCTTCCATCCTGGGTGGCAAGGGAAATAGGGACAAACCTATGGCCAAAATGCTGAACCTATATATGGTAATGCAGCCATTAATCCAGCTCAAATTTCTGTTCTATTCATATTCTATGCATGTTGCATTTGTTATATTTTTAATGCTGTATTCAAAAGTGTTTTAAATAGAAATCTTTGAACAAGTGCAATAATTTTACATGAAATGCTGAAATGAATATCTGCCACTGAATGTAGACATAGCTTGAAAAATTCTTTAAAAAAACCAACAGCCATGCTGCAGCATAGGGAGAAGTGAAGAGCTATTGGCCATTCATGTAGTGAGGTCATTGCTTATTCTTTAAGCATACTATCCATAAGTTACTAGTCAGAAAATGATGTGGAAAATGGTGTTCCCATGAAAGGTCCCAGGATCAGCATCCCTACAGAAATCTCAGCACTCTCTCCCGACCCAGCAGTTGGACATGGAAGAATTCTCACCAATGTATCCTAGAATCCTGGTGGTGGGACCCCAGTGCTCTTTTGTTTCTGCATCTTGGCTACTATGCATCTGATAAGTTTTTTTAGTTCGACTGAAAGTATCAAGAAAGAAATTGAAAAAATAATGTGCTTACAAGTATTTTTTTAAGTGAGCAAAGCAGAGAATTACACCTTGAAGCAGAGATAGATTTCAGTTCACTTGAGCGGAAATACCATGAAATTAAATTTTTATCATCAGCAACTGATTCCAAGTTTCATTGGGCTTACTGTGTACCCTGGCAGTCAGCCAGAATTTTGCCATTTTAAAGCACTGTCTAAACCACTGAGCTGTGATAATTAAAGGCAAAATACAGGCCATAAGATATTTTTATCTTTGATGCAAAAGATAGTAGTAAAGTTTAATTGAAATGGCTGTTTAAGTAACTATAGATCTCATTTACTCAAGTGAAAGTAAGCAACTGAGACATGAATGAAAACAAAATCTGTTCTTCCTAATTGGGCTCTTCCTAATATACCCCATATCAAACATTTAATCACATGATAAGAGGATTAAGGATTCTGAGGTTACTTGCTAGTTCCCCCAGAACAAAACTCATTACAAGCCAACAACATGATCTAGGCCATTGAATGTGCTTCTGAGAGCAGGCCAAAGGTCATTCCTTACCTTCAGTGATTTTCATCCTCAATGAGTAACCCTTAAAGCACAATAAAATATAAAACTTGCTTTTAAAGAAATCTACATATTTGTTTTGTTCAAACACCATGGGAGAAATTCATCGCTGATGTAGCCCCACTGAAGTCAACTGACTGACATCCAGGATATTACATCACAGATTAAGTTTGACCCAGGTACTATTCTGTTCAGGATATGCAACTGTATATTAAAAGGGGTAAGTGTATCTTTTCTGGATTTTTGCTGTATCATGCCAGTCCACTGCATGTGTCCTACCAATCACTAGGTGAACAAAAGTTATGATTATACCACTTTCCTCACAAAGAGAGCTTGGGTAGCATGTACTAGCTACTTGTTATGAACGGACAGAGATCATTACACAATTTTTCCACCTTGAATGTTTCTTCTATACCTACTAAACCTGTACTTTTCCCAATTGCTATCTGATCACTTGATCCCTTTTGCAGCCCTGAGTTCCCAATCCAATATTTCATAACAACCCTGGATGCCCATCTTAGGGTTTTCTACAGCACTCATTGCCATAGCAGCAAAGCACTTCTAGCTGAACTGGATATGCACCAAAATATCTAGTGGATTTGTGGAGTCTAGTGCTTTTCTCCCTTCCCTGATACAGGAAGCTCTGCCTGGAAAACACTTTAATATCCTTCTCAGCGATTACAAAATAGGAAGACTTAATATTAGCAAGCTTTTTTCCCCCATACAACAATTCTTTTCTGATAAGCCACCTGATCTGCTTTACCAAAGTAGTACGGTTAGGTTCTATACATTTGGCCAACTTGTGCAGTTCCCTGCATCTTAAGAATTGTTTGTAAAGCACTTTGAAGTATTTTCTTTAGATGATTCAGCAGTAAACAAAAATAACTTTCATAAGCTTCTTACCATTTAGTAATAAGTCTACAGAACAATTGATTTGAACGTGTATGCAGCACAACATATGATGATTCATATTTAATAGGCTTCCCCTCTCTCCCATCTAAAAGCATTTTTCCATCACACCTGGCATAGGATAATTTTAGACCTGGGATATTTGGATGCTGAAGAACGGCAGATTGATTCTCATTGTCTTTGTCAGCTGTTCCAAATTAAGTGGAAAGACAAGATCAACAATGAGGATATTTGTAGCCAAACCCAGCAACCGCCTCCATCAACACTGGTTTGGTTTTGACAGCTTTCTTGGTGCAGACATATTAGGATGGAAGACCTACGACGTTCCTTTACCAAGCAATGCAGCTACAAACGGTCAGCAATCACACAATTGCCAAAGCTTCAATGCCACCATCAGATCGCCAGTGACGGACAGACTGAACATCCAAGCAAACCATCTTAAGAACCTAGTTCGACATCAATCTGGGTGGCACTTGATCTGTAAGGAAGCTACATTCATTTTGGATTTGCTTTGAATGATGAATGAATGAGTCATTAGGTTCAATCATATTCAACATCCTCAAGAACATGTTTTCACCACTTGTGTTTAATATATTTGGCACAAACACAGTTAACACTATAATAAAACTAAAGCTTGAAAGAAAGGATGCTTTTGCAGCTAAAACACTGTAATGAGACTCAGGAGACCTCTTTATTCAATTCCTGTCTTTGCCATAGACTTTGCAAGTCACTTCATCTCCCTGTCTCCAGTTCTCATCTGAAAAATGGGGATAATAATCCTTCCCTCTTCCTACACTCTGTTCCTCCTTTCTATTTAGACAGTAAACTTCAAGGGTCTGCACTTGTAAAGTCACCACTAAAATGGGGTCCTGATCTCTAAACACAGATGTGTTAAAAGTGAGTACTTCTGTGATATTTTAATGGATCTCACGCTTCCCAGACTACTTTATTTTAAAGTCATTTACTTGAGTGTTAGTTTTAAAATAGGTTATTGACTAATGGGTTAATCAGCATAAGTGAAAATAAGAGTAATTACCTCTAGTATAGGCCAATTTGGGGGGGGATACCTAAACATTACAGTATACATCAGAAAAAAACACTCCTAGTTAGGACTGCTTCTTTTTTATTCTGAGAATTATGGAGGCAAGCATAACTCAGTTGTGCCAGGTCATTTCTAATAAGAGGAATTCAAATTATATATATAATGAGAGACACATGATGAGTGATGTAATATCTTTTATTGGACCAATTTCTGTTGATGGATGAGGCAAACCTTCAAACTTCTCAAAGATCTTCAGATTTTATGTGAGAAATGCTTTATTTTTGGCTATAGAAGCTTGGGATTTAAAATCTCTTTACAGCTGTTGTCATGGCATTATAAATGTTACTTCAACTACAGGTGCTGGTGTAAATGAGCATTAGAAAGTAATTTAGACTGATTGCTCTTGGAACAAGTCACCACTATGTGTACACAAAATCTTTATGAAAAATATATACTGTTGAGTTGGGGGTTACAAGTGGGAGCTATTGGTATTTTGTGAATAGCTAGGAAATCCATTTGTTCGCAATTCTCTAGATCAGGCCTGCACAACATACCACCCGCGGGCCACACGCGGCCCGTCCCGGCTCACTGCCTGGCCCACGGGAGGGGAGAAGGGGCGGGGCAAGCCAACGGAGCTGGGCAGAAGCAGGGAGCCGGCAAGCCAGCTCATGGGGGAAGGATGAGCTGCTGGGGGTTAGGGCTGAGGACTGAGCAGGGAGGGGGAAGGGAATATGCAGGTCAGCCTGTTCAGAAGCTGCGAGCCAGCAAGGGGGAAAGGTGAGTTGGTCCCGCACTGCTGAAGGGGGGGAGGGGAGGGGAGGGGCTGTGGGGTGTTGCATGCTCAGAAGCTGCGAGCCAGCATGGGGGAAAGGTGTTTTGGTCTGCGGTGCTGAGGGGTGTGTGTGTGTGGGGGGGAGCTGCGTGTTCAGAAACTGCAAGCCAGCAAGGGGGAAAGGTGAGCTGGTCTGCGGTGCTGAAGGGGGTGGGGGGGGGAGAAGAGGAGGGGGTGTTGCATGTTCAGAAGCTGCGAGCCAGGGGAAGGCGTTCTGGTCCTGAGGTGCTGTGGGGCGGGGGGGTGCAGGTCAGCATGGTAGGAAGGGGGAGCCAAGTGGGCAGAAGCCCCCTCTGCCCCCATCATTTCTGTGACTGCTGAGTTGCACAGCCGGGCAGAAAACAGAAAGTGTCGCTCAGCTCCCTGGAAGTTGCAGCTGGACACCACCTTCTGGGTCCTAGTGCTGGTTGAGCTCCCTCATGTGTGCTGAGGGCAGCGGGAAAGAGGCAGTGGGGAAGGAAAGGGTGGGATGGGGAAGGGACATGGGATTGGGAAGAGAAGGGGATGGGGGAAGTGGGGGTCCAGAATGTGGATCCCCTTGGCAGCAGCTAGGGCTCCCCTCTTAAGGAGGTCCATCATATCCTCACCCTGACAAGCCCCAACTCCCCGGAATTTGTACCGCGCTGATGAGCCCCCCCAGACACTCTCCCCACTGAGCCTCAACCACCTGCAAATGAACCCCACCTCCCCTGACCTCCTACCACTTTCACTAGGTCCTCCCTTGCAGATTCCCATTGTCCCTGCCCCACAAAGAACCCGCTTACCCCCCTCCCATGGAACCCTCTTACCCCCATCTGGATCCCACCACACTAAGTCCCCCTGCACTTGGACACCGCTGCCAGGCTGAGCACCCCTGCCCACATCTGGTGTGCCTGCTGCAAAAGAGGCAGGGCCCCAGGGTGTTTCTGTGGCAGGCATAGACCTTGTGCTGTGGCACAACGGGGTGCTGGGCAGTGGGGGAGATTTGCGTGTGTCGGGGCCTGCGTGGGGCACTGTTTAGTTGTGGTAGTGGGGCTGTGGGGAAGGGCAATGGGAAGGAGGAGAAATCTGTGTGTATTAGTGAGTGGGGAGTTCTGTGTGGGGTGCTGGAATAGTGGCGCCACGTGGCAGCTGTGGGTTGGATAGGGCGTGGGAGTCCCGGGGGTCTGTCTGGGTGCAGGGGTGTGGATAAGGGTCAGGGCAAGCAGAGAGCGAGGGGGGTTGGGAGTCCCAGGGGTTTGCCTGGGGGCAGGGGTGTGGATTAGGGTCAGGGCAGTCAGGGGTCAGGTAGGGTCCTA
>ML677348.1:10945687-11011014 GCA_007922305.1 Dermatemys mawii
GAGGGCGGAGCTTTTCGGCCCACAGCTGGGGTTTTTTCAGTAATATGGCCCTCACCACTTTCCGAGTTGTGCAGGCCTGCTCTAGATGATGTTTCATGAGCTCTGTCAGAGTCATGGCATAGTTACATTTACAATTCCACAACTGTCTTGCAAAAACTAATGTACCACCATACGGCACTACAATGAATATAAGAAACAGCTTCTCAATATGAAGAGAGAAAAAATCCACATAGTTAAAGCGATTCTATTCTTTCTAATATGTTTGTCAGACAAATCATTGTACAAAGCTGAAAGACTGTATTTGTTCTACAGACTAGTTATCAAGAAAACTATTGTCTCAGTGCTAACCACAGACAATTTGCATCAACCTGCGGCTAGTGATACTGTCACTTGGTACCACAGACAGTTATGGCATCATCTGCTTTACTATTACCAATTTCATTTATAAATTAGTGTTTTTAGAACATTCATGTATTCTAATGTGAATACAATTGCATTTCATTGATTTTTTCAAAAGACAAGACTCTTCAGCTGAAATAGACTATCAAGTTATACAGGATTACTGTTACAAATACTGCACAGCTGCGTAATATCACAAACCAAGGAGCTGAGTAGGTGGATAAATGCATGTAATGTCAGAGGTTGTCTAGCATTTTTCCTCCCCCCTTCTCTTGAACACACAATGATATAAGAAAGTTGCATCTCTTGCTGTCTTTGAAACAATTAGGTAGAAAGGACAAATATACAGCTGCATATATAATTTTATTTCTATGAAGCTGTCCAAGTGTCAGATCTTCTGCACAGAGGAGAGCACCATTTGGGAGTTAGTTCTGATATGCCCCAAAGGACTTTGGCCAGCATTTGAAATTTAAACTGAATTTCTAGTTGAAGTCTCAGGCCCGGTCTACACTACCCGCCGGAACAGGTGGTAGCAACTAATGTTTCAGGGATCTATTTGTCGAGTCTAATCTAATCTAGACACTATACACGCTCCGCAAAAACAAAACAAAACCAAAAAAACCCCAACAAATAACAGTTTAAATAGTGTGGGTGATTCCGCCTGCCATTCCACTCAATGAGCATATGCCCCAGAGTGAGTGTGAGATGGGAGACATGAATCTGCTGTTTCCTCAGTCGGTCTCAGTTCCCATGTGCCTCTCATAGTGTGGGCATCCCGCCCCACTGAGTGCGATTCTACTGTACAGTAGTGTTTAAAATTACAGTACGTATTTTTCGTACAACATGGCCCCTAAACATAAGCTAACTACTTCATCTGGTGCTCAACCAAAGAAACAGCGATCCATTCTAACACTGAAGGAAAAACTGGCTGTGTTGGACTTATTGAGAGACGGTATGTCGGTCTCCAACGTGGCGCATAAATATGGCCGCAACGAATCTAGCATCTGTGCCATCAAGATTTGAGAGTGCGAAATTTGTCAAGCCTGGCATCAAGTGCTCCAATAACTGCTAAGGTGATGAGCCAAGTGCATGATAAAACTTTAGCGAAGACTGAAAAGGCATTAAACTTATGGCTGGAAGACATGAACCATTAATGTGTGTCTATCAATGGCAACATGTTGCAAGAAAAGGCTCTTAGCTTCTATGCGCTGTTCAAACCTCCCGCCAAAGAGGGTCAGCCTTCTGGTAAGAAGGAATTCAAAGCTAGCCAAGGTTGGCGCAGTTTTAGGAACTGCTTCAACCTCAGAAACATGCAGACTACTGGGTGAAGCTGCATCTGCCAATGAAGAGGCAGCAAAAGCCCACCACAAACAATTAAAGAAAATCATAGAAGAAAAGGGCTATCTTCCAGATCAAATTTTTAATGCTGAGACTGGGCTCTTCTGGAAAAAAAATGCCCGATCGCACTTACATTTTGAAATCAGAAAGACAAACCCCTGACTTCAAAGCAGCTAAAGACCGTGTGACTGTATTGTTTTGTGGCAATGTGGCTGGGCATTTAATAAAGCCAGGCTGGCTCTACAGGGCTGCAAATCCCCGTGCCCTAAAAGGCAAGAACAAAAATATTCTGCCTGTGTTCTGGCAATCAAATAAAAGGGCTTGGGTGACGGCAGCATTATTTCTGGTTTGGTTCCACAAGTGTTTCATTCTGGAGCTTAAGCGGTACCTCGAAGAGAAAGGACTTGACTGTAAAGTGTTGCTGATCGTAGACAATGCTTCTGGCCACCCTGAGACACTCTGGTTTCTGCATAATGAAGTTGAAGTTGTCTTTCTTCCCCCCACTACCACCTCCATCCTCTCGACCAAGGCATGATTAGCTGTTTCAAGGCCATGTACATAAGATTTACGTTCTCACGGATACTTAGTGCTATGGATGCTGATCCCAATCTTAATGTGATGGATGTTGGAAGTCCTTCAACACTGCCGATTGCATTACTTATATTAAACAGGCAATGGACGCAATCAAGCCTAAAACAGTCAATGCATGTTGGCGAAACCTATGGAAGGAATGTGTGAATTATTTTAAGGGTTTCCCAACCATTGACAAAGAAGTGAAATGCATTGTTCAGGTGGCTAGGCACGTGGGTGGTGATGGTTTTGTTGCCATCCTCGAGGAAGAAACTGAGGAATTAAATTGAGGGTCACAGAGAAACACTGACAAACAAAGAGTTAGAGGAACCGATAAAATCATCAACAGAAGATGAAGATGACGAAGATGAACAGGAAGAGCCAGCAAGTTGGAATCTTCATAAATTTGCTGAAGTGTTCCAAGCAGCAAAACACTTGAATGATTTAATTTCTGAATATGATCCCTCTATGGAACAAAGCCTCCAAATCACACATATTATTACGGTTGATTTGAGACTGGTACCAAGATATGTTTGAGCAACTCAAGACACAACATCACCACTTTTTTGAACAAAAAACAACCATCAGCAGATAAGCCTACATAATCAACTTTTCAAGCTGAACCAGAGCCAACCACTTTGTCTATGACTCGCTCTCCATCACCCAAGTCTGGCCCATCATCTCCAGAATTGACATCAAGCCCTGTCTGATGACCCCCCAATAGTGTTATCAGGGGATGAGGAAGACTGATCATCGGACTGTGTACAGTACAAGACCAGCAAGAATATCCAGGATGAATGGTGAGTGTTCAGTTTTACAGTACTGTACTGTTTTCATTTTTTATTCTTTCATTCTTCCATCTCTCTCTCTTATGTAATTAAAAATACTGTAAAATATTTTGCACAGGTACTCTATTATATACTGTATGTTATTGTATATATTATACATTTATACATATATCTTACTGTAGAGGGTTGTATACACAAAACTACTTTATGGGCAATTTAAGGGATTTTTTCAAGGATAATTTTGCATATATGCGATTGTCGCCTTACACGCTGACTTTATAACCTATCCTCAGTGTAAGATGCAACTCCACTGTAACGTGAAACAGATGTCATCCAAGGGAACACTGAATAAAGATGGTGACGAGAGTGTTCCCAAATTTGAACATGAGCCAAATTCTGCTCTCAGTTTCACCTAGACAACACCATTACATTGATGCCACAGTTCTGAATTTGATTTGTTATGCCTAAATTATAAGGCAATAAAGGAAAAGAATAGGAAGGAGAAAAACACAAAGTACCTCACCTAGTGGAAGGGAAGAAGGAAGCAGAGAAATAAGGATTTTTATGGAAAGGGGATGCTACATTTAATGGACTTTTGTTAATTAAACCTAAAAAATAAACATTTCCTGGACCACAAGAGGAGTTGAATCCAGGTCTAGCAAGTCCTGATCTAGCACCCTATCCACTGGATCATTCCATATATAAGCAGAGAAAAATTTAAAGATGTGTGTTTGACTTAACTGACTCAGCAGCATCTTTTAAAGCTTCACTCAAATTGATTTCTGGCACGTGGCCTGAAGATGTGCAATAAAAACCCTATTCTCCATCCACACACAAACGACATCTTCATGGAACTAAGCAGGTTTTAAATGGCTGAACAACTGCATGGTGCTGTTAGGAGCAAGCTGGTCCTTGTTTAAAATATGAATTTTAGTGCAGACATCAAATTATCCATAATGCTAAAAATCAAGTTTCTAATCTCTTCATCATCAGACTTGCTGAGACTGTAAGCAACTCAGATAATAATCTGAGAGAATGAGTTTACATTTATTTATTTATATTTATCCATCTACAAGCGTTAAGAAGGGATTCACCACTCCATCTCTCACTGTATTTTTTCCCCTCCTTTCTCTGAAGCACCGGGAACAGCCAAAGCTGGAAAATGGATGCTGGAAGAGAAGGGACATGGCTCTGAGGTGGCACTGAGCACTCTCTTTCCGAGGTGATTGGCTGGCTGGTTATTGCTCATATGTTCAGGGTCTAGTTGACTGACACGTTTGGTTGGGAAAGAATTTTCCCCAGGTCAGATTGGCGGTGACCTTGAGTTTCTTTCACCTTCCTGTGCAGCACGTAGGTGTGGGTTACTTGCCCGGATTATCTTTCCTTGCTTCTGCGGGGGGCCTTGGGAACTGGTGCACCTCAGTCCCTCCTACTCTTTGACTGTGGCACATAATAATTTAGTCTCCTATAGGCTGTAATAATGGTCTAATTTCAGTTTCTGGGTTTAGTATGCAGGTGCTGGGTGGTTTGGTGACTTGTGATATATAGGTGGTCAGACTGGAGGTCCAGTAGTCCCTACTGCCCTACTGTATGCAAA
The DNA here is from genome assembly GCA_007922305.1 of Dermatemys mawii. Classification (NCBI taxonomy): domain Eukaryota; kingdom Metazoa; phylum Chordata; order Testudines; family Dermatemydidae; genus Dermatemys; species Dermatemys mawii. The sequence goes on from ML677348.1 coordinate 10,950,380, forward strand.
GCTTGTTTTATTTTAAAGTTACATTTGTATCTTATCAGAATATACTATTAGTTCTTAAAACTATAAAGATACACACACACAAACATGCATTTGTCTCAGCCTCAACATAACTAACATATCTAACTAAGAACTTATTTATTAAAACTCAAATGAAGGGAATTGAAGTGTTTTTTTCATTACTGCAGAGAGGAAATACGCAACATCAGCCACAACAAACATCTGCCTGCATGCAGCTGTTATGTGGGAGTTATTTAACGGCAGCTAAGCTGAAAACACGTATTCACACATGATAAACTTACCCAACTTCTTTAATCAATATACATTTATGAAAAAGTTAAATTATATAAACTAATAAGAAGTGGAATATATCAGTCTATGCTCACACATGGTAAAATACTATGGTAACAGAGATTAGAGAGGTGTTAACGTCAGCTTCCTTATACAATCAGCAGGTGAGAGGATGCCCCATTGCAACTGTCTCATATATAAGGGCTTGGCTACACTTGCAAGTTAGAGTGCACTAAAGCTGTCCAGTGTGCAGCTCACTCCACGTCAACACTGGCAAGGCACATAGAGCGCTCTGACTCCATGGCTAGAGCGCTCCTGGTACTCCACCTCGGTGAGAGGAATAACAGCTAATGTGTATTGGCTGAGAAGCCCCAACATCAGTGTAAACAAGGTGTTGCATTACTGTGCTCTGAATGACCTCTGGAAATGTCCCATAATTCCCTTAAATCAAGTGGCCACTCTTGTCATTGTTTTGAACTGGCTGTAGGAATCCGGATATGCCCTTTCAAAGCTCCTTTCCAACAGCCAGCATGCTTATCTGCTCTGAGACAAAGCAAACATTGCTTAGGAATGTTGCTTGCTTTAAGTGAGGGGTGTGTGGGGGGGGGGGGTTCTGAACTTACAAGACAGCATGCTGACACTCTCAGCACCCCAAAAACACACTCTCTCTCCCCCCACATATACACAACACACTCCCTGTCAGATTCCATCCCACCCCTGGCATTTAAAAGCACCTGGCAGCCACTTGAACGATGGGATAGCTATCCATAACACACCACTCCCAATGCCACTGCAAGTGCCACAAATGTGGCCACGCCAGTGCACTTGCAGCTGTCAGTGTGGACAGACTGGAGCGCTGTACCTACTGTGCCCTCCAAAGGCTGATTTAACTCAAAACGCTCTACATCTGCAAGTGTAGCCAAGCCCTCAGTCACTGAGGATTCTTTGAAAAAGCAGAAACACAATAAATGTCTTATTGCTAATATAACCAGTTTCGTAAGTTTAAGTTTTATGAGCACATATTTTGTGACATGAAATTTTTATGGAAGAGGAACCTGTGCACTGGGGGGCTTAGATTTACCAGATTTTTTTAAAAACTTTCCCTTGTTTATCCATATTCTGTATTTCTTACTAAATTTCCTATTTCTCAAATGGTATCGATGACAATTATTTGCTTTTCTTCTCAACCCCCTCTCCTACTACTTGATCCTGCAGAAATTCTGTAGATTGCTGCTGAATTCAACATAATTTCCACAGCAACAGACCCATCTGATAGATACAGAATTAAGCACTTCCCCTTGGTATCAAGAAGGAGAAGTGCAGAGGGAGAACATGTATCCAAATACATACTTTAAGCACAGCAAAGGGAAGTACTAGTAAACGGCTTCCGGTACAAGTTCTCTCTTTACAAGTTTTGCATCAGTGCTAAAATCCATCTTTGAGGTCAAGGAGGACGGTCCAGTGCCTAGCACTAGCCTGGAATTTGGTAGACCTGGATTCAATTCCTTGCTTTGTTACAGACTGTGTGTGACCTTGAGCAAGCCACAGTCATTGTACTACAGTTCACCTACATGTGAAATCTGGATAATGGTACTTCCCTATGTTAGAGGTGTGTTGTGAGACATTCAGATGCTACTGAAAGGGCATGCAGAGTAGATAAAAATTGGGGTTTATTTTATTCAAATTTTTAAAAAACCAATTTTTAAATCAGTTTTTTGAGATTTTTTAAATACAAGTTAGGTTTATTCTAAAATTTAATTTATTTAAATTATGACAACTTCCATTAAGGCCTAAATTTACAGTAATTTATTAAAATAATTTTAAAAAATAATATTAAGCAGCATGTGTTTGCTGCCAACTTTTAAAGAAAATCATACCACTGAACTGATGGAAGTCACTGGCTAAGCACCAGAGTTTGCCGAAGGGCTAGTGCAGTTTGTGAATAGCAGTAGCCTTTTCTGCAGATGCAGAGAGAATATTTTCTTCATTTCAGTTTATTGAACTAGTTCAGTTCAGTGAGGGATTTACTGAAAGTTAATAAATTAATGGGAGTTGAAAAAGCAGAAAAATCTTCCAATCTATTAATAAAAATCAAATGTCAGAGGATAAGATCTATTAGTTCTAAAAATCTCAAAAGACAATGATCAAAACCAATCAGTTCCATTCACTAACTACAGATAATATTTATGTTCTTTAATACATCAATTCTGTTTTAAATGAAAAACGATTTCATATAAACATTCTGATAAAATTTTATGTATCCAGCTCATTTAAGAGCCTTATTTAACTAATAAACACAGTTTAAAATTATAGTTTTATCTGTTTTAATTTAATTTTAATTTCCATCCAAATAGAGCTTGGCAAAAATCACAACTGAAAATTAATCACTCTCTAATAAATAAGAAATACATAATTCACCATTTTTAATTGCTTAAATAAATGTGAATAGATATGGTGTATCCTCCTGGTTAGCAAAAAACCCACCAAATATTAGTGTAAAGGCTGATTTTTTTTCAATTAAACATAATGTTTTAATCATTACCAGCCAATAAAGATAAAACTTTCTTTAGGAAAATAGTGAGTGCAAATACTAAACAAGATTAAAATTATTTAAATTGTTTTGATTTACATCAATCCACTGAGGAAAGAGTGGGCATATAAATACTTACAATTTTTTGAATAATTAGTGTACTAATCCATGCCCTTTCTCCAAATTCTGAGTCTCGAGAACTTTCACAGAAGCTCCAGTTAAGTAACATAAACTGTGCATTACAGCCAAGAATAAAGGCTTGTCCAAATAATTCTAGTTGATTAGAACTGTACTAGGAAACTGCTTTTGATAGAAACACTTTAAAGCCTTTCATCAGACAAACATGATAAATATTCTACTTCTATTAGGCCCTCGTTAACTTTCAATTTCAAATTTTAAAAGCTGACAACTCACTATTAAAACTGCAGTACTCACAACAAGCAAACTTCTCTCAGATCTAAGCCCATGGTATTTTGGATCTTTCCAATATCTGCCTCAAAGGCAGCATTAAAAAGTTTAATTAGCTCTTGATGCAAGTACTGAACCAGCTGATCATCTTCACCTTCCTCCCTAAACGCGTCACTAAAATCATCAGGGGGCTATCTGTGCTGTAAAGGAAGAGACTATTATTGTGATTACCTGCTGCAATCTCTCTCACAAACTACAGCAGCTACAGTGCAGCTCTTTAGAATGAATATAGCTCTGCACTTGACAGTACAGTACTCCCAGTGTTTGCAGTCATTCCAAGGTTTCTTAGAGCATAGAACACATCAATATATTTACAATTAGCCCACTATTTAGATGTCAGGAGAATGAGTTGACCTATACCAGAGGTCTTCAAACTAGGGGGTGCAGCAGAATGTTCGGGCCGGCCCTGTGCGGCAGAAATGTTTGGAGATGGAATGCCACAGCCACTCCTGACTCACCTCAGTAAGCCATCCAGTCTGTGGGTCTATTTAGTCGGGGAGAGGGAGTGGAAGGGGGAGGAGAAGGGGTAAAAATCAAAAACTGCAACTTAAAGGGAAACCTCAGCTCAAAAGTTTAAAAACTACTGACCTATACTATATTAAAAATCACTGTATAGTGGGTAAAAGAACTAGACTTGCAGAAGTCATTATATTGGGATACGTATCAGACAAATATAATGTACCAGATTCCAACCCATTAATACACAAAATAAGAATCTCAGGGGATAGAATGTCTGATAACTTTGGTATTAATAAAGGACAAAATAAATTATTTGAAAGTTCAAAATATAAAATCAGTCATAGTATTGCATCTTGGAAGAGAGACAAGGTTGTTAACAAACATACAAATGAATACAAATGGTGAGAACATTTTAGCTGCCATCTAGAATACTAACACTGGGCCAAGTCAATTATACCAGATTGGAAGATAAATCTCCGTACAAAAATGTTCCTGGGAAAAATAATTCAAGTGGTAGTACATAACCCATAAATAGTAAAAATAAAATTTTATATAGAATTCTCTCTGAGAAAATTTGTTTGCCATTACATAAAGACAAAAGAAAACAGAGACAGTATTTTAGTACTATATTCCATAACAATTGCCAGCATACTGATTTGTGCTTTTCTAAAAGACACTCTTTGGGAAGCTTCCATTTGTAGTTAGCAATTATTGTCATTTATCATATAATAAATGCTAACATTCATAATTTACTCTTCCTAAAGACCTCTGCTAAATGAAGCAAAATGTTTCAGTTCAGCGGTGCCCAAACATTTAATTAAGGTCATTTACCAACTGCATTTTGACTTCCTGGGGGACTCACCGTTACCCCTGCTATCCCTCCCCTTCTCAGCCTTCCAGTCCCCCACCTTCGCAGGCCAAGTCTCCTATTTGGTTCCCCCCAAAATCCCATGTTCTCACTCTCCCAGCCTTGCCAACTCCTGTAGCCCTAGCCAGCTTTTCTGTCATCACAGCAAGGCCAAGATCACTACACTAAGCTATTGACTGACTGCCTGCTCACTGGCTTTGGCCACTTTCTTGGCACTGCTGCCGCCTGGATCCTCCACACTTCTGCTCGCTGCCCAGAGGAAGTGAGCTCAGCTCTAACCCAAGATGACTGACAGTGGAAAGCAGTGGCAGCATGGAGGAAGCAGCCCGTGCCTTCCCCCGCCCATAGCCCAGAAGTGTTTCCTCCATGCTGCTGCTTGGACCCTGTTCCCCAAAGTGCGGCTGCCTGCTGACTATGGGAAGTGAGAACATGGAGCAGGGGAATGCCTCCAAGGCAAACATAAGGCAGGTATGGGCTGCTGACTGTCAGTTTACTGGCTGGCTTGGACCATTTCCTTTGCACTGCTGCTGAGGCCTGCTGGAAGCGAGAAAGGAAGGAAGCTCTTTCAGGGTGGGCACACAGCCTACCTACACCCTTCCCAAGACCCACTGGGGCATTGGAACCCACCATTTGGGAAACACAGTTTTAGTTCATTTAGAAGAAATATTTTGAATGAATTACTGAAACACTTGGTACTGTATTACAGTTTGCTGTTTTAACTCAAAAGCAATAAATCAATAAGGATGTTATCAGAAGACAGCTTATGCGTAGGATTCTGCATTGCACAGAGCCCACTGGAGTCAATGGAGACAATACTGTGTCTATGCAATCACTCATATGAACATGCTCTAACTTTATTAATACTAAACCACAGTCAATCCCCAAAAGTTATTGTCTGAGGGTCTGATCCAATCCCCACACAACTCAATGAGAAAAATGCTCATTGGTATCAAACTGTGTCTTAGTGTACAATTTTAAAGCAGTATAACAAAAATATGAAATTTAAAATGGCAAAATGTCATTTTACATTATTTCCATGAAGTTACATACAGCAGCAAAATTATCCATATGCAAAACAGGAAGAAGAGGGGGGAAATGGTAAAACACCTACTCAGAATTTTATTTGCTTCAGAAACTGAGTTTAGCAATACAAATATATCAAAAAGTAAACAAATGGTCTAACCTAGGGATCAGCAACGTTGGCACGCGGGACCGCAGGGTAAGCAACCTTAAGAAGCGGCGGCCAGCACCGCGCTATTTCCCACAGCCCCCATTGGACTGGGACGGCAAGCCGGGGCCAGTGGGAGCCGCGGTCGGCGAAACGCCAGGTAAATAAAGCAGCGGGGCCCGCTAAGGGTGTTTACCCTGCGGTCCCGTGTGCCAACGTTGCCAATCCCTTGTTTAGTCCATCTGGATCCTATCCCCGACATAGTCCAATGTTAGATACTTCAGAGGAAGTAGTAAAATCCTACAGTGAGCCTAAATTGTGCAATGCTGTATCACTGGGGATTTTAGTTTTCTTGGTTCTTGATCATCTTTTGCCTACAAGCATGAAAATTAACAGCCCTCATAGATTTTTATCTTCATGAAACTGTACATACTCTTATTCAAAAAGTAATTAAAAAAAATTTACTCAACTACTCCATTTGCCTTAATACCACCATATAGCAGAAAATTCCAGAGATTAATTATATACCTTCCAAAAAGCTTTCTTCCCTTCATTCTTTTATGAATTTTCCACCTTAAAATTCCATAACTATCCCGTGTCCACGTATAATGGGAAAGGTAACACAGGTGTATATATGAATAGCTTTTCTTAAGACATTCTGTCACCTTACAGTTCTTATCTGCATATTTCTTTTCTTATCTCAACTACTGAAATTAATATTTCTCTTTATATTACTCCTGTATTTTCTTCACTCATAAAAAAGAAACACCACCACCATCCAATACTCACTTGATTATATTTTGAAAGACTATTTATCTTAAGGATGTTGGAGAAAAACAGTGTAATCTTACCCAGGAGCAGTATACTTGCTCTTTCATGTAATGTGTGCATTCCATATTTCTCCTTGAGTTTAGGACAATAGAACTATTTATAGCTACTCAGAATACACTATTTCCTAACTTAAAGTTAACATTAATGTAATTCATGTGGAGGCATTTCAATTTATTAATTTGGTTGGATTCAAATACAATTTTATCAGGTATAAATTGAAGTAGTTTGAAAATCATAAGTCACTCTTTAGTATCACAGAAACAAACAACTTATATTAAGTTTATTAAGACAACTTAAATGAATATGATGACTTTTATCTAGAATGTTGCAAAGAGCTATACAAAACCAATTATTTTTACCAGCTAATTGTTTTCTGTGGCTTAGTAATACCAAGGGGGTGGGGAGGCCCAAAAAAATTTAAAAAGGGACTGGAATTTCTGGCTATTAAACTGAGGGAGATCATTTAGGAGAAGGATGCTTTGCACCCAAACTCCTCCTCCTCTTAGGCTTTATCTGTAGGTATTTCTCAGCTGATGAACATCCAGACTTAAGGATCTAGATAGAAATTGATCTAGGTAACACTTGATCTACACTGTACAAGGAGGCTCTCCCCCTTTCGGATTTGCCTTGAGAATGATGATGCTGATGATAGTTTTCATATGAAAGTATAGTGGAGACTAATCCTATCTCGTATTGTACTGGTTGCTTTGCCAGAGAGGGCCTGCTGGCGAGCGAGTCCAACTGATGTCAACCATAGAAAATTAACAGAAGGTAGGAACATTTTGTTCTTCTGCTAGCTGTTTGCATGTGGACAGTGAGCTCCCAACTTGAGCACATTACAGGTGAACTGGAAAGAGCCTCACCTCCACTCCTCCTGAGAAGTCTGAGACCCTCTGATTTGTAGCCCTCCTAGCAGCTGATACTGCTGTCTGAGAGATGACTTAAAACAAAAGAAACAACAAGAAAAGAATGGGGGAAACCTGCAAAAAGAGCATAGCAAGAAAGAGAACTCAATGCAAAAATCCCTTCTGACTGGCCACCATCTGACATATAGCGAAGAATCGACAAAGTCTTGTAGTGAAGAATATAACTCATTATCCAACTGGTGGCAGTTAGGCTACAGAAATAGACACACCGGCAATCATTTCTCCAACAAAGATGCTGTCACTCCGAGCAACTGATTATTAAGTATTTAACTAATGCCAGAAGTGTATTTGAGCTCTACGAAAACAAGACATAGCCCCTGTCCCAAAACAAGAACTTCAGCTCAATCCAATTTAATCTGTAATGGTTATTTAGGCAGACAGAATGCAATTTCCAGAATTGGAATTTATCCAGGATGAAAACACACCACTCTTGCAAAAGTACGAGCCTGTGGTTTAAGTTTCAAAGCCCCTCTCTCCAGCAATGAAACACTGACTTGGAGCATTGGTTTAACACAGACTGAGAGTCCAGAAAACCACCTACCAAATCACCAGCACCCCTGCTGTCTGTTGCTGACATAACCAGGAGATCTTAAAGGAAAGCTAAGTACTGACCAAAGTAGGACTTAATTAGCTTATGAGATCTAATGAGATTACCAACTGAGATGTTATGGGTTCAGTCCAAAAGTATGTCTTTACTGGAACTGAATTTAAATTATTCTAAAGAATCAATCTTATATGTATTATTTATTGAAATAAGAATTGGCATTGAAATTAGAAACAGTAATCAAAAATTGTGTTTCCCTTTACTCACTCAAGCCTGAGCAGTACAAAACGTAGAGCAAATATTTGATTTCATGAAGTAACACTGATTGCTTTAACCAAATGAGAGGTAAGTAAACATTTAAGTGTACACAGACTGCTAATAATGAATACCTTGACATATATTAGATCTTTATTGCACAACACAGACTATTCTAGGCAGAATATTTTCTATTCTTAGAATCTGGCACAACTATTTTAATGGCTCTTGAAAACCATCAAATTCCAAAGCAGGCTATAAATTTAACCCAAGTATATTCAGAACATATATAGTAATACAGATATGGTTAGAATGGAAGCTACGTTTAAGGTTGCCCAAACATTTCAATTTTAACCTTCAGTTATCAGTCATGCTTAACTTTCTGAACCTTGCACCATTCAGGTTGAAATTTCCCAAACCTGGTCATTGCTCAAGAGTGATTTTTTTTTTTTTTTTTTTAAGTATAAGTAAGAACAATTCAGCCATTTTTGAAAATAGTGGAAAGAGGGGAAACTACTTTCTCATATTACAAAAAAGAGCAATCTTTTTCTGAACAGCTCTAACTCATGATGACAAAGTGGAAAGCAGAAAATAGGAAGGCCAGATACACATTTGTAAATTTAAAATGAACTACATACCACATGTACTCAATTTTTAACATATGTACAAACTTTCTAATACAAAGAAAAATAAAGTATTTTAGCAATTAAATAAAACTGTTTACTTGAACTATGTCCATCTGGAAACAGCTTTGCCTTATTTAAGAGCAGGTGTCCTCAGATCTCTATTTGGCAACTAATGCATAAAAAAGTATTAAACAATGTTTGCCTAGAGAAGGTTAAACTGAAGTTCTATTTTGGTTCCTACTTAGGATTCACAACAAACCAAATGTGATCACTGTCTCTAAGCTCTGCCAGAGACAGTATCTGCTTCTAGACTATTTCTGTTAAAGCTGATGAACAGTTTGTTAAAAAAAATTTAAAAAAATCTTTAAGCATATTCTGTAATATGAACTCTAAAGTATCAATGCTTAATTTCCCTACTGAAATAACAGCATAATAGCTAATTTCCTCAATACCTTCTGAGAAGTCACTTCCTGCTTTAACTGCTTTAGCTCTAACAATGAGGAGTCCTGGTGGCAACTTAGAGAATAAATTTATTTGGGCATAAGCTTTCGTGGGCTAGAACCCACTTCGTCAGATACATGGAGTGGAAAATACAGGAGCAGGTATAAATACATGAAAAGATGGGAGTTGCCTTGCCAAATGTGAGGTCAGTCTAAGGAGACAATTCAATTAACAGCAGGATACCAAAGTAGGAAAAATAACTCTTGTAGTGGTAATGAGAGTGGCCCATTTCAAACAGTTGACAAGATGATGTGAGTAACAGTAGGGGGAAATTAGTATGGGGAAAATTAGGTTTAGCTTTTGTAATGACCCAACCAGTCCCAGTTTTTATTCAGGCCTAATTTGATGGTGTCCAGTTTGCAAATTAATTCCAGCTCTGCGGTTTGACATTGGAGTCTGTTTTTGAAGCTTTTTTTGTTGAAGAGTTGACACTTTTAGGTCTGTTATTGAGTGACCAGGTAGACTGAAGTGTTCTCCTACTGGTTTTTGAATGTTATAATTCCTGATGTCAGATTTGTGTCCATTTATTCTTTTGTGTAGAGACTGTCCGGTTTGACCAATGTATATGGCAGAGGGGGCATTGCTGGCACATGATGGTATATATCACATTGGTAGATGTGCAGGTGAACGAGCCCCTGATGGTGTGGCTGATGTCGTTAGGTCCTAGATATGTCGACAGAGATGGCAACAGACTTTGTTGCAGAATTTAGTTCCTGGGTTGGTGTTTTTGTTGTGTGGTGTGTAGTTGCAGGTGAGTATTTGCTTCAGGTTGGGGGGCTGTCTGTAAGTGAGGACTGGTCTGTCTCCCAAGGTCTATGAGAGCGAGGGATCATCCTTCAGGATAGGTTGTAGATCCTTGATGGTGCGCTACAGCCACCAACTAAAACCTCTCTAGTGCATCATCAAGGATCTAAAACCTATTCTGAAGGATCATCCTTGTCCACATGTTTATTGACCCCCACCCACTTCAAAGAGTTCTAATAGACTGATGAGGCATGGTTTCCCTTTACAAAAACCATTTCAACTCTTCCCCAATAAATCATGTTCGTTTGAGTCTGGTAATTCTGTTCTTTACTATACTTTCCACCAATTTGCCTGGTACAGGAACTCCTCACTTAAAGTCGTCCCAGTTAACGTTGTTCATTGTTACATTGTTGATCAATTAGGGAACATGCTCATTTAAAGTTGTGCAATGCTCCCTTCTAACACTGTTTGGCAGCCGCCTGCTTTGTCCACTGCTTAGAGAAAGAGCAGCCCGCTGCAGCTAGCTGATGGATGGCTGGAACCAGGGTGGATCAGCATCCCCCCTAGCCATCCCCCCCTATTAGTTCCCTGCTCCCTTAAGTTTCCTGTGCAGCAGCTTCCCAGCAGGCTATCAGTTGCCGGAAGTTCAGATGTCCCTCCCCCCATATCATGTGCTGCTCCTGCCATCTGCCTTGCAGCTGTTCCCCGAGACTCCTCCCTGCTGTGTGTGTGGGAGGGGAAGAAGAAGGGGGCTAATGTCAGGGTGTCCTCTTTCCCCTTGCTTCTGCACCCAGCTTATCCCATCTTCCATAGCGCTGCGGGGAGGCACGGATGGAGGGAGCTGCTGCCTTAGGCAGCAGCTGCAGTCTGCTCTCAGCTTGCTGATCTAATTAACAAGGCAGTGTACTTCTGACCCCACTCTTCCGAAGTAAAGGGGAAATGCGCATCTCTATCTTTCAAACACACACAGAGTGTGTGCCTCTGTTTGCCCTCCCTCCTTTCCTGCTGCCTTGCAGAGTGTGAGAGTTAACCCTTGAAGGCTCAACAAATTGCTAGTTCATCATTTAGCAGTAAGGCATTCCCTGGGAAATATCCCACCCTCTGACTCCTCCACTGTGTGTTTGTGTGTGTATTATATTAGTCTTTTGTCTGGTTAAAAAAAAAAATCCCTGGAACCTAACCCCCTCATTTACATTAATTCTTATGCGGAAACTGGATTTGCTTAACGCCGTTTTGCTTAAAGTCATATTTTTCAGGAACATAACTACAACCTTACGTGAAGAGTTCCTGTACTGAACTTAGGCTTACTTTTGGAACCTTTTTTTAAATTTGGCTTCACATTAGCTATCCTCCAGTCATGCAGTACAGAGGCTGGTTTTAGTGACAGGTTACATACACAGTTTGCAATTCTGCAATTTCATTTGAGTTCCTTAAGAATTCCTGGGTGAATATCCTCTGGGCCTGGTGACTTCTTATTGTTAAATTTATTAATTTTTTCCAAAACCTCCTCTACTGATACATCAGTCTGGGACAATTCCTCAGATTTGTCACCTAAAACGAACAGCTCAGGTGTAAGAATCTTCCTTGTGCTACATGAATCAGTCTTCACTACAGAGGATATCTTCTGCAGTGAAGACTGATGCAAAGAATTCATTTAGTTTCTCCGCAATGGCCTTATCTTTCTTGAATGCTCTTTTAGCACTTCTATCATCCAGTGACTCCACTGATTATCTAGCAGGTTTCCTACTTCTGATGTACTGAAAAATGGTTTGCTGTTAGTTTGGGTTTCTTTGGCTAGTTAGTCTTCAAGGTTTTTTTTCTGGCCTGCCTAATTATACTTCTACACTTGACTTGGCAGAGTTTATGCTTCTATTTTCCTCAGTAGAATTTGACTTCCAATATTGGAAAGGATGCCTTTTTGCCTTTAACTGCTTCTTTTACTTGTTTAACCATATTGGCACTTTTTTGATCCTCTTACTGTTTTTTAATTTAAGGTATACATTTAATGTGAGCCTCTATTATTGTGTTTTCAAAAAGTTTCCATGCAGCTTGCAGGCATTTCACTCTTGTGACTGTTCCTTTTAATTTCCACTTAATTAGCTTCCTCGTTTTTGTGTAGTTCCCCTGAAGTGAAATGCTACTGCAGTGGGCTTCTCTGGTATCTCTCCTTCCTCCTCCCCCAACCCTCCAAGGATGTTAATTTTAATTATATTACAGTTGCTACCACCGAGTGGTTCAGCTATATTCACCTCTTAGACCAGATCTTGTGCTCCACTAAAGACTAAATCAAGAATTGTCTCTCCCCTTGTGGATTCCAGGACTAGCTTCCCCAAGAAGCAGTCATTAATGGTGTCTAGAAACTTTAATTCTGCATCTCGTCCTGAAGTGACATGTATCCAATCAATATGGGGATAGCTGAAATCAGGGTGGATAAAAAGACAGGGGGCGGGAAGTGGGAAGGGGTCAGATGGGGGCAGGGGTCAGGCTGTTCGGGGAGGCATAGCCTTCCCTACCCAGCCCTCTATACAGTTTTGCAACCCTGATGTGGCCCTCAGGCCAAAAGGTTGGCCTACCCCTGGTATAGAAGATACCACTAGAGATGCTTAGTTCTGCAGTTCTCAAACTGTGGATTTGTGTCTCTAGAGGTAACATGCTTGTTAACAGCAAAAATAAATAAATAATAGCGGTGACAAATACCAGACCTCAACTCTATTGTCTCTCTGCAAATTTGTGTGTGCAGAGTCAATCCTTTACCTCCCTCTAAAAGTGCAAAGTTTCAAAAAGTTCAATGAAGAGAAGATTGTTGGGGGTGGAATAGATCTGGACAAGGAAAAGTCTGGAGACAAATGTAAGAGTGAGGGACATATGCTTGTTTTGTTAAACTATTATATGTTTGCTGTTGAAGAAAAAAATCCAGAATACTTAACATTGTTCTAATTAAATAAAACAATTTAAATATCTGTCTAGTAACGTTCTCCTCCTAATACAGCATGCCAAAAAAATCCTCCAAATATTGATTAACCTGTTGAATTGGAGATATTTATGAAGTCATTGGGAGGTGAACTATCTGCTTCAATTATCTTTGGTAAATGAAATAACCAATCGTTCATTTTCTGATAGAGCTGTAAAACTAATCAGAAAAGTTTTCAAAATAAATCACTGTTTTAAAATGTATAGTGTGTACCTTCTAAAAATGAATCCTACATTATCTCTGAGTTGTGAAGAATGTGTATTAAAGTTATAACAACCAACAAGAATGCCCTTTTATGTAGAAAACCATGATTAGACTGAGTCTTCCTGACCACTCAGGTTGAAATCCCCCATTACTACTGAGTTTTCTATTTTTATAGCCTGCCTAATCTCCCTGAGCATTTCACACAATCACCATCACAAGCCTGATCTGGTGGTCAGTAATATATTCCTACTGCTATGCACTTATTATTCAAGCAAGGAATTTCTATCCATAGAGATTCTATGGTACAACTTGATTCATTTAGGATTTTTACTATATTTGACTCTATGCTTTCTTTCATATATAGTGCCACTCCCCAACCAGCATGACCTATTTTGTCATTCCTGTATATTTTATTCCCTAGTATTACTATGTCCTACTGATCATATTCATTTCATCAAGTTTCTATACGCCTATTATATCAATACCTTAATTTAATACCAGACACTCAAGTTCACCTATCTTAGTATTTTGACTTCTAGCATTCACATACACCTATAAAATTTTTCACTTTTTAGTTGTCTGTCGTTATGTTATGTAATTAAATGGGACACTTTCATTTGACTGTTTCCCTTCTATTCCTACCTATACTTTATCAATTTCTATCCTCTCCTCTTTACTAGAATTTAAAGAATACCCATTAATAGAGCCTTCCATATTGGATGTCTTTGTCTGACTTATATGCTCCTCTATACCTGTCAGCTTTGCCGACATAGCCTCAGCCCTTAATTTAAAAGCTCCTCTAAGGCCTTTTTAATTTTACATGCCCCCAATCTGCTTCTCTTGTGGTTTAGGTGAAGCCATCCTCCTGTATAGACTCCTCCTTTCCCAAAAGGTTTCCCAGTTCCTAAAAATCCCAAACCCTCCTCCATACCCTATCATCTCCTCGATGCATTGAGACTCTGCAGTGCTGCCTGTCCAACGGGCCCTGCACATGGAACTGGAAGCATTTCAGAGGAGGCTACCACAGAGGTCCTGGACTTTAATCTCTTACCTACCAACTTAATTTGGTCTCCAGGATCTCTCCCCTACCCCATGTCTCCTGGCACTGCAACTGGTACCAATCTCTTCTCTCTAGAGCAGAGGTGGGCAAACTATGGGCTGCGTCTAGCCCATCACACATCTTAATCTGGCCCTTGAGCTCCTGCCAGAGAGCAAGGTCTGGGGCTTGCCCTGCTCTGGTGCTACAGCTGAGGAGTGGGATCAGGGGCTTGCCCCGCTCCATACAGCAGCTGTGAGCAGCTCCCAGAAGCAGCAGCATGTTCCCCCTCAGCTTCCCCAAGTGCTACCCCCGCAGTTCCCATTGGCTAGGAACTGCAGACAATGGGAACTGTGGGGGTGGCACCTGTGAATGGAGCACAGTGCAGAGCCGCCTGACCGCGCCTTCGCATAGGAGGCGGAGAGGGGACATGCCACTGCTTTCAGGAGCTACTTGAGGTAAGCGCCACCCAGAGCCTGCACGCCTGACCTCCTCCCTCACCTCCGAACCCCTCGGTCCCAGTCTGGACCACCCTCCTGCACCCCAAACCTCTCATCCACAGCCCCATCCCAGAGCCCACACCCTCAGCCGCGCCTTCACCCCCTCCCATACCTCAACCCCCAATTTCATGAGCATTCATGGCCCACCATACTATTTCCATACCCAGATGTGGCCCTTGAGCCAAAAAGTTTGTCATGCCTGCTCTAGAGACATCCTATCTTTTGCTGACTCATCCATACGCACATATTTATCTACCATTTTCTATGCGGATGACTCAAGTTTACCTTTGCCCCCTTCGTCCAGTCCCACAAATCTTTTTCTCTGGGTGTGCTGAAATTGCAGCTGATAGTATGCCTTCCAGTCTGGTAGACTGGCACATGCCAGCTCTACTGGAACCAGCTAAAATTAGCAATATGGATGTTGCAGCACAGGCTAGCTGCCTGAGTGTAAGCCCACAGAATCTCTAAGTCCAAGCTCATGGAATCTGCAGTTACTAGCCCTCTAACTTGAGCGGAACTAGTATATATCTATCTACCAGACTGGGTGGCATACTACCAGCTGCAGTGTAGACACACCCTCTGGTATTTCCTCCTGACTGATCTGCTGCTAACCCAATTTGAATGTGACCAAAAATAAGCTTATTTTTATTCCCAAACGCTGACCCCTTCACCTTCCTCACTGCTCGGTATTACAAAACATTCTCATAACTTTGAGGTTTTCTGACCCTTCCCCGCTTGCACATAAGACATTGTCTATCTCATCACTTTCCCCTTATTAATATATTATTTGTACAATCACAGTACATAGCAGCCCTACTCATGGACCAGGAACCCACAGTGCTAGAGTCTGTGCCAACGCAGAACAAAAACATGCTCTCCAAGAGTGTTAGAACTTCAATCACTTCAGAATTCAAGCAAAATAGGAATTGAAAACCCTCTGAATTTTGTACTGTCACCCATTACCACAATGTCTGAGCACCAGCTGATGGCCCTTGATTGTTGCCAGTATTCAGAGAAAACATCCAGGTTAGAACATGAGTACCGCTCTCCTGGGACAACTGATACATTTTGGAAATGAACAAGTACAACTACTCCAGATTCACAAGTTGCATTGACTAAAAGTTTGGCCTAGTATTATTACTAATACAAATTCACATTCCCATCTAATTAAAAGTTCCTGTAAAGCAGTAGAGTTTATGTAGTGTTCCTCACACAGGACATCACTAAAAACTTCAGAGTGAGACAGTCACACCGTAGCCTAAAGAGAAAAGGCAGGTTTTTAATGTGAGATTTTAAAAGAAAAGAATTTGAGTCAAAAAGGACAGAGGAGTTTTGGTTGAACAGAAGATTATATGGTAATCAAACTAAACAATAGTCTCTTTTTATAAAAATAGATGTACTCATTCAAAAAACAAAACAAAACAAGAAAAAAGACACACACATTCCCTTATCTTGAGCTCCTTAGAAGTGGTTGTTTCTGTCATCTCCTGCCAGAAACCAGTATTCTTAATGCAAGGGATGATTCAAGGGCAGCAATGAGCTTTTTGCCTGGAGAGACTTTTCTCTCCAGAGAGCAGTACCAGTAGAAAGAAGAATATCTGGTAAACATTGTCAGGGACATCAGAAATAATAATAAAAAAGCAACTAAATACGTAAGAATCTACTTTCGTCTGGTAAATATTGTGTCGAAAAAGTATTACATGCAAGACAGTTGTATTTACCTAAATACCTTATCAGTTCTCTTTGGAATTTAGTATAACAGCTACATTTTTCAAAGTGTAAAACATCTGGAGATTCCCTGGCATCCTTTTATTATTTGATTTTTTTTTAAAAAAAGAAGCTTTTATTTTGCTTCTTCTGTCCAATCAACCAGGCAGCTAGTGCTATTTTTTTTTTTTTAATTAAACCATCTGGTCTGATTTTGGCATTCTAAGCAAATTCCTAATGTGTGTTCTCAATAGGTTACTATTAATTGGCTGCTCACAAATGTAGATTTGGTTTTATCTTTGACAGCCTACCTAGCCGAAGTGGTTTCCATTTGATCAACTCATCCAGCTCTTTCAAACTGAGTTTCCATGCAGCCTGGTTTCTGACTGAAATTTTTATTTTATTTTTATTTTATATTAGTATTGTTTCATATTTGTCAGTAACTAATGCTAAGTCATCTTCCAGGGGAAGGAGAAGAGTGACAAAAAGACTTACCTCTGTATCATTTTTTGTAGTCCTTCCTCTGAAGGCTAGATGGCAAAAGAAATGGAACTTTTTTCCTTAATTTAGACTATGGTTTTATCCTAACTTCTTAAATATACAATACTGGGGAAAGATAATGTATTTGCCTCCTTGACATGCACCAGTCTTCAGCATTGTTCAATAGCCTTTAGGACATCAGGTCATCCATCTTAAGCTTAAACAAGCCTTTGCATCTGGGTGGCAGAATCTTTATGTTGACATCAAAAAGAGGTCAGTGGAAGTAATAATAAGTGTGCTGATATATTTCTTGTCCTCCTTATTTGGGGCATTCATAACCTATAATCCAAACATTGCAACTTACAATAAAATGTTTACAAGGTGCCTTTAAACTCCATACATCTTGCTTTTAATATAAGCAGCTTTGGATTCAGCAGAAATAATTGTAAATCTCATATAATACATAGAAGTATTTTAAAACCTACATTTCTAAGCATGGGTAGACTCCATGGAGCATTTTCAAACTTAAGTGGAAAGAGATGAAAGCACAGATCAAAGGAAAAGAGTGCAGCAGAGGAAATGTTTCAAGCATTAGTGGTATCACGTCTATGATACAAAGATGTGGTTTTCATGTTTACACAATTTTTCATTGTTAAGTCAAATACCTAAATGTGAGTTAAAATAAACACATACACACACACCTCCCCCTAATCTCACATCAATTTAATTATGCTAAGTTTTTTAGCCTGTATCAAAATAAGTTAAGAACAAATTGCTTTCTAGCTGATCAATATCGTATATTCTGCTCCACACTACTCGTTTGTAAGTCCCAATTCTTTTCTAACATCTGAAAGAGAGCCATGAGACTAAACGTTAGCGTTCCCATGATGGATCATTTAGTAAAATACACAATCCCTTCAGAATAAATAAAAAACCATCTATTTAAATGCTGTATTGAAAGCACACCAAGTTTTTATAAATTCCTTAAAAGATGCAAGAAAAGAGCTATTGGTTAAATTAATCACACACAAAGTGACTCTCATTCCTCTGCAAAAACCTACCGTATTTACCAGAATCTAAACGTCACTGTACAAGCATATAGGAGACTACAGTACTTAGGGACTTAATCCATTTGAGCTGGAGAAGCAATGGCCTATCCACCTACTTTGGATAGGAATACTTTGCATGGAATATCACTTCAATATTCTGGAGATTAAATATATATTCTAATGCAGTATTTACTCCTGAGGGAATTCTGAACCACTATGCATGCACAGAATTTATGTCCCACCGCAGACTTCTTTGCTTCCGCACAAAAAGATGACTTTCTCGCAGGGAAGCAAAGGGAAGCCACAAGAACGATCATATAACCCTTCCCAGCAGTATGTTTCAAGTGCCCAGGGCAGCCGGTAGAGAGATAAGTCACTGTGGGGCCAGAGGAGGGACAAGGGAAGACCCAGGTGGTGGCTCCTACCCTGCACTGAGTTTAGCTGCTATTCTGAGCTGGGCTGGGGAGGATGGGACTTCCTCTTCCCTTGCACAGCATCCTGGGCCAGGTCAGACCCACCTCCAGATTTCTCCCCTGGCTGCAAGAAGCTCTGCAAACTCCCCATCCCCCCTCCTTCCATTGCTCCTCAGCTGCAGGGGGAGGAATCCCTGTACAGGGAGCTGCTCCCCATCCGCTCCACCCCCATGCATACACACCCGCTCATACTCAGAACCTCCCGCTGAGCCTCACCCCCTGCACTCAGAACCACCCCGATGAGCCCCACTTCCTCTGCACCTGGACCACACTGACGAGCCACCCACACCCAAATCCCCATCCAACCGAGCCCCAACCAGTTGCACCTGGATCCCCACCCCACTGAGCCCCACTCTTCCAGCATCTGGACACCCCCCACTGTGCTCCCCAAACCCAGACACACCCCCTCTGAACCGTTATCCCCCACACACCCAGACACCACCCCCCACCCCCACTAAGCCTCAACCACCTTCGCCTGGACCCCCCTGCAGAGTCCAATTACCACTGCATCCAGAACCCTCCAACAAGCCCCTGTGCATTCAGAGCACTTCTGCAGTTGGATCCCCCATTGAGCCACCCGCACTCATACTGCCCCACACAGAACCCTCTCAGCCCACTCATGGATCCCCTCCACATTCGGATTCTGCCTTGATGAGCCTGCCTCCACACCTGGTGCATTTAGCATGGAGGGGCTGGGCCCTGGGATGTTCCGGAGGCACGCCTGGTCCTTGCACTGTGTCATGGTTGGGTGCAGCCTCATGGCTGAGTCTGTCTCCCTGCAGGGAGGAAGGGGAGAGCTGCACAGTGATCTCGCACCTCTATGCAGCCAGTGGCCTGTGCTCCCTAATGCCAGGCTGGAGTCTCCAACACTTATCTGACAAATAAAATCTGCAGAATTTTAAAATATTGTGCATACAGTTGTAATTTTTTGGCACAGAATGCCCTCAGGAGTAAGTATTAGTTCTCTAGTATGCCTTCACTAATGCTCATCTGGTGGCGGAGTATCATGCCCACACGCAATGTGATCTGACAGTTCAACAGGACTTAGTTGCCAACTTAAAATGTTTTCAACAGCTGGCTTTTTGTTGGTAATTGATACCAAATCAGAGCTACGTACTTCATTGCACAAATTCGTATCTGTTGATGCAAACGAGCATTCTACTATCACATGCTATTTTTGCTGTCTTTCCCCAGCTTCTTGTACTGATCGAATCTCTGAAGTGGTAATATGTAGTTAATAGATGCAGTCAAAGAGCTCTAGAAATTTACCATTTACTTTTTAGATAAATTAAAAATTGCATGCAAAAGTTAGCCAAGACTGGTATTTTTTAGAGGACTTAAGGGAGTAACACACAACTCCTTGCCTTTAAAAATCACAATATAAAAATCTTATATCTACTAGCAAAATATTAAATTTTAAAACTTTTCGGACTTCATGGTGACATGAGTGATCCACCAGGTCATTGTCAGGCTTTTGGGTACAGTATGAAGAAACGCATACCAAAATGGAAGGCTTTTAATATTACATTCCTTCACCTTCACCTCCATCCAAAGACAGAAAACCTCCAACAATGCCAGACAGCCATTCTGTGTCAGCAACACAGTCATATTCCACCCTGACAGGGGCTGCCTTTTAAGCGATGGGACAGCGACTTGCTTATACATGTTATATATTACCTTGTTATATTTTATACCAATTATATTTTCTTTAGTACAATAGAAATAAAAGTATCATCCTTTTTACGTAATATACTCAAGGGCTTGAAAATCTACTACTGGGCTTCAGTATTGTTGCAATTCACTTTACATAAATTTCAGGTGCCATAAAGCCCTTTACAACAATGGTTCCATTTCTAGAAAGTATATATTAAAGTGAATATCAATAAAACAAACAAAACTAAGTCAACAGCCCTTAGAGTGCATTCTACATCAAATGTCACAATCTGTATTCTTAGCCTTTTAGTAGTTTCTGTAACTGCTGCCCTGAATGTATTTTTGATATAACTACAGTAACAAGGTAAGTTTACCAGTTCCATCTTTGGCACAGAAAAAATACATTACCTGTACAAGAAATTAAATAGTATTACAAACTTTAGTAGTTTATAAAGACATACATAACGAACAACATTCCCGTAAAATTCTGATTGACATTATGCTTAAACTCCTGGTATTTGTAATAAGACTATTTTCCACCAAGGTTCAGAACTAGACCATTTTACTCAACATGGTAGAATCTGTTACATTTTTGTAATCTAGTGCTATATTGTCCATCCACCACCTCCCCTCCCAAAATGTTCAATTGTCTCCCCTTTCTTAAGGGAGAAAAAAAATATTAGTAATTCTCAATACTCAAGTCTTATGAAGCACTCTACTACTTTGGCGATAAGCACTATAAACTTGCCACTAAATATCCATGTTGATCTGTGAACTCAGTCTCCTTCAGATCTCTAGATCAGTGTGAAAGAGGAAAGAAATACATTCCCAGGACTAGAAAACTCATTATATTGGTTTTCCAGTGATCTTGAAAATTTGTAGTTTTAAATCTGAAAGTCAACTTTTTTCAGGAGCAACCATAACCCCTTAGAGAATTATCATTTGCTGTAACCTAAGTACTTCAAAACTGGTTAGCTAGAGGAAAGCCATCTACAAAAACAAATATATGTAAATGTTACACATACTGTTGCCAAGACTGGACGTCATACAACCCTAAACATTCTGAACTTATCTATTGCATTATAGCCCTACTTTTAAATGTGGATGTTCTACTTCTTCTAAAGGCTGAAGCAAACATTCTGCTGCACATTGACAGAGCGTGTTGCACTTGCATACACTGAGGTCTATTAGTGCTATCTCCACTCAATATCTTAAGACAGTATTGATAAACTACAAAAAATTAATAATGCAATATAAATAAATTTAAATAAAGGGAAAAATAGATTCAGGAATAGGTAAAGGTTTGCATTATCATCATCATCTGATATGTCAGAAAATAAACGATTTATAATAGAAGTTGAACAATAAGCCTACAAATATACGAGATGGCATTTTCTTAATTCAGAACTATATTCCTTACTATGCATGACATCCATGCTTATGTGCTAACTTACTGTCCATACTACACCTGTGGGGCATGGAGTGTCCTAAGTACTCCACTTAGGAATGAACAATCATTTGCGCGCACACACAAAATGGGAAATGACTGCCTAGGAAGGAGTGCTGCGGAAGGAGATCTGCAGGTCATAGTTAAGGCTACGTTTTAGTCATGGGTATTTTTAGTAACAGTCAGGGACAGATCATGGGCAATAAACAAAATTTAACAGCCCATGACCAGTCCATGACTTTTACTATATACCCCTGACTAAATGGGTGTAGGGGGGAGCATGGCCCAGGGTGGGCCATGGCAGGCTCCCGACCCAGCTCTGTGCCTCCCTGGAAGCAGCGACATCCCTCTCCCTTGGCTGGTAGGCAGAGGCGCAGCCAGGTGGCTCTGCAGGCTGCCTCCACCCTGAGCGCTAGCTCCACAGCTCTTATTGGCTGGTAACCAAGGCCAAAGGGAGCTATGGGGGTGGTGCCTACAGGCAGAGTCAGCATGCAGGGCTCCCTGGCCACACCTCCGCCTAAGGGCCAAGGGATGTAGACACTTACAAGGAACCTCCCCGAGGTAAGCACCACCCAGAACCCTCACCCCCTCCTGCACCCCAAACCCCAGCTCTGAGCCCCCTCTCACACCCAAACTCCTGCTGCTGCTGGGGGGGAAGGGGTGCAGTGGCCCAAGACTGCCCCAGCAGCGGCCGATGCAGTTAACCCAGTTGCTCAGGCAGCACCCAGGCCAGCTGCACCGGCTGTTGCAGAGGTTATAGAGATCCCGGAAAGTCACGGAATCCATGGCCTCCACATGTGGCCCACTGGTCACTTTTATGCAGCCTGAGAGTGCGGGGCCACCTGCACTCCTGGCCTGGGGTGCCGGGCCAAGCTCGGCAAGCCATGGGTGCCAGGCTGACCGTGGCAAGCCGTGGGGCCCTGCGCTCCTGGCCCGGGGACTGAGCCAACCACAGCAAGCCGCGGGGCCCTGTGCTCCCTACCTCGGGGCTGGGCCAACCACAGCAAGCCACGGGGCCCTGTGCTCCCGGCACAGGCCAGCCCATGCCCGGCTGAGCAGGTAAGTAAGTTGGGGGCGGGACGCTTAGGTGGTGGGGTCCCAGGGAGAAGGCTTAAGGTGCAGGGGGTCTCGGGAGGGGGCAGTTAGGGAACAGAGAGCAGGGGGACTAGATAGGGGGTGAGGTTTTTTGGGGGGCAGTTAGAATGGGGGGTCTCTGGTGTGGCGATCAGGGGACAAAGAATGGGGGTTTGATGGGTCGGGAGTTCTTGGGGGGGCAGTCAGGAGGCGGGAAGTGGGTGGGAGTCAGATAGAGGGTGGGCCTTCCCTACCTGGCCCTCTGCATAATTTTGAACCCCAGTGTGGCCCTCGGGCCAAAAAGTTTGCCCACCCCTGGTCTAGATAAAACTAGTCCTGCCTTCAGTACAGGGGACTGGGCTAGAAGACTGCTTAAGGTCCCCTCCGGTCATACAGTTCTATGGCTGGTTGGCTGATATTCAGAGTTTCAGACACTCTGAAGATAGTTATTACTGTTCCTAACAGAGCACTCCGTGTACAGCTAAAAACAGTGAACTGGCTTTACCCCAAAGTAAACAGGCAGAGAGTAGGTAGCCTTGCCTTTCTTTCAAGGTACAAATTTCAATTTTTAAATATTTGTGTAACTCAAGAACTGTGTGAATAACATACTTGCTATGAGCCATAATACAAACATTGGGTTATAACAAACTACTATGCAATCTTAACTACAGGAGGACCGACCAACTTCCCCTATATAACAGCAAACCTGAACGGATCTTCAGGGATAGAGGGTATAGATAGTAATCTTGGTTCTCCTGGAGGAAAAGTACCATATCTCTCAGAACACATTTCAGTATTTTCTTATAATAGTGAAAAAAGCAAAACAAAAAACTCTGGGTGCAGTAACATGTAAACAATATATAATGTTTTATTTTCAGTCTTCCACAGAATCATAGAAATGTAGAGCTGGAGGCAGAGCCAAGTATACCCATTCAATAACACAGGGAAGTGGTTCTCAACCAGGGAGGGGTACGTGTACCTCTGGGGGTATGTAGATGTCCTCCAGAGCGTACATCAACTCATTTAGTTATTTAACAGCAGGCTACATAAAAGCACTAGCGATGTCAGTAGAAACTAAAATTTCATACAATGATATGTTTATTTGCTCTGTATACCGGGGTAGGCAACCTGCGGCACATGAGCTGATTTTCAGTGGCACTCACACTGCCCAGGTCCTGTCCACCGTTCTGGGGGGGATCTCTGCATTTTAAATTTAATTTTAAATTAAGCTTCTTAAACATATTAAAAATTGTATTTACTTTACATACAACAATAGTTTAGTTATATATTATAGATTTATAGAAAGAGACCTTCTAAAAACGTTAAAATGTATTACCGGCATGGGAAACTTTAAATTACAGTAAACAAATGAAGACTCAGCACACCACTTCTGAAAGGCTGCCGATCCCCGCTGTATACTATACATTGACATGTAAGTATAATATTTATATTCTAACTGATTTTATAATTTTATGGTAAAAATGAGAACGTAAGCAATTTTTCAGTAATAATGTGCTCTGACACTTGTCTGATTCTATGTCCGACTTTGTAAGCCAATATTTTTAAGTGAGGTAAAACTTGGATGAGGTAAAACTTGACAAATAAAACTCCTGAAAGGGGTACAGCAGTCTGGAAAGATTGAGCCACTGACAGAGCTCATCACTGCTCAGGCATGACAAGGTATTTGAAAGTATATTCAGTATTAAGAAGGATAAAAAGGGCCAAAAATACATCCAAACAGTCCACCACACACAGCCACTGAGAAATTACTATGTATGGTTACTACTCTTCCATTCCTCTCATGTCTATGAATTTTAGCATTTTTTCTTTCAGTTGTTTTCATACACTGAAAAATAGGACATTTGAATGATTATAAACTAAGTTTTTAGGACGAGAGAGCTAAGGGGAAAATGAACATCTCTTAATGGGGGGTTTATCATCAATTAAGATCTCATTTGTTTATGATTCAAGGACTTAAATATTCAAAAATATACTCAATGACTCTGAAGCATGGTTGGTTAACCTACACATCTTCAGAGATGAAAAGTTAAAGTATAGATCTCACTCAGGCCACAAATTAAACAAATTAGTTGATTTTAACCTAATCCCAAATGGTGGGTTATTACAATCATAAAGCTACTACATGTAGTAATTGGTCACAATTGTCTGTCTGGGCTCAGAAGACGCCCAAGTCAGGCAAAAGTACTGAAGGTCGGACCGATGTGAAGTGGCAGAACCAACCGAGAAAGTCTGTAAGTATCTAACTTGCCGATGCTTGGCTCAGCTCTACCCAAAACTCTCAGTTCCCCACTTTTACAATTTCAAACCCAATTCATATACAGTAATCAAGCACACACAAAATAACATAGATGTGTAGATAGGACTGATCAGTGATTAGCCTATAATCCATGTATAGGACAGGTTGTTTTATAAAAGTAAAGAGAGAGCAAAGATCCAGTACCTGAACTAAGAAGATTCTGTGTTGCTGCAAACCTGGACTACAGCATTCTTGACGTGGATGGAATCTTTGAAGAATTTAGCTGCAAAGCTCTATTAAATCTCTACTGGGCATGCACAAAGTGCAACTGGGCCAAATTTGGGTGGATTTTTACAGGGATAGCAGAGACACATCACTGACACAAAGGTCAACTCTCTGCCAAAATTTCAAATCCCTGCTCCAAAGTATGAGGCACTAGTGAGTTTAAAAACAAACAAAAAAAAAGACTACTGGAGTTTTTAACATGGTCAAAACAATTTTTCTCTAACCTAGTTCTCTGAAATGGCAGAATTGTTTTGGCTGAAGTTTTCCATGAAAAAACAAAGCCAGAGGCAAACATGGTGGTAAAGTTATAAGCAACTGAATAAAATGGGAAGTATCAGGTAACCTTAGTAACAGATAGCATTACCAGCCCTATCTATAATAATATGCTGTTCTTTTTTCAGAGGATGGCTGCAAATAGCATGTAAAAGTACTTTCATTTTAGATACATAGTTAGTTATATTACCAACTCACCTGTTGCAATATAACTGCAGAGAGTCACCAATTCTTTTGCATATTTTCAATTCCATTCCAATATTTTCATTATTAGCAAGATAAAAGGAGTTCACGATTGTCTGCCTTTCTCATTAAAAAAACTTGATTAATCAAAATTTGAAATTTTTTACAACTAGTCTTGGTATTGTAAAAAGAAAAGCTGCATATAAGTATCATATATGCAAATACCGATGAATCCCCATATAATGATGTACTTTAAACTGTAAAGATTAAGACAGCATGCATAACTATGTAAGTCCAATAAGAAACGTAATTAGGTGTCCATTTACATCAATAATTCAGTTTTCACAAATGAAAATGATATTTGCTTTATTTTGTTTCACACAGGGTGGATTTGATTTAAATCAAATTGATTTAAATCATGATTTAAAATATTAGTCAGGAAGACTCAATTTAATCATGGTTTTCTATATAAAAGTGCATTCTTGCTGGCTGTTATAACCTTAATGCATATTCTTCACAACTCAGAGATAGATGTAGATTTCATTTTTAGAAGGTACACACTATACATTTTTAAATAGTGATTTATTTTGAAAACTTTTCAGATTAGTTTTACAGCTATATCAGAAAACGAATGATTGGTTATTTCATTTACCAAAGGTAACTGAAGCAGATATTTATGAACTCACTGGAAGGTGAACTCTCTCAAATTCAACTGGTTAATCATTAATATTTGGAGGATTTTCTTGCCATGCTGTATTAGGAGGAGATCACCACCAGCCAGACATTTAAATTGTTTTATTTAACTAAAACAACAATATTAAGTATTCTGGATTTTTTCTTCAACAGCAAACATAATATTTTAACAAAACAAGCATGAATTTTTGAATTCAGTTAAACATGCAAGGTTTTTAAAATCTGGTTTGTTTTTGTTAAAATTGTTTATAACTAAAATAGTTAATGAAATTTTTTTTAAAAACAAAAATTAAATCAACTGGGCCAGATCAACATGAGAAACTTAAAATATTGGCTTCTGCAGCTAACTCAGTCATCTTCACTTTCATTTTCCTGTTTGTTCATAATTTGGAAGAGAAAAACAAGCTTTCCTGCTTTTTCAGGTCCAAATGAGTTCTCAATTTGGAATGAATTGGTCTAAAGGAAGAAAATATTCTTTCTACACCGGCAGAAGAAACTACTGCTGTTAAAAGTGAAATTATCACTTCAACGGTCTCTGAAACCAAGTGCTTAAGTGACTTCCGCCAGTTTGCTGCTATGATATTCTTTAAAGCATCATCAGCAAACATATATTTCTTGAATGGTTCACCTTTAGCTCTGAAGTTTATTACAGTTGGCTTTATGGAGAGCTGATTGCTGGATGCATTTTATCCAAAAAATCCAATTTAACAAAAAACCCCATTTTTTTCAAAAAAAAACATTTATTTTTATCCACCCTGGTTTCAAAACTATTAATTACTCTGCATAATTCTTCTTTATAAAGACTAAAATTAAAAATGTATCACACCAACGTGACATACAAACTTCAACCCTTATTAGTACACTGCACATCAACTAAAGTCACTAAACATTATTCCAAACACAGTCATGTTCATGCCACCGGCCCATCCAAGTACCAATGTGTAATAGAACCTATTACATCCAGTATTTTAAACCTTATTGATACTGTATAGCTCCTTATTAGCCATTCTCTGAGTCACTCATGATACAATACATAAAGCTATGAAAAAAATATCTGAGCCAATGTAAGCTGGTACTTAAGCTCCTTTGGAAAAACTATAAACTTTTTTTTGTTTTGTTTTAAAAAGCCACAGTTCTAAAATAATTGCAGTGCTCTCCTGATGGCTCATTAGGGTAACAAGAAAATAGACATTGCTGGATAAGTAATCGAGCTCAACACACCATCAGCATCTTAAAGTTACACCACAGCTCTGAAAGGCATAATTGATTAACTAAATATTGATTGCCACTATTTATTTTTATTACAAATTATAATGGAATCTCTATACTAAATATATACGTCAGTATTCTAAGGGACTATAAGTAGTATCATTTGAAATGTCTGTTACAGAGTTCAGAAACAGATTTATGTGGCACAGACAACTGTTAGACCACAATGCACTGGAACATCATGCTAGCTGCACAAAGGAGATATTAACCAATGTTGCAATATCCAACTTGGAAGTGGGATTACTTTTGAGATAAAACACATTCTTCTCACTGTATAATCTTAAAAGAAGAAAAAAAGCCACCACGTCATGTTTATTTTTAAAAGGTATCATCTTTACATCTAAGTATTTTAGAGAATTTCTTATCTTACATAACATAACATGGTATCACAAAGCTCATAGAAAAGCTTTCAAAAGAGTAAAGACCCAAGTTTTTCAGAGTCGAACCATTCATCCATACCTGAAATACTAGCATTACAAACTGAAGTCCAGATCTGCAGCTGAATAGCACTAAAAGAAGAGAGCCACCATTGTTTCCCCCTGAACCTATGGCTGTCCCGGCACAGGTCCAGGTCTATGGTGTAAATCAGATGAGCCTGAACAGTACTTGAATCAACGACACGCACCTGGAGCAATCAGGGGCCATTCCAACAGATAGCCATACAGTGTAGGAGTGTCACGGACCACTTCTTAGTTAGTGACTATGAGAAACTATAATACAGGGGCTGGACCCAGTAAGTATAAGGAAGTTTTTTTGGTAGAAGATTATCACAAAGCTAGCACAGTGCTGAACAGGACCTAGTCCTATTTATATCTGTTTTATTACTTGGCTAATAAAAATGGGACACATTAAACTCAGTCAATTTATACTTATTTATATCTCCATAATAACTGTATTGTGGAACAAAATAACCTCTTAATTGGAAAGATAATTAATTGTATGGGATTCTACCACTAGCTTTCCATTAAGTTTTAAAATCTATCTCCCAAAGAATTGTAGGTAAGAAATATAGATATGTGGACCCAACAATCCGATCCTGTCTCAGTGGTGTCATCATCTTGCAATGTGTCAAGTTCCCTCTTCTTTCAGATGCTTTTATTAGTTTAGTGGCTATTTGTGAAGACTCTTTTGGGAGAAAATTTACAGTATGTTTTGATCAACGCCCTCTTCCTTTTTAGCACAAATTTCAAACCATCTTGTATCTAGTAATCATCATAGTTTAGAGAGAACCTGCCAATGGATTCCACTGACGGCAGTTGTCAAACTACAGCATATCAATCCTCCTCTGTCAACCCACCAATCTTGAAAGTGACAGTGGCCGTCAAAGACCATCTGAATTTTTAGCCCATGGTTTAGGACAGTTCAATGTTACTTCCTTAACAAGGGTTTAAATATTTCTGAAGACTAATACACTGGAAGTTTAGAATGACTACAACTGAGTCATCTTTTTTCCATTAGTATAACAAATAAAGATATCCTTGACACAATTTTACCAACATTCTTGGAAGCCCCTTAGCAACTTTGACGTGTTAGTCTCTAAATTTTCTTTTCTTATGTAGAATCAATAACAGGAATGCATTTGGCTGCATAGAGACAGTTTCAGGAATTGTCTCATATTTGACCAACAATCCTTACAATTATAAGTGTTCGTTCTTTAATTTTTTCCTTCAATATTTCTTCATTTTCATCACAAGTAGCATTTAGTGGTGGACCTGCCATTTTAAATTTGTTTGGGGAAGTATATCCAGGCCAAAATGCTTCAGCCATTTCTTTAAACTGCTCATTTTGTGCTACCCTGGAGGTGGCTAGCATACTAAAAGGTTACAACTCCTATCATATGCAAGTTCTTGTTTTTGGATGCCGAAACCAGAGAGACTACTCCAAAACTAAACTGAAGTTGAAGACATGGTAAAAGGTCTAAAATTTAGACTTAAGTCAGCATTATAGCTCGGATTAGATGATAATGATGATGGAATCAAAAGTTTTCACTTTTACTAAATTTAGAATAAATAGCCAATACCTAGGAATGTAATAGTACAGACAGAAGACTGAAAAATAAGATGAGCCAGCCAGCTATAAACAGAACCATCAAGATTACCCAGAATTTTCCAGGAGTGTCTAGAATCTTGCAAGACCACCCTCCCAAGAATAACGTAAAATCCTCAGAGTGAGAAAGATGGTAAGAAGTTGTGTTTTTTTTTAAAAAAAAAAAAAAAAAAAAAAAAAAAATCTCTACAACCCAGGGGCTGGGTTTTTCTGTGGGGAAAAACAGGTTTTATTTGGGGGATTTTTGTTGTTCTTGCAAAAATCACTATTTTTTCAGATTATTTTCTTTGTGTATTTGGCAGCACTTCACATATAGTCAGTTTCACTGTGCCTCCCACATTATTTTTAGCACTTATCTTACAGTACACAGGCATGTCGCTTCGTAGGTGCATTTAACTTACGCGATTTCCGCTTTACACGGTCAGCAAAAAAAGGGGGGAAACTTAAAATACTTTCTGTAGGGGGCGCAATTTCGCCCGCCATTGAAGTCAATGGGTTCTGGCTATACGCGGTTTCTGCTTTACACGGTAACCGCGGAATTGAACCTTCGCGCAAGACGCGACATGCCTGTACTGCTCAAGGGTGCAGACAGGACTGGAATACCATTGTGCTGTGCACTGTACAAGCATATATGAAAAAATAGTTCCAGGCCTCAAACCTTGCACTCCAAAACTTATTTAAACATAGAAACAGACAAAAACTGGATATAAATCTATTCGCAAGCAGGCCCCACATACTCCACGTTCCATAGCTTCAGATTTCACCCATTTCACAGAGCTGTGCTCCAGAATTTGAGATCCTTTTATATATATGTCTATAGTCTTAGTGATCATGGAAAAAACCTTGAAAGCATCAACATTGTTACCTGCCTGAGTTTGCACAGAAACTAAAACAATAGCTCTAAGAACTGTGAATTGCCCATTCATCTCAGACAGAGACCTGTGGACTCCAGAGCTGCACAATTTGGCTACTTTTTGAGATACATAATTCAACATTTGTTGCTGTAGAATTTATCATTTTGCTACACCTAGGTGGCCAGCCTTTGTTTTCTGTCTCTCTGTCTTTCCAGGATCTGCTAGCAGTTGCCTCTGGCTCCCCAGCATTACCCAAAAGGGGGAATTAATTGGATTATATGTGTGCTCCCTGCACTGTTTCATGGAACTAAACAACTGGGAGCTGGAGAGCAAGAACCAGAGTCCAGCTTGCAGCCAGGAAACAGGAGGAACCAGAAAATAGGCTGATGACTTAACTTGCCTGCAAAACAGTGCAGCAGCCAAGGCCAGCAGGAAATGTCCCAATGAAGAGGCTATAAGCCCTGTCAGTTCCTTGAAAAATGGTGAAAGCAAGTTCTGTGCCAATCACCTTGAACAACAATATAGGAGCCAAGGCCCAGGGAGAAGAGCTGGGCCACCTGAAGAGCGCAGCAAAAAAACACATCTTCAGAAATAACTATTGGCAAATTTTACATCTGAGTATTTTCAACTATGAGACACAGATCTGTGTTTGTGTGGGAGAATAAGATATGGGGCACTTTATTGCGAAAGAGTAAATTAACGCTGCCTAAAAGTTATGGATATGTACTATAGAATTTGGTGTTATTCTGCCATGGACTACACAATGCCCTGTATACAAACAAATGATCATAAAAATGATTGGTACACCTGGTTAGATACATGGGTTGTTCTGTTTTGTTTGTTGGGTGGGAGAATGTACGAATATTTTCAAATAATTTTAGAGGTTCCCTAGTATATATGTGATACCAGCTTTGAGTAGGGTGACCAGTCAGCAAGTGTGAAAAATCAGGGTGGAGGTGGGGTATTAAGTGCCTATATAAGACTCAAAACTCGGGACTGTCCCTATAAAATCAGGAAATCTGGTCACCCTAGCTTTGAGCATATACGGCCCTGATCACAGCAGCAGGTAACAGGAGAGTGTGGGAAGACAGGCAGGAATAAATGTCTTGTCCCTATAAAAGCAGTACTGCAATATGTTACACACCCTGGGTCAACATATAGAGAGTCTGAAAAGGAGCTTTCTTCATTCTGAACCCCTCCCATATCCCCTACACACACATATACATGGGGGAGGGGAAAGACAGTAAAAAAAAAAAAAGAAAAGAAAAAAAAAGACGACACAACACAGGAAATGATACATGATGATCTGTTTTCACTCTCTCCTGTATCAGGAAAGAAAGAATCTCCAAATGCTTCCTGGCTGCCAACTGGAAAATGTATTACTGTACTATTAAATACAGAATGCAATATACCATTAATAAATATTTAAATTCTTCAGACTGGAGAAGGAGATGTAAAATGCACAGAAATAACATTTCAGCATTTATTAGTCATTACCTCAAGCGCTCCTTGATAAAGTTAAATTGATATTGAATCAATTTAAAAATAAGCAAAGTTATTTCAGATTCTGTCAAAGCCTATGAAAAAGTAAAAGAAGGAGGGGTAACTAAAATAAATAAGGTAAGAAGATAAAGATGCACCACTTTTTGAATTTTGTCTCCATAAATGAAATACTGTGAATAAAATCAAATATGTTTAATTACTTTATTTCCAATATATTATGTTGATATTCTCCTTAAGTATTCTTATATTTAGAATATTTTAAAACTGGTTGCTGGATACTGAAACTTAACTGCCACGCAACTTCTTCTTCAGGTTCTTCTTCCACTCTCTGACTGCACCTTCTTTCAGGCTGTCCCAGCTGCCTGTGGCCATATCCCTGTCTGGTTTTCTCCATCACGTCCTTCATGAAATCACACTTCACAGGTGCCAGTATACAGGAGGTCACCCACCTTCTCTCTACTTTTAACTTCCTGAAATAGCTTATACAGGCACACATATAACACCTTTGAAAACTGTGGAATAAATTTTGGAACCAGTTTTGTTGTTGTTGTTGTTGTTCCCCTTCTTTTGTCCACTGCCTCATTACCCATTTAGATGTTAGCATTTCTGCCTGAAAAGCACCTGTTTTGTGTCTGTTAAGTGTCTCGCAGGGGTGACGCTAAGTCTTACTGAAAATAGGCATTCCACACCTCATGTCTTTTGCTTAACACTTAGTATATGGACTCAAACTGTATAAAATAATTTAATATAGTCTATCAATTCCCATTTTTAAAATGTTTTGTTTACATGGTGCCCATGCAAAAGGGGTCAACAAAAAGAATATCTCCCTCAAACATTACTCAGAGAGAAAACGTATGGGACTTAACAACACAGACAACGTGTGAAGTGTGGCCCAGGATATGCAGGGGTGGCAGAGTCTTGTTCATGCCCTAAGCGAGGAGGACTCAGTTTGAGACTAAGCTGTTCAAGGTGCTTGGAAATCCTCAAAAAGAAATTACATTTGTAAGGAAGAGTGTTGTAACAGTACAAGATACATAGACACAGCCATACAAGGTTCACACGACAGTTCCACTGAAATCCCTGGAATTATTCATTTAAGTAGCAGCTTCTGTATTGAGCCCATTTTTCAGTAGCGTGTGCTGAAACAATCAACTATGCTTATATCAAAACTCAGGCAGACAGAAAATTAAATATTTTCATTAAGTTGAAAGAGTAGAGTCAAGTTAACTACATGTATCTACAAAACACTTCGTGCCTCTTTATTTTTACTGAAGAAATATGACTTGCAAACAGATCATCAGTTATTTACAATCTATTTCCAACCACTACTGTATGGCAAAACTGGTCAATTTTCCGGTGAAAATGTTTGAAATACTCAGAGATGATCCCTTTGGTCACTGCCACCCTCAATATTCTTTTACTAAAACAGGGAACTATGAAAAAAAAAACAAAAAAAATTAGGCTCCAGTCCTGCAATACAATCTGCTACGACTGACCCCTACATATGTCTAGAGTCCTAATTAGTTGATGAGATGTCACATTGGCAGGTAGGTCAACATTAGCAGGTTTCATTGAAGAACTGGAGCTTTAACCTTTAAATAGCGTGTATTGCTACAATAATAGAGAATCACATACTTATAAAATAATGTTTGGAACGTGGTGTGTCATAATCTACTTTGTTAATGGAATGTAAATGATAAAGAATTATATTAATTGTTTAGGACTGATGTGTTGAAATGTTTAGCAACATAAAGAGAGACTAATTCTAGCAGAAGTCAATCAAACATGTGACTGAAGAAGAAGAGGCCAAAGCTTTGTACATATTCAAGTACTGTACTAGCCTGAAAACTGTACAGCTTTCATAGATTTATATAAATTCAGAATATATACACACACAACAGAACATTGATAATTTCCATGAATAGGAAGGGCTATTGCAAATTACTACATTTTGCAAAGTAGCTATTAAAATAATAAAAAGCATATACTAAATCATTTATCTGACAAATATAGTTTAGCTTTATTTATTTATTATAACACTTCAGTGTTTTGTAAATGTGATGAATTTTAGTAATATGACATCCCTCTGGACTACTATTAAATCGTTGAGAGCTGGGAAAAAGACCACTGCTTGTGCATACAAATTATGGAGTAGGTAGATTAGGGAAATGCAAATTACCAAGACTCTATAGTAAATACAACTATAAACAAGGTGACAGCCTGATAAATATTTCTCTTTTAGGAACAATCAGTTTAAACAGCAATTACTAGAAAATGAGCTTTTGGAGTGAAGTGGTTGTTGATAATACGAGACTAAGGGCTAGTCTACACTGGCAACATCGAAGAGCAGCCATGGCAGCGCTTTAATGTGGCTTGTGTAGTTGCAGCAGAGTGCTGGGAGAGAGGTCGCCTAGCGCTCTAAAAAAAACATCTCCACGAGGGGCATGGCTACCAGCACTGGTGCACTGTCTATATTGGTGCTTTACAGCAATGAAATTTGCTGTGCTCGGGGGTGTGTGTGTGTGTGTGTGTTTTCAGACCCAAAAGAGAAAGTTGCAGCGCTGTAAAGTGCCAGTGTAGACAAGCCCTAAGAATGAATATCCCCATGTTCCTTCTCACAATTTATCTATAATTAACAGCCCGAGTTTCTATAATGTATACGTCTCAAGCCTTCTAACACAAGACAACAGTAGCTAAAAAAAATAAAAATGCAGAAACCTATCGAAATGGCCCTGAAAGAGCCAGCATGAATTGATACCCTCAGTTAAAATGAATGGATAATGATGTTATCATTTGATATTTCATCCCCATACATGCAAAAAATCACTACTGCTAACAATCTTCTTGATTATGAACAGATGGCATATATTTAGGCCTAGATTTTAGTACTAGCAATGCGCCAATATAGCATCACAATAATTACTGCTTTTAAGAGATGGAACATTTTTAAAGTTAAAATATTTTTATTTCTATCATTTAAATGTGTACACTGATATAAAATCGAGCCTTCAGCACAAGATGTCTAGTGACAACATGATTCCCAAATAGGTAGGGTCCAGGAGTACTGTTGAGGGGCAACTTGCTCAGCCCAGGAAATGGGAGAGAAGAGTGCTTCCTGATGCTGTGTAAAGACCCTGACAGCAAATTTCAAAAGCAGTGCTAAGGGATTTGCATCCAGCCCTCCTCTGCTAGAGTAAGGTTTGCTGTGATATGACGCATTAGTCAGGGAGGGTAATGGGAAAGACTATTCAGTGTATTCTCAGGGCTAAGGAGACTCTGCAAGGAAACATACACTAAATAATATTATGACTGAAAATTATAATGGAAAGGATTCAAACTCAGGGACAACAGTCCCCCCTTCCCCTCCAAGTCATGAGAGACAGAAAAAGCCCATAGCCACTGAAATTTTTTTAATCATTTCTCTTATTACTTCACTCTTTTGGGGGAGGGCAAAATTTAGTTTTTCGATAGCAGCCAAAATGACTCTCTGCAAGAATGAAAGTAAGCTCCCAACTGGTACCACTATTCCAACAGCCTGATTAGCATGAATATGCATCATTAACTGCATATTTACTATGCCTGAAACAAGGGCTATCCATCTTTACATTCTTTCTACAGTACTAGGTTATAAAGGCAAAATGTAATTTCACACCAAATGACAGAAGCATGGATGTGTCTTCTGCTGTAAGACAAAGTCACCACCAATCACCTTGAAATATGAAGAATGAAATGATATATAGAACAGTTTTGCTGCAGGAATAAAGAGGTAATATATCAAAATATATTAGCAGCTTCTTTCCAAAAGGTTCTTTCAATATTTAACATCCAAAAATTCAGGCTGCAAATACATTAATTAGCAGATCTGAAAGACTAGTTCAAGCACTCCCTCCTCCTCTTCCTCCTCCCCCCACCCCCCAAAGCACCAGAATATGCCCATCTATACATCTTTCTGGTTTAAAATTTATTGATCTGGCAGGTCCAACGAGGGCTCAACAGAGAACTATACTGGTCGAAGTACAGTTCACTAAAAGAAATACAACTGCCCTTGAAAAATGTCAATATTGCAGTTAGTACACAAGAGATCCTATTGTGTAAATAGATGTGTGAGTTTTTGCCTGTTAACCTGTATCAAGTGAAAAGATTCCCTCCCTATAAATGCTAGATGCCAAAATGTTGGTGGGAAGCCAGGGAAGCGGGGGAGAGGATAGGGCCGGATTTCAGCTGGTTCTAGAAGATAAACGCTTTCCAGTATGCTACGGTTTGGTCACTAATGGTTTCCGGTACAGTTTTATTTTGTATAGCGCCTCGCTCACACATTATAATCCAAAATGCTTCACAGAGTTAAACAATACAGCGATACAAAATGAACAGACGCAGATAGCTATTCACTGGTGTAGGTAAAGGAGAAGGACGATTACCTCCTCTCCGAGTTGCCTTACTACATACGACACTGCAGCTCCCCGATTCCCCTACGAAAAATCAGAGCAGTATCTGGACGTATTGGCGGTGGGGGGGGACCACTAGGAGGCTGGAACTTTTTGTCCCCTACATCGTTGTGACAGGAGTGTCATTTTCTGTTAACCCGCTTTGCTGACCCCCCTTTTTTCCCGTCTTCATTTCCCAAACACCCACCCACCAGACTGTCACCCGGTGGCCGTAGTAACGACAACAAATAAGGCGCACGGGACTTACCATGTCAGCGGGGACGCTGCTGGACATCGTGCTGTTCTGCTCGGGTGGTTTCAAACAACTCCCTAAAAACTAAGAATAATAACACCAAGCTCGCCCAGCAAGGGATCCGCGCGGCAGTAAGTTCAATGTTACTAGGAGTGGTTGCTCTGCAGAGAGGAGGAGGAAATATCCGAGAGGAGCCGGTCTCCGGCGGCCAGGGCAGCAGCCCGGAGATGGCAGCAGATCCTTGTCAGCAGCAGCGGTGCCAGGTGGACCCGGCAGGGCTGTACAGGGACATGGATCGCGTGCGGGGGGGTTTTCTTCCTTCTCCAGCCCAGACCGATAATGACGGGATGATTCACGGGATAGCTCTGCGCCCAAGTCACCTCCTCATTAACGCGGGCGACCCAGACGGGCTGGGCGACCTTCCGGTGGCCGGAGCCAGCGGCTGAAGTTTGTGTCCTCCCAGGAGGCGGGGAGGGTGCCGGGGGGCGGGGGCTGACCACCCTGCGCGGTGTCTGCGGGCGAGGGAGAAGGGCAGCGTCTCTGCCCTGCCCGGGGTGCCCTCCCCGACACCGCTCCGGGAGCGGCAGCGCCTCAAGGGGGATTTAAACGGCAGCCGCCTCCAGCCCGCAGCAGCCTCAGGTCTCTGCTCTCATCGCCGCCGCCTCCCCAGGCTCCCCTCCAACGGCTCCCTCAGCGGCCCGGCGGGGATCCCAGTGCCGGGCTATCCGCGCTGTCTCGTCTCGCTGTGGGCCGGGGCCGTCTCAGTGCGATCCGCTCTCTGCCCCGCGCCCGCAGCCGCCGCCTGTCATCTTTCTCTCAAGGCAACATGGCGCCCGCCGAGCCGAGGGAAGGGGACACGGCAGGGGGAGAAACGAGCCCCGCCCCCTCTGTGCGTCACGGACGGCAGCCCCCGCGGGGCACCATGGGGATTGTAGGCCGCGCAGCGGGGGAAGCCTCGGGAACGAACAGCTCGGATAGTCGAGCGCCGCCCTCACTTAGCAACGGTTGCTAGGGCTGGCAACGGGCCTCTGGGTGGGCTGATCCTGGCCGGAGGCATCCTGCTGCGCCGGCCTTGTTGTTCTGGGGAAGTACACAGTGGCCCGGCAGGGCCAGGCGCCTCGCCTACATTTCCCTAAGGTGGCGGGGGGTTGCAGGCTCTGGTGGGGGGCACACTTCCGCAGGGGGCTGCAATCTCGGGGGATACCCACACTTCCCCGGGGGTGCTGCAGGCTCAAGGGAGACCCACACTCCCTCAGGGGGGGCTACAGGGTAGCCCCACCCTCCCCCGGGGGGGGGGCTGCTGGCTCAGGGGAGATCCACACTTCCCCAGGGGGTCCCAGGCTTGGCAGGGCACGCTGCCCAA
Organism: Dermatemys mawii; assembly: GCA_007922305.1. NCBI lineage: Eukaryota > Metazoa > Chordata > Testudines > Dermatemydidae > Dermatemys > Dermatemys mawii. The sequence goes on from ML677348.1 coordinate 10,988,585, forward strand.
GGGGGCTGCCAGCCTAGGAGACCCACGCTTCCTCAGGGGCTGCAGTTCTAATGATCACTCTGCTCTCCAAAGCCTCTGGCTGGAAGCTGGGCCACTTGCAGAGCTTGGCACCACTGAGGCACCCAATTCTCTGACTGTAAGCATTTGGTATGGTACCCTACATAGTGGGGCTTCTAGGGCCGGCACTACACGACCACAAGTAATAACAAAAGGACTGGTATTTTTGGAAGCAGCAGGATAGTGTTGGGGCATTAATTTTATTGATCTCTCTGTAATTCTCACATTTTGGAAAAGCTGATGGGTTTTTATGTGAAAGAGCTAAGCTCTTTTATTCTTTTTGTGATACTTCAAAATATAAAAATGATGAGCATTGTAGAATACCAACGATAAAGGAGTCTCAGTCAGTAATACTTCTCCATCACACATAAGACACATTGTTCCTGTGCGTGCATGGTTAAAATCTGTGACAGATTGACCTGTTCACAATTCCTCAAACTGATTTTAGTTTTGTTCCCAAACTATGGTTAGGCCCAGGTCCTGAAAAGACTTACATATGTGCTTAACTTTATGGGCTGCAAGTAGTCCCATTTCTTGATACTGCAAGAAATTGCCATATCTGTCACACTGAGCTCTTCTTGATATGTCCCGAGCACTGTCAATATCCATTTTCCACAGTATATGGAAAGGGTATTCAGCAGCTCCCAGAACTGGGCCTTGATAAGGACCTCAGGATTTGACCCCAAGTCTGGAAATATTTTTTCCCTACTACACTGATTTCTTTTCATTTTGCAAAATATTGATTTTTCCCTGGTTTGTTTCACAAGTTCTGCTTATGTCAAGACAACACAGCATGTGTACCAGCCACATCAATTGATGTCAGCAGCATTTTGGGAATAGCATGTATTAGTTAACTTCTACTTCAGAGCCAGTAAGGAGATGAAAAAAAAAACTTCAGAGTTTTTGCACTGTTTACATTACACACTAGGGGCTACTTCTTTTTAATGTTAGGGGTCAGCCTGATATAATTAAAAATACTGTAACTCAGATTGTGGGTCTAAAACATTAACAGTATCCCTTTATGTTTCAAGGGTTTACTTTTTCCATGCATCTGTCTATACTGTAGTGTCTATATACAAATGTAAGGAATATTAGGAACAAACAAAGAATGAGAAGTGCTACAAAGTGTTGATTTTTATGACCTAGATGGCATAAATTAAACCTGGAGGGAATAGTGCAATGCCAGTATTAATGGACACGAGTGGTAGAAAAGGCAAGATGGAATACTGGTGTCATGTATCAAACATTTTTATGCCAGTGAGCTGCAATTCAACAATGCAGAATGTATGGAGTAAAATTCAATGGAGTTGGATATAAGGAATGTAAAAACAAAGAGGTGGTGGTGCGGGTAGGATTCAGTAGTAGGTATGAAAAGAACAAAACCAAACCATTCCCAGACCTGCTTTTGGAAATATGTGAATCCCCAGGATACTTCAGGATTTTAAGTACTCAGAAATTTATGAGCTAACAAACATAGCCAAAAAAGCAAGTAGAAATTCCTAAGTTACATATGTAAGATAAGAGCCAGAAAATAAAAAAAGCCAGGCAGATGACAATCCATCTTGTGGTCTGATTCCTACCAACAAGGTGGAACTGAAGGAAAACATTGGAAGTAATAGGGAAGATCTGAGCCAGCAGCTTGAATTTAGCATTGTAAGGAATGGGTTTCAGACCACAGCATTAAAAGGATATTAATCACGAAATCAAGCCTGGGGGGAAAAAAATTGTGAATAAAGGTGTGGCAGCAAAGAAGTACTAAAACTGTCAGCATTGGAGAAGGCTGGAGAACCCCAAAGGTGCCATAATAAAAGTACAACAGACTGCAATTCTTCAGAAAAGAGAACAAGAAGCAGCAACTTCATGAATGACCACTACAACAAGGTATAAAATCAACTGCACAGGAAAGAGAAATGGGGGGCAAGCAAAAATACATGCTTATATTGGGAGCGAAATAGAAGAGCACGAGAAAACAATTTCTTCTAACAAAAAGTTCAGGGAGAATAAGAAGGGCTTTAACAAATCTTAAGGAAGAAGAGTGATGAATGAATGTTTTTTAGTGTCACCAAAATCCCAGCTTTCATTTATGTTTTGCAGAAGCCATTGTAGCCCAGGGCTGAATGTAGCCTATTGTCTTCAGAGACTCAAGTTTCATGGGGAATCTGGAGTACGGTTATACTGTAGTTTGTCCTTTCTATTTTTTGGTAACATGGTATTTTTTGGACTTGCAGCACATAGAAAAAATGCTATATTAATTTAGGCTAAATCTCAGTAATCAAAGTACATGTTTAATATTTATAAAATGCATATCAAAATGCCAGAAATTTTAAATGTTTGCAGAGTGAAAAGTTTTTGCAGCACAGACTCTGGTTCTAAATTAGAATGAACAATCATTCCTGATTTCTCAATATTTATGTTTGCATTATCTAAATTCCACTAGGACTCTTAGTACTAAGACAAGTTTTCATTTATAGAGCCTTGCATATGTGTGGATATCCACTTTATATTTGCTGATGCGGATATCCATGGACCATGTTTGTGAATCGTCGATGGATGCAGATCCATATTGTATATCTAGAGCCCTGTGAATCTGCAGATACAATTTTTTATCCATACAGGGGCTCTATGCATTTACCTAAGTGTAGCGATGCGATGCCTCACCCACGCTGCGCCTCTTGCTGTCTGTCTGGGAAGTAGCTCTTTTCCAGCTCTGGAGCGCTCTCTGCAGGCCAGTGTCTAACCTGTCACTGGCCCCCGTATCCCCCCCAGACCCTGGTGCCCTTTGCCTTGGGGTTCTGCCCACTCCAGTACCTCCACACTATGGGTCTCCCCTCCCCAGGGAACCCTCAACCCACTATCCCCACCTTGCCTCAGTTTATGGCTACTGCAAGTCAGCATCAAGCCCCCACTCACTGGGGCAGACTGCAGTCTGTAAAGGAACTCAACACTGGCAAGGGGGATTAGGACCTGCTGCCTCTGTCTAGCCCCAGGCTGCACCTCTGCAGCCCAAGTACCTCTGTAGGCCTTGCACAAGGCCCTGCAGCCTGGGGAGTTGCCAGGCTGGAGCTCCCCAGCTCCTCTGGCTTTTCCCCAGCCCTATTCCACTCCAGGTACCCTTTTCTCTCCAGCAGCTAGGTCCTTCTCTCTCCACTGCTAGAGAGAGACTGCTCTGCTCCTAGTCCAGAACCCTCTTACAAGGGCCAGCTGGGCCTTGATTGAGCTGGCCACAGTTGTGGCTGCTTCCCCAATCAGACTAGGAGCTGCTTTCCCACAGCCGCAGCCCTCTCCAGGGCTGTTTAACCCCTTTTAGGCTGGAGCGGGGTGACCGCCCTGCTACACTAAGGATCTTAACTATATTTTTTTCATTCTCTGAAACACTTCTTCTCATTTCAGCTACACCAGCCAGTGGAATTACTCTGAATTTATATGCTTTAACCAAGACCAGAATCTGTTCTTCTGTTTTTAATGATGTCATAATTTGCAGCAGTAGACATTTTTACATCAAGCACTTATTTATTGGTTGCATACATTATTACATCAGTGTAAAATAACCATCATTGTGACTTATATTATAACATTCATAAGCCCAAAAATCCAAAGAAAGCAGCATTTAGAAATTCTGCTTTTTTAATTGACTCAAGAGACTGCTTGTCCTTTGGTTACCACTTGCTGTTTGCTCAGGAAACTTTACAGTCACTGTTAAATTCTTTAAACATAATAGGACAATGGTATAGTGTCGTCTATGGAGTATGGGGACACCACTGTTTTGTATTTCTTTAAATTTATTACTATAGCTACTAGGAACAATCAACAAAGTCTTCCTGAGGATGAATGTTGTCAGTATATGAAACACTGAATAACCCCTTTTTTTGTTTGGCTGAATGCTCTGCTTTCTTTCATATGTAAAGGGGAAACATAACAGGACTGGGGAATGGAGTTGTACATATATGATGATTTTTCTTAATTAAAAAAAAGTGGGGATTTTGGGCTGGATTATGATCTCAAACTAATTCCATACCACCAGTGTAACTCCATTGACTTCATCTGAGTTATTCATGATTTACACTGATGGGAGAGCAGCACCAGGCATTTTAACTGGAATTTCCATTACATTTCAATCTGAATTTCATTTGGTTTATATTGCCAGACCCAGATAATCTAGACTGCTGCAGCTGTTGTGACAGATCATTTTCTCTAAGATTCAGCCATGGCATTGGCATAGACTCAGACTCTCAGGTCAGAAGGCACCATCATGATCATCACTGGCAGATTAACAGACCCATACCTAAGGGCTCCAGACAATTTGGGGGCTCCTGCAGGACTGCAGAAAACTGTCTTGAGGTGGGGGGACACCGGTGGCAAAACTCTTGCCCTACCCCTGCCTTCTTCCCCCAGGGTTCCTGCCCCCTGGCCAAGCTTAAGCTGGAGCCGAGCTGTGGTAAGAGCCACCCGTGTCTGTACTACCCAGGGCAGGTGGAGGGTTCAGAGTAGGGCTGCCAGGTTTCTGTTTTTTGACTGGAACACCCAGTGGAAAAGGGACCCTGGCAGCTCCAGTCAGCACTGCTGACCAGGCCGTTAGAAGTCAGGTGGCAGTGCCGAGGGGCTGGCAGTCTCCTTGCATGGCTCCGTGCAGCTCCCAGAAGTGGCAATATGTCCGGTTCCTAGGCAGACAGGCAAACAGGGAAGCTCTGTTAGCTGCCCCTGGCCTCCCGAGTGCCAGCTCTGCAGCTCCCATTGGCCAGGTAGCATGGCCAATGGAAGCTGCATGGGCAACGTCTACAGGCAGGATCAGCGTGTGGCATCTCCCTGGCTGCCCCTGTGCCTAGGAGCCAGAGGGACATGTCACCACTTCGGGAAGCTGCCTGAGGTAAGCGCTGCCCAGAGCTCGCATCCCTCACGTGTTCCTGTACCCAAACTCCCTCCTAGAGCCCGCACCCTGGACTCCCTCTGACACCTCAAATCCCCCGCCCCCGTCCCAAGCCCAGAGTCCCCTCCCATACCCTGAACCCTTAATTTCTGGCTACACCCCAGAGCCTGCACCCCCAACCCAGAGTCTTCACTCCCTCCTGCACCTCAATCCCCTGCCCCAGCCTACAGCCTGCTCCTGCACTCTGAACCCCTCATTTCTGGCCCCACCCTGGGGCCTGCACCCCCAGCCAGAGCCCTCACTCCCTCTGACATCCCAACCACCTGCGTCAGCCCCCTCCCACATTCTGTATCTCTCAGCCCCAGATCAAAGCCCCGTCCTGCATCCTAAACCCTTAATCCCTGGCCCCACCCCTGACCCCCCACCCCCACCCAGAGTCCTCACCCCCTCCTGCACCCCAATCACCTGCCCCAGCCTGGAGCCCTCTCCTGCACCTGAAACCCCTCATCCCTGGCTCCGCCCTAGAGCCTACACCCCCAGCCACAGACCTCACTCCCTCCTGCATCCCAATCCCCTACCCCAGCCTGGTGAAAATGAGCGAGTGAGCAAGGGTGAAGGAGAGTGCATAGTGGAGGGAGGATGAAGTGAGCAGGAGAAGGGGTGGGGCAGGGACAGGGGCATGGCCTTGGGGAAGGGTGTTTGGTTTTCTGCAGCCCCTGCTGTAGCTGTTCTGCACCTACCCAAGGCGCCTATGCCCAGGTTAAAAAGTAGGTGGGCAAGGTCCCTCCATTTCTGGCACCTCTGAGCCCCCAAGGTGTGCGGAGCCCAAATGTTTTTTTTGCCCAAGGCCCCAGCAAAATCTTAATTCGCCTCTAATGATCATGTAGTCTGACCTCCTGCACCCTGAAGGCCACTTAATCTTGCCCACCCGTAACCTCTGGCTGAGTTACTGATGACGGGTTGCAGAATTCCAGAGTGCCTCAATTAACTCTGCCCCCTGTGCATAGATGTACAGTAGCAATATTTATATAATATAGACCTATACCCCCAAACCAGATAACTAGCATAAAAAATCATATAATTGATGTAGAGTCAGCAAAAGATTGAAACAGGACTTTGAGACACCCACACAACAGTTTTTAACAAATGCGTGTGAGCTGGTTATGATTTCTAATAGTGCTGAGCAGGCACTGCTTGCTTCTATCGTTCAATTAAAAGCTCAGTTATAAGCTGTATTAACTCAAAGTTAAATAAAAGGAGAATTCAATGCACATTTATCTCATCATTCAGCGCTAAAGCATCCATCACTATTAGTATCTGGGAGCATGGAGGCTACACCCACATAAAACTGTAATGGCATAAATATTAGTCCATACACAAAACCTGTGATCAAATTTTCAATTCTTTTTATTAGAGTGTAAATGATTTCTTAAAAGATACCATGAATTCAATATTTGCAAACTCACACATCCATTCCTCTGTTTAAAAGTGTGTTATTTATTAATAAATCGCCAACAATGTTCCTGGTGCAGTATGACATGCAAAATGAGAAATGATCCCTGCTCCAAAGAACCTATGATCCAAAATCCAGGATCCTGTGAACACTTATGTTTGTGCTCAGCTGAAAGAATGGGAGTAGTCTTGCTGAAGTCAGAATTAACTATCACGCATAGGACTACTGATGTGCTTAAGAGTTAAACCTGTGCTTAAGCTTTTGCAGGATTCAGGTTTTAGATTGTAAGCTCCACAGGACAAGAATCTTGTCTCATTTTGTCTCTTTTACAACACTGAGTATCCTGCTGGCACTTAAATAATAATACATTTTCAAACAGATGAATGAGTGTGCGACTTCACAAATGTTGCGGTCATGGTATCTTAAGAAAATATTTAAACCTCATAAGAAATAGAGGAAAAGTCATCGCTGGCTTTGCTATGGACATTTACAATGTGGCTACTGGAGCTTGCAGTTAAGTACGCATATCAGTGTTTGCAAGATGGGAGCCTCAGGGCTCAGTCCAGCTACCATTAAAACAAATGGGAAGACTCCCACTGCCTACCATGAGAGTTGTCTGAAATCCTAAATCCAGTCTCTTTCCAGAAAGCTTCCCTTTCTGAAGCACTGAGGATGTGGTGAGAGACTTCATAAAAACTTGTAAAAAATAAATTGAAGAAAAATTGGAAGGGGGAGAATATATGTAGCTCTATTTCCTGCAGCTTTGTTGTGTGATTAAATACTGGTGTACTTTCTGTTTTAATAGAACAAATTTCTTTGCAGATCCAGCAAAATGTATGTTTTAACACAGAATATTAATGCAGGACAATACAGTGTATTTTGCAAAATATTAGAAATGCCACCAAACAAAGATGCTGTTCACTTTTCTCAGCTGTTCTGTAATAAATGACTGCAGTAAAAGCAAAGTCTGTGTTTCCTTATTGATGAAACACCTCTTCAACTTTGTATGACAACCTAAGGCTCCCATGACCTAAGAAGGGCTTGAATGGTACTTTAAAAAGTGGGAGATGGCTTGAACATTAGTCTAAAGGAGCAAAGCATGCACCTTAAAACAAAAAAGCTATTCAATATTTTCCATAAAAGAAATGGAGTGAAAGCTGTTGTCAGAGTTAACTTATACTATTCCTAACCACCATGAGCTGCATAATGAAATGAGAAATACATTTTGTCATAACCTCCATATGCATATACACCCTCAAAATCTGTTTCATACAGAGCTTATTTGTAAAACCACTTCTGTACTTAGGTGTTGATCCTGCACAGCTCTCCATGGTGACCGAGCTTCTTTCATGCCGAAAGAAGATTCAGACTTTCCCAATTCCTTTTGGGCAGCTGGATTCCAAGATATTCTGTAAAGCAGGTCAGTTTATTTCATAAATTGGTTCTGGACTTGCAGGGCTTCAGTCACCATGTAATGTTTCGGCCTTGTGACAGATATAGCAATCTCATGCAGTATCTTTGGAGACTATTGCATTACATTTAGGTCTGGTCTACAGTACGCAATTATGTCAAATTTAGCCACGTTAGGTTGAATGAAAACTAAACCCGTCCACACAACCAACCCTGCTCTGTCGACTTAAAGGGTTCTTAAAATCAATTTCTGTACTCCTCCTCAGCAAGGGGAGTAACGGTAAAAACACTGGTTTGGGGTACTGCAGATGCAATTCAACTGTATTGACCTCCGGGCGGTATCACAGAATGCTCCATTGTGACTGCTCTGGACAACACTTTCAACTCAGATGCACTAGCCAGGTAGTCAGGAAAAACCCCGGGAACTTTTGAATTTCATTTTCAGTTTGATCAGCGTGGTGAGCTCATCAGCACAGGAGAACATGCAGTCCCAGATTTGCAGATGAACTCCAGCATGGTCTGAACAGGAGGTACTGGATCTGACTGCAGCATGGAGACAAGAATCTGTGCAGCCAGAATTCCATTCAAAAAAAGAGAATGCCAACATATATGCGACAGTTTCCTGGGGCACGACGGACAGAGGCTATTCCAGGGACACACAGCAGTGACATGTGAAAATTAAGGAGCTCAGGCAAGCCTACCAAAAGACAAAAGAGACAAATGGTCGCTTCGGGTCACAGCCCTGTACATGCTGCTACTATGATGAGCTGCATGCAATTCTGGGGCGGGGGGGGACACTACCACTACCTCACCACTGTCCATGGATACCTGCAAGGGAGGAAGTCTCACAGAGCAGGGAGAATGATTTTGTGGAGGAAGAGGGGGAGGGGGACAGTGCACAGCCAGCAAGCAGTGAATCCTTTCTCCCCGGCAGCCAGGAACTGTTTGTCACCCTGGAGCCAATATCCTCCACCTCCTCCCAAGGCGGTCTCCTGGACCATAAAGCCAGAGAAGGCACTTCTGGTGAGTGTATCTTTGTAAATACAATACAGGGTTTAAAAGAAAGTGTGTTTAATGATTCCTTTGCCCTGAAGACTTGGGATGTATTAGCAGCCAATACAGCGACTGGAAAGGTCTGTTCACGCTGGGCTGTTTGTGTTTGGTTTAAAGGGCTCAGCCCTGATCAGAGCCACGTGGTGAGGGGAAGGGGTGAAGCGATCATCCCAGAGAATTGGAGGGAGGGTCGTGCTGCGCATCCGTACGGAAACCGCAGGCCCTCCTTTTAAATATACTATGAATTGCTTGTTCCACTGAGAGTCTCCCCTTTGTTCCCTAAAATGTATCTTTTTAAATTCTACTCTCCCTTTTTCTCCTTCCACAGGTGCAAATGTTTCTATGCTACCCCTATCATCTCCATCCCAGATGCTGGCCTAGATTAGAAGGCAAAAAAAAAAAATGCACTCGGGACGACATGTTTTCAGAGCTTATGCAGTCCTCTCACACTGATAGAGCCCAGCTGAATGCATAGAGGCAAACAATGGCAGAGTCCCGGAAAGCATTCAGTGAACACGATGAGAGGAGGGAGGTGTGCAATGGGACCAGGCAGGATGCCATGGTCAAGCTAATGGGGGAGCAAACTGCCATGCTCAGGTGTCCGGAGGATCTGATGCGGGAAAGGTAGCAAGAGCACAGACCGCTGCTGCATCCCCTGTATAACCGCCCACCCTCCTCCCCAAGTTCCATAGCCTCCTCACTCAGATGCCCAAGAACATCGGGTGTGGGGGAGGAAGAGCGGTGTGGGGGAGGAAGGGGAGGCTCTGGGAACCCATCCACTTCATTCCAGGGGATTGCCCAAGCAGCAGAAGGCTAGGATATCCTAAGTATTGATGTATACTGAGGCCTTGTCTGTCCCTCGTCCCCTCATCCCCCACCCCACCCGGGCTATCTTGTGATTTATCTTCCTGTGTTTTTAATTTGACTAATAAAGAATGCATGGTTTTGAAATAATAGTGACTTTATTTCCTCTGTAAGCTGTGATTGAAGGGGCGAGGGCAGTTGATTTATAGGTAATTAGAATCAACAAAGGAGAAACAAACACAACTGTCACACCATAGCCTGGCCAGTCATGAAACTGGTTTTCATAGCTTCTCTGATGCGCACTGTGCCCAGCTATGCTCTTCTAATCGCACTGGTGTCTAGCTGTGCGTAATCGGCAGACAGACGATTTGCCTCAACCTCCCACCGTGCCATAAACATCTCTCCCTTACCCTCATGATATTGTGGAGCACACAGCAAGCAGCAATTACAATTGGAATATTGGTTTCGCTGAGGTCTAATCTAGTCAGCAAACAGCGCCAGTGAGCTTTTAAATGTCCAATTGAACATTCCACTACCATTCTGCACTTGCTCAGCCTATAGTTGAACTGCTCCTTACTACTGTTACTGCCTGTGTATGGCTTCATGAGCCATGGCATTAAGGGGTAGGCTGGGTCCCTGAGGATAACTATAGGCATTTCAACATCCCCAACAGTAATTTTCTAGTCTGAGAAGTAAGTCCCTTCCTGCAGCTGTTCAAACAGACCAGAGTACCTGAAGACATAAGCGTCATGCACCTTTTCTGGCCATCCCATGTTGATATCGGTGAAACATCCCTTGTGATCCATCAGTGCTTTCAGCACCATTGAGAAGTACCCCTTGCGGCTTACGTACTGGCTGCCCGGGTGGTCCAGTGCCAAGATAGAGATATGTGTTCCATCTATCACCCCACCACTTTTAGGGAACCCCATTGTAGCAAAGCAATCTACACTGGCCTGCACATTTCCCAGAGTCATTACCCTTGATAGCAGCAGGTCAGTGATTGTGTTGGCTACTTGGATCACAGCAGCCCCCACAGTAGATTTGCCCACTCCAAATTGATTCCTGACTGACTGGTAACTGTCAGGTGTTACAAGCTTCCACAGGGCTATGGCCACTCTCTTCTCAACTGTGAGAGATGCTCTCATTTTGCTATCTTTGTGCTTCAGGGCAGGGGACAGCAAGTCACAAAGTTCAAAGAAAGTGGCCTTATGCATGTGAAAGTTTTGCAGCCACTGGGAATCATCCCAGACCTGCAACACTATGTGGTCCCACCAGTCTGTGCTTGTTTCCCAGGCCCAGAATCGGTGTTCCATGGCATGAACCTGGCCAATGCCACAATGATGTCCCAATTGCCACATCCCATGCTTCCAGGAATGTCTGTGTCCATGTCCTCATCACTATTGTGATTGCACTGTCATCGCTTCCTTGCTTGGTTTTGCAGGTTCTGCAAATACTGCAGGATAATGCGCAAGGTTCTTACAATTGTCCCAGCTGCAGCAGTGAACTGAACGGGCTCCATGCTTGCTGTGCCATGGCATCTGCACAGGTAATCCAGGGAAAAAGGTGCAAAATAGTTGTTTGCCTTGCTTTCATGGAGGAAGGGGAGAATGACGACGTACCCAAAACCACCTTGCTCAGCCTATAGTTGAAATGCTCCTTACTACTGTCCAGGCTTCATGAGCGATGGGAGCAAGGGGTAGGCTGGGGTAGGTGCGACCGTGCAGTGCTGCTGGCCAGGAGAGCAGCCTGAGGCAGAAGCCTCCAGCTTGCAGGAGAGCAGAGTTGCAGTTGAAGCGGTGGAGCCATACCCCATTTATGAGGATGGCTATCAGTCCTACTGCATCGCCTGCTGCAGAAAAAAGGCGCAAAATGATTGTCTGCCATTGCTTTCACGGAGGGCGGGGGCAACTGATGACATGCACCCAAAACCACCTGTGACAATGTTTTTGCCCCATCAGGCATTGGGAGCTTAACCCAGAACTCCAATGGCCATCAGAGACTGCTGGAACTGTGGGATATCTATCCACAGTGCACTGCTCCAAGACTCAATGCTAGCCACGGTAGTGTGGAAGCACTCTGCTGACTTAACGCGCTTAGTGGGAACACACACAATTGACTGTATAAAATCTCTTCTGAAAAATCTACTTTTATAAATTCAATTTAATTTCATACTGTAAATGTACCCTTATGAATGGTTTGTGTATAATTGTGTTCTACTCCATTGAGAAGGGTTACCACAGTTTCCCCAGAAACTAAACAAAGTGTGCATGTGTGTGTGTCTGTGTGTGTGTGTGTGTGTGTGTGTGTGTTGCGGGTGGGAGGGTGGATTACCCTGGTGAGTATAAAGAACTCCAGAGAAGTTCCACCCACACCCACCCCTGGGATGGTTTGCATATACTGCTTCAAACTGCAAAGCTTATGCTCCAATACATTTGTAAGTCTCTAAGGTGCCACGGGACTCTTTGTTGCTTTTGCAGATCCAGACTAACATGGCTTCCCCTCTGATTCTTGCTTCAAACTGGGATTTCCAGAGACCAAGAGACAAAGAAAGGGATTTTGGTATAGAAGGCTGAGTTTAAACTTTTGACTCAACAAACTGACAGGACCTTGGGTCCTAGAGGGACCTCTCCTTGGTGGAAGGATTGGGAAGACTGACACCTACTAGAGTCCTGTGTTGGAGCTGGGAGTTACTTTGGGCAAGATTTTAATAAGCATGTAGGAAATTTTCTTGTATTTTATATCTTTTCTCTGTAATATTTTTACCTTAATAATAAATGTACTGCAGAGAGAGCTGTGTGGTCAGATTTAACTACTGGTAAATAAAACCTGTCATAGCTCACAGAGAGTAAGCAACACAGGGGGACTGGCCATTAGGCTGTCTTGCTGGGCACATCACAGTGTAAGGCAGGGAGCTGTGCATCCTTAAAATCCCTCAGTCAGAATGGAGTAGGACACGGGTCCCTGCCCAGCGACAGGTGACAGCCAGAGACCTGAGACCTGACTGGGCACTTCAGGAGTGGACCACGGAGAAGGGAATTCAGGAACAGTTACCCTGAAACTGGGACTGGCATCACGTAATGTTTTCTTTTCTTGCACAAATAGGCAAGTTACACCTAAAAATACATTCAGTCAGAGACAGACTCAGGCAGAACAGATTTGACTGGTGATATTTTCAGCATCAAAAGAGAAGTGCAGCACAGCTGACAATAAATGTATACAATCTGTTAATCTAGACTAACAACCATGTGTAATAGCACCTTCTAGTGACTCTCAATAATGTTATAGTGTGAAGTGCTGCAAATATGTCACATTTTGGTATGCAATCCAGACCAGTGAGGAGTTGTGTCACCATCTGCCCTGCAACCTTGGATGCCTCTTGATGCTGTAGCTCCCTCCCTGAGATCCCCCTAAACAGCATGCAGGTCACCCCCTGACTGTCTGTGTATAGCTGCAACCTGCCAGCAACACTCCAGTCACACTCTCGTTTTACTATTTGCAAGATGACCCCAACACACACCTAGTCCCAGATTTTCCCCCCAAACATGTGTTCTGCATTGACTAGCCCTCTCCTGGCCAGCTCAGACATTAGATGTCCATAGCCCCAGTAAGGGGTCAATATACAACAGTTTGTTACTTTAATACCAAACAGTTCAGTTTAAACACAACACTGGATTTGTTTTGATTAAAAAGTAAAACAAGCCTATTTAAATTCAAAGAGATAGATTTTAAGTGAGTACAAGTATAAGGCATTTAAGTCAGAAATGGTTACAAGAGCAAAAGATAAAATCCTTTCTAGTAATTAAAACTTAAACCAGACTCAGTTCAAGATAAAATCCTTACCACATGTTCCTGGCAACACTGCTAACCAAATGTTTAGGTCAGAACCCCTCCCAAAGTCCTTAGGCTGGTTCCTATGTTTTCTAAGGTGAGAGAGAAAGGAAGAATCCCTGGGGTATTTTACTCCTCACTTTTTATAGTCCAGTTTTGCTTTGCACTTTTCTGAGGGTTATCCCTAGATACAGTTCCTTCCTGCTGTGAAAACAGAGACATGGAGTCTCATGGTGAAAGAAGTTCCATGTTGTTGTTCTGTTTCTGGGTGATGGATGGAAGGAGAGAGATCACTTGATCATTATCTGTTAGGTTCACTCACTGCTGGGCACCTGGCATTGACCACTGTTGGTAGACAGGATACTGGGCTGGACGGATCTTTGGTCTGATCCAGTACGGCCTGTAGGAGGCTGGAAGAAATTGTAACAATGGGCAGCTAGAAGCACTCTCCCCCTCGACTCCAGGGAAAGAAAGGGTATTATAGGTCATGCTGCTGTTATTGGTTGCTGCTCTGTTATTGCATATTTTACATGCCAGAGTTAACTGGTTCTCATTGCCTGCTCGCCTTGTGCAGTACTAATGAGACACCTGCTTGCATTATGTAATACTAATAAGATAGAAATAAGGTATTAGTTATTCATGAGGTATTCCTGAGATGCAAATGTTCCTGTTTTTTTTCTGCCTGTGTTCCCACATGCAGTGGGCTTCATCCCGAGCATAGCTCCGGTGCATTGGGCTTTCCCTGTCTCAGTGGCAGCAACGAAGGGAGCCCCCATTGTGGGTGTGTCACTTTTGCCTTCAATAAACTCACTACTTCTATTCAGCAGCTGTGTGTGTGCCTCATTCCTACGGGACCCCGAGTACCCTGCAACAGGCCCTTCTTATGTTCTTATGTTAAAATGCAGACCGATCTGTCCCTGTCCCCTCCATTGCCAAAAAATGGACACTTACTTGACTGATGATTGCCAATCAACTTTGATGGCACTTGGCTAGAGGTGTCAGCTTGTTCTTTGTCTTTGAAGAACAGGTTTACCCCTCCCCAGATTTATCTGGTAAACACATTTCAGACATAAGTTCATCTTATATTCATAACTTTACATATAATGTTGCTATACACATTTCTCCATGATATTATTGACCAGCAAGTTATGAGCTTTCAAATTATACCTCACAAGACATATTTTGTACCATGATTATCACAACAGTGGGTAGGGAGTGAATACAGAGGGAGCATTCATCAACAAAGGTTAAAAACTAATGAGCAGTTCATGCAGAACATGAGCGCCCAATTCTGTATTAATTAGAGCACTAGCCTGGAATAGCTTGCAGTAGTAGCAGGAATAAGACCTATGAGGGGAACATATAGCTAAGCATTACTTAAACATCGCACCATTACCCATGCTTCCTGACACACCCATTCCTCAACACTGTCCTGCCCTATATTTTTTTTTTTTACTCTGAACACATGGTAAGTGAGTGAACATCAAGAGGTTAAGAATTACTATCATTCCATACAGAGGACACGACACCTTGCACTTACCATTACTTCATCTATGTTTAGCCTTCATCCCACATTTCTGGTGGAGCACAAAAAACATGTGAAAAATTGTGAAATCAAAACCACTGATTTTTTTAAAAAACCTTTTGCCTTTGTTTTCCAGAATCCAACTTTTACAATAATTTCAAAGTGCATTGTTGTTGTTTTTTTATAATCCATTTTCTTTTTCCTTTGCTCCAGCAGTAGAAGAACTACTCAAAGTAGATAATGTTCAGAGTTAAGAAGGAAAAGGATTTGAGCAGATTTCTGGGTGCTCTAACATACCATCTTTATTGCTGCTGGAATGCAGCAAAATTACACTTGCTTTTATTCCATTGTCTGAAATGCCAGGCTTGCCTACTAATGAAGGTAGCGTTTACCAGTACATGTGAATGGCCTGATTTCTTCTGGCTAGAAATAGTCAAACGGGGTTCTATCAGCTCGCTTTTCTTAAGACAGGGATTTTATCTGAGTGGATCTGGACATGCTGGTGAATGTAAATAAAACCTCTCAGATACTGATAATGAGATGAAGTTGAAAGTCTCAAAACGTACTAGAAAAATGAAAAAAAGAGCTCTTAAGATCAGACCGGTATTTTGGTATGAATGATCTTGCCAACTTGAAAAATATTTTTCCAGTGAATGAGAAATTAGAGAATATTTAACAACATTAGGTCTGATTTCTTGTAAGTGTATGAATAAAGAACAGCATACTTGGAATAGTGTATGTTGATTCTTATACTAAACCAGTTTTGGGTTAAGCTGTTAGATTTGTGTAAATGTGTCTCTGTTACCAATATCTGTCCTCATACTCCCTCTTCCCTTCTATTTAAAAGAATATTTTTCAATTACAGAAAATAGCAATGAACTATTCTGCTCTGTTATATCCATGGAAATCCAGAGTAAATTGAGGTCACTAGATCAGATTCTACACCAATACCACTAGCCAATGTTTGCTCTCAATGGCCTGATCCCCAGCAACACAATCTCAATATATTTGAGCGGCTGACATCCATCACTCAGTTTATAAGACCCCCAAGATACTGAATCAGTTAGGATGATAACTAAATTGGCAGAAGTTTTAGGGTTCAATTCAGGAAGGTGCCAAACACCTGTCCCCAGTCAAGCAAAGCACTTTGGCATGTGCTTAACTTTAAGCATGTGAGTAGTCCCAGACTTGCAGGATCAAACCTTTACCTAGTAAGGTCTATATTGTGTGTGTTAGGCATCCCTTACAGTAAAAGGTGCGGCAGACTTGCACTGTTGAAAGGAGTACAAAGAATCTCAAGGGCAGGTCATGGGCAGGCAGACTTAAGGGTCAGAGGCAAAGCCCACTGTCAGGAGCATAGGTGCTGACTCTGTGGGTGCTCCAGGGCTGGAGCACCCCTGGGGAAAAATTGGTGGGTTCAGAGCACCCACTGGCCCCATTCTGCCTCCACCTCCTCCCCTGAGCGTACCACTGTCTTCTGCATCTCCCCCGACCCTCCCAGCGCTTGCGCAGCGAAACAGCTGTTTTGCACCGCAAGACTGGGAGGGCAGGGAGAGGAGGAGGAACACAGAGTGCTGGGGGGAGGAGGCAGGGCTGGGGCAGGGATTTGGGGAGGGGTCCAATAGGGGCAGGGAGGGGTGGAGTTTGGGCGGGGACTTTGGGGCAGAGGTGGAGGTGTGCCTGAGGTGGGGGTGGAGCCGGGGCTGGAGTGGGGGGTGAGCACCCACTGGTGCCACCAAAAGTTGGCGCCTGTAGTCAGGAGTGGAGAGTCAGCTGAGTCAGGATACCAGGAGACGCAGGAGACAAATTGGAGATCAGAACTACAAGTCAGTAACCAGAGTGAGGCCAGGTCAGGATACCTGGAGGTCAGAAGCAGGAAACAAACTGGAGATCAGAACCACAAATCAGAGGTCAGGAGCCAAGCCAGGGGAGCTGGAGCCACAAGGCACACAGTCCAGAGCAGGGTAGATCCCAGTTGTTCAGGCAGCTTCCTGTTCCTGCTGCTGCATTAAGTAGGGGCAGTGGGCGAATCCTGCTCTGGGACTCCACCAATGGGACTTCAGGAGTGGAACCTCGCGCTGGGGCTGGACTTCCTGAGTCAGCAGTTGTCAGCAGGCTGCCAAGGGGAGGGTTGAAGCGTGGCTGCTCCTGGGAACTGGGATTCAAGGCTTGGGGTCATGACACAGAAGGATTTTCTTCCCCATGGGCAGAATGACTCCTTGTCACACAGGAGGAAAGCATGGTGCAGATTTCTCCCTTCTGAGCGTGGGAACTGCAATTCTGCCTGGCCCTTATGTAGGTCATGCAAGTTGGGGTAGGCCCTTTGCATCCACCCCCTTTGCCTTGCCCCTTGTGTACTTGCATGATGGCTGGGATTAATTTTTTTCTGGGATATCCCACTGGCAATTCCTATTATCAGCCATTCTGAATACTCTGCATTTTGTTTTATTTTTGACAGAAGTAATTGGCATTTGTTATAGAATATTATGTGTAGGGCACTTTGGGTGTTTTTGTCGGTGCCCAGAACACTCCAGAACCTCAGGAAGATTTTATAATTGCCCTTACTCATTGTACCAAAGCGCATATGTAATGTGCAGAATAGTGAAGGGAGGTATACAGTTCCTTTTACGACTGGTTTAGCTTGACAAAGTATGTTAATGTTTCTTTGTCCTTGCTCTCTAGTTTGTTCCTTATACACTTCTGTGAGCAAATGAATGTGTTAAATTAGGTCCTGTAGAGACTTGCTGGCAATTTTAAAGACATGGCATAATGAAGCCTGTTTCAAACTCTGCAGGAATATATTCTTTTGAAAGTCTAACAAATTAAACTTTGTGTAGGCTTGATTCATTTGATTCATTAACAAACATGGAGAGGGTGCACAGAGCCATACCCTTTTCCCCTTCCAGCTCCACCTCTATTGCCCGTGCAGAGGGGGCAGCCAGAATCCTTGTTTTCAGAGGACAAGTGCTCAGACCCCTTTTAGGTGTCTCTAGTTGGGCACCCAAAGTCTCTTGTTGCTTTTGAAGATGTTGGCCATAATCTCTAACAGCCACTCAGCAGATCTGGCATTCGTTAAGTATCCTGGTGTAGCACATTCCAGTCCACAAACAAAACATCACATCCCCCAACTCTAAGTGAAGTCATGTATAGCATCACCAGACACTTTGGCCTTGTCTACACTACACAGTTTGGTCGACAAAAGTCAGCTTTCATCAACAAAACAGCGGCGGTGTGCACACTGAAATGTTCCTCCTGCCAGTGCAACTACTCTCCTATGCTAACATAATGAAACCACCTTGACAAGTGGCATAGGGCTTTTTTTGATGTAAGAAATCAGTGCAGACACCTCACTGGGTTGTTGCCCTAATTGGCTTCCAGAAGATGTCTCACAATGCCCATCATGACTGCTCTGGTAAGCAGTTTGAACTCTACTGCCTGGAAGGTACACAAGTATGTGCCCTCTCCCATTAAAGGTGCAGGAATTTTTGAAATTCCTCTTCCTGTTTGCTGGGTGTGCACAGTTCACACAGCATCTCCCCAGCTGACCATGCTGGCTTTCCACAGCAGACACGCTCCCGTGTGGTGTACACCAGAGCTGTTGGATCTGTTGAGTCTACTGGGAGAGGAAGCTGAGCAGTCACAGCTTCTCACCAACTGTAGGAATTTTGATACCGGTGGGTGATTGCTAGCAGCATGCAGGAGAAGGGGTATGAAAGGGACATGCAGCAGTGTCATGCCAAAATCAAGGAGCTGAGGCAGGCATACCAGAAAAGAAAGGAAGTCAATCATCGCTCTAATGCAGCACCAAAGACATGCCACTTCTATAAGGACCTGCATGCCATCCTCGATGGTGACCCTGCCTTCACTGCCAAGAGTCCTGTAGTACTTCGGGGAGACTGGAGACAGTGGCAGCAGACTCATCCCTGGTAAGGAAGTGGAGCACAAGGAGATGGAGATGGAGGATGATGTGGAATACACACAGGGTTGTCCAGTGTTGCGGCAAGTCAGGACCTTTTTTCCACTCCAGAGGGGTATAGCCAGTCCCAGCATTCCAGCTCTGGCATGCAGGATGCAGGAGAAGGGAGCTCCTGTAAGTGTTCATTTTGCTTTCATACTGCATGGTGAGAGGAGATTGAGCTCTCTTGTGTTTTGTTATATGGTAGGGGAGGGATAAGGGACAGAAATTAACGACAGAGCCTGTCCATCTACACCATAGAGCCATGGCAGAAAAGTTTGTTAATGTACTTGGGGATGTCTCTTGAATCCGCCATAGCGATCTCTAGGAAACTCTTCTGTCGGTATTCTGCAATCTCCGCCGAAGGTTCCTTGGGAGAGCTGCCTTGTTTCTCCTCCCACTGTAGGAAACTTTGCCGCACCATCTTGCAATTATTTCTGCAGGGACCAGAGCTGCACACAGGTGAGTGGCATACGGAACCGGTTTGAAGCCACATGCGTGTAGGAGATGGGTTACTCTTAGGAGTGAGATACCATAGCCTGTGGAAATAGACTCTGTAGCTGCTTACAGTAACCCCCTTCACAAACCTCCCTTTGTCCCTTCCTGCACTTTTCGCGCCATGCCCACCCCACCCCTTCCCTGCTAACTCGCCATAATTAGGACTCATGGCAACCTGTGTGCTAGCCAAAGGGCAGTGAGAAAGAGGTGTGTGTAACTATTGCGATTCATTTGTAGCAGGAGGCAATTAATGGCTCTGCACACTTGCATCACCACAACCTCTACGGTGGACTTTCCAACTCCAAACTCATTCACAGCTGACGAGTAGCAGTCTGGAGTTGCCAGCTTCCACAATCGATCACCACTCCACAGTGAGGGCAGGTGTCATTCAGGTTTTCTTTGTGCCACAGAGCTGAGGCGAGCTCTGCACACAGTTCCAGGAAGGTGGCTTTGTGCATCTGAAAGTTCTGGACCCACTGCTCATCATACGAGACCTGCACCACAATGCAATCCCGGCACTCAGTGCTTGTTTCCTGAGCCCAGTACTGACGGTTCACTGTGGCAAGCTGTCCCGTGAGTGTGAGCAGCAATCTTGAATCTTATTTATTTCCATAGCAGACAGCAAAACAAGCATCACTGATTCACTCTCTGATTTGTAGCTTATGAAACACTGCAGGACCAGTTGAGTTGTATTCATAGCGCTCATCACCACAATGGTCAGCAGCTCAGGACCTACACTGCTAGGCAGAGACAGCGGTTCTCTGTTCAACAGGGGCTGTTGAAAAATTGTGTGAATCCACGTAGAAAGTATGAAACCCATGAAATGATGGGTTGGAAGGAACTGCATCCCAGGATTGCGAATACATCCCCATGATGCACCGCGATCTGTTCCCAGAGCTCCTAGTGGCAAAGGGTGACAGAGGGGAGCAAGTTACAAAGTGGGACAGCTACTCACGATGCAATGCCCTCTCTTGTCAATGCAAGAGCAACGACTGTGGATGTAATCAGGCTATACAAGGAATGTTGTGTGGACATGCTCCGTTGATATTATTAAAGTAACTTATGATCGTTGACAAAACTTAGGTTGACTTATCTCTGTGGTGTAGACATAGCCTAACTTTTCTCATTTTAGTTATCCTCTGTCCCTGTTAGAACCCACTGACCCATTTCCAAAATCCTTCTTTCTTCTAACCATCCTAATGATCAGAGCAGAGGCCTTGTCCTAGGTACTTGTGAAGGCAGAGGTGAAAGTAAGCCAGTACACCCCGGCTTTCCTGGGCAGCAATTTAAAGGCACTGGGGCTCCCAGCAATGGCTGGAGCCCTAGGCCCTTTAAGCTGCCACCAGAGCCCCGCTGCTGGAGCCCTGGGGTAGCGGCGGTGGGGCTCCGGGGGCTATTTAAAGGGCCTGGGGCTCCCACTGCTTCTACGGCCCCAGCCCTTTAAATAGCCAGTGGAGCCTCGCTGCTGCTCTGGCAGCTATTTAAAGGGCCCGGGGTGGTAGAGGCAGGGGAGCTCCTGGCCCTTTAAATAGCCCCCGGAGTCCTGGGGTAGTGGCGGCGGGGCTCCGGGGGCTATTTAAAGGGTCCAAGGCTCCCCTGCCTCTACCACCCTGGGTCCTTTAAATAGCCCCGAGTCCCGCTGTCGGAGCCCTGGTAGCAGTGGCAGCCGGGGACTCCAGCAGAAGTTTAAAGAGCCAAGGGCAGTAGCGGCAGCCGAGCCCTGGGCCCTTTAAACTGCTTCTGGAGCCCCCGGCTGCCGCTGCTACCCCTGTGGGAGGCGCGGGGGAAGACACTGGAACAGAGTGGGCCAGAGCTGGCTCTGACTTCCAGCCCTGCCCCTTCCATCTGAGGCCCCACCCCTTCCGGGGGCCAGAGCCAGTCCCAACTCAGCCCCATACCAGTAAGTCCTTATTTTGACTTTCACCCCTGGGTGAAGGTCACAACAGTCAGTATAACAAAGTCCTTCGGCACTTTTATGGCTACAGACGTTGAACATAAAGCCTCCGTGTTATTGTTCCCAGAACATAAAAACACTAGTACACACAGCTGCATAATGAAACCTGAATAGCATATTCATGCCTAACAACATCATACAGTGCAGCTTTCAGGGAACTTACTTTTAGAAACATACTATACTGATTTCATATTGCACGTACATACAGTAGACTCTCGATTATCCAGGATTGGGTTAACCAGAAAGTGGATTAACCATGATGTCAAAAAAAAAAAAATACGCGTAACTTGTAGGGCCAGCTCTGGCTTTGTTGCCGCCCCAAGCACACAAAAAAAACCGCACCAGGGCACAGGGCAGCCAGTGAACCAACACCCCTTCCCCCAGTGCAGGGTGGCTGGTGAACCAACCGTCCCTTCTGATATTTCCTGTGGATGGTGATTATCCAGGATTTTATTAACCAGGATTAATTTTTTCCCTAACATCCTGGATAATCGAGAGTCTACTGTACTATAGAAACAAGAACGGCCAGACTGGGTCAGACCAAAGGTCCCTCTAGCTCAATAGAAAGTCAGTGGGAGCAGGACCAGAACCCAGGTAGGTCACACTTGTATCCAAAGCCATCAGAGTCCACTTATAGGTGAGTAAAGATGCTTTTGTACATAAATAAAGTAAGCCAGTTAAAAATGCTAATGATCCAAATTTGGTATCAGATTATTTATGTTTCTCATGTTGAAATTGAAAAGCACTTATGTAGGTGTTTGTAGTGGGGCAGCTACCACTCCTATGCCAGAGTGGGCTAAGAGTAGGCCAGAGCTGCTGCGTGGGCTGTCAGCCAATAAGAAAAAGGCCTACTGCGGGCCAATCAGGGCTTAGCTTGTAGCCAGCCAATCAGGGACAGGCTAGGCACTATAAGAAGGCTGCCCTGGCACGGGGCAGGCAGTCTCTCCTGGACTTTCAAGGGAGAAGGTCTGGCTCCTGAGAGACCGGCACCGGCACCGGCACCGGCACCGGCACCGGCACCGGCACCGG
>ML677348.1:11036439-11065619 GCA_007922305.1 Dermatemys mawii
TGGGCTAATACCCACTTCGTCGGATGCAAGTGGGTATTAGCCCACGAAAGCTTATGCTCTAATACTTTAGTTAGTCTTTAAGGTGCCACAGGATTCTTTGTCAATAATGGTTCAGTGTCTCCTCCCTGTTGTCTCAAACTTCATCCTCACTTCAAAGTACAGAAAAAACAGAAAATCCTTTACATATAAAAATAAAATGTTCTTTGTATGCCAAATGTCAGACTGAGAGGATTCCTACCCCGCAGGCTCATATGAGTTTGCTAAGCTAACTGAAAACTCATTTCCTGTTTATTACATTGATTTCATCTGCAAGCTAACTTGTGAGTTTTCCTGCTCTTAAAATGTTTCCACTTTTCTACTTATACAGAGAATATTCTCTTTATGTCTCTCAAGGAAAAGTAATATCCTTACTGAAAGATAAGGCACTGCTCCTTCCAGCACTCACAAAGGCACTAACTATATGTCCGTGGAGATTCTGCAAAATTGGTTTTAGGCACATGTGGGTTGCAAATTATCTCTGGCCAGTTTTAACTCAAGTGAGGCTCATATTAGCACATCCAGCGCCCAACCCAACAATTACCTCTCTTTCCTTGCTGTTGTGCATGCAAAGTCACTGTTTGCCATAACAGCCAAAGCACAATAAAAATATGAGACATTTACCCAAACATCCAAATCCATCGAGGCTCACCAGAGGTGGGATGTTGCCAGGTGCAATCTGCAATTGCTCTTGCTGCTTTCTCTGACCTGAAAACATTTGTCATATTAGACATTTATGGATGAAGGAATGAAAAACAGGTCTTTTTTCTTCTTCTCCTTAATTTTTGAACATGGAGTCAATATTTCCTGATTCAGATAATGCATGCATGGCCTGAACGATTTCACTGGACTAGAGCGGGACACGTGCTTTCAAGAAATGGCCCCTTCTGTACTGCTTATCAACTGTTAGCACCACAGGCATCACTGCATCCATGCCAAGGTGCTTCTCTTCCCACATGGCCTTCACAGCAGCGTATTGGGAACAGACAGCTGGGGAGCAAAGCACCTTCCCCTTAGTGTGCGTCTTTAACAGCCAAAATACTCCACAGTCCTGTTTGCCCAAATTTTCCTCAACAAGAAAGGAAAGGGTTAATTTCCAATGGAAAGTTTTCTTCACCACAACAGCTTTCCCACTTCCAGCTAAAAGGATACCAGGTGATTAAGGCCTCTATGGTGGCTTTACAGGCACAGCCGCAGTAAAAAAGAATGGGCTCCGGTCCTCTCTTGCTGACACCATTGACCTCAGCTGAATTTATCCGAATAAACATCGGGGTAAAAAGGCGAACCCAGCCCAGCACACAGTGTGCACTGGTGACAGGAGGTATTCAGTGTGTGGAGTACATGGAGAGGAACCGGGGATGAGCGCACACAGGGAGCTCTTCCCGCTCCTTTCAGGGGGGAGGGGTTGAATCTGTATCCTGCCCGCATCTACCTCCAGGCGTGCAAAGAAGTGGTGTCACTATTACTCTCCTAGCATGCCCCCCACTGGAGTCCCTGGTGCAACTGGTGGCACTAACGCTCCTTGCAATTCAGGAAGCCTGATCCTTCCCTCATTCCTTTGTGGAAATCCACAGTAAAGCTGCTGATTTCACTGTTCTAACCCCAGAATTTACACCAGCATCACTGAGGGTGCACAGGCATCTGAAATGTGCACAAGGATGGAGTGAGCCTTTGAGCTCTCTCAGCCTCATCCCTTCTAGGACAGAATCAGCCAGAATCAGGCTTCTCACAAGGGAACTCAAAAGGTGGGGCTGGCGGCTGACAGTGCAGGCCCCATGCTGCTCTGGAGGGAGGCACCGATATTCTCTCTCTCTCTTTCTCTCGCTCTCTGGGACTCCACAGTTTAGATTCAACATGAGGAATTTTCTGCTATTCTGAAACCCATCATTTTTGCTACACCTGATTAAAAGTCTGAATGGCTTTTATGTACATGGCCACATTTTCAAAAGCAGCCTCCTTTGGGGTACAGCAAGTGTAATTCATTGTCAATGAGTGGGTCTAATTCCCTCAGGGTCCTTTGAAAACTACAGCCTTTATGTTTTGCCTCAAACAGTAAGGATTTTTTGATAAAGCTCACCAAGCTGATTCTGTGTTGTTCTGAATTAATGTGCTTCAGAGCAGGGCCTTTGCCATACCCCAGAGGAGGCTTGTTCTAAAAAATATTGTTTCCCTCTCAATAGCTCTTTCTCTCAATATATATATTCAGCCCCCACCCCACCCCATCCCTCCTGCCATGCACCTTTTATCAGGTCTAGCTAAAAATGATGTGCTTTAGAACCACAAAGAGTTTACTGTGTTGACTTTAGATGGTAAAGGTATCAGTGGGAGGTGGGTGCTAATACCCACTGACTCCTTTGAAAATACCAAAAAGTCAACAGAGGCTTGGTATGGGACCACCCTGGCAGTGCTTAATTTGTAATGAAAGAGGTGCCAGGGCTCAAGCAATTTTTTTACATTCATAACTGACACAGCAAGCTCAGAGGTGCTGGAGCTCAGCCCTGGCACAAATTAGACACTGACCCCTCGCATGGACCAGCTCATGCTAGAGAACAACTGGTAGCCCCAGGACCCATCAGAGGAGGGGGTAGGGCATTCCCCTCTTGCCCCAGGGCCCTGTCAAGGGGATTAGCCTCAAGAGCCTGGAGATCTCTGGGAATCTTCTGGAGGCACAAGGCCATCTGCGTGCAGCTCTTCACAGATCTGGGCCCACCTTGCCTCCACTGACATTCAGGCAGCGAGTTTCCCTTTGAGATGTACTACTGGGGTGTATCTCACTGGTAGCTCCACCCCAGAAGGAGATTTTTCTCAGTGCAGAGAGAGCTTCACACAAAAATTAGGACAGGCTTAACCTGTATGCTGGCCCTATCTCATCTCTGTCTTCTCCTGCTCCTCTCTCCAGGAATGGATCCCAGGACTCTCAGAGGCGGATCTACAGATTCTGGGATGGAAGGATGGTGGTCTGGAAGTTGCCTACAAATCCCCAACTTTCTATTCAGCAGGAGGGAAATCACAGTGCACTGCAGAGGATCCACTCTGGAGGAAATGATCCTCAAAGCCAATGGCAGAAATCAATAACAGCAGAAAAATGAACAAAAATGGAAAGTATTACTTAGAAAAAATTAACAGAACTAATAGAGCATTGGGATGGCAGTAAACTAGATACTCCACTGCACATGTTTCTCCCTCTGTGGAAAGAAGAAGAAGAAAACAAACAACATATGATAGATGTGGGCTTACATTGCTTAACACGCTACTGGAAGGTGCTTAGGTACTACGATGATGCATGTGGTACACGAACCTATACAGAATAGAAACAATCACTCATATTAAACATTCCTGGCCCAAGAATAGCCAAGGAAGAATTTATACATTTCTACCATCATCTGTTCCTTCAGCCATCAACACTAAACAGGTGGATATTAAGGATGAACATAGACATGGCTGAATTACACTAGCTGATGTGGCTGCAGTAGAGGCAAGGAGAACAAAAGGAGAAAATGACCCACATTAGAACCTGCCAGTGAACAAAGTAACCAAACTGGATGATTTTCTGGCTGACTTTTTAAGTCATTGTGTAAGACGGAGGTGATGGTATAATTCTGACAAAAATATGTATGAGGTTTTATTGCAAGTGTTTCCCTCCTGCCCCCCCCCCCCCGAAAATAAGAAGTTAATATAAAATGTTGGAGATAGGCCAGGATCAACTTCTGGATCCAAATACTCCTACATTTTGCCAATGTTTGTCTCTGGATTTGGACTCTGATCCAAACACCCCAGATGACCCCTTGTCCCTAGAATGAGCCAAACCTTACCCTTTAATCCAAATACCAATATAGGTACTGAAGGATAAAGGTGAGAAGGGAGAAGTTTAAATACCTCCCTTATTCATCACCTTTGAGCTTGACAAACAAAGACATCAATATAGAAAATGTCATCCCTCCTCTTCAAAAATTACAGAAGATTTTGAAGAAAGGTCCATCTCACTCACTAGCTGAATGGGTAGAATAAATGCAGGAGGAATGGTTGAGGAATGCTGAGGTTCTTGGTTTGGCTGTTTTCTCTTAGGTCAACAAGTTTTTCAACAGTTTAAATACAAATTTGTAAAAGGATATGGGGCAAAAAGTGAGCTGGGAAACAAGGTGAGAGCTGCCATTTGAGGGTATGTTTTGTTAGAAGGCTATTGCACAGAACTGTTGACAGCATTCCCATACTGATATACACTCCGAAAGGATACCCACTGGGTAGATTAAAAAAGCATAAATAGAGGTGTTAAAGTGGCTAGTTCGTTGATGAACTTCCCTACAGCTGGCTGTCCAGATCTAAGGAAATACTGTATCCCTTTGCTGACATGGAAGAGTAAATCTGGAATGTAAGGTTCAATAATGCTTCTTGAAAGAGTAACAGCTGGCAAGGGACATAAAAAGCAATAAGAAGTTCTTGAAATACATTAGGAGCAAAAGAAAGACAAAGGAAAGAGAAGATTCTGTACTTTCAGAGGAAAGGAGAGCTAATTGCATCAAGATGGCTGAGGTGTTTAATGCCTATTTTGCTTCAGTCTTCACTTAACTGGTTAATGCTGACCAGATACTCAACACAATATTAACAACAAGAGGAAAGAAACAAAAGCCAAAATAGAGAAAGAACAGGTTAAAGACTATTTAGGTAAGCTAGATGTATGCAAGTTGGCAAGGCTTGATGAAATTCACCCTAGGTTACTTAAGGAACTAGCTGAAGCAGTCTTGGAACAATTAGCATTATCTTCAAGAACTCATGGAGGATGGGTACTGTCCCAGAGGACTGGAGATGGGCAAAAGGATACAGAGAATTATAGATCAAGCAGACTAATTTTGAACCTGGACAGACACTGGACCAAATAATTAAACAATAAATTTGTATGCACCTAGAGTAGTGGTTCCCGAACTGGGGTTCATGACCCCCTGGGGGTTCATGAAATGCTACAGAGGGGTTTCGGGAAAAAAATTACCTAATGGCGGACAGAGCTAGGGACCCTAGGCAGCACAGCGCCAGCAGCCCAGAGCTCCTGGACTTCCAAGAGCTAAGCAGATAAAAGTAAGCATATCTATCACACTGAGGAGATTTAAATTTTAAGACTCCTTATAAGAAATGGAAAGGGGGGTGGATATTTTTTACTGTTTTGTAAATTAAATAGGCAGCTAGTATTGTTTTTTAAATTATGATGAAGAACAAGTTTAAGCTTTGTTGTAATGTGTTGTTTGCCTGGACTGCTCAAGACCTGAATGCTTGTGTAGGAGGAACTCTTTGAGTTGGCTTCTTAAATACCTTCATGCTGTTTCACATGTGATACTTCTTGATGAAACCTAGGAGCCTTGCCTTATAAATGGCTTATTCAAAGTGATACAAGCTACGAAAGTGAGATCTTAGAAGTGTTGCCATTTTCATAATGTAATAAAAATACTTTAATGATAAATAATAAATTAATAAGAAATAGTGAAATAATAAGCATGTCATAAAAACAAATTTTATATTATCAAGGTCACTGCTTTTATAATTTTTACTCAGATAAAGGAGGAAATCTCTGGAAATATTCATTTTTAGGAGGGGGTTCACGAGACCTGACATTTTAGTGAAAAGGGTTCACAGGTTGTTAAAGTCTGGGAACCACTGACCTAGAGGATTATAGTGTTATAAAGAATAGCCAGCATGGATTTGTCAAAGACAAATCATACCAAACTAACCTAATTTATTTCTTTGACAGGTTTACTGGCCTTAGTAGATAGGGGAGAAGCAGTAGATATGACACATCTTGATTTTAGTAAGGTTTTTGACACCGTTCTACGTGACATTCTCAAAGGAAACTATGGAACTGTTTTCTAGCTGAAATCACTGTAATGTGGGTGCACAACTGATTGAAAGATGATACACAAAGAGTAGTTATCAAAGATTTCCTGTCAAAATGGGTGGGACATATCAAGGGCAGGGGGGTCCCTCAATGCTGGGTTCAGGACTAGTCAATATTTTCATTAATAACTTGAACAATGGAGTGGAGAATATGTTTATAAAATCTACAGATGACACCAAGCTGGGAAGTGTTGCAAGCATTTTGGAAGACAGGATTAGAATTCAAAATGACCTTATTAAATTGGAGAATTGATCTGAAATCCATAAGATGAAATTCAATGAACATAAGTGCAGAGTTCTACACTTCTGAAGAAAAAATCAAATACACAACTACAAAATGGGGAATAACTGGCTGGGTAGTAGCACTGCTGCAAAGGATCACAAGTTGAATATGTCAACAAGGTGATGCAGTTGTAAAAAAGGCTAATATCTTTCTGGGGTGTATTAGCAGGAATGTTGAATTTATGATACAGGAGGTAATTGTCCTGCTCTACTCACCACTAGCTGGACTACAGTGTTAAGTTCTGGGTTCCACTTTTTAGAAAATATGCAGATAAATTGGAGTAAGTCCAAAGGAGAGCAACAAAAATGATAAAAGGTTTAGAACAGCTGACCTGTGAGGAAAGATTAAAAAAACTGAGCAAGACAACAGAAAACTGCCTTGACAAAAGAAGTCTGAGGGGGGACCTGATAGCCTTTAAATATGCTAAGGGTTGTTATAAAAAGGACTGTGATCAATTGTTCTCCATGTCAACTGAAGGTAGGACAAGGAATAATAGGATGAATCTGCAGCAAGGGAGATTTAGTTTCGATATTAGGAAAACCTTTCTAATTATAATGGTAGTTAAGTTCTGGAATATGCTTCCAAGGGAGGCTGTGAAAATCCCACCATTGGAGCTTTTTACAAACAGGTTGGACAAACACCTTTCAGGGATGGTCTAGATCAGGGGTAGGCAACCTATGGCACAGGTGCAAAAGGCGGCACACAAATTGATTTTCAGTAGCACTCACAGTAGCACTCACACTGCCTGGGTTTTGCTCACTAGTCTGGGGGGCTCTGCATTTTAATTTAATTTTAAATGAAGCTTCTTAAACATTTTAAAAACCTTATTTACTTTATATACAACAATGGTTTAGTTCTATATTATAGACTTATAGAAAGAGACCTTCTAAAAACATTAAAATGTATTACCGGCACACAAAACCTTAAATTAGAGTGAATAAATGAAGACTCGGAACCCCACTTCTGAAAGGTTGCTGACCCCAGTCTAGATTTACTAGCTTCGGCCTCTGTGCAGGGTCTAGTCTTAATGACCTATGGAGATCCCTTCTACCCCTCCATTTCTACGATACTATGATTCTTACCCTCATAAAGCATTATAGTGCTTTGAGTCCTGGACTCATTTATCTGTGCGAGAAAATCAGTCCAGAACTCAGCAGGCATTGCTAAACTGCCTCCACTATATGATAAGGATAAATTGAAAACAATGCAACTTCAGTGTATAGCAAGGATTCCTTTTACCAGTGCTTACAATTACACCATTTTGCACATTATATAAAATATAATGCTCATTTGAGCAGTCTTCCTTTATGATTATTATAGAAAATATTACTCCCAGAAGGCTCAAGAAAGTGGCTTGTCTCCCATATTTATAAAACTTGTGAAAGCGTTGCCTAGTAAAGAGCCTATGCTATTTCACGCAATCAAGGAAGGGATTTGTCAGGTAAAGATACGGGAGTGTATGAGAAAGAAAATGGCAGTATATGCATGTGTTTTTATTTTTTATATGGTCAGAGAAGCTCAGCTAAAATTGTTGCTAAGAATACATGCAATATCTGAGTATTTTTAGCTTATCTCAGGTCACATTTCCTGTATGCATTAATCTGTGGTTGGACTATCTGCTCATACAAACATTCTCGTCAATGGTTCAGATCAATATGGAAGAGGGATCACATTTGGGCATCTCAGATTAAAACAAAAGTGTTGGCTCTATAGTTAAATATTCTACTTATGGCTCATGATAAGGCTCTAGTGGCAACATAAGTCTCAGCAAAACTCCACTGAAATGAAAAGAGTTATATCAGGGATGAATTTGGTCCTAAGTAAACATTTCATATTTAGAAAGGGAAATGTAAAGGCTTACTGATGGGAGAGAGTCTTCCCTTAACTTCCAAGGTACTGTGGATTGATTGAGTTAGTACATTATGTAGAGATGGGCCAAAATTTTTGGTCAAATAATAATTTGCCCAAATATGCAGTTTTGTGGCTACTGAAACTATTTGCAAATTCAGGTCAAATTCAATCAATAGTATTGGCCAAATAAAAAAAAAATGAGGAAAAAATGTCAAAAAAGTTGAAGCGGTTCATTATGACATTTTCAAAATGAAGTGTTTCAATATTTCATTTAGAAATGAACTGTGTCATTTCAAATTGACATTTCTAAAACAGAATGTGGATTCAAAACAACGTTCAACATTTTTAGTTCAACCCAAATGAAATGTTTTTCATATTGGCATTCACTCAGTTTGAAACTAAGCAATTTTTTTCCAGATTTTTTTGTTCAGCTAATTAATCAAAAACATCATTTATTTACCCCGCTGTAATATTTTTGATGGATTAGCTAGCATTTTCATTAAAAGGCAAGTACCAGAATTATGTTACACTTAGGTTCTGTGTCATATCTCATTACAGAAACTGTGCATCATTACATCTAACCTCAACTCAAAGGGATGTCAAATGCTGAAGTGACTTAGAATAAAGACTGATGGGACATTTACAATGTGGTCCATACAATGGCTTTGTATATGTTCTGAGTGTTACTGTTGATTATAAAATTACAGTAATATTTGGATACCATGTATGGCAGAGATACAGACAGTGTTTGGAATGGTAAGAATAGATATGCCAATATACATACAATTCAGATTTTATTTGCTCTGGCAATGACAATTCCTACCTCCTAGAAAACTTTGAGTGGAAGAAGACTTCTTTTTTAAAATAGCAGAAATGTGTTATCTTGGTATTATGGCAGAGTTAGTATATGTCATAGGTCACAGGAAGAATAAGATAGAAAAGGAAACTCTTTGGCTGATAATTTTCAAGAACAGGCACCTGAGTTGTTCATACAGATGCAGAGCTAATTCTTATTCTTGCCAGTTTCCTGTTTGTTGTCAAGCAACTTTTATAGCCTTCTTCCAAAACTCATAATTGTATGCCTGGCTGTCATGCAAATCGGTCTTTCCGAGTCTAAGGTCTGCAGATATCTAGTCCAAGTACTGAGTCTTTGGCTTATCCTTGGTTGTCTTCTTCCACAATCTCTAGGAAAAGGGAAACTCCAATTTCATCCCAAAGGCATGAAGCTTTGACATCCGACCTTCAAAGCTCATGCAATCGACACACTCATGTGAATGGATGTCCATGTCAAGTGTAGCTCCCAGGGCTAAAGTGTTCCCCAGAAACAACGTACCACAGCTTTGCACGACTGTTGTAACTGGGCATGACCTGCTAAAGTTAAAGATACAGAGTTAATTGTTAGCAGAAAATATGCAATTTCCAGTAGTTTGCATATGCAACATAGGTGCTATTTTGAAAAATCAGCTCTAGACTGTAGGACACCTAATTACATTGGTGAGCAGTTACTAATCATGTCAATAGTCCCACTAGCCTGAATGAATCCATTCTTCTTCCATGCTCTGGCCCCAAATCATTACATGCACAAATAAATCAAAAGCAAACTTTCAAGCAGAAGACCCTGCAAGAACCAGAGTCACTCCACTGCCCCAGTGTGAACTATGTGAATAGTATATAGCTTTTTATCCTATAAAAATGAACTCAGAAGGGTGATAAACTAAAGCACCATCTGACTAGGTTTCTGAGACAGTACTGACCAAAACACTCAGAAATCACAGGTGACTTGTGTATTGTGTTCTTGGTTACTCTTAAATAAAGGCATTTATTATTCTTGACATTACAGTCGACCCAAAGGCTCCACTCATCACTGGACCCCATTGTGTTGTGCAAATATGTTTTTCATTGAATATCGTAGTTGGGTACATGACTTTACTTTATTAGTCATTCCTACACTGCATAAAGAATTCTCTGGGAATTGTCTCTTCTGTGCTTGTTACAAACTCCTAGGCCATGTCTACACTACAGCTTATGTTGGCATAACTTATGTTGCTCAGGGGTGTGAATAAATCACACCCCCACCCCTCCGACGAGTGACATAAGTTACACCTAAAGTGCTGGTGTGGATAGCGCCATGTCAGCTTCTCCCACTGACATAGCTACTGCCCCTTTTAGGCCTAGGCTACACTGGGGGGGCGGGCAGTGTTTCGAACTAAGATACGCAACTTCAGCTATGCTATTCACGTAGCTGAAGTTCAAGTATCTTAGTTCAACTTACCTGGCCATCCTCACGGCGGCAAGTTGACCGCGGCGGCTCCCCCGTCGACTCTGCTTACTCCTCTTGCGGAGCTGGAGTTCCAGAGTCGACAGGGAGCACGTTCAGGGATTGATTTATTGTGTCTAGACGAATTGTGATAAATTGATCCCCGATACATCGAACACTACCCGCTGATCTGGCCGGTAGAATAGACGTACTCTTGGAGTGGCTACATTAGAGAGTTTACAGTGATGCAGCTGCACAGGTATAAACTCTCTAGTGTAGCAGTGCCCTAAGACAGGAATATGGACAGAATATTGCAGCTTGGATAACAAGAAGGAATTATCAGACACCTTGTAATGGGAGCAGATCTAAACAAACAAACCATTTTTGTAGTGTACATCCTCATATATACTCAGGCAGGTCTGCTTAGAATAATCAAGAGCATAAGACATACAAGATATGTTTATGCAGGTAAAAACAAGATGAGGCTACAAAAGACACTGAAAATGTATTTGAAGCACAGAAATCAAGTGAGGAGCTAATAAAAACTAAACGTTAGATTCACTGGTTAAAAGGCCTCCAGGAGAATGGCTGAGATGGACTGCCTAAGAGAAGCACACTGGGAAAAACATTGAGACAGGGTCAACAGATAAAGGGGTAGGTCCTAATGACTTTTAAATGTCACAGCCACACAAATCTCAAGAAGCAGGTCAATAAAAAAGACAAGGAGAAAAAAAAATAGGGAAGAAAAAGCTATTCTCCAATAGAATATTTCCCGAAGCACCAACTAAGATATGAGTCCCCTCCGAACTCTCTCTTTGTATTCAGCCCACTCAAGATCTTTGACCTTATCTTTGACTAATTGCATTGTTATTATATAATATTTATATTACAGTAGTGACTGGAGGCCTCTACTGAGATTGTAGCCACGTTATGCTAGGTGCTGTACAAAGTCCCTGCCCAAAAATCTTACAACCTAAATAAATGAGGTGGACAAAAGAAGGATTATTATTCCCATTTTATGGATAGGAACTATGGCCCAAGTCACACAAAGTCTGTGATAGTGCCAGGAACCAACATATATCTCCTGAGCTCTAGTCTAATGCCCTAATCTTAAGACTATATTTGTGCATCTTCTGTTTCACTACTGATACCAGCCTTGATGTCCTCTCTGTTCCCTTCTCTCACCTCAGTTTCTGTATCTTCTCCTATACAGCCTCATACGTGGAAAGCTCTTTTTTTTAAAGCTATTTTCAAGCATCCCCTTTCACCATGTTCAAATTCTCCTTAAACCTGTGGAAAAATAAAGATAAAAATATATTTTTAAGAGCTCCCCCCCTTAAGTTAAAAGTCCCACCAAGATGTCTATATACCTTACTTGTAACTACATCAAATCACTATTGATACTCTTGTCCTATCACTTCCCTTCTTCCTTTTCTCTTTGTGACTCTCAGCTAGGACCTGATCCCAAGACAAATGTAGCTAACAGAAAGTTTCTTTGAAGATCTCCATCGGCTTTTGGATCAGGCCCCTGTTTTATGTCCCATTTGGATTGTGCACTCATTAGAGCAGAGACTGCATCTTTGCTCCATTTTCTGAGGCACTTGCACATTGTTGGGTGTTTGAAAAAAATACTAATAACGGTGTCGTAAAACTGGATGGTCAAAGCAACCAAAGTGAGGGCCCAGGGCAATGGAGAGCCAGTGTTAACCTGTTAAAGCAGAAAAGGACAGGCTGGTTGGTTACCAGCAGTACAAAGTAGCTTAGTCATGTCAATAATTTCACTAGCCCTAGAACCCCTCTCATGTTGCATTGACCATCCATTTTTCTGACACCAGAAATGCAAGGGGACAGAAAGAGCCACCAATAATGAGCTAGAAGAAAATAAAGGCAGTGTAATCACCCAGTAGTGCAAAGAAACAGACAAGCATCAGATTTACAAAAAAAATAAAATAAAGAGCCAGACAATTAATCAGAGTAGCTGCAGTTGCAAATAGTTGGTCAGGCCCAGAAATTAGCTGGAAGTCAATAAATAGTCAAGAGAAGCACTGCAGCCTTTAAATGTAGTTACAGCCAGAAAAGTGACCTTCAAATTCAACACATCTGCTCCCTGTGGCTTTGAATCATTTCTGCTGCCCCGGTGCACTGTAATGGGGAAAGCCTCATGTATCACCAACAAAATTGTCAGCTAAATTCTAGTAGCACAATCATTATCAACAGTAATGATATGAGAGAGAAAGAAAACTGCTTGATGCGGAGATCTCATTTTGACTTTACAATTATGGCTGTTAGAAAAAACCCATCTTTTGTTTTTAAATATGGACACTAAGCACATTTCAGACATAGTATTATTATTTATTGTGTTATCTTAGCACCTAGTTGTCCCAACCAATTTCATGGCCTGATTTTGCTAGATGCTATACAAACACATAATCAGAGACAGACCCTGCCCAAACATCTTACAGTCTAGACCAGGGGTCTCAAACTCAAATGACTATGAGGGCCGCATGAGGACTAATACACTGGCCCGAGGGCCGCATCACTGACACTCTCCCCGCTTGCTGCCCCCAGCCCCGCCTCCCACTCTACCCCTTCCACGAGGTCCTGCCCCTGCCCCGCCTCCTCCTCTGAGCATGCAGCTCCCTGCTCCTCCTATAAAACACTATGCACCGCCAACAGCTGTTTGGCAGACAAAGCAAGAGCAATATAGGAAGTCCAGAGCTGGAAACACAAGCAAACAAATCTAATTTAACAAGAAATTACCAGCCTCAGATGATTCAAGCTTTTTCCAAATGTAATATGCTGATAAACCTGACAGAAATTTCAGCACATCTCAGCCTAATATCAGTTATAATTTTATAAAGTCTCCCTCTCCCAAACTGATCCTCATAACCTGTTCCCCATCCCCACTTACCCCCATAACCCAGCTCCCTGTGCCCCATCCCCAAATCTCCACCCACTCACCCCTATTACCCAGCTCCCTGTTTCCTAAATCTCCCCCCACTCATGCTTATAGCCAGCTCCCTGTGTTCCACCCCCAAATCTCCCCCACTCACCCTGATAACCCTGCTCCCCATCCCCAAAGCTCCACCCACTCAACCCTGTAACTCACCCGGGAGCCTGGCTTACCGCTCCTGGCTGCTGCCGCTGCAGAGGGCTCCTGGGAAGCACCATCCCAGCTCATTCACTGAAGCGGCAGCAGCAGCGCCTGGAAGCCGGGGCTCAGCAGCAGCCCAGCCAGGCAGCAGAGAAGCCTCCACTTCTGGCCCCTCCCTCCCAGAAACTGCTATGGTGG
The DNA here is from genome assembly GCA_007922305.1 of Dermatemys mawii. Lineage (NCBI taxonomy): Eukaryota > Metazoa > Chordata > Testudines > Dermatemydidae > Dermatemys > Dermatemys mawii. The sequence continues at coordinate 11,050,039 of ML677348.1, forward strand.
GGGTGGGCTCCAGGGAGCTTGGCGGGCCGCAGAGAAGGGCTTCACGGGCCGCATGTTTGAGACCCCTGGTCTAGACAATAAATGGATAGACGGTAAATAAATGTATAGACAGGAAATGAAAAAAAAATGAATATGGGACTTTATTCATTATTGGTATTATCTACTTGTATTCTGGTAGTGTTGGAAACCCTGCAGCGTCATTTAAAGTAATCCTTCTGATTGTAACCATCGTTCAAGCAATGACAAGCATTTCGTTTCAAAATCATTTTACACGATATAGACATAGAACATATCATCCTTAGTACAAGTATGGCCTGGTTTCCAGAAATGCTGAGCATCTGCAGGTCACATTGACTTTAACTGGAGTTGCGGGTGCTCAGTCCCCCTGAAAGTCAGGTCATAATGGCTCACGGTCAGTATAATTCAGATGTTTTAGATCCAGCTTCATAACATTTTAAAAGCGAGTATAGCACCGAGGTAGTCCCAAGACACCATCTAAAGATCAGAATTATCTGAGTACTACACCCAGAGCACTTCTGATACATATAGATCATGACACTTTGATTTGTGCCTTTTTCTTTCCCCATTGAGATTATACTAATTTCTGGTTTGTCAAGGCTACCCTTCTTTGTCTGGACCTTTATAAAACATCCCACAGCAAAAATCTTACCTTTAAAAAAATCGACTGACCACTTGATTCTGAGTCTCAAAGTCTTTACAGGAGATGCCTCTAGGATTTCAAATGTATATTTCAAAGGTGTGACATTGGCTTGGATAGTAAATTCACTCAGGGATAAGCCATAATTCCAGACCCCCTTCAGTGCTGATTGGCTGTTTACTCTGACTTTCTCCCATCCCTCTCCAGCTGGTGCAGAGGGTGACTTTGAACAGCACCAAAGTGACTTATTTTCTTAAGTCCCATTGGAAGTCATCATTTTAGCTTTAAAAAAAGAAAAGAAGATGAATCCAGACCTATAATATTTAAGACTGAGAAAAGATATCCTTTACTTTACAATAAACATTTATTCAAACCAATTCATAATACTTACCTAGTAGTTTTAAGCTATTGAAAGTCCCATACTCCACTGCACTGGATGTATACAGAACCAAATTTGTAAAAATACGTAGTGGAACTGAACAGGATAAAAATGACGAGTTTGTAGCGAACCCCCCATCCCACCCCACAAAAGTCGTGGGTTTTGTTGCTGGGGATATGGTCTTAATGATTAGGGGCCAAGTATGATTACATAACTTTTGTTTCTAGGTCTTCCAGATATAGCAGGAATATATATCATGACATGCCAGTCATTTGACTGAATGTTCCTTGGAAAACTTGCTGGGACAAAAGCATTCTCTGAAAACAGCGAGGGAATTAATAACCAGTTAACATTGCATTAGCCAACTCACTTTCCCTTTAGTTCTTATCTCTTAGAAGTTTCTACAATTAATTCAGTGACTGCATTTGACTAGCCCTGCATAACAATAAATTATTAAATTGCATCTCACTCAGTGCTATGGTTTAGTCTGAAGCCTTTTCCCTTTTTCTCCATTACCTTTGAAACTTGACCTCAATTTATAGGAAAGATGCACTCTTTCTACTTGACACCACCACTTTGGGGCTGATCCTGCACCCACTGAACTCACTGGCCAAAGTTCCATTCTCTTAAACGTGAGCAGGATAAGGCCTTTAAAGATGAAAGCAAAGATATTCCAGAATGGGTGTCTAACAGTAGTTAGGTTCCTAAATAATTTGCCTAATTTTGAGAGGTGCTGAGTACCTGCAATTCTCAGGTCACCATGCAGTGACTTCTGAGGGAAGTGCATGTGCTAAGCAACTCTGAAAATCAAGCCAATTTTTTAGGCACCTAAGTTTTTAGATGACTAGCTATAGGCACCCAAGTTTTAAAATTTTGGTCTAACGGTTCAATCTCAACAGGTTCTGGGCACCTCTTAGAGTCACTGGCAACAGAGAGCACTCACCCCTGGCCTGGAGGCCCACAGCACCTCACAAGATCAGGCCCTGTTTCATGAATTTAACTTTCTGTTTTTACAACATCATAGAAGGTGGTTCAGGACCCATAACTGCAGATACATAGAATAGATCCTGTGGTGATGATGGATTTTAAACTCAGACTGACATTCAGTGGGAAGTTTTTTATCTCACTAACCTACTAAAACTGTGACGTACACAAATTAGCAGATGTCAAGGAGCAAAACATGGGGACAGTAAAGCATCCACATTGTCACTTCAACAAACAAAATGTACTAGGTGAATATCTTCCTATGAGCAATATTATTTAAGAGCAATTATAATATTGTAGGTTAGTCTTGTTGGCGTTACATACCTATGTGCATTTTGGGAGTCACTCACATCACACCCACAGCATGCATAGCATATATGATGCTATAATTGCACACTCTGTTGCATATCACTGCTTGCATACATTATCCATCTTACAGAAGTTAATGTGACACAAAACAGAAGTGAAATAATGTGTCTGAATGTTACTAAAGAAGGAACACAAGTCTGGCTGTACAATATGTTAGAAAAAGGTTATTTGTTCCTTCCAGTCCAAACTCATTTCCCCTCACTGCACTTACCCCTGTTTCTGAGAAGCTGCTAAACAAAAATGAATCACAAATACCTGTGTCACCTTTTTGGTTTAGAAAATCTACTCTTAGTTGTAAAGAACTATCAGGTAATGCACTACTTGATTTGGAGAGAATCCAAGAAACTATACTTGCTATGAATATATACTACTGGACTTGGGTTTATACCAGCTGCCATTGCAGTCAAATGGGAGTTTTCCTATTGACTTTATCGGGAGCTGGATTGGGCCCCAAAGCTATAGCAATTATATTTGCCCTTGGCTTTATCTACCATATCCTGACTATATTTAGGCCCCCGTTGTGCAACCCATTCTCGTGATGCTGAGCACAACTCACATGAGTCGTCCCTTCGAGGTTGACATGGGTACTCATCACAACAAGTACTCACCAGAGTGGGTGGAGATTGCATTTCGTTTTGATATCACGGTTCAATGAGACAAAGAACAGTCTCCTGAAGAAGATCTGGGGAAGGTGGAAAGGTTCCCACTTTGGACATGTATATTGAGTCTTAATTAACTTGCATTGCAGTGGTACCCAGAGATCAGCCAGAGTAGGCCCCATTGTGCTGGGATTACCAGAAGAGCGGGTTCGTTTTTCTGATCTATTGGAAAATATTTGAACTACTACTTCCAGCTCATTTGATTTATGCCCTGATCACTTTGAAGGAGTAAGAAAGGAATGGGTATGTTATAAACACCATTACTTGCACCGGTATAATCTTTTGAAAAATAGCAGCAAATCAGAATATCTTTGTGACACTCGCCAGGGCTGTGAGCACTTCGCTCCCACCTGCCCTTAGCATGCTGAAGCTTTGTCTGTGCCTGCCAGGGTCAGCTCCCTGCCCCCCCCCCCCCACGCCGCCCCGCCCCACCCCAGTCAGCACAAGCACTCCCCTCCCAGCCCAGTGAGCTCTGTTGTCCCTTGTATAGGCTTACGGGATGCACACTGCAACCCCTGAATCCTCTGAACAACCCCACATGGGGTCCACTCCTTATCCACTGGACAATCACAGAATTACCACACCTACTGCTCCCAAAGGAATGACACACCATGGCTTACTGGTTACATCTTAGGGGATTTCTACACAGCAAAGAAAAACCCGCGGGTGGCCATGCCAGCTGACTTGGGCTTTCAGGGCTCAGGCTGAGGGACTGTTTCACTGCTGTGTAGACTTCCGTGCTTGGGCTGGAGCCAGACTCCAGGACCCTGAAAGTAGGAGGTTCCCAGAACAGCTCCACAGCCCGAGCCCCACAAGCCCAAGTTGGCTGGTATGGGCCAGCTGCAGGTGTCTGGTTGCTGTGTAGACATACCCTTAGACCCCAGCTTTGCTTGACACACAGCACTTAGGGTATGTCTATACTACCCGCCGGATTGACAGGTAGCAATCGATCTATCGGGGGTTGATTTATCGTGTCTAGTCTAGACACCGCTGCGAGAAGCACAGGCGGAGTTGGTGGGGGCGGGGGGCAGCAGTCGACTCAGTGCCGTGAAGACGCTGCAGTAAGTCGACCTAAATACGTCAACTTCAGCTACGCTATTCTCATAGCTGAAGTTCTGTATTTTAGGTCAATCCCCCACCTAGCATAGACCCCACTTGTGAGGTGCTGCATAGGTTAATCTCATTCATAACATCTGTATCCCACATTATAAGGTACTGAGTAATTCCAATGAAAAAGGTGTGTCTACTTGTGGTGTAAGGCACTAATCGACATGTCAGAATCAGGCCCTCTGAGGGCCAAGGATTTTTAGTGCAGAATCAACAAAAGCTGCTTGAACCCAGCAATCTGCCTTGATTGTTGCAAAAGATGATTGACAATTACCAAAGCCAGATTTCTGTGTCACAGATTTCCATGGCAACTCGACACAGTAAAATAAGGACTTTTGTAAATATGCATTCCACAAGCCCTCCTATCAGCGCTGAGTTCAAACTAACAGCCTACAAGAAGGTTTCACATTGCTCTGCATCTAACAGATATTCAACCATATAGAGAGCAGAGCCTGAATTTACCTTTCTTCCTTTTGTTGTGGGCTCATTAGGAGCCAGGGCAGAAAACGCCCATGTTATGTTATTTTACTCCAGGCCAATTAGGCGTGAGTCATGATTTGGACTGCACACCGCCTTGCAGTAAAATAGTCATAGCCACCAATTAAATAAATTAGCACAGATTATCAAAGGACTTTAAAGGTGATTAGCAAATAGCACCAAGAAATATGTACCAGGTTCAGAAGTCTGTGCTGCTGCCCTGAGCAGCCAGGATGAGAAGTGGATTCCATGAGTCTGCAAAGTCTGAAGTAATAATGTTTTCAAAGAAACTTTACAAAACCAAACAGTCGCTAAAACGTGGCATTTACCTAACCTTCCCCACTCCCTTGCTTTCCTGTCTCCTGGATAACCACCAGCTGACTGCCCTCTAGACTGTCATATGGAGTGGGCTTATATCATCTGCAACTTCAGAGTATCTGAGAGACAAAAGAGGCATGTTTGCTAACTCTGATACATCTAATGACCTTTTTAGCCTTAGTATTTGGCACATCCACTATATAAGTGTAAAGACCAGGGGCCTGATTGTCTCTTGTTTATGCTAGCATAAATCTGGCACAATTTCCAGCAGTCAGTGGATTTACATCAGTAATGCTCTGATGTAAATTAGAGGAGAATTCGGCCTTTTTCTGAGCTGATTGCAGGCGCACCTTTAATTCTACAGGTAGGGTTGGCAGGCGTCTGGTTTTCATCTGGGCAAAGGGACCGTGGTGGCTCTGGTCAGCACTGCTGACCAGGATGTTAAAAGTCTGGTGGTGGCACATCGGGGCTAAGGCAGGCTCCCTGCCTGCCCTGGCTTCACGCTGCTCCGGAAGCGGCTGGCATGTCCAGCCCCTAGGTGCAGGGTGATCAGGGAAACTCTGCAATTTCCTTCAGTGTATTAATGCAGGAAGCCTGATTATGGCCAAGACATTCTAATACTGGTGTCTGTTTGTCCTATGCAAGCACTGACTGGAACTAAGGACGAATGCCGCTAGTGAAGCTGAAGATTTCATGAACATCTTACATTATTTTCTGGGTTTGAAGTGCTGCAAAAATAAGAGCTACTCCTGACTCCTATAAGCACCACTGTGCCTTGAACAGGAAAGGCAGTATGTGTATTCAAATTGTAGACTCGAAATAAGGGTGTTTTGCAAAATATATATTGCAGACTCCTGGAGTCCTCTAGCATTTCAGGGCCAATTATCATAAGAACGCTAAGAGAATTCAAGACAATATTTCAGTGGCAATAACCAAACAGCCCTGCCTTTGAAAACAGCACAAAAGCCTGGATAAAGCAATGCGCTTGGGCCAATGTCTTCAATGAGCATATTCATATGCTTAAAGTTAAGCCTGCACTTAAGTGCAATCCTGGAGTGGGGCCAGAATGAGCTCCTGAGTCCCTCTCCCCCCTGCAGAGAACACTGGCTGTTCATTTGTTAGCCAGCAGTCACTTGCTGCAATAGTTCTGTCACGGCCCAAGCTTAGGAGGGGCTGTTGGGGGCCTTCCACTGCCAGCTGAATTCCCTGGGAACAGAGGGCACTCCGGGCTCATCAGCTCATGGATGGAGCCATTAGCTCTGCTGGAGGTAAAGCACAGTGGGTGTCAGGGCAAAATTATATGCAACAAAGACTACCTGAGGTAGAAGAAAGTAAGTGTCTGAGCACTTGATGTTGGCCTGTGTTTTCCCTCACTTCAGTACTCAGGTCCTTTGACTTCAATGGGAGTTAAGGATACTCAACACTTTACAGTACATGCTCAACAACTCATAGCACTGGGCCTGTAAGGATTTAGATAATTATGGAGGTACTGGCCATAGCTCCATCATTAAGGTATGTACATTATTTGCATATATTTTTTCAGAATATGCTTTGTCCAATGAGTTTCACTCATGTTATTTTCCACTGCTTATTGACTTCTTGATTAATCCTTTTAGGTTCCTACCTTGCAACTCCACCATTTTGGGGGCATCCCAGGTTTGCTCAGGAGAAAAGGCAAATATTTCAAGCAGTCAGGATATCATTTTCCCCCCTCAAATGGTTGCTTAGAGCCTCTGTGATTATTCACACAATAGTGTTTTAAAAGAAAAGTCAAATAAAGAGTAAGCATGTTGGTTCTGAATTAATTCTGATGGCAATTTTAAAAAGAGAGTAGCAGTTCTGAGTGCAGCACTGAAATGAGTCACAGCAAGCAAAATGCTGTAGTCCATTGGGAGTTTTGCTGGGGAATAATACAAAGGGGAGCTGCAAAATGTAACTGAATACTGTCTATCGTGCACACAACTCTTGTTTTACCCTTTGAGTTTTCAGCTTCACTCCCTATAACTGAAGTTGATGTTTCTAGTTTAATTCTTGTCCTACATGACATCTCCAATTTTAGTGTAGGAGAGACGAAAGGCATGTTTAATTGGTTTAGGATAATTCCTTTTTCATTATGACAGGAAGGCCATTTTATTTGTTATTGCCATGGGATTTGAAATAACTGCTTGCACACACACACACACACACACACACACATACCCCTACCAACCTTGATTTTTCCCCCCATGCTACTTTTGCAATCCAGGCCAAGGCACTTTCACAAAAAACTGCTTGTTTCTTAATGACTATTTTGAAATCTTACCCATTGCCAGAAATCACATACTTGTTTCCATGCCAGTGAAACACGTTAAAGAACGCGTTCCATCTTGAAAAGCAATGGGGAATAATGAGTGTGATAAAGCAATAAAATTCAAATAGGTCCCTTTCTCTGTTTTCAGAGCTTTTTTAATGGTAAGCATCTCTGGCTCCCTTAATACCTGTCTTGATCATTCTCCCTTTAGTAATCAGTCTGCACTGCAGGCTTAGTAATTCTCACCAAAAAGTGGTGGGTCTCTGACAAGAAATATGTCACAACAGAGTGGTGTGCTATAGTGGTGACAAAGATTCCTGTGGCACCTTAAAGACTAACTAAAGTATTAGAGCATAAGCTTTCGTGGGCTAATACCCACTTCATCGGATGCATTAAAGACTAACTAAGGTATTAGAGCATAAGCTTTCGTGGGCTAATACCCACTTTGTCGGATGCATCCGACGAAGTGGGTATTAGCCCACAAAAGCTTATGCTCTAATACTTTAGTTAGTCTTTAAGATGCCACAGGACTCTCTGTCACTACCGCAATTCCAGACTAACACGGCTACCCCTCTGATTCGTGCTATAGTGAGATCTCATGTTAGTAAGACTTCCTGACTCTCACAGTGTATAATAGTGTACATTGCCAAGTGCAATGGAGTAACCTTATTCTGCAAATAGTCCCAATGGAGGCAACGGGACCACTAGGTTTAAAGTAGTGCTCTGCATGAGGAAAGGAGATTGGTTGTAGACTCTGGCCCTAAATGAATAAAATCCATTTCTCATTTTTGTGCTTGTTCACTTACTCTAACTCAAGTTTTTAACTGTTTTACCTGAAATGAGGGTTTTCATTTGTATTCACTATAACAATTATCATCACATAGTCAGCTGACTCTTAAAACATTGTTCTCACTTGTGTGGGTTACCTTAAACCAAAGACCTTGTTACATCTGACATAATAGGCTTCCTGAATCTTGAGCAATAACAAAATCAACAGGAAGATTGGAAGTCTATTAAGAATAGAATAGATGCCTGAGGGTCCACAGGATGTGAAACAGCTGGTCCAAAGACAAGGGTGTTAACTTGGTCAGGAAGTTAACTACCTTGTAGTTGAACAAACCCAATACACTAGCTCAGGATGTGGAAGGTGATAACCTAGAATTGTAACAATGAATCTTCCATGGATATTTTGAAACTAATCTTCTAGGAACTGAACATCTGCAATATAGGAGAGGGTCCATTCTTTAGGGAGTGATCTTCAAGGGGGATGAGTGGTTGAAAACAAAGGAAGAGAACCTCCATTTTGATAAGACAGAGACTAGCTGTGTTTATGATGCCTCACACTACCTGGTCCTGATAGGGGCTACAGCCTCTCAGTGCTACTGTAATTCAAATAAAATATGAACAAGCAGCAGCTTGTTTGAACTGGTCAGAATACGACTTTGAATTCTAAGGGGTAATTTCTAGATATAGGCTAACATTTTCAAAAGCGCCTAAGCCTCATTGACATTCCCAGATAAATCCACATGGCTCCCTATTCTCATGGGCGGGCCATAAAAATGCCCCCTCCCCCTCAAAGTGGTCAGAGATAATAGGCAGTGATAGACTTTAAGAAAGGGAACTTACAGAACACTGCAATTGCCAAGAGAAAGACCTGTGTGACCCATGGACACTTATGAACTCCTTAAAAAGAATACCCCCAAAATGGAGGAAAAGAAACCACAGATACGGCTGGCTGCCAGAAAAACACATGCCTGGACAAACAAGTAAGACAACTTAGATTGCTGAAATATTTGTAACAGGAAGGTGCTGCTCGGAGGCTTTCTATACTTAGGTAGGGCTGTGCCATTCAACAGTGCGAGGGCACAGAATGAATCACAGCATAACCTGGCCGGCTTTAAAATGAAATGCCCAATTCCCATTTACCCCACAATCCTATTTTCACCGCTCGGCCAGTGTAAAGGGGCCGCAAAGTGGGTGTAAGTTGTATTAGAAGCAGAGCTGGTCAATATTTATTGAACAAAAAACTCTCATTAAAAAGAAGGTTTTTTTCAAAAATGAAAAATGTTGCGAAAAGCAGTTGCCTTATAAAAATGATGTGACATCTTTCACATTTCTCCATAAAAATGTGATCAAAACTTGACTGAAATTGGGGGCAAAAGAAACAAGGTGTGTTCTCTCTACCTGGGTTACACACACCCGTTCCCTCGGTACAGCTGAATTGACACTGACTGTATATGCCAGAGGGCCTTTAGAATCCTGTCTTTTATGCTTCCCAGCCTCTCAGTCCAAGGAAGGAGAGAGACTACTTCTGGTTCTGAAGAGAATCAGTCTGTGGTCACAGCTTGTAACTGGATCTTAGAGACTGCGGGACAGGGTACCCCTTCTTAGTAACTGGTGTGGCCGTAGGGGGTATTTGTGTACAGTATGCTCATAGGCATAGGGTGAACCTATAAGGGACACAACAGCAGGACTGCAGAAGCTGGTCTTGCCTGGGAATGATCCTGATTTATTTCACAGCCACACTCCCACCCCCTAAAAATATCTTCTGCTCTTACACTGAAAGGACGACTCTCTCTCCACAGATTGTCTCTGCTAGTGAAGATGAACCAGTGCATGGGAATAGAACAGCTGCTGTGCTGTCCTAAGAAGTGTCCTGGGCCACATTCTCAGCTGGGGTAAACTGATATTACGACGCTGACTTCCCACTCAGCTCAGAAAAATAGCTGCTCAGACGCGGACTTCAAGGGAGCCGCACAATTTGCGCCAGTTGAGGAATTTGGCCCATTACCTTTAAAAATGTTGTTCTCCGAGAGTTTATTTTCTTCTGAACTGAGCAGGAAGTCGAGGAGCTTCCGGGGAATATGGGGAGAAATAAAGTTTTGGGAGAAACTGCTGGTGGAGGTCTAAGGAGGCTCTTCTCCAGCCCTTGGTGTTCTTCAGCGTTGCTCAGGGATACCCAGGCCCATTCCGGCACTTCAGAATTTGCTAGGAGCAATAAGAAGAAAAGCGTCTCTGTGCAAGTCCCAGGTGCATCTCATTACCAGGTTCAATATTTAATGCACGTACCCGTGTGCCACCATCCCACAAAAACCTGTTGTGATCTCACTGTTTAATTTCCACACATGAATGTGAAATCATGAGATTATTGAAAACTTGGGTCGGATCCTCAGCTGGTACATGTCAGCATAGCTCCACCATGGCACTGTCCTAATGAACACTGGCTAAGGATCTGACCTATGTATTGGAAAGAAAAAACCCATGTCATGGGAGCTTTCGTGGGCTGATTCTGCTCCTATGGTGGTTTCTGGGAGCGAGATTAGGTCCACAATAGTTTTATTGTGCATGGCTCTAATTCTTTATCACTGGTTAAAAGGCTGGGGCTGCAACACAGTTTTGTGGGCTTGACAGTTTTGCCTGTTCATGCCCGGGGCCCACTCTGCTCCCTTTCAGCCACTAGCATGGTGTCAGGGGAGCAAAAACTCCTGTGACTCCCAGTGGAGGACACCCCAACACTGGGGAGTCCCTGGCAGGTGGAGAGCTGATAGAGCTCTCTCCCAGTGCAGGGGATGTGACAGAGCAGAGGAGGAACAGGCAGGAGGAGCCATTGCAGGGTGAAGCCAGCAATCCCCAGTTTGCTTGTGGTCACTAGGTGACCACGACCAGCCTGCCCAGTCACGGCAGGCCAGAAGCCGATAAACTGTGCAGTACTGCAGCAAAGAATCTGAAACTATAACTTATAGCCCTACTTTCTGACGTGCCCAGCCTAAGTCAGCCTCAGCAAAGAGCTCGGACCCCTTTCTTTACTAATCTCTTCACCGAGGGAGGGATGGGTAGAGGTTTTCTTAATCTGTAAAATGAGGAGGAGGGGAAGCCATGTCCCTTTCACTTTTCCTGGGGAACAGCTGCCAGAGCCCCAGGGAGCTGCCTCAGAGGAGCCATGCGTACAAGAAGGGATTGTGATCCCAGGAAAATTCTCCACTTTTCAAATGAAAAAAACAAGCCCAGTGCCCCTTGTACTTAGGGGAAGATGTGTATGTATATATAAAAAAGACAGTCCCACTCACACTCTTTTCACTATTTTTATCTCTGTCACATTAAAAGAAAAAAAACCTGAACAAAAGAACACAACCCACAGCCACCTGAAGTGATCTGCCAGAGAAGAAGAGGTGTATGGGTCCATAGACAATACAGAGTATCTATATATATATAACCCAGGGGATTTGTGCTGTTGAAACTGCCTCAACAAAATGCAAGAACATTCCAGAAGCACCGGGCCATAGGGCTGCAGTGGTGTCACTTAAGGGAAAAGGGACAGCCGGGAGGAGTTTCGCTCCACAAGGGGAATGCTGCCAGGATGCCAGAATCCATGTAAGGAATAAACAGCTCTTGGGTTGCACATCCCAGCTCCATGAGGATCCTTCCACGCTAATGGGAGAATGCACAGATACCATGTTCCTCTCACTAAGCTGTTCTATTGGCGTTTTTTCTTGTGGAGGGCTGTTACAACACTGAATGCGTAAGAATAGTTATCCAGCGGCTTTGCTGCTGCTCTCCCGTCTGGAGGATTGTTCTTTCCCTTCAATTTCTGTGGAGTTGTCCCTGCCACACCCCTGTACCTGAGTTTGGCACAGGGGTGTGGGATGTGGCAGAATTTGATTTCTGGTAGTTGAGTCCTGGTATCAACAGACAGTGCCTTGGGTTTGTTCTATGATTAAATCTGATTCTGTAAGGGCCTGATCCAAAGTCTACTGAAGTCAGTGGAAAGACCTCAGTGGGCTTGGATCAGGCTGTAAGTGCACAGGAGGTGACCAAGGTCACCATGGAAGGGGAAGTTTCACTTCCTTCCACGGAGTAGGTGTTGACAGCCAAGTACTGGAGGTGTGGCCTTGCAGATCCTTATCTTCTCCTGGCAGTTTTCTGGAGAGAGTGATAGGCTCCCGGGCAAGACACTTGCACACGAGACCATACAGCAAAGGATTGTGAATGACAGAGCAGAGCTGGAATGCTATCACCCCATGTGCTGGCATTTCTCCTGGGCCAGTTTGCAGCCTGGTCACAGCATGAAATCTTATCAGTTGTGCTCCAAGAGTGGCTTGGGAACACAGACAGCACAAAGAAGTGGATGATGGAAAGAAAGTGTCTGCAATGAGATCTAAGACTGTGAAGTCCTATTGTGCAGGTGTGCAGCTTCCCGGGAACTGAGCCCTGGCAGAGTAGAGTACGGAAATCTGACTAGAGAGGCTACCTCACAAATGACCCTTGTACTCTGGGATGGGGTGGAAGACTAATTTCCTCATTGCAACTGTGACATCAGGCACTGCCCAATGGAGACTGGCACAGTGGTTATCCTTGTGCAGAGCAGGCACAATCCATCCAGTGAGGTGAATGTCTACATACGGCTGGTACCAACTTAGCAGACACAAAGGGTGAGATTTTGGCTAGGGCCTCAACAGGTATATGTAGGCTAGAGATGGGTGATTTCAAGCTGAAGGAGACACACCTGTGCTAGCTCTGATGGAGCTAGCCCTCTAAAGATAGCAGTATAGCCACTGTAGTGCAAGCAGCAGGACAGACTCACCACCCCGTCCAATGCCCTAGGTCTATACGTGGGCAGCTAGCCCCTCCCTTGGCTTGCACGGTCACAGCTACACTTCTGTTTCTACCGTGCTGACTTGATCAGAGCTAGTGCTGGGAATGGCAGCTCCAGTGTGGACATACCCTAAGAGTGCAGCACACGACTCACAGCCCGGAGGGAGAGAAGAATCAAGGAGGCTGTAAGTCACCTCCTGAGTGTGGGCAGCTCCAGGGGCGGGTGAGGCTCCCAGTGTAACTCACAGAGCTCTAGGAACCTAACTTACAGCAGCCTCATTTGGCTGCCCTATGGGCAGAAGCGCTGCCTGGAGCCCCTCTCCTCCCCCCACCCAGTGCTGTGTGCTGTGGCCCTGCCTCACCATGACTCTCCCACCTCCATTCTCATCCTGTGCATGCTGCCTATGCCAAGGCTGGCACGGGGGTCCTTGGATGTCAGCCTTACCATTGTCTTCCTTGCGGCTCTGCCAGAGAAACCTTGCACTGAGAGAGTCGACTTTTGGGGACCCTGTGCCAGTGTAAACAGGCCAGCGCCTCAGGGCAATCACAGGAGCACTAGCGAGTCCACAAAGGGGCGAGCTCACCAAACTCTCTCTTGAATCATCTGCTTGGTAAATACATTTCACCATTTCGTAGGCATTGTGGGTCATTAGGCAGTTTAATGAGGAGTGAACTCTGAACATTATCTCCCCTTCCGTCTCCCTCAGTCTTTTACGCAACTGGCAACGTGCTCTTATTGTACTATGCTCAGAGATGCCGACATAGTTCCATTGTGGGCCCACTTACTAGGTTAGGGCATAGTACCGGGAGGAATTATTTCATGCAAGAGAGCAGCAGCAATAAAACAACCTGGCATCTCTTTGTAGAAAACAGTGCAAAGGAAGCTTGCAATCTGTTTTTAAGTTCAACGTTTCTTTAAAGTGGGGATATTAAAAGGCTTACTCAGCATTTATTTTAAAATGTAAAGAAAATGGACTAACTGGAATGATTCACCTCTCAGATCAATGGAAAACGGAAGCATTTCAGTCTCCTAGACCAGGGGTTCCCAAACTTTTTTCCCTGACACCCACCTGTGCAGCTGCAATAGGCACTGTGGCCCACTGTTGACATACATCCGTCAGGAAGAGGGACCCCGTGGAGCGTGCGTGGCCCCTTGCCTCAGCAGGGACCAGGGCCAACAAGAAGGAGAAGGGACAAGGCAGGTGCCACAACCAGCCCCCACTGACACCCTCCACCTCAGCAGCCCGTGAGTGCCTTGAGCAGATCATTTGGCAGTCCTGCCCCAGCCACTCACCCAGCACCCTGGCACACCTCACAGGCACTCTCTGCCCGGGAACGAGGGAAGGGTTCAGGGGTCACCAGTGCCAGGCAGAGGCAGGCGCTCAGGCTGGGCCAGGGGTCATGATGATCCTAGTTACCCACCATCGAGCCCCAGTCCCTGGGGACTGGCACAAAGAGGTTAAGCAATTTGCCCAAGATCACACAGGAAGACTGTGGCAGGGCCAGGAATTTAATCCAAATTTCATGGGCCCAAGTTCAATAGGTTAGCCACAAGACCGTGCTTCAGCCCCCAGCATTTCTCAGAGAGATCAATGGGCAATCCACTAAATATGCTTTAAATGGACCAATGCTGCTTCAAAAGGGACCTTTAATCCTGAGCCTTTCGCCTCACTGATACCATGCCAGCAGCTAGCAGGAACAAGAAGGTAGTTTTTACAACACAACATTCCTCTTGGTCACAGGGCTAAGGGAAATACAAGGAACAAATGATATCAACTGAGATAAGAGGAAAGAGAAAAACTTTATCTGGAGCAGCCTTCAAGTCAAGCGTGTGTATGACCTGGCAAAGTCCACATTCAAATGCCCAGAGGGCTTCCATCAAACTTTGCATCGATTTTTGGATACAAATAAAACCTGGATACCTTTAAATGTCCTTTCACCACCAGACGACAAGCATTCGAGAATGACCTGACTGTTTACATTTGCATCCCTTTAATTCTACATGAGCGGTTTCAATTTCCTATCTCTTGTGCGAGCGGACCCCGCTTATCACCACTTGGCTTTCAGGACATGTTTCCGCAGGGTACACTGTGGTGCAGGTGCTGGAGCAGTGTTCTAATAGCTTGGCATTCTGCAGTTGCCCATAGCAACTAAGCTGTACTGGAGAGTTGTGTTTTGTAAATATGTGTGGGTCTGAAATTATTATTAATTCCCCTGAGAAGAGCCCAATCTGATCTGTACAAAGCCCCGACCAGGTTCCCTGTGAACCTCCACAGCCATCTAGGGCAAGAGTCATTTTATCCTCAGCCCTCCCTCAGACCAGCAGGAGTAAATATTGCCCAAGACAACAGGGGTTTAGGAGACTGAGGACATGTTTACACTACAGCCGCTGCAGCAGCACAGCTATGGCACTGCAGCAGTGCCCAGTGTAGACACTTCTTCCATTGATGGAAGGGCTTTTTCCAGCAATGTAGTTAATCTGCTTCTCCAAGAGGCGGTGGGTAGCTAGGTTTCCAGAATTCCTTTGTCAGCCTAGCTGCATCTACGCCAGGGGTTAGGTCGACCTAACTACAGTGCTCAGAATATGACATTTTTCACAGTGTAGACCAGGCCCAAGAAGCCTCGGTCAGGCCACTGTGGCAGGGTTTCTGCTAACCTTGTGCCCCTGCCATCAGGAATGGGCAACAGGGGATGGATCACTTGATGATTACCTGTTCTGTTCATTCCCTCTGGGGCACCTGGCAATGG
>ML677348.1:11065629-11165443 GCA_007922305.1 Dermatemys mawii
TGATGATTACCTGTTCTGTTCATTCCCTCTGGGGCACCTGGCAATGGCCACTGTTGGAAGACAGGATACTGGGCTAGATGGATGTTTGGTCTGACCCAGTAGGGCTATTCTTATGCTGAGTCAAGCAGTGTCACATCTGTATAAAATATACTCAGGGTATTTCACTAACTGAGCTGTATTTTCCCTCTGCATTGCCTAGCCATAGACACTAAACCCTGGTGTGTCTTCATTGACAGCCTGGCAGGGGAAAGGTGGGGCCATAGTTTAGTCTGGTCATTTACTGCTCTGTTTAAAGTTAGCCTCCCATGAATCCACGCTGCTGCAGAAGGCCAGTGCAAGTCATATGCAACAGTTAAATCCCTCTTAAGCCAGATTTAAGAGGTACACGGCCTTCGACCTCTGGCCCTCTGTAAACTGAGCAGAGCTCAATTGCTTGCATGTCCATGGAAGAGTAAACACCAAAAGGGTGTGAAGATGGATGAGGCACAAGGGCTGTTCATTTTTAAATCCAATTACGTATATCTGCAAGAATCGCCCTCTTTTACTTCTATACCTTTGGGATTTAATCTAGTCCTTTATTGCATTTGTTCTCACAGGCCTGTGGGGGACTCTTCTATCAACAGATTTTTCATTATATTACTCAAGATATGAGGGAACACAGGACGTCTGGATCTTGCTAACCCTAAGGCGGCAAAGCAAAATTCCAATTAGAGGTGGGTGCAGAGGTTAAAGTAAGCAATAAGGTTCGATATGGCATACCGGCAAGAGATGGTACACAGCTGATGGTATCGGCAGGGGGCAGCTTCCCCAGATCTGCAATTTAAAAAGGCCCTGGGGTCCGGACAGCAGCAGCCAGAGCCCCAGGCCCTTTAAATCACCGGCAGAGCCCCGCTGCCGGAGCCAAATCTCGATTTAAAGGGCCCAGGGATTTAAAGTCTCTGCCTCTTTCAGCTGAGGCCCTGCCCCCTTCCGGTTGAGGCCCCTCCCTCAGGACCCCAGCCCTGCATACCGGTAAGTCCTTTAAGTTACTTTCACTCCTGGGTGGGTGGAATATTTTGGCTGAAGCTGTTTTGGCAATAAAGGCAGATTTGGTAACACTGAAATGTTTCACAAATTTGTATCAATTCTACTGAATTCTTTCTGTCAACAACAACAAAAAAGATGGAAGGTGGGAGGAAAAAGTCTGAAAAAGTCAAACGTCTTTTCACAAAATCAAAACAAAACATTTCATTTGGCCCCAAGCCATTTTCCCTCCAGAACCACCAGCCACATGAACAATCAGTAATTCACACAGCTCGCATTCCAAACTGAGTTCTAGCTCTCTGAGACAGAATTCAGACATTTGGGGGTTTCCTTCTCTAGGGCTTATAGGGTAGATCTTCTGCCCCACTCTCTCGGTATGCCTACACTAGAGTTGGAGGAGTCATTTCAACTTGAGTAGACATACCCATGCTAGCTCTGATCGAGCTGACACGCTAAAGATAGAAGTGTAGAAATAGTGCATGAGCAGAGAGACGGGCTAGCTGCTGCCAAGTACAATCAGTCCAAGACCCTAAGTACATACTCAGGTGGCAAGCCCCTCCCACTGCTCCAGCTGCAGTAGCTACATTTCTATTTTTAGTGCATGACCAGCTCCAGTGTAGACGTACCGTCAGTCCTTTGCACTGCCCAGAAAGCACAAGCGGAGTAGAGACTAGGTGCAAGTCCCCTGCTAAAGATTCTCCTAGTGGGTCTAGCAGGTGAAGCATCGAGGATAGCTTTTTTGCACACATACACCACCTTGAACCTGCATAAACCTCAATCAGAACTGGGACCTATTTGCCATTCACCATTCATCATCGCCCTCTTTAAAAAGTTGTAGGCATCCAACTAGGGAGCAAAACCAAATACCCTGACATGAGTGACCACTCACCTGTTACAAATATGGAGTTTGCAAACACACCCTGGGCTGAAATATGCTCATGCAAACTATTCATTGAATGCATGTGAATGACAAAATACACTGTTGGGGGAAAAGGGCTACATTCTTCTGATCATCTATTCATGATTGATCTCTCTACTTGCCGCCCTCCCAGCCCATTTTAGGGCCAAGAATCAGTCACTTTGCAGCTAAATCAATGCTGCTGCAAGGGAAGCTGTCAACTGAGTAAATGACTTAACAAAACAATAACATCCCAAAGGAAGTCAGATTTGGCTTTACTGGTTTGGCTGCTCTCATTAGTATGCCAGACTCCCTAGTTTTAGTTAACTCAAGACAAGTGGAAGCCAGTGCAGAGCCATATGTCTTAACAGTAGCAGCAGATTCAGCATCTGCCACCTTGCTGTACAAGTTGTTTGGGATTTGGAGGCTTAACGCCAGAAAATGAATTTTTATTTCCCAGCTTTAGGTTTCTGGTGAGATTAGCCCTCCAGTCTGGTGGCTGCTCTGAGCAGGGGGTTGGCCTAGATGACCTCCTGAGGTCCCTTCTAACCCTATATTCTATGATTCACACAAGTCCATCTGGGACCCTGGCTACTTACTTGTATGGCTAGCCTGCTATTTGTACCCACACTAGCTAGATTAAAGCTAGCTCAGGTATGTCTACACAAGCTGCAGTCACACCTCCGACTGCACCATAGACATACCCATATAGACCTATCTCTAGAGAGGGAAGCGGATTGGAGGGGTTGCTAGGAGATGTTATTAGATGCCTTTTGCTGGAAGAAGGGGAGGTTTTTCAGAAGCTGTCTGTAGGCGGTATTAACCATTACACATATGCTAAGTGTAGCATTCACCACATTTGTAGGCATTATGTCCATGGTATAAATGTACATTATATCAATATTGTGTTGGGAAATTATGTTAACTAAATGTATTATGCTCTTCCCACAATTCTGTCCACCCATGTCAAGCATCCCACTGCACTTTGCAAAGCTGAAACCAGCTTTGGCATCAGAAAATAGACACTTGTCAAAGCAAAGCTGTGTGAATACTTTCTACCAAGCGCAGTGAGGGAATCACTGTCATGGCTCATCAACCCTTGAATGTAGATTTCAAACGAGATATAGAAAGGACAAAGCTGGCACAAACTAGAGTGTTAAACTTAAACTTCAGGTGGCAGATAGGGGCTTTGCGCTTGCAAATAACTATAATATAAATAGCAGAGAGTTTAAGGGTGTATCTTTGCAGCACATCTTCTGTGTAAGATGAACACAGAATCATAGCATTATAGAAATGTAGGGCTGGCAGGGACCTCCAGAAATCATTGAGTCCAGGCTCCTGTGCTAAAGCAGGACCCAGTCAATCGAGACCATCCCTGAGAAGGTGTTTTTCTAACCATTTGTTAAAAACTTCCAGTCCTAGGGATTCCACAGCCTCCCTTGGAAGCATATTACAGAGCTTAACTACCCTTATATTAGAAAGATTTCCCTAATATCTTACCTAAATCTCCCATTCTGCAGATTAAGACAATTATTTCTTGTCCTACCTTCAGTGGACATGGAGAACAATTGATCACCATCTTCTTTATAACAGCCCTGAATGTATTGGAAGACTCTGATCAGGTCCTCTTCCTTTATCTTCTCTTCTCAAGACTAGACATGCCAGTTTTTTAAACCTTTCCTCATAGATCAGGTTTTCTAACCCTTTTATCATTTTGATTGCTCTCCTCTGCACACTTCCCAATTTGTTCACCTCTTTCCTATAGTATGGTGCCCAGCATTGGACACAATACTCCTGGTGAGACCTCACCAGTGCCAAGAGGAGCAGGACAATTACTTCCCATGTTTTATATCCAGCACTCCTGTTAATACACTCCAGAATGATATTAGCCTTTTTCACAGCTGCATCACAGTGTTGATTCCTATTCAGATTTCGATCCATTATAACCCTCCGATTCTTTGCAGCAATACTACCATCTGAGCAGTTATTCCCCAGTTCGTAGTTGTACATTTGATTTCCCCTTCCTAAGTGTAGTACTTTGCACTTGTCTTTATTGAATTTCATCTACAAGATAAGATTTCCCTCAGGGAAGAAGGGTATGTATACCTCCTTTTCGTCTGGTACTGTTTTTGTTTTGGGCAACAAATTTGTCTAAGAGTGGTTAGTTCTAAATAACAAACCAGAAGTGTAGTCAACAGTTCGCTGCACCTTTTAAACAATGGTGTATATTTATGTCTACAGAGAAAGATTACGTGGATTGGTTAACTGTTAAGTAGGTCATGGGAAGAGCAAGGCCAGGAAGCTGCCATCCTTTATTCTGTTCAGAATCACCTGCCATATAAAATAATATTTATTTAAATTGCAATTATACAGCGCACTGAGTTCAAAGGAGCATTGCCCTGTAAAAAAGTTGCGCACATTTATCATCTGTTAAAGAGGCGGTGAGACTCTGGATGAGACTGAAGGGGCTACAGGCCACTGGGATTCTTGGGTTTTGTTTTCCAGCTCCTCTACTCCCTCCCTGTGTGTTCTTAGGTAAGTCACATAACTTCCATCAATACACCTAAGACACAGGGGAGGAAGTGACTCACCAGTGCACGAACTAGGAGAGTCCCTCTGACCTGCACAGGAAGGAATTAAAACACAGCCTCCATCAGCAGCAATAACCGCATGCTGGCTCTTAGAACAACTTGGTGAACCACAGTCTGAGCTCACGCCTATGAGTAAATCCAGAGTAACTTGACTGTGGATTTACATCAGCATCTGACAACAGAATCCAAGGCAGAGACTCGAGGGCCTTTCCTCGAGTATGGAATCTTATCTTGTTGCCATTGTGTCTCCTGCTGCACAGAGTTGTCTACAATTTTTCAAATAGAGACCCCATAGGTCTCTCGGGACCTCCGCTAGGCTATGGTTAATAATAGTCCTTGCTGACCCCGAGTGTACCATTCTGAAAGTGCTCAGACTGTAGCCCCAGGCAAGCAGCGGTAACAGCTGTCGCTTCCATCACAACATTAGCTACAAGCCACAGAGACTGGAGGAGTCCTGAGCCTTGTTTAAGCGGACCTGTGATGTTTGTCACAGGGCTTGCTGCTGTGCTGAGATGCCTGAAGTTTGTAGGAAATACATAAATTTCTCTGACCCTAAACCAGGGTTGGCTCTAGCTTTTTTGCCGCCCCGAACCAAAAAAAAGAAAAAGGGCGGGGGGTTGGACTGCTGGGGTGTCCGAATTGTGCCACCCAAAGAATGGCCAGAATGCTGCCCCTTGGAATGTGCCGCCCCAGGTTCATCCTTCCTGGGCTGGTGCCTGGATCCGGCCCTGTTCTAAACTACAGCCTGACTAATAAGCTGTCCCATTAGCCCAGAGTGTCACTACGAAAACAAATGGTAGCCCAGGCTGGCGTCAGAGAGCCAATCGGAGCTGAACTCTGGGTCTGACACCAAGCTCTGGATGATGCAAGAACCTTGTTGCTGTTTGCCAGTTGTCCCTGTCAGCCTCAGGCTGCTGTGCCAGTGAAGAAAGGGTTATTTTTAAACTATTAATGTTTATAAAAGAAGACGACAACGACAGATTTGGTCTCTCTCAGACCCTAAACGAACATCATCACGGTCTGACTGGAGAGTCCGTCCGATGTCAGAACCTGGACTGTTAATTCAACATGAAGTCAGCCCCAGCTGCTAACATTGTGCAGCAGCAATCTTGGAGCTTGAGCTGCCAGCAATCACCACCATACTGACTGCAGTGCAGAGTACACCGGAAAATAGAGCCCTGCTGGGTGCAGTTTGTGTTCCTTCCTAAACCCCGCTAATATTACACTATTGCCGTAACACCAGCACTGCAGGGAGGGACAGAGCCAGGGAACCACTGGCTCCCCACTCCTGATACTCTTCTGCCCTCCCTTCCGCTTCCTCCCATACACACGATTGCAAAATCAGGGAGTTTCAGGTTGTTACTAAATTTAAAGGGGGTGGTGGTTAGAAGCATTTGACTGTGGTGAGCTATCACAGCTGCTTCTAATGGACATAAGAGCAGCAGCAAACTGCTTCCACTCTCAGCCAGTCCTCACACTGAGGTTGGGGGGAATCCCCCCCCAGAATTATTTCTTCTTTTTTGGTTAACATTTTGTTTGCATCAAAATTTTCGAGCCTGCTCTGCTCAGAATGGAATAAGCAGAAGTGACAACATAGTGACTGATTCCCATAGGTCAGATGACTGGTAGTCCACATCTAGCCCCTGATTGGCTCAAATGCTCTTGTGTGACCTCCCACTCATGCACTTCAGACTCTCAAATGAGACCCACATATTTCCATTTGACATTCATGTTTCTGAGTAAGGGCTGATATTCAGCCCCTCTAGCTCTCTGTAATGGGTCTCCCTTCCACCCACCACACACATGCAGATCTTAGAAAGTTTTGTGTACACACAACCTAATTTGACTAGTCAAAACAAAGTTTTAAGGAGGCAAAAGTACGAACCATTTTATCATGAGAGCAATGGACAGTACATTTAGGATATGTTGTTACACCTCAATCTTATGAACGTTTAGGGCTGATTCCTGAATCCTTCCTCACTCCTAGATTTACAGTGGGAGTTTTGCCTGAGTAAGGATGTCAGTATTTGGCACTTACAATAAAACTGAAAGTCCCATCTTCCTGCTTCTTGTACCTGTGATATCACCATGACTAAGTTGTTGTGCATGGGGACTCCTGCCACTAAAGTGGAAGGTATAATTATGCAGTATGTAATTCTCTTACTAAATTGTTTAATTACTAACGTGTGTCATGAAATCACAGCTCTGGAAAAGCTGAAGACACGAGCCAGTCTGGGATGAAGGCAGCTGTTCACCACATCAGCTTATTCACCCCTTTTTTGGACTGTCTATCGACACTCAGCATCCCAAGTCACATGCTGCTGATTCATCTGGATTCTATTTTCCATACTAGCAAAGTTTTGATAGTACATCCTACCTCAAAGATTTCATCTAAGTGTTGGGTTCCCACATGATATAAGA
Source organism: Dermatemys mawii (assembly GCA_007922305.1). Taxonomy (NCBI): domain Eukaryota; kingdom Metazoa; phylum Chordata; order Testudines; family Dermatemydidae; genus Dermatemys; species Dermatemys mawii. The sequence continues at coordinate 11,072,563 of ML677348.1, forward strand.
TTTGATGTTAAATGGGATTTAGATGATCCTATACAAACAAGAACTAAAAATAACCACAGCACTAAATGAAGTTGCTATTCGGCACTGTAAATTGCTAACTTCATCTTTCAGAATGCTTCTCCTAAGGCAAGTCTACACTACCTGCCAGATTGGTGGATAGTGATCGATATATCGGGGATCGATTTATCGCATCTAGTGTAGACACAGTAAATCGATCCCCGAGTGCTCTTCCCGTCGACTCTGGAACTCCACTGCCTTGAGAGGCTGAAGTGGAGTCGATGGAAGAGCAACAACAGTCAACTCTCCGCCATGAGGATGTCCAGGTAAGTCAACTTAAGATACGTTGACTTCACCTACACTATTCGTGTAGCTGAAGTTGCATATCTTAGGGCGACTCCCCTCCCCTCCCCAGTATAGCCCAGGCCTAAGGTAGTTAATTTCTGACCTAGAGAACTGGTTTCCATCCATGCCAGCAATGACAGAGTCCCTATGTAATGCTGGGCAAGTCACAATTCAAAATGTTCACTGTAATTGTGTTTACCTCATTTTCTGGGAGCCCAGCACTTTCAACTGAGCTGAAGTCAATGGGAGCTGGGCTTTGAACATATAAAGAGCTATGCACTACCAAAATACTTGGAAAAATCAGGCCTCGTGTGTCTCAGATTGGGCACCTCAAATTAATGGTCACTGGGCCTTAATTCCCCATCCGTAAGAGGGGGATAATAATATCACCTGTTCTTACAGGAAGTCTGTGAAGACAGATTCATTAGCATTTGTGAAGCACTCAGTTATTATGTGGAAAACACCACAGGAATGCCCATAAGTAAATTAATAATTATGTATTCAGCTCTGGGGCTAGCTGCTATGCATTCAGTAAGGCCTGTTGAAGATGGAGGATAAAAGGAAATATTGAATAACTACTCATTCACTGAATAAGGCAGGGGTCCTGTGGATGTGACATGATCACAATTAAAAACTATCGTAATGCATTGAGTCAAGTGGCCCGAACAAAGACTGCACAGGCAACCTTAATGGCATTTCCCAATTTTTGACTGACTTTGCCACTTGAATGGTCTCTTGGAGCCAGGTTTTGTGGGGTTGTTTTTTGTGTTTGTTTTTTGGTCTTTTTTATATTTGTTAGAATACCAAATAGTATCCACATTCAATGAACAAATAATAAATAATAATAATAATAATAATAAATAATAATAAAAAACCCCACAGATTTTCTGTGGTACTGCCCTCCAGACCAGACCAAGGAGAACAGGATTCCGAGACCTTCCCTGTACAGTAGTTGATGAAACCTGGAAACAGATAGTTCTACGGTTTTGAGCCAAGCATTGCTAAAATTGCACCTGTCTGTGGTTACTTAGCTCTCTGAGACTACTGAGTTATGTCTTGGCTCTTATCTTGTCCTTCTATTCCTCTCCCCCTCGCTTGTCTCTTTATTCATGCACTGCTTATTGCCTAATTTGGTGGTTTTCAGCGCATGGTCCAATTAGCACACAGTTGCGGCCCAACTCAGCTGGGTGGTGAAGGCCAGCCTGCAAGCTGGGATCTGCCGGGTTCCTGGTTGCCCAGTGTGGAGGGGTCCCAGCTGCTGTGTGTGCTGGGAGTGTGGGTCTGGGGCAGCTGGCCAGCCCCACAGGGTCCAGAGCAGCCACACAGTGGGCGTCTAGGGTCAGGGCAGCCGTGTGGCAAGGATCTGGGGTCGGGGTAGCCACACAGCAGGGATCCAGGGATCCCGGCCAGCCCTGCGGGGTCCAGGCCAGCCACATGGCCCCATGAGCTCTGGCGTCAGGGCAGTTGGCCCACCCCGCATGATGAAGTCTGGGATGCTAGCTGGCTTCACAAACTCTGGGGGCCAGGGAAGCTGCCCAGCCCCAGAGCAGCTGTGTGGCGGGGGTCCAGGGTGGGCTGTCAGCTGACCCCACGTGGTGGGGTACTGGGGTTGGGATCTAGGCTGCTGCTGCTCTGCCACCCAGACCCTGAAGCCCAGGAATAATGTGTAATAAATTGAGAACTATTGGCCTAATTCTTAGACTGCAGGATCTCTGGAGCAGAAGGCCTCGGTGCCCACTATTAGCACAATACCTAGTTTAATAGGGTCCCAGTCCCTCTGGAATCCTTAGGCACAGAAATAATAAGTGAGAACAGAGACCTGCAACAATCTTCCCTGCTTTCAAAACATCAGTTGTCTAGATTTTTCTTTCTGGTCACTGAAAATTCCCTGTGAAGGAAGTGGATCCCGCACACCGAACTGTACAAAATGGTTGAAGCATGGAAGTGGGAGGAAGATGTAAGGGGAGGGAAGTTAGAAAGACTCATTTTCCAGCATAGGAACCGTTGGCGGCATCGCTGAGCTGAAGGCTAAGTGAATAGCAGAGCGAAGGCCCCGTGCTAGGCCACAGAAAGCCAGCAAGGCCATGTGCGATCACCAAAGAACAACAGGAATCACAGAACAGGAAACGGATTGTGAAAGCTAGTGGCATTGAGAGCTGGCTCCATTGACCATTATTAGTTAATACTATGGTTCAACATGTATTTAGACCCCTCTGTTTGCGTAGTGCTTTACATAGCCACTGGAGACAGTCAGTGCCCTAAGAATCTCATATTCTAGGTTAAACGTACCTACGATGTGCTGCAGGGACTGATAACAAGGGGGAGGAGAGGAGGAAGGGAGCAATTAAGAACAACAACAAAGGATGAGGTGGCTTGTTTTGAATGGTGCCTGGGATGAGCCTGTCCTGTGAAGCCATACACAGAAGAGTAATTTTACTGCCATGAGTCATATGTTAGTCTTTGCAGGATCAGGCTCTATGTTAACTCCTTTGTTTGTTTGTTTGGCTTTTGTTTTTTTCAGTTGAGAGGTTGGCATAGTGGAGGGGAGTCACTATCAGTGAGAGACTGAAAAAAGAGGTGGGTTTTGAGTAGGGACTGGATGGGGAGAGGAAGCTAAGGAAAGGCCTGGGGACAGCCCAGTGCGAATTCATCCTCCAAAGAATCTCTTGATGAGCTATTTCATTTAAAACCTGTTGTGTTTGTTTTGTCTCACAGAACTATTGGGCATTCCCTGAGGGCCTGATCCAGCAAAGGTAAACAGATGCTTGACATCGAGCATGTGAGCAATCCATCAATGGGACAACTCATTTGCTGATGTACTTGGCTGGCTCGGGGCCTGTTTGCACGTGGTAAGAGAGACATACTCTGATGACTGTAGCAACAAGTGCATCCTTTTGCATCAGTACTAACTGTGGTGTTAATTTGCTATATACTTAGAATAAAACTTCTCCTTTCAGCCAAAAGTATCTTGGAACTCAGTCTCATCCCACAGCAAAGGTAGAGGAACCTGTTCCAAAAACCCCTGCACTGGATTGGGAATACTATTTAGCTAATGGGGAATGTTGGTTAAAACTGAGAGATATGTCTAAGGTGGCAAAATATAAGTAAAGGTGCATATAAGGAAGTTAAACCCATAAGATTTAGTCAACCTGGCCAGACCAGTTACTGTCCGAATACTCAGAGGTGGAGCCTATATTTATTGAAGTGACAAAGAGTCCTGTGGCACGTTAAAGACTAACCAAAGTATTGAAGCATAAGCTATCGTGGGCTAGTACCCACTTCATCAGATGCATGCAGACGAAGAGGTATTAGCCCACAAAAACTTATGCTTCAACACTTTTGTTAGTCTTTAAGGTGCCACAGGACTCTTTGTCGCTTCTGCAGATCCAGACTAACATGGCTACCTCTCTGATTCCTGTATTTATTGTGATCTATAAAAATCAGAGAGATACTACAAAGGGAATCAGTCTACCACAACTGCCCCAGGAAGAAATTATTTTTCACCAAGCACATCCAATAATGTCAGTTGTGGAGCTAGTAAACTGAGTTGTTAAGGAGGCAGGATGGGGTTCAGAAACGGATCTCCCCACAGTCCCAGGTTTGACAGGACTGTCCCACTTTGATCCCCCAACCCCACTGTCCTGGTTGAAAGGAACATTTCCCACATTCAAGGCTGCTCTCAGGGGTGGCGGTAAGGGAGAGAAGGGACAAAGTGGGAAGTTTGTTCAAGGCTCCCTGAGGGTCCCTAAACAGAGTTGTTGTGACCTTGCACATGGTCTTGCAGTATCATTCAGGTATGGCCCAGCTGACCCTCCCCTCTCGGACTATGGAGAGGCTGACTCTCCATCTACAGAGGGGCAACCAGGCCAAACCAGAGTGGTGATGCATCCCATTTTAGTAGGGTGACCAGATGTCCCAATTTTGTAGGGAAAAGTCCTGATTTTGAGGCTTTTTCTTATATAGGCTCCTATTACCCTCCACTGCCTGTCCCGATTTTTTACACTTGCTGCCTAGTCACCCTACGTTTTAGCCACTTGAAATGCTGGGAGATATGCAGAAGTGATAGACATTATGGGAAGAGGCCAGTATTTAGGAAGAAAACATATAAAGGTAAAAGCAAATCTGAATATGTACAGGACACTCTCCTCCAGGGTACACATTTCACCTCAAAAAAAGGTGCTCGGCAGTTTATCTGTGGGCCTGAAGTTCAAATAGAGGTAGACGCCATTTTGAGCAGACTGGGGAGATGGGGAGAGAGACACAGAGGAGGAGAAGGATTTCTCCTGCATAATGATCCCATGCCTGTTGTTATTTCTGGTCTCTTACGAAACAAATGCAGCTGTAGTACACCACGGCTGAGCAAAGCCAGGGCTCAATCCGGCCATTGCTCTGTATACTACACTCCCTGAGATCCACTATGGAATGGCCAGCGGATCGGGCCCCTAGTTCAAGAGACAGCTACCACTCCGGGTATGTCTATACTAGAAATGCAAGTCGACCTATATTAGCTCGATTTATAGCTGCATGTCCACACTACCCTCCTCACAGAGCCCTGAAATTGACAAAGCTGCCCAGCTCTGGCAAGAAGCAGACAGGGGGCCCCTTGGAATTCTCACCTCCAGCTGAGCAGGATCTGAAGCCGCTTGTGGTGTTTTAGATGCTGCTTGTAATTATTAGAACTGGGAGTCTGTAGGACAGGAAACAGGAAGGAGGGGGGAGGAGTTGAGCCAAGTCTGAGTTAGAGCTACAGAGGGGTGCAGCAGCAGCTTTGTAAGAGGTTTCACCATTGTTCAATAAAGTCCGTTAAAGTTTGTTAATACCTTGCCTGCTTGATACAACACCGCTTCAGCTTCTTGCCCCAGCTCCCAGCTGGGTGAGGGGTCCAAAGCTGCCCTGTCATCACCTCGGGGGCAGGAGTGGGGGAAAGTTCTTGGGCTTCTCACCACCGCTCCCAGCTGGAAGCAGGGCCCAGCTGCCCAGCTCTCCAGGGGAGTGGGGCTTCCTTGTCAATTTCACAGCTCCTGCCATGAACTGGAGGAGACAGCCAATGTAAGGGACACAGTGTCTACATAGACATTGTGCTGCCCTAACTACGCCAACATAAGCCTTATACCTCTCGTGCAGGTGGAGTTACTAGGTCGGCATAGTATTGTACTTACACTGGTGGGAGGAAGGCCATAGTGTAGGCTAACTAGGATCCTTTGTGGCTTGTATGTTGTTGTAATGCATTTCCTACTGAAGATCTGTGTTCAGCGTTTGGAAGCTAGCGATTGTTTCAGAGTCCACATTTCATATTCAACTAGTCTGCAAGGGGGGTAATTATTTGTTATTTTTGCTATTACCATAGCACCTTCGAGCCCCAGTCATGGACCAGGACCCTATTGTGCTAGGTGCTGTACAAAACACAGAACAAAATGATGTCCCCCTGCCCCAAGTGTGACTTGCTGATTCACCCAACAAGTGGCTCCCCAGAGCTGCCCAGGTGATCAAAAATGAGTCTTGAAATGCTGTAAAACATGATCAGGTCTACGGCCAAAAGTCTGTAAGGCATAAGAAGATTGCTCTAGCACAGGGGTGGGGAACCTATGGCCTACAGGCCGCATCTGGCCCATTGATTAATTTCATCTGGCTCACAGTGAGTTTCAGAGCCCCCTGTTGGGCTGGAGGTGCAAACACTGGCTTGGCCCATCGCTGGGGGAAGCCCCAAGCTTCCAAACCTTTGGTAGGTGAGTGGCCCACAATTGATTTTTTCTGTGGGTCAATGGCCCAGGACAGAAAATAGGTTCCCCACTCCTGTAGCAGATCCTAGGCAATGACAAAACAGAAAATAAACTAACCTCATCTACTCTAGCCTCTTGCTTAGCTTACAGATCTACCTACTAGCTGAGATTGCAAACATCTTAAATAACCAAAGAAGGGGCTTTATAGGAAATGGAAGGGACAGACAGGATTTGTTCCAGCACAGGCCATTATCAGAGCAGCAAAATATTTGGAATGGGAATACGTTTAGTGTCGAGGCAGCTATGATCCAGATCCTACAATTAAAGCGTCTCTTCTGTTACTGCGATGCCATTTCTCTCTCTGGTAACCACCTCTCATCCACAGCAGCCTATTGCAGGATTTGTACTAAACATGATGCTACTGTTATTTTATTAATCCTACCATGCTGAGGTCACTGTGAATTTTTCCATAAGCATTCCACTACTCTGAGCTCCTTATAGACAACACACAGAGAGAATAAAAGTATGGAATCGGAGATAGAACCAGGTAAAGAAGACAAATTCTGAAGAAGAAAACTAAGTAGGGAGCAGGAAGGGAAGGAGAATGAAAAGAAAGCAGGGTAACAGGGAAAATTAGCTCAAAGGATCTAAACCAAAGTTATAAAATAAGTCCCAGAAGAAAGAGAGCAGAATCTGAGTGAAAATAGGAGCAAGGACAAAGACCCAAATATTGCAAAAAGTGAGACAAATGTGAGAGAACCAGTGATGGAGGGATGGAGAAATTGTGAGCTGGGAAAGGCCTGCCTGTAATTTTCAGTTTTCCTAGGACATAAAAAGCCCTCAAGCCAGCCCCAGGTAAGACAATTAGATGCATATGGAGCTAATTGCTCCTGATTCAACAAAACTAAAAATAAAACCCCGGGAAAGACCTCAGCTAGCGATACGTCTCGAAGGATGCTGACTCGGCCAGAAGTGGCACAAGACAGGCAAACGAGAAGGCAAAACCATGCAGAGCAGAAATCTCATTACAGCCACTTAGCAATTCCTACCAACCTGGCTTCTGTTTATTGCCCTGAGGGCTTCGGTGAAGAACATTAAGAATGAAATTAAGAAAATAAAAATTTAGGCTGAATGTCAGTGTCTTCCTGACACGGAGAGATGTTGCCTCCCAAAAGCCATGGAAGTACTGTTGGTTGGTTGGGAAATGTTGCACTTAACTAGACAAAACCCTAGAGAGAACAATCCTACATCGCCCCCTGGAGGATGGCAAAAGAATTTTTGTCTCTGTTTTCTACGGACTGAGGCTTGCAGTGGCAAGTGCTACCAGGAGGAGCAAAGATGCTGCTTGCCACATCCTCTATTATAGGATCCCTACTGGCCAGGATAGGACCAGGCCGAGTCTCCATGCAGATGATGCACTGCATCTGCTCAGAGGAGCAGCGAAAAGCATGTCTAGCTGTGACATGCTGCTCAGTAGCAGAGACATGTGTGCAGGCAGGCAGGGTGCGCAGCCATGCCTGCTGAGCAGCAGATCATCCTGTTGGACACGTGAGTCACAGGCTGGCACATCATTAGGTTTGGTCTTCGCTGCCAGAAAGGGACGTGTTACAGCAGTTAGCGAGTTCGTATTAGTTATCCCTTGCTAAACACATACCTACTTTGGCAATGAAGACAAAGCTTCAGGCTACCCCACCTCCCCAGAGCTCCCAAGTGACATGAGAAAGGCCATCTGCCTTGCTGGCTGTATGGGCGGAGGAGTCTCCCTATTCCCTCTCTCTCCCCACACACCCATGTAGTAGTAGGCAGGATTTAGCTCCGGGAGTCTATGGGACATGTGATACAGTTTGATGTGCCTATAAATAGTTGAACAAACTAATTTGATTACCGCTTTGAACTGGCCAAATTCTGGTCCCACTACCCTGGAAACCAGGCTGTGGCACTGGGGATCTGCGCAGGGGCCAGGGCACAGGGGAGGGAGAATCTGAACTCCAGAATGCAGAGTGACACCAGAGTGCGCCGTGTCCACTGTAGCCTCAAGGCCCTGTCCCCAGCCCTGCCTACTGCAGTAGCCCCTTCCTCCTCCACCACCTGTCTGGATAAAGAGTCGTGGCTCTACATAGTCACTCTGTTAGGTTCCTACACGCTGGGACACAGAGAGCTCCCCACAAAGCACGGCTCTGCATTGTGCATCAGGCACGGGGTCCCCTGCATTACAGAACTGCACCAGAAGCCAAGGACTTGAGGCTCACAGGCCTGGAGAACAGGCAGCAGTTTCCATACTGTGGCTGTGTAGAGTTACCACACTAACATGCATTTCCCAATTGGCAGTGTATCATATTGGCTCTGAATCCTCTACTAGCCCTTGCAGTCAAAATAAATAAATAAATAGATAGATAGATCGATAAATAAATAATGCGGGGGATCGAGGCTTGAAGGGGAAATACAAACCCACATCCATATCACTCTCTTCCCAGGAAGAAAGACTGTATTCAAGTGCAGAGACACATTAAGTACTAGCACTCAGACTAGCAGTGCAACTAGATGCTCTCCTGCACTATCCATCCTATAATTTATGATATCGGCATAGACACCTGTGCTGGTAATTATGCACTCAATGGGCTCTGCAATATTACACACAGCATCTAGGATGCAAAAGGAGCCATGAGGGCTCAGGCTTCACATAGCACAGCTGGGTAAAACATTAGGCATGGTCAGAGCGTCTGACAATGCACCGTCGGGCTTCCCAGAGGAGGCTGCAGCTACTGAAAATCTCAAACTGTAGACATGCTAACAAGCAGCTATAAAATCTCTCAATAGAACCTTGTAGACTTTGTAACACTCGGAGTGGTGACCAGGCAGAACTAGGGTGAGAGGCACAGGATTATAAAACAAATCTATTTTTGATGGGGGTAGAGGGAGAGGTAGGACAGAGGGTCTCCCCTCTTTTCTGTTAGGTCTCCACTGTTTTCTGAAATCCACTTCAGCAGATTGAGCAGTGACAGCTAGGACAGCCCTCCACAGCTCAGAAGAAGAGCAATATATTCGGAGGCCCCTCTGTCCTCAGGAAGGCCTTGAGCATTGTGATTCAAAGACAGAAACCAGACAGAATCCTGCAGAGCATAACTGACCTTAGACGTCCTCCCTCATCCCCTGACTCTCACTCAGCAAAGCACTCGACCACGTGCTTAATTTTAAGCACATTCTTAAGGCCCAACTTCAAATGGGACAGAACATAGAGAAAAAGGAATTGCTGCACTGGGTCAAAGCCGGGGCCACCTAGTCCTTCAATAGTGGCCAGCACCAGATGCTTCAGAGGAAGGTGTAAGAAACCCCACAAGAGACAGATGAGGGTTAATTTGTCCCCCATGAAGGTCTCATGGGAATCACTAATTGTTAGAGACTGGGTTATGCCCTGAGGCATGAGGTTTAATATCCATTAGCATTAGCATTAACTGCTATAACTCTAGCTATTCTTGTTATCTATATAAATATCTGATCCATGTTTGAATCATGCTAAGTTCTCAGCCCTGATGACATCCTGTGGCAATGAGTTCCATAGTCTAATTATGCATTGCATGAAAAAGTATTTCCTCTTATCAATTTTGAATTTGCCACTTTTTCATTTAATTGACTATCCTCTTGTCCTTATGTTAGATCAGGTGCTTCTGTTCTCTCTGTCTTAGATCTGTTCTCTCCCATTCATTGTTTTAGTTGCTTTATACTGTGACAAAGCTCTGTCCTTATCTTCGTGGATCCTGTGTTGCCTGGCGGATTTCACTAGCCTCAGAGGCTCACTGTGACCCTCCATGCAGCCCTTCTCTCTCTAGAGACAAGGTCACAGACCACTGAGCATCATAAGCCAGTGAGGAGAAGCTATCCTTCCTGGCACAGTCTCTGTTGTCTCCCAATCTCAGTGATTAATTAGGGGAGGTAGAAACGGGGAGCCCAGGCCTGCCCTCTACTCCGGGCTCCAGCCCAGGGATCCTAATAGTATCAGCTAAGATGGTTGACTTTTTAGCCACAAAACACAATACAATTCCCTGGGCTACTTCCCCACAGCAGTCCCCGCTTCTTCAAACTCCACTTCACCCTTACCTCAGGGCCTCCTTCCTTGCGTATGATATGTTGTCTACTGCTCAGTCTCACTAACAGCACAACTTCCTCCCACAGCTCCTGACTTCCACCCCCACCTGACTAACTGGGAGGTTTTTTAACTGGTTTTAGCCAGTCCCTGATTGGCTTCACGTGTTCCAATCAGACTAGCTATTTCTACTGATTTCTAGAAGGTTCCAATGGTACCAGGAATTTGTTTAGCCTGAGACTCAGATATCTGTTCCTTAGCACTTTCCTATAGCCATCTGGCCTTGCCCGATTACAATATAAAATAATGAATGGTGTAGAAAAGACAGAATGCACGTATGTAAGTTCTTTGCTGAACTGGGGCCTTTGAAGTCTCCTGGAAGATTCCGATTAACTTCAGTGTGCTTTGTACCAAGCCCTTGTGGAATATCACTCACAGCAGGATGTATGTGTGTTGTGGTTTACAGGAATGAAGACAAGAAATGGGGGAAAGGGGTACACAACATGCGAGAAACAAAGAAGGAACTGAATTTGCCGAGAGGGAAGCAGAGGGAAGAAATGAGACTCCAGACTTCAAAGAGTTTGCATAATCTGGGATAATCTTCAACAGAAGTAGTGAGCTGACTGTTAGAACCTGAAGATACCTGCCAATCAGTCTGTGCTTCTCTCCTTGTTATTCTATACCCTGATTCACATCTAAGGTGGTAGGGAGCCTGATTCTCCACTGCCTGGTATCTCATATAGTCATTTACTCCCACGCAACGTGCCAGCAAAATGGAGGTAGAGCATTGGCACTGCTGTGTGAATGAATGGAAAATTTTGATTTTGTACCTTTTTTTTTCCTGAACATCTACTCTTCACAGGAATAGATGACTCCACAAAGGGCAAGGCAGTGGAGAACTGGACCTAGCAGTCTAGTGCTTAGAGCAGGAACTGAGTTCTGTGGGCAGCTTTTACCTTCCGGTCTGGTCTTGGCCAAGTCATTTAGCTTAGTTGAGCCTGAGTGTTGTCACTGTCAAACCAGGATCATACTACCCATCTCTGCTCTGTAGAGACCTGTGAGAGCCTCACATGAAGAGTATTGTGCTCAAAATATTACTGTCAATCAATGTTTCTCTCTTGTTTGAATGGACTAAGATGAGCAACTTACTGTGAAGATTTTTAATTAAACAGTCATAAATTACTAATTATGTGTAAAATCTTTCACATTAAATTACTTCAGTTTTCACTTTCCCAAAAAGCAACAGTTATTGCTGACTTTGCTATTACAATTATGAATCACCATAGAAGGGTTTTCTCGTTTATGTATTTCAGTGTCCACTAGTGATTCAGCAGATGTAGTCAATATAAAATTCCTACAGTTCCTAGCAATTACGTCAAGCTATTTGCATCAATTGCTATTGTCCAACACATTTATCATCAATCACATTGAGTTTAAAAAACAAATCCAAAACAATCCTCTGCTGGTTACATTTCTGTTTGAAATGATTGCCTTCTGTTTCAAGCTGAGCAAGTGAAAAGAGAAGTGTGATCTTTCCACTTCATCTTGCAGAGATTGTTTTCAATAGTTTTTTTAACTACGTCTTTGCTGTTTTGCTAATGGCCCCAAAGTGCTGGGACTTCCTTGGCCAATATAATCAACAGTGCCTTTTGTCAAGTGGAGCCCAATGCATTGTGCAAACTATGGCCTCGGTCCTGCGACAGGATCTGTGCAGTTAGACGCTTGTGTCCCCACAGAGCTCAGCTAGAGCCAAAACAGAGAAAGAGAAAAGGCTTTCCTGCCTTGTGGGCATCTGCCTCCATAGATCTAATTGCAGAACTGGGAACTATGTCATAGAATAACTTTTTGTCCACCGTTGCAGGGCTCCCAACTTTAGGGATGGACTGGGGTGACTGTGAATAGACAGAGCAAGAATACATCGTAGTGGTGGATTCAGTCTGGATTGAGACCAGGACTTGGAATTGACGAACTCCCACTGTCAATGGATAAGAAACTGATATCCGTTCTCATCCTCCTGGACTTCTGTTACAGATCCACAGGTCCGGTGCTCACAACCAGCTCTGGGACAGTCCCTGGGAGGACCCCCCTTCAGTGTGTTAACCCCATTAGGGTCACACTCTTTTGCTGGCGTAAGCTCCTTGGCTGCACTGAGACTGAACCACGGACCCTTCAGCACCCCTGCTTCACACTGTGAGCTCCCTGCAGTGAGTCCACCTGCGTTGGACACCTGGGGAAGACTTGCAAGCCCAATGGGAGCAATGCACCCCTGGCATCATGACTCTACAGTGACTCTCAGCCTGCGCTGCGAAAACAGATGGGTTTATTAGATCTCTGGCACACAGCGTAGAGAGCCCTTGGTTAACACTGAGATTAGAAAGTTACAGCAAAATCCATCTGGGTCAGTCAAGAGCTTTCTCTGAACCACTCTGTACTCTCAACCCAGAAGTGTCTGCTGCTTCCAGCAGCCAACACTTAATAACCCCAGAGTGCCCCTCTTTAGTCCTTTGTTCTTGTCCCCAGGAAGCATGGTCACCTGGCTGTGCCCTTAGCCCTTTGTCCTCCAGCTGGTCCCAGCCAGCTGGCTCCCTAGTCATTAGTTGCTACGTACCAGATGTCCAGGCAATTGGAGTAGCCATTGTCTTCTTAGGCCTTCCATGGGCATTGGGCCCAGGCCCCAAATAGCCAGGCACCAGTGACACCAGGATCTGTGCAAAACAACCCCCCTGCCGCCACCACCACCTAGTTAACCGTGCAGCACATAGGGGAAACTAAGGCACACACAATATTTATCCAAAATATTATAAAGTATTCCCACTCGGTCACAACTTTTCTGCCGCATTTGACACCGTCGATTATGAAGTACTGCCGTCTCACCAGAGGGAGATGGCAGGGGTCCACGGTAATGTGCTAAAATGGTTTGAGTCCTTCCTGGAGAGATGCACCCAATGAGTAGTGATCGGAAACTGGACCTCCACCACTAGCCCCTTCATCTGTGGAGTTCCACAAGGATCAGTTTTCTCTGGTTCTTTTCAGCATCGACATACCACCACTAGGATACATCTACACTGCAGCTGGGAGCGAGCCTCCCAGAGTAGATAAACAGAATCGTGCTAGCAAGACTCGCACTAACACACTAAAAATAACAGTGTGGCCATTGTGGCATGCACAGCCGCTGACCCCCTGAGTCTGAGCTCAGGTGGCTAGCCCAAGTCTGTGCCAGAGCCTAATGCCCACGCTGCTATTTTCGGGGCGCTAGCTTCCAGCGGCAATATAAACATAATCCAGGTGAACTGAACAGATGACATGGACCTCAGCGCCAGCAATACACAGATAACACACAGCTCTACCTCTCTTTCACCTGAGACGACCACCCTACTGCTGTCAAGATGGCATAGTTGCTTGGATGAGATCAGGTCATGAATGAAGAACAGCTGGCTGAAGCTGAATTCAAAGCAAGACAGAGCTGATGCTGGAGGGCTGAGGAGAGCATTTTGAAGAGCATGCAGACACAGTGCGGTCCCCTTAGGTCGAAGGTTCACACCCACAATTGGTCAGTTCAGTCCAAGGTTAGGTGTGCTCCCAATTTCTCACTCACACTAAGCTCTCACACAGGAGCATCCATGAATAACACTTTCTACCACTGCCAGCTGGCTAGGAGACCATCTCATCCCAGTGAATGAAGGCCTAGTCTCAGTTATTTATGCCTTCATCGCTCACCCCTCACCTGGACTACCTCAATATGAGATACCTGGGCATGAAACCTTCAGCACTTAGGAAACGCCATCTAGCACAGAACGCTGCAGTGCATCTCCTCGACAACACTGGTTAATGTGAGCACATCACAGCTGCCCTCTGCTCTCCATGCTGGCTTCCAAAAGAATTTCAAATCAGGTTCAAGGTCTGGGTCCTTATCTTCAAGACGCTCATGGGCCTGGGCCCAGGATATCGAAGAGATCACCTACAGTTCTTGGACAAACTTCACTCCTCTGGCACAACAGAACTCTTAACAAGAATAATAAAACACTCTTTGTGCAGGATACAGAACTTTCCTGGGGCCAGTCTGAGACCGTGCATTGAACTCCCACGGGACTAAGGACCATCACAAACTTCACCACTTTCTGCTCTAAATGCAAGGTGTATTTCTTTGACCTGGCCTTTTCTAGCAAATACATAGCAACAGGCATATTACACACACACACGACCAAACTCAAAAATAAAAGTAAAATACAAGAGGCACCCTACAAAAACAAGTCACCCTACTGCACAGACCTGTTCCCCAGAGAGAGCAAACAGGTGACAGATATTAATCATATTACTTAGAGCAGTACTAGAAGGCATCCTGATGCTATGGGGGTGAAGGGGAAGATACAAGAACCTTAATAGAAAAATCAAGGGGGCCAGTCGAATGAAGAGCTCAACACCTTTACTTACATGGGAGTTGAGAGTGGTCAGCACCTCAGAGGACTTCCCTCAGTGGAAGGGTAGGGAGAATTTTAGGGTGGGTGGAATGTAATCCCCCAAATTAGAATTGTCCAATATACCCAGGCTAACATACAAACTCATATAAAAATTGCCACTATCGACCATAGGTCGTGCTTTAGACAGGATCATGGTTTTACATTTTATCTAAATATCTCTCCTTCCTGGACATAACATCCCTTAACAGTATGCTGGGACACTGGTTCAGCATGAATTCAGAGAGAAGAGAGCCACCTACTGAAGCACCAGCACCACTTCCTGTAACAACCTAGGCTTTTTCTCCCTAGCAAGTCCTCAGGTGGAGTACTGATTAGACCAGGGGTGGGCAAACTTTTCGGCCCGAGGGCCACATCGGCGTTGCGAAACTGTATGGAGGGTTGGGTAGCCTGGCCCCGCCCTTTTCCGAGCCCCTCCTACTTCCCACATCCCAACTACCTCATGATGGGCCATGAACGCTCACAAAATTAACAATTCAGAGATATTGAAATAAACTCTGTTGAAGGGTGGTGAGGTCATACCTTAAGAATGTGGAGTTTTACCTGTAGAATCTTCCCTGAAGATGGTGCTAACAGTGACTGCCCATCACTGAAGAGCAGGTGAAGACCAGCAAAACATCTGTCTTGATCCCCAGAGCTGGAGGGAAGGGGGGGCATCTGCCAGGCCCGCTCTCCCGGGATAACTGCCAGCCATGCTTCTCCTGGGCTCCAGGCAGAGTGCGTGGCCAGCCACCAGCAGCTCTCCCGGGCTCCAAGCAGAGCGCCTGCCCAGCCACCGGCCAGCTCAGGGCAGAGTGCCCAGCCAGCCAAGGGCCCGCTCTCCTGGGCGGGTCGCCAGCCCCGCTCTCCCGGGCTCAAGGCACCCAGCCACCGGGAGGCCAGCTGTCCTGGGCTCTGGGCAGTGCGCCAGCCCCACTGTCTGGGTGGAGCACCCGGCCAGCTGCGGGCCACCTGTCCCAGGCTCCAGGCGGTGTGCCCAGCCAGCCGCGGGCCTGCTGTCCGGGGCGGCATGTCCGGCCACCCATGGGCCAGCCCCGCTCTCCAGGCGGCACCCGGCCGGCCACTGTCCCGGGCTCCGGGCAGCCCGCCAGCCCCATTCTCTGAGCAGCGTGCTGGGCCTGCCGCTGGGCTGCTGTCCCCCGCGGCGCGCCTGGCCGGCCGCAGGGTCACTGTCCCTGGCAGCATGCCAGCCCCACTGCTCTCCGGGGTGCTGTCAGAGCGCACGGCTGAAGAGAGCGGGACCACTGGTGCCACTCCTCCGGCAGGAGCTTGCGGGCCGGATAAAAAACGCTGGCAGGCCACAAGTGACCCGCGGGCCGTAGTTTGCCCATCCCTGGATTAGACCCTGCTTAGCTAAGGAGATCTGACAGGATCACACTGGGAGGAAATACTGCTGCAGGCTCTCCTAGAGAAGTAGCACACTAGTGTTCTCCCACTACATAATGCTTTCTGCTACTCTCATCTCTTCATCGTCCCTTCTGTCTATTTTCTGATCCCTGGGCTGGTCTGAACAGCGCTAACAGGGAGTGCAAAGGGCCACTTTAATCTAATCGAATGGCTGGCCTGGAACCTAACCCAATTCACATTCCAACAAGGGCCCACTAAAACAATACAAAAATTTGGTGTCATTCCAGTGTTCTGGATCAGCAGTGTTCCCTTGACTTAGCCAATTAGACGACATTTTCCTAGGCAGGGGGAATTCCTCCACACAGCAGGTCCTGCTGCCATAAATAGCACCTGGCTAGTCCACACTCTTTGGTGTTTCTGTTTGACTCACCATTTTATTCTACACTAAAAAAACTAGAGTGAGATTTAGAAAGCCTGACATTTTGTTCTAGCTGACATAACCATCCCACCTCCCTACTCCCCACACCAATTTCTCTCCAACACATGTGGGGGGAAAGGCTTTAAAAAAATCAGGACAGGGATATACTCCTATGGTAGATGAATCCAAATAACAGCTAGAATGGACCCAAGGCACATGTCTATATTCTCCCTTTATTCTACTGACGATTGCTTTCATGACTGCAGTACAGTATCTACAATGGCTGTGACTGAGAAAGGTGGGGACATTCTTGAGGGTCTCAGGCCAAAAGCCCCAACTGGGGCATTACCTGTGAGATATTTGTTCTCCCGCTGCTCAGTTATAGGGCATAATCGTGGCTTTCTGACGAGCAGTTCAAGAATATGGCAAACAAGAAGTAAGGAGTGATATTTATGACTCAGAGGACCCTGCACTTTCTGCACTTGGCCTGTTGGTTTGAAATCAGAACGTGAAAAGCCAGTAGCAAGACACAAGGGCCCTGCTTCTCAGCCGGTGTGAATGGGGGCTGCTCTGTGACTGCAGTGCTGTCGTGCTGAGTCACAGCAGCTGAGAATCTGGTTCTAGAAATAAAGCTGAGCCTAGTGGAACTGGCATGATGGTAGGGATCCGTGAGGCGTTTTGCTTTTGTTCATCCGGGATGCAGTCACAGAATGGGAACGTGCACCCTGACAATACCAGGACGATTTTGTGGCAGGATGGCTGAGAATTATTTTTAAATCCACTGGTATTTAAATATCCTGTCTTCCATTCATTCCTTTCCCTGGAAACCAAATTTAGATCCTCCTAATCTTAACACAGCTCAAAGCTTCTCTAAGAGCAGCAGAAAGGGCTGAGAAACTGGGACTAAACATCAGGATATCCCAGCTCATAAACAGCATCCAGGAGCAGTAAAGCTTCAAGATCAGAATGAGTCCACACTTGCCCCCTTCTCAGTCGCAAAGCAAATTCCACAATGCTTCTTTCTGTGCAGATGTCATGTCGTCACTTGTCATACAGTGTGTGACGGACTCTGGGGAAGTTGCCAGACAATAGTTGCCAAACAATAGAAAAGAAATACAATTTGTCAACACTTCCAGGAATATATTTGCAGTTTTACTATACACTGGTTCATTTCAAAGGGGAAGGGCTTTTTTTGCAAATCAGAAAACTATATCAATATAGGCCCTTTATTTTCTAAATAAACAAGTGGACAGTCATACATAATTGAAACAGTAGAGGGCAGCTCTACCCTGCTTAACACGGAATATTGTTTATGAGTAGCAGCTGTTTACACATTACATTATACAGTACTGCTAAGGTAAACCAGATATTTTGCCTGCTGGGATCATGAAACATACCACTCAATAGGCACCATTTTCTGATTTAGCTCCTTATCTTCAACCTCCCTGTGCAGGCTAAAATCTGCATAGGGCCCTTATGCCCATTCTTTAAGAGCTCACACAAGCTGGGTAACAGAAATGGCTGTGCTAGCCAAATAATTAAATAATTGTAGACCCATAGGCTGCAAATTATTCCATATAGTAGCTTTTGGATATAGGCCCAGCTCCTCAGTGGCTGTCAACCTTTTACATAGCGTTTCAGTTACATTGGCTTAAGTTCATTTCACATGTGACTGTTCAGGCAGTTCAGAAGCTGATAGCATTATTATTTATCTGGTGCTTTTAAATTTTCTAGGCACCTCGGAGGACAGAGCTTCCATCCCAAAAAGATCACAACCTAAAAGAGCAGCAACAACAAATAATGTGGTGTAAAGATGTGGACAGCAAGTCGAGAGTTGCAAAACTTGTGATTCAGCAGCTATATGGGGTTATGTATATGCACTGATGGTTATATAATACATCTAAACGAACATAAACACATGCATACTGGGTATATGTGCACATACATATAAATAAATGCAGGGGCAGTTTTTAGTGGGATGGGTATAGAAAAAAGGTGGTAGAGTTAGGTAGGAGAGCATGTGAGGGAAGAAAAAAATCTGAAGAATATATAAGAAGATATAAACATACAGGAAGGAGTAGAAACTGGAGAGGAGTCAGCATGAAGAAGAGGAGGCCGGCGGGGGACAGGGTGGGCAGAAAGGTAAGGAAGATCAGAGTGTACATAAAGCAGAGCCAGGCATGGGAAGATAATTGATGTTATAAAACGAGCACATGAAGTTCAAATCAGAGGAGAATCAGCTGTGATTGAAAGACTGGTGTCCGAAGTTCACAAAACCTAAATTTCTTGTCTCACTATGATTTATGCAGTACATTGGCTCCTAAGACCTCCATAACAGCCTTTAGTGAAGAAGGAAAATGCCCTTGAATCTGACACAAGGACATATGGCTTTTTGTTTTCACATATTTAACTATAACGCCTAATGGGCATACTGGAAAAAAGGATTTTTTGTTGAAGATTAGACACCTTAAGGTGAGAGAGCTCACAATATACCAAGGAAGCCTGCAGCAGAAACAAGGAAAGCCTCAATATTCCTGATATTTCTAAGGCAAAATACAAATGGAAAAGAACACATGTGCCTTTAAAAAAAAAAAGAACACGATTTCCATAGTCATCTTAACGCAGTAAGAAAGGCACAACCCCAATTTTTAAAAAAGTTATCTGCAAATCATTTTAAACTAAATAACTAAAAGTCCTAACTAGTGCAGTAGAATGAATTCTCTTATTTTGCATCATAAATTCACAGCCTAGGAATTATTTTCTCTCTGATCAGTGACTGGAACTTGGACAACTGGCAGCTGGATGTGGAGAATAAACTCTAAACTCAAGTTATTCCTGCAGAAGTCAGTATTAACCTGCACTCCCCAGAATGCACAGATGTACCCGTGCTGTAAGAGTCAGTTTTCTGACCATGTGTTTTCCCTTATTGCTAATCCAAACGAGAGATCTAAATGTAAAACCTGCATTCAGAAACGTTATGTTGATTTATGATACTCCCTTGAAGACTTTGGATTCAGAAGAAAAGGAATGATTAGCATAGAGCACAGCTGTTGTATTTTCAGTTGTGACATATAATCCAACTCCTGTATGGCCCCTGAAAACTAAAGGAAACTGTACCAACTTTCTACTCACCAGCACTCTGAATGTCATGAGGAGAGAGGGCCCTCCAAGCCTGAATAAATGAAGAAAAAGAATAGTGACTGCAACAATTAAACTGGCACCATTTTAGGCTTTCAGACAGCTGGGCTGCACAAATAACTGCAGTTCTCTTTCTATTGTTTTACACCAGTGTCTGTGAGGAGACACCGTGATACGGAAATTGCCTGTGCCAAGAGTGAAAGGGGATCATGGTATTTCGTGGCAGATGTGGGGCACGTTGAAATAAGAGACGTGACATAAATGCTTAAATTTTTGGCTGTGTCATGACAGGCCACAAGCAAACAATTAGTGTGTGACTCACCATCACAGTCAAATGTATTTGAGACACATCTCTTGCTGCATGGACATGCATGACACATATTGTCACTACTTCTACACAACATTGTGGTGCTTGATACTCAGGTATGTTGTGTTTCTGCACTAGAAATATCTCCATGTTTGGAAGCCAGAGAGTTTTCTGATGTTGAAAACAGGAGAGCTGTATCTCACTGTAACGGCAAGATCTGGACAACTGCTGATATAGAATGTCTGTGCAAGTTTCTTACATCTGATGTTGCTAATATGTTGTCATTAATAGCCTTCCCATTGATTCTTATTTGTGATTAGTGCCATTTTTCTAAATATAGTTAGAGAGAACCCACGATGGAGCAGTCTTTCCAGTTAGCTACTGGACACAAACAGGTGTACTCTGAGAAATGCTGTTCCTTGTTAAGAAGATAACAAAAGCCAAATTTCCAAAGCCCCTTTGAAAAGTACGCATTATTTTTGTGAATGCACCAATTTCCAGTTGCCAAAGAGCACTTCTGCATCCAATCACACACTCGGTCCTGCCATGGTAATGTTGTTGCATGTGCATACACAGATATGGTTGTTGCATGTGCATACACAGATACAGTGTATGTACAGGTATGGTACATACAGATATGGTAGCCTCTTGAAATATTTCTTACATGGTTCCAAGGCTGATTGCACCCCTGGCCCTTTTCTGGTGTCTAGGTGCACCTCTTCAGCTGACCAGACACATGCTCTTACTTACCTTGGGATGGAATCTCATGATTCTCCCACTCTTAGGGCTTCTCTTCACTAGAGCCGGGAGAGATCGATCTTATGGTGATCGATTTATCGCATGTCGTCAAGACGCGATAAATCAATCGCCAGCGGCGCCCCCGTCGACACCATAACTCCAGCTCGCCAAAAGGCGCAAGCTGGAGTCGACGGGGGAACGCGCCGATGACCACCACCGCCGTGAGGATGGCAGGTAAGTTGGTTGTAGATACGCGGATTTCAGCTACGTTATTAACGTAGCTGAAATTGCGTATCTACGGTCGATCCCCCGCCCTAGTGAGGACCAGCCCTTAGGCTGGGTTTACACAGGTCGACCTAGATACATCACTTGGGGCCATGAAAAATTCACACCTGTTAGAGATGCAGTTAAGCGACCTAAGCCCCAGTGCAGATACCGCTAGGTTGATGGAGAAATTCTTCCGTCGACCTGGTTACTGCCTCTTGAGTTGGTGGATTTACTACAGTGATGGAAAAACCCCTTCTGTCACTGTAACAAGTTGTCAAGCTGCCTGCAGTGACTCAAGAGCATGAGTGCTAATCTGAGAGCACAATGTTAGGAACTGGTCACAAACTCCAAATTGGTTGTGAATGCTATACTTAGATTTCACCAACCAATTATTAAGTGTAAATTCCTATAGTTAGGCACTGTAACAGCCTAAACGTGGAGTCACAGACAGTCTTGGAGTCTCCAACCTATCTTGCTACACTGGGGAGCAAAAGTTGGTGACAGATGGTCCTTTATACCAAGAATCACAGCAATATTCAGGTTACTCCCAGTCCAAAGGACCAGTCACTTACTCCAGTCACTTACCTCAGTTGCACCTTACATCTTACACTAAAGACAATGCTTCTAGCCAATTCTATACTACAGTATAATTATTAGAATAGCCACCAGTTTTGGGGATTGTCTGCCCCATTTTTGCAGTTTGCCCTGATAGAGCTATCTCAGTGTGGCCCCTCCAAGCAACAATGGTCACACTTCTATAATAAGCAAGCTCTATATGTCCTTGAAGGATAACCCAGGCTAAGCACGGGGATTTCTCATGTATGCCTAGTAAACTTTACCCTCCAGAGCCCAAGTAGTCTAGAGATCCAGTTCCTTCTTGTTAGTGGTTTTTTATCCCCCCTCCCACCTTGAACTCTGAGTTGTGAACTCAGCTGACTGGAAGAATCCACTTGCATGATCTGTCTTGACAGGGATGAGGGCAGCAAATGACTTTTGTCCTCTTTATCATCCCACAATAGTCCATCTGGTGTTGATGGACCTTTTTGGTTGGGCAGAATGTGACACCTGCTGCTGAAGACCAGAGATTCAAGTGATAGTGAGTAAGAATGTTAGAAAAACTGGTTACATATAAAATAGGGCTGTCAAGCGATTAAAAAAAAATCATGCAATTAATTTTTTAATCACTGCAAATAATCGCACTGTTAAACAATAATAGAATACAATTCATGTAAATATTTTTGAATGTTTTTTACATTTTCAAATATATTGATTTCAATTACAACACAGAATACAAAGTGTACAGTGCTCACTGTATTTATTTTTTATTATAAATATTTGTACTGTAAAAAACAAAAGACATTGTATTTCTCAATTCCCCTAATACAAGTACCGCAGTGCAATCTCTGTCATGAAAGTTGAAGTTACAAATGTAGAATTATGTACACAGAATAACTGAATTCAAAAATAAAACAACGTAAAACTTTAAAGCCTACAGTTCCACTCAGTCCTACGTCTTGTTCAGCCAATCACTTAGACAAACAAGTTTGTTTACATTTTCAGGAGATAATGCTGCCTGCTTCTTGTTCACAATGTCACCTGTGGTAGCTGGCGTTGCAAGATATTTGTGTGTCAGATGTGCTAAAGATTCATATGTCCCTCACAATTCAACCACTATTCCAGAGGACATGCGTCCATGCTGATGATGGGTTCTGCTCAATAACAATCCAAAGCAGTGTGAACCGATGCATGTTCATTTTCATCATCTGAGGTAGATGTCACCTGCAGAAGGTTGATTTTCTTTTTTGATGGTTTAGGTTCTGTAGTTTCCACATCAGAGTGTTGCTCTTTTAAGACTTCTGAAAGCATGCTCCACATCCTGTCCCTCTCAGATTTTGGAAGGCACCTCAGATTCTTAAACATTGGGCCAAGTGCTGTATCTATCCTTAGAAATCTCACACTGGTACCTTCTTTGCATTTTATCAAATCTGCAGTGAAAGTGTTCTTAAAACAAACAACATGCTGAGTCATCATCTGAGACTGCTATAACATGAAATATATGTCAGAATGTGGGTAAAACAGAGCAGGGAACATACAATTCTCGCCCAAGGAATTTAGTCACAAATTTAATTAACACATTATTTTTTTAACAAATGTTATCAGCATGGAAGCATATCCGCTGGAATGGTGGCAAACGCATGAAGGGACATATGAATGTTTAGCATGTAAATACCTTCCAATACCAGATACAAATGTCCTATGTGAAAACCCATTCTCACTTTATGGTGACATTGTAAATAAGAAGCAGGCAACATTATTTCCCATAAATATAAAAGAACTTGTTTGGTTTAGTGATTGGATGAACAAGAAGTAGGACTGAGTGGAGTTTGTAGGCTTTAAAGTTTTAAAATGTTTTAATTTTGAGTGCAGTTATGTAATGAAAAAATCTACATTTGAAAGTTGCACTTTCACGATAAAGAGATTGCACTACAGTATTTGTATGAAGTGAATTGAAAAATACTGTTTCTTTTATCATTTTTACAGTGCAAATATTTGTAATAAAAAATAACAAAAAGTGAGCACTGTAAACTTTGTATTCTGTGTTGTAATTAAAATCAATGTATTAGAAAATGTAGAATAACATCCAAAAATATTTAATAAATTTCAATGATATTCTATTGTTTAGCAGTGCAATTAAAACAGCGATTAATTGCAATAAATTTTTAATAGTGATTAATTTTTTTTAGTCAACCGCTTGAGTGAACTGCAATTAATCGACAGCTCTTATATAAAACAAAATCATAACATGCTCTCTAGAAACTAAACTTACCTAATAAGGCATTCACCTATCTCTCACCAGATAACTTACCCAAGTTCTTCCCCCAGTGTTTTTAACCAGCTTGGTTGAGACCTCTGCTCCTAAAATCAAGCTAGCTTTTTGTCCTCACAGATTAAAGACCTTGCATGACATTCTTTGATGAACTCAGAGTGATTCCCGTCACCAATATGCACTCCTTATGCCCTCTGCCAGTTGGCATCAAGAGGTTAGTCATATGCACATGTAGACGCACACACGCAAAACCCTAGACTATTGTACACATACGAATAACATAATAGCTTGTTTGAACTCTAACATACTGATCGAATTTGACACAAACATTCTTTCTAAAGTTTTATTTAAGCAATTATCTTTGAGGTTCGGTTTGTGCCATTTCTGTAAAGTCCCAAATCAGAGACCTTTAAGTTTTCAGAGGGACCTTATTCATAAAACATTGAGCTGTTTCCGTGTGAACATCGTGTTCTGTACATGAAAAGCAGCGTTCAGCCCACAGTCTGAGCAAAGAATGAATTTCCATGAGTCACTGAACTCCTTTTCCCTAGAGAAAGGGCTAACTCTCAGTTACATGCCTGAGGGGTTTGCAACTCCCACAAAAGGTAGAGGAGGGAAGTTCTTAGCTCTTAAGTATCAAATGAATAGTCACTATATATTTTTTTCCAGCTAAGAGAATGCAGTGCTCTTGCACCTTGCTGCTATTTAGTCAACTATCCAAATAGTGGTGTGGTTTGCCTAGCGGCTCCTGAACTTTGCTGCACACACAATATATTGGTCTGAGCACTTCTGTTTATTTAAAAAAAAATAAACTCATGACACAGAGGCAGTGCAGTCTGGCTTGGTTTCAGGAGTGCCCACAATATCCAGCTAGGTTTCACTTTTGACTGGTCTTCTCAGGTGAACAAGGCTAGATAATGAAGTTGTCACAAGTGAATTAAAGCACCCAGAGTTGGAGTCCTCCTCCTGAGAGACACTGCAGTCCACTCCTCAAAAGCTACCACCTTTAATTCACAGCTGTCACGATACATAGTGTGGAGCATTGCACCTAGCAACAACCCAACACAGCATGTGAAGGTCTGTGTTTTAAACACAATTAGGTGTATCAGATTAAGGCCCCAGTCCAGCAAAGCATTGAAGTACATGCATAACTTTAAGTATGAGTAATCCCACTGAAGGTATTTTACCCAATCTGATCCTGCACTCTCTGAAGTCAATAGCAAAGCTCTCATTATCCTTAATGGTGCATGGTTCTGTTTTTCCCTCCAGTGTCTCTGTGCTTCTTTCCTTGCCCCCTTGTCTTGTCTGCTTCAGTCCAGGAAACAACTCTCTCTTCACCTTTTCCTCATTGCCCACAAGTAAGCATCAGGACAACTATGGGACTGGATCACATGGGATGGATCACTTGATAAATTACCCTGTTCTGTTCATTCCTTTGGAGGCACCTGGCATTGGCCACTGTCAGGAGACATGATACTGGGCTAGATGGACCTTTGGTCTGAGCCAGTATGGCCATCCTCATGTTCTGAACAATGTCACTCTTGGGTGTAAACATTCTTCACTGGATGTTATCCCTGCCCTTGCAAATGTAGTTTGCATCTCTGTCTGTCGTTCTATGGGTTCAGGACTGTGTTTTAAACAGAGATGGGCCTGGGAAGTCAGACTCTGAATTCAGCTGGTGGCGCTGTGACTCCCATATGGGGTGGGAGACACGATCAGAGTGGCTGCCCTGTGTGCCAGTTTCTGGGGGTAACAAATCAGGTTTGTTTGATGGTTTTTTGCTCAGCTGTTTTATTTTTGGGGGGGGGGGGGAAGAGTGGAGGAGGAGGGCTGCCAAAAACATTTTCTACCTTGGGGCAGCAAAATCCCTACAGTCAGCCTACGGTCCTTACGGTCAGCACAGCATTCGTTCCAGAGATCAGCTTTCTCTCACCCCAGCTGGTGAGAGGTGATGGCCCAGAACTCTTCCATAGCCTGTGCACAGAACAAGGAGTAATAATCTCAAGTTGCAGTGGGGGAGGTTTAGGTTGGATATTGGGAAAAACTTTTTCACTAGGAGGGTGGTGAAGCACTGGATTGGGTGACCTAGGAAGGTGATGGAATCTCCTTCCTTAGAGGTTTTTAAGGTCAGACTTGACAAGGCCCTGGCTGGGATGATTTAGCTGGGATTGCTCCTGCTTTGAGCAGGGTGTTGGACTAGATGACCTCCCGAGGTCCCTTCCAACCCTGATATTCTATGATTCTATGCGCCAAACACACTAAGCAGGGGCTACCGACAGACAACTGTGTAGCCAGTTACGCTGCCCAGGTGATGGCTGCAGTGTCACATGTAGGCCTGTGAGAAGGCTCTCCCTCCAAATCTACATTAGAACGGGGGTTTGTTAAGCATGCAAGGAAAGCGTATGCTGTGTTAAAGTCAAAACAGAAACTGAAATCTATTCATAGCATCGTGCTAAATTACAGACCCTGCATACTGACAGCACTGAGCTAGGGAACTGTAGCCATTTGAAAGTGCTTTCGTGAGGGGGTGAGCAGAATTATAAAATGAAGCCCAAAGTGCGGATGTGACTCGCCCACAGTCACACAGTGAGTCAGTGGCAGAGCTGGGAACCGTAGGTGCTGACTTTATTTTTCCTCAGAGGTTTTCCACCCTCTTTTCACCCTAAGATCCTACCCCCTCTGTCCTTGCCCCATCTCTTCCCATCCCTGCTCTGCCCCACTTCAGGGTCCACCCTCACTCCACCTCTTGCTGCCTCTGCTCCAACCCCTCCCTCAAGGTCCCCGCCACTCGCTGCTTTCCCCCCCAACAGCTGATCTGTGGTGCCTGCAAACAGCTAATCAGGGCGCCTTCGGCGGTGCTGCCGATCAGCTGTGACTGGTGGGTGCTGAGCACGCCCTATTTTTTTCTGGGGGAGCACCCACAAAGTTGGCACCTATGCTGGGAACAGACCCCAAGCTTCTCATTGTCAAGACCGGTGCCCTGTCTATGGGACTGTCTGCTTCCAGGTAAGGAGGCTAATCATGTGCAAACACTGAGTACTTACAGTTGTGCCTATTAACCTAGCCTCTCTCTCCTGCTCATCTTGACCACTTTGCTAGGCAGTGTTGTGGCAAGGGGACTGAAAAGAAGAGTGTGAGTGAACTCGTGCCCATCCCCCAGGCATTGCAATGGCATTCCCTCCCCTTCCCTGTGATCAGCCTTCGGAGAATTTACCGCTTGCATTTGGATCCCCTGCAAGCTGTCTATAAAGACAAGAATTAACACCCATCATGACCCTCTTCCACATGTGTCATCCTGGCAGGATTGCCCCCATGTTGTTTAGCTACAGAGCGAGAATGTTATGAAGATTACTTGGCAAGGGAAAATTGTATTTACCTATTTTCCATGTAATTAGGGTACATTCATGTAACTGTTGGAAAGAATCCCTAATTTCCTTTCCTCCCCCACCCCCAATTCATGGCTAAAGCCTCCTTCCCCTACTCCATGCACCAATGTCATGCCTGGCTTGAAACCTCCTTAGCTTAATTTAAGAGGTTGTTTTACTAGGGAGAATGAGCCATGCCCCTAACTAACACAGGAAAAGAATTGTCATCTGTTTACGCTTTATGAAGTGTCATTTCTGATCAAAAAATCTACCTCAAAACACTTAACCTTTTATCATCTCAAACAGACACTCTTCAGTAATAATAAGGTTATTTTGCTCTGCCCCTCCAGACACAGTCTAGGTAGCTAGCCTACTAAACGACAAGACACCTTCTCCTGTCTTATGCATAATTAACACAGGTTGGCAGGCCTGTAAATCCTTTGTGAGACTCTGGATACGCAGCATATGTTCAGAGCTGTCTAGCCCTGGGATGCATAGCCTGGCATTCCTTCTGCTTTGTGCTGTTAACTATGGGCTTCCTTTCAGGGGAGGGGACAGCCCCCGATCAAGTCAAAAGATATTGCCCCCCAGGTAGCTAACATGATTGTCATGCAAAGATAAAGGCTTTGAAATCAGGAAGCTGCACAGTTTCAATGTCCTTATTCAACAAGCTACACATATATCAAGAGGCTTCTGTATCTTTAGCCTCTGCAACATAGGGAAACTGAGCAGAGTAGCTGTTGAAGTGGGAATAAGCTATTGCACACCAGTGTCTGCATAAAGAGTTATTTTGGAATAAGACCAGACCTAAAGATTATTATTAATCTGCATCAGTTATATGGGTCTGCTTTGCTGCATAGTCCAGTGCATCAGATTTTTGACTGCACATTGTGTAAATAATTCACTTTGAGACAAGCAAGACCACTGGGTCTGTGGAGCTGGCAGGTAAATTGTCTCTTTGAGAAGAGCTTCCAGACCAGGCCTGTTGTGGTTCTGTAAGGAAGTTTTCCTGTGGCCCTAGAATCCACTACAGAGTAAGGTCTGGGTAAGAACCTCTTTGCTCTGCCCACTCTAGACTTGGAGATGAAGGAGAAGTTACTGGCTGACTGTAGTATCCCAAAGGCTCTTGCTCTGCCTTTTCAAAGACTAGTGAGCTTTTTTCTGATCTATTTACTTATAGACACTGCAGTGTGTATTCGTGTCTGGTTCTAGGAAGCTAGTTCTGATAAACACTGGCTTCCATTTGCAAAAGGGACGCAGCATCCAAAATTTGTAGTCACCTTTGAGGAATAAGGTGTTAATCCCTCTGGGCTTGACCCAGCACAACACTTCCAGAGGTGTCACAGGGTGAGGGTAGCCAGTGAAGGCAGTTATGCTTGGTTCCATCTGTGACTAATTAGCTGCCTCTCAGGTGATGAGTTTACTCAATAATAAAGGATTACCAATTCCTCTCCTAGACAGGATCGCTGATAAAAAGTCAGTATTCACCAACAGTTAGTGTATCTAAGACGTGCAAGATTTCTCTGTGCTTCGAATAGGAATAACTGAACTAGCACATTCACCCCTGCAGGGAGAACCTATTGTAAAAAGTTACTTTTTAGTGGCAGTCGTAATCGGCCACCCTCCAGCTATGGATCTTAGAGTGCTTTACAATACTGATGAATCAGCCCACCACAAAACCCCTGAGAAGTGAAAATTCATGACAGTGTAAATGGCAAGGTCTTAAATTTCACTGAGTTTGCACAGAATGAATTTCACCTGCAAACTTAATCAGCAAGTGTGCCCAAAATGTCCGTTCTTCCACACAGAGGGGTACAGCACTCCATTCTTCCATATGCACACAGCACAGTAAGCAAAGTTAATATTTAAGAGAACACAGTAGCTAAAGTCATGGCTGAAATGGTCTGAGGGCATTTTTCAGATTTCAGTGTCCTTGGTGAAATCATCATTTGCACCAGGGCTCTGATTCTTACTTGGGGAAATGGAAGCACAGAGTGAGTGACTTGCTCAAGTAACACAGTAAATTTGTTGTGAAGCTGAGCTTAGGAGACCTGGGCTGTGACTTGCTGTTCACCTGTCTTCAACAGTCCACAAGAACCTCCTGCTGTAGGCACCAGCCCTAGTAACCTGGCTTTGTGGCTTGGGAATTGTGGCAGCACCATCACGAACAGAGAGCTAGTTTTGAGGCAACTTTCTGTGTTTAGCAAAGCCAGATCAGTTCATTGAGAGTATGCGCGACAGGCCCTTCATTTTCATTTTGTTTAAAATTTCCCAGGAATTTATCTGTGATTATTACAAAAAAAATTAAAAATAGGTAAAAAAAATCAGTGCAAAAAATTAACTTCACCGTTTTCTGGGTAAATATTGGAAGCAACAAAGAGAAAAATGGGCCCAGAGATGGAAGGGGCAAGGGCACCATCTCCTCATGCTGTCTCCTCCACCACTTCTATTCTGGACGGAGAGATGGTGGCTTGGTTATCTGGGACACCTGGGTTACCAAGCAAAGCAGGGAGCCAGAATTCTTTGGTTTTTTTAAAGCACTGATGTGTGCATATGCAGATATGCGAGTGTGTATATATATCTTCCACTACCAGTGCCTTTCTTTTGCACACAGCCTTGCATTTACACTTAGGCTAACTTATTATTAACATAAACACATCTACTTAATGTAATGTATTGAACTGCTTACCATAATCAGTATTTTCATGTACATGAGTGGTCCAAATTTCAGGTGTAAAATCAGTGGAAACCAACAGCTTTTGTATAAGTCAGGAATCCCGCCACTGGAACTTGCCACTCACTCAGCAGGGTGTACAGTAGACTCGATTATCCGGGATCGGGTTAACTGGGTTGCGGATTAACTGGGATGTCAAAAAATATGTGGGAAAACATGACTCTTCTCCTGCCAAGTGAATCACATGTTCAGTGTGTACTGTGTGTCATGGCAGGTACTCACATCGCTTTGTTCTCATTAATTTGTTCTCATTAACCCAGGGGTCTCAAACATGCAGCCCCACGGAGCCCTTCCCTGCGGCCTGCCAAATTCCCTGCGGCCCGCTGCCCCCTCCCGATTTGTTTTCTGGGGTCGCTAAACTTTCCACCTCCTCCCTCACCCTGTGCTGCTTCCCGCTGCTCTACCTACCCCCAGACAATTCTCTGGCAACATAGCAGTTTCCGGGAGGGAGGAGCCAGGAGTGGTAAGCCTCCTGCAGAGTGGAGGAGGGGGTAGAAGAGTTGAGAATTTGGGAAAGGGGTTGGATGAGGGGTGGGGAGGGAGTTGGGGTGGGAACTTTGGGGAAGGGGTTTGAAGGGGACAGGGAAGGGGTTGGAAGAGGCAGAGTAGGAGTGGAGTGGGGGTGCCGCCCAGTGCAGGGGTGAGCTTTAACAGAAGAAGTTAATTGAAAAAGGTAATAAATTTAATAGCACACTACATTACTCTTCATTTTTTTCATTTTTTACTATACTTTTGTATCGTTGTATGTGTAACACTGAGGCTGAGTACAAGGCTCAAATTTGTTAGGTGGTGGAGTAGTTCACCTAAGGCAGGGGTCTTAAACACGTGACCCATGGGGTTATTTTCCATGGCCCTCCAAGCTCCCTGTGCCCCTTTTCTCCCCTGACTTTATTTCTGCAGCTGCCAAGCTTCCCATGCTCCCTGCCTCCTCCCTGCCTACCTCCAGGCATTTCCCACTGCCAAACAGCTGTTGGCAGTGCTTAGCACTTTCCAGGAGGGAGGGGGGAGGAGTGCGGATCTGTGTGCTCAGAGGAGGCAGCAAGGCAGGGGTGGGACCTCATGGAAGGGGTGGAGTGGGGGCAGGGCCATGAGCAGTGAGGGGGGCGTGTCAGCGATGTGGCCCTCGGGCCAATGTGCTAGTCCTCATGCAGCCCTCATGGTCATTTGAGTTTGAGACCCCTGCATTAACTCCTAGTGACCATGTCGAAACATAAAAGAGTTATTCTTTCTATAGAACAAAAATCTGAAAAGGGGTTGACGGTGAAGTAGTTAAGGAACGAGTACAATGTTGGTGACCAAACAGTATGTGATATTTTGAAAAACAAAAACAAGTTAATTGAGTTTGCCAGAGTTTCTGATAGTGCAAGTGGAATGTCTAGCCGGAAAACTATGAAGACGTCAACCTACGATGATTTGTACAAAGCAATAGTTTTATGATTTAACCAACAGAGGGCTGAGGGTATCCCAGTTTCTGGAGCTGTTTGTACAATGAAAGCAAAGTATTTTTTCGATGAACTAAAATTAAAAGGGGACTTGGACGCATCATGTGGGTAGTTGACAAGGTTTAAGCCAGCGGTTCTCAAACCGGGGGTTGCGACCCCCCTGAGGGTCACTGAGTGGTTCCCAGGGGGTCGCAAGCTCCCGCCACTGCTTAAAAGCCGCCGAATGAATTACTTCTGTATTCGTCGGCTTTTCGGCAGACATGGCGAGCGCTCAGTTCGGCTGCAGTCAGGAGTGCTCGGCATGTCCGCCGAAAAGCTACAGAATGCAGAAGTAATTCATTCGGCAGCTCTTCGGCAGACATACAAGGGTCGCTGCGGCAGCCGAGGAAGCTAAAATGGGTTGCGGTTCTCAAAAGTTTGAGAACCGCTGATTTAAGCAAAGGAATGGGATTCATCAGACTGCTGTCCAAGGTGAAAAATGTGGCTGTGACGGGCCAGCAGCTGAGGAATTTAAGTTTCAATGTCAGCATTTCGTCGATAAAGAAGGATTCTCACCAGAACAAATTTATAATGCGGATGAAACTGGTTTATGCTGGAAGTGTTTACCACAAAAAAAAACCTTTATCTTATGAAGATGAAAAAAGTGCAGCAGGGCATAAACTTCAAAAACAACACCTTACAGTTTTGTGTAGTGATAATGCCGCATGTTCTCATTTTTTGAAACCATGTGTTATTGGGACTGCAAAAAAACCTTGAGCTTTTGCAAAAGTTAAAGTTTTATCCAACTTACTCATCGATTACTACAGCAATAAATCAGCATGGATGGACAGAGACATTTTTATGGATTGGTTTAAAACAAAATTCGTACCAGCAGTGCGTCAACACTTTGAATCTCTAGATCTTTCACAAACAGCTGTTTTACTCTTAGACAATGCCCCTGGTCACCCCAATGAAGACATTTTAAAGTCCAATGATGGACATATATTCGTAAAGTATTTACCTCCAAATGTGACAGCTTTGATCCAGCCTATGGATCAAGGAGTGATACAAAATATGAAAACAATTTATCGATGAAATTTACTGCTGAAGTTCATAAAGGAAAATGGTGATGATTTACTGTTGTTTTGGAAAAAACTAATCATGCTGGACACTATTTATGAAATTGCTGCTGCTTGGAAACTGGTAAAAAGTTCGACTTAAAAAAAAGTCCGTACGAACAAAAATGTCATACAGCCCAGATTTAGGGACTTAAGGGGCAGGGTTTAGCACCTTTCCCTCCGGTCAGCATTTCCCGTTGGCTAGCTTAGACAGCTCCCCACCTAACAGTCAGGCTTTTCTGGATCACAGTCTAAGGCGCCTGTCTCGCCTCATTCGCTGTATAGGAAGCCCACCTGCCTTTGCAGATTGCAGTGCTGTTCTCATGATTTTCTAGGCGCTACAATGCGTACAATCACACAGGAAGCCAGTGAAAAAGCAGACGCTGGAACCCAGCATTTCCCCATTGTAGGGGAGTGCCCAAACCCCTGGACCATCCTTGCTCTCATTTTACCCCCAAGCCTATCAGACATGGCCTCCTATTGATTTTTATGGGTTTTGGATAAGGTTCAAATCGCCTGTTAACTATGACACAGGAAGGGGACAGCTGGTTGGCCAGCCAGCGTATTGCAAGTACATTTGGGAACATTTGGGATGCTGGAAATTTTCACAGATTGTTCCTGAAAACTATTCCGAGTCCAGGCCAGCACCATGTTCAGTATGTATCATCTGAAAGAAAAGTTGGGTGAGTGAAGACCTTTAGGAAAACACCTGCTGCATGGTGAACTCTCTGCATGCCTTGCAACAGAAAAGTGCTCTTCATTAGCATTTGTCTGAGCCTGAAGGATAAAGCACATTTGGCAGGGCTAACTGGCAGCATCCAGTGGGGGCGGGGAGCCCAGGGGAGGGAGGGAAGTCAGCCAAAACCGCTCTTCAGCTTGGGGACAGAATTTTAACAAGGCGCTGTGCGTGCCCTGCAGTGCAGCAGGAACCAATCCTCTTCGCATTGCTCACTTCTGTGTCAGCCTCTTCACATCGCGGCACAGCTGCTAACTCTTGTCTCTTTCTCACGACTTGCACACCAAGAGGTCATCACAGCTTAAAGGAAAGAGAACTAGCCGCAACGGGGCTGTCACAGTCTCTAAAGGAGAAGAAACTGTTTTATTCGGCATTTTATATTGACCAATTTGTTCAGGCTAGCATCATGGGCTGTTAATGCTGCTTTGGTGTCTTATTCTGCTTTCTTCTTGGCTCCATCTTTCTCCTTTTAATATCACTATCTAGTTTCGCAGTCCTTAAACGTGGGCTCTCTTTTGTCATCTGCTGTGGAAAAGGGGGCTAATATAATCTTTAGCTGTAGGGTGTCTGTATGTCCTGTTTTGTCTGCAACAGTCTGTTTTCTAAGCTCTGCCCTGGCCATCCCTACTTTTTTTGACAAAAGTGGGCATTTGGCCCATTTGCGCTTGACAACGTGATCATTTGGTGAGAGCAAACGGGCTAAATGCCCACTTTTGTCCAAAACGTGGGGTATGGAGGAACATGTGCTGGGTCTTGTGGGGGAGGGGAGGGAAGCAGCAATGTCAGCCCTATGCAGGGGGAGGCAGGGCTTGGGTGGGGGGCAGGCAGGGCTCCAGCGAGCAGCAACATCAGTCTTTGCGGGGGGTGGGCGCGGCAGGGGAGGGAGCTTCAGGCAAGCAGTGTGAGCCAGCCCTGCACAGGGGCGGGGCCACAGGTGAGTGGCTGGGCCAGCCCTGTGCAGAGCGCAGGGGGCCTTGGTCTAGCTAGCCTCATGAGGTGTCCCATTTTTCCTTTGGGAAATATGGTCACCCTGTTTAGATGTGGAAACAGGGAAGTATTAAGGGGTGGGGTAGGGAGATGATTTTACCTCTAGCCAGTATTGGTGAGACTGAGAGTGGAAGACTATGTACGGTTCTGACCCCAGCAGCCTGTCTCCAACTCCCAACCTGGCTTCCACTTGGTTCCTACTACTACTTGGTCACATTTGCCCAGTCCCGAATTTTCCCAAAACCACATGCACTGCAATGTCCAGCCCTCTCCTGGATAGTTCAGAGAAATAATAGGGTTCATTGGTGCCTTTCAGACACATGACAGCTTATTAACTTAACTGTGGGTAAATACACCCTTCCCTTTAACACTGCAATGGGTTGGTTTATGATAAAAATGAAATAAATTAATTAACAAAATATACATAGGCTAGAGTGAATTCAAGTATAAGGAATGAAGCCAGAAGGAGTTACAAGTAAAACAAAACATGCTTCTAAAAGTCTAAAACATTCTAGTAAGGTACAGACTTTGTTCCTAATGGTTTCTCTCGCTAACCACTCCTCCCTCCAGCCATGGCTGACTTGTGGAAGAGCTTGTATTCTGAGGCAAAGAATACAAGGTGCTGTCTTCCTGTGGCTTCTTAGCTGAAGAATCTTAACCTATGCAGGTTTCTCACCTGTATTCAGCTCCAGAGACGTCAACCCCTTGTTGGTGGAAGCACCTCTATTTCTCAGCTTGCAAGAGCTCTGGCTTGTTGGTTCGATGGGTCTATTTACTGTGTATATGTAAATTGAAGTAAGCACACATTCTTTATGTTTAAGATAACCATGTGTAACAACTCCCACTGACACACCTGGTCTACACCCCCTTTTGTTATATTTCTAGCATAAACACAGACACTCAATACACATCTCAGACAGATATCACAGAAGAATATTAATGATCAGTGAGTTGGCAGTTTTCAGATGATACCTCACACGGCACATTTTGTACAAAGATTATTACAGTACTGTGTAGGGTGTGAATACAGGGCTGCTTCATGTCACAGCTTCTTACACCTGGTTACATCTATGCATATTAAAATAGAGTTGGCCAGGATGTGGTAGTGCTTGCCATTATTTTGTTGCCAGTTATTGTTCATGTTGCTATTATAATCATTACTGCTACTGACTGGCTAAAAATGGGGCATACAGCAAATCTGTGCTAGAATATGCTACTATTTTTATTATCCCTTCCTCTCTTCCACATACACACACCCTCTCCCCACCAAACACACGCCCTACATTGGCTTGTCTTTTAGTTTTAGTAAACTCTTTGAGGCAGGGATTATCATTTCCTCTAAGCACTTAGCACAATGGGGCAACAATCTAGAAGAGGCCTCTAGGTGCTACTGCAATAGATGTGCTCAGTAATAAATGATCATACTAGCAGTACATCTGAATTGAAATGATCCCCTTTCCCTGAAAGAGCAAAAACAGAATGTTTGACTTTACTTCCTTGGCCTTATCACAATGGCACTGTTTCAAAGAATATAGTTTGAGTATTTCTTGCAAACCAGCACATAAAAGTTCTTCTATCTGCCTTATGTAATGCCTCAGACAGTCTGGCTACTTGCAAAGGTAGCATTTCAAAGTCAGAAAGCTAGAAGGGACCAGTGATCATCTAGCCTTACCTCCTGCATAACACAGGCCATTACATTTCACCCAGTTACCTCCTGTATTGAGCCCAAAGACTTTAGTGAGACTAAAACATTTCAGTTCTCTTAAGACTACACCGCTGTGTGCCACACGAAAAGAACAGGGAAGAATGAGGTGCCATCAATATCTGAGGCCCCTGCAATGGAACTTCTGGTGTCTTGTCTCCTGCTGTGGCCAATCTCCAGATGCTTGGAGGTTCGGGGCAGGAGAGGAAGGTCCAGAATACATCTGGTCACTTGTGTATGGGGGGCAATCCACAAATTATGTAACACATTATGGGGTGGGGAATCCTTAATTTTGCGTATTTCTTTCAGTGTTACAAGAGATGGGTGAGATTTGGAAAAAAAAGTCACCAAAAATGTTACATAATTTAGGGACATACCTTTGGGGTTAACAACCACACAACAAAAAACACCTTCCCAACCCCTGCAGGCAACCATCTAAAGCCCTGAAGCATGAGATTTGATTATAATCATTGTCTTAATACACAGCAGCGAGTGTTACAAGCATGTTGAACCAATGCAATTCTCCCCCATGGTCTGTGAAGAAGGATCACACAGAGGAAATTCATAGATTTCAAGGCCAGGAAGGGACCAGCATGACCATCAGCCCAATTTGATTTTGCTGGAATTGGATTTGATGGTAGGGTTAGATCTGTGCTGGCTGCAGAGAGATGCTGAGATTGTTTGTAATATTCAGCAGTTTGTTTTCTCTTTTATACTGTATGTTTTTATGTTGTATGTGAGGTTTGGGGATTGGCTTTCTGTACTACAGCACCGTTTTAAATTTTTTGGTGAACTTGTAGAGACGGAGTAGAAAATTCAAGCCTGTGAAAAGAATCTATTTTTTCATAAACCATGTGGCGTTATTCTTATAGACACAATGCCCTGCCCCATGGTGCTCTGTGTAGCTATACTGTCACGGCCTGCTTCTGGTAGTTGTCTTTAACTCCCAGCAAGCTTTGTGCAGGTGGGTTCACTGTACAGGAGAGAGTTGGAGGGGAGGGGTCATCTCCTCCCAAGGGGAAATCCCCATGGATTTGCTGCAGGATGCTGCTCCAGAGAATGGCCACCCCTCCTCCTTTTGCCCCACCAGGCTCCCGGTGCAATCACTTCAGAAGCTCTGCTCTAGCAAAGGATTAAGTACTGGCTTAACTTGATTAGTCCCATTGACTTTAATGGGAACTGTGAACAATTTTAAGTGCCTTGCTGAACTGAAGCCACAACAAGAGCAGAGGAGCTTCCACTGATACAGGAATGGGGAGGAAGAACCATACCAGGGAGCTCCTGAGTCCCCATCCGGCCGTCTCCCACCGCCAACATGCACATGTACAAATAGGTGCTCTCTTCTCCCGCACCCCTCTGTGGCCCTGGCTCATTTCCACTGGATTTGGATCGCATTAGCTCACATGAGGTCATATGCTCCCTCCCATCTGCTAACTATATTCTGCATGAGAGAATGAGATAAATGTGTGTCTTTAATGCACAGCAGATAAATGATGGATTCTGCCTCTGAACTGCAAAGTACACTTGATTTATAAGTGCAAGCAGTCCCAGACTCTAGCCAGCCCCAACGTGGCCTTGCATACTGTCTGAGGACTGAGAGAAATTTTTTCCAAGACAGAAGAAAGTGGAAGAGGACATTGCCTGTAACATCCAAGGAGAAAGTGGGCTGATTTTCAGTGTAGCACAGGGCAAGTTAGCCAATAGTTATTGACCCTGAGAAAGAGACAGAGGAAAGAATCATGAAACTGTCAGCACAATGTATGGCTGCTGTCAAAAAAACAAACCATGTACGTGGATCTATAATCAGGACGAGTACAGGAGATGGCAGAAAATTGTATTCTAGCACAGTGTGTAGGACTCAGTCAATGTTCAGACAACTGAGTCCAATTATGGACACCAGAACATAAAGTAGCAAGGGCATGGAGGATATATAAACAGACAGGGGAAGGCAAGAAGGGTGATGAAAGGATTTGGTGATGCTGCTCACTGGGGAAAGAGCTAACTGTACAGATATATGTTTTGAACCAGTGTTATTCATCATGATTTTTGGACACTCCCCCTCAAAAAATAAATTCAGTGTGGGCACTGGTGGCATAACCTAGGCTTTGCTGTCCCTTCAGCTAGAGGTGCCGCTATTAGCCACACAGACTCATATCGGTCTATCTCCCATGGCTGGGCATGTTGTTCTTTTATAAGGGAGATGTACAGAAACAAGAGCTACATTCCTAGGAGTCTACAGTCTCAAGGCCAAGTGGTGTCTACCCCTGTGCCCCGAGTCATGGAGATAGAAGCTACAATTTCACAGCCACAATGACCTGAGTACAAAGGGAGGGGCTGCTGGTAGTGAAAGGGGACATGGGCATGGTCTGGGCTAATCATTCACCTGCAGCAAGAGACAACTTGATAATAGACCCCAGCCTGAAGATGCCTTAAAAAAATCAGAGTTCAGGCTGATGCTCAATTTGTCTCCCCCTGCATGGAGCAGAAGGGACTCAAATACACAAAAAAACCAGCACAAAACAAACCCAAGCCAGGGCCTGGAACGACCTGCATCAGAGATCTCTTATGGTGCCTGCTTTTAGAGTTTTCAAGGCACCCAGATGCTCTGGTGATAGATCTAGCATAGGTTTTTCACCATGGCGGCTAAGCGCTTCCCAGATAAATTAGATCTGCATGGGAAGGTCCCTAGTGAATGTCATGGAGTTTCCTGCTCTTCTCCCTTCCCCTGGCAGAGGAAGCTATGCTTGGTACCTCTCTGTTGAGCACAGTGTGTTGTTGTTCTCTGCTCCTCACTCTCCATTAATTTGAAGATGGTGGAAGCATGTTACCGGAGACGAGGGTTAACATGCCCCAACAACAAGCAGATTTGATTAGACTAATCTCCTCTTCTTCTCTGAGACCCAGAACAATTTCTCTTGCTTTCACATGCTTCATTCTGGGTTTTCCAAGCATTAGTCTCCCAGTGGAGCACAGCTGCCTCAGTGGCTGTGGACGGAGGTACAATCACTGATTGCACTGAGTTGAGAGCTGGCTCATTTGATGACTTATAGGCTCTGGATCAGAACCAGGGCATTGGACTGGCAATGCAAGCAGACTGGAAGGGAAAACACAGAGGCCGTGTGCTCCTGGCAGCCTTGGTCAGTGAAGCCTTGGCTGCTGTATTTCCTATGAGTTGGAGCCTTGCGTTGTTGTCACCTTCTCACCCCCATTTAGTGAGACAGGAATCCAGTCTAGAGAGGAGAAATGCAGGAATCACTGCTCAGATCCCCAGCTAGGAGGGAAGAGCAGAGTTTCCTAGCAGTGTGATATAAATGCCTAGATAACTATTTAGGTAAGATCGACAACGGGAGCTGAATGTTCAGGGACCTCAGTGCAAAAGTACAATCAAATATTTATTTTAAACAATTGTGCCATATGCTGACAATATGCTAATCTTCACTGTACGAACACTGTAAATGAATTCCCCTACAGCACCTCACATCCCATGGGTCACCTCTGTTTAATCAAACTAGCAGAAAGTAGGTTTATAATCAACAGGGTCATCACATGGCATCTTCTTTAACAAGTTCTGTCAAGATTGGCATGTATCATAGTCCAGAGGTCAGGCAGGGATGGTGCAAGGATATTTTGTGCCCTAGGCGAAACTTCCACCTTGTGCCCCCCCCTTACCCTGGAGTATCACTTATTAGAAACATTCAGAAATGAATACTGCATAATGTGGCATAGTCCATTAGAATGAATACATGTCCAACTTGAAAATTTATTAATTTCATTATCTAGTCTACATATTTAATTAAAATAAATGAATAACCTGACAGGGTACAGGGCTGGCTGGCTTCAGGCAGGGGTGTGGGGCAGGAGTTGGCTGGAGATAGGAGTGTGTGAGGCTGGCTGGCTTTAGGCAGGGCAGGAGGTGCAGACCTGGCTGGAGATGCGGGGGTGTGGGGCTGGCTGCAGGCAGAGCAGGGGATGTGGGGTTGGTGCAGCAGGGACTGGCTGTGGATAGGGGGTGCGGGGCTAACTGGAGGCAGGGCGGGGGGTGTGGGACTGGTGCGGGTCGGGCTGGGGGTGTGGTAGTGGCTGGCTGCAGATAGGGGGTGCAGAACTGATTGGAGGCAGGTGTGGCTGTGGGCAAGGTGCTGGGTACTCATAGGGAGAGCGGCTTGGAGCAGCCAGAAGGAGCCCAGGCCCAGCAGAGCAGCCAGGGACCCGCCAGGCAGCAGCAGCGGGAGCGCCCCAGGGCCAGGGGAGCAGCAGCAACAAGAGGGCCCGTGCCCAGGGCCAGGCGGTGGACCACATGGTTCCTGCAGTGCAGCACCCCTGGCGGCCGTAGGAGGAATGACATCACTTCCCAGCCAGCTGGAGCCCATCAAAGCCTCAGTGCTCCCTCAGTGCACAGCGGTGTCAGGGGAGCATCCCAGACATTTTGGGTACCGTTTTTTGGAGCCCTCAAATCTTGGCGTCCTAGGCGACTGCCTAATTCGCCTAGTGGTTGCACCGACTCTGCAGTCAGGAGACTTGGGCTGTATTTCTGGCTCTGACCTGCTGCGGGACCTTGAGTAAGTCACTTACTATATATTCATACTCAGCACCAGGCAGCCCCTATCTCTGTTGGGGCTGGTAGGTGCTACAGTAATACAGCACTGTATTAATTATTATTATTTCATCATCCTTATCGTATCGAGGAACTCCAATGAGCCATTTAAAGAAAATCCAAGCTGCAAATCAAATATGCCATTGTGACAAACTGGAAATGTTTTTAATGTCTTCTCTGAATAGTGTGTGTGTGCCTCAGTTTCCCCTATGTGTTACTCAAGTATTTAGGAGTTGGGATAAGTGTGTGTGATCATTTCAGTGACCCCGATAGGGATAGGGCAGGTGTGACTGCAGTCTGGCATAGCCTGGCACTCTGTAGCCTGGCAAATGATGACAAAGGGGAAAGAGAAGGGGCAACAGGTGTGTCTGGTCCAGGCAGCTGGAACTGCTTCAGTCACCTGTTTGGGACTCAAGAGGGAGGGCTAGGAGCCCAAGACTTGGGTTTCCCTTTCCCCAAGATGGACTTTACTGAGCTGTCCTGCTTTCTGTGCTAATAAGTTCTGTTTTACGCTTTGATCCTGTGGATTAATAAACCCTTCTGAGAGTCACTGTGAAGTTGGAATGCAGGGCCTCTGTGGCTTCCCCAGGGGTCCCATCCAGGTGGACTCGCTGTGGGAAGTGCATGGTGAGAACAGGGCTCAGACCCAGGAAGGCCAAAGCCAAAAAGGCTCCGGGCCCTGGTGACATCGGCTGAAACGTGCTACTCCAGAGTCCTGTCTGGCTTCATACAAGGCAGTTCCAAAGCACTGAGGCTGTGACTCTGTGACAGCCTAAATACGAGAGAGCCCTTCTGGCATCCTTAGCAATCCTATATGGAGACCAGCAAAGCACTGAGAAACTAGGCAGGATAAGAAGCTAGCGACTAAGGCGGTCCTTCTTTCAGTCTCAGAAGCAGACACACTTGGTTACAGTACATCATCCTGACTGGCACAGAGGTGAATACGGCATTATTCTGATCAACATGCATATTGCAGCGTGTTGTCAGCACAGCAGCTCCTTCAGGCTATTCCCTTTTCTTTTGTTATATTTATAAACCCTTCGCAGAGTTGCTATGGTTTCTGTTACTTCCACCCAACTGTGATTCCACATGTTTGCTCTCACCTTCACCAGCCCAATGACCTTTATTTCACTTTATCTCATACAATCAACCTGCTCAGTTATAAATGGCACAAGTCTATACAAGAACACCCACTGCTAGGCGAGCTAGGTGCATGTTGAACCAATCCATGTGTAACCCTTCTGCCCATCAGAGTTCGCAGCAACAAGGGCCGGGTTCAGTATCCAGGGGTTCCATTCCAATAACACAATACAAAACTGGCTCGAGTGACCTGGGACAACCATATATCACCCCTCTGGACGCCTCTAAGAGACAATACTTCCCGTCTCGCAAGCACAGAGTCTGAGTGTACCAAAAGCCTTTTAATAACAGAGAGAAACAATGTGGCATTATATTGGGGAAACACCACAAACGGGGTTAATAAAACTAACCATGAACCAGAAGCCCCCCTCCCAGCAAATAGGCTGTGTCTTTCCCTTTGGCTCTTGAGTCCCACGACCCCAAAAATCACCCAATACTCCCAAAAGTCCAACAGCCCAAGAGTCTCTGTTCTTGGTCAGTGCAGAGTTCAAAAGTCAATCTGCAGAGTCTTACCTCCCAGCCTGGATGGAAATGGAGGGCAGGTTAAGGGGCACCTTACGTGGTCCGAGGCCGTCCCATGAACTGCTCCACTCTGCCAGTTGCTCTGCCAGCTGCTCCACTCTGCCAGCAGCAGCTCGACTCCGCTCTGCCAGCCGACACATGAACTGCTCTGCTGCGCTAGCCACTTCTCCAGCAGCGCAAACTGCTCCGCTGGCTGCCCTGCCAGCTGACACTCGAACTGCGCTGCTGCACCAGCCACTGCCAGCAGCACAAACTACTCCCCTGGCCACCCTGCCAGCCGACACACAAACTGCACTGCTCCACAATATTTTCAGGAACTGCTCAGCTCAGTCAGCTGCTTAGCAATAGACCTTCAGGCCCCCCTACTTAACACAGTGCTCTGTGATTTCAGCTCTTAAGTGATTTCAGCCTTTAGTACGGGGGGACCTTAGTACAGGTGCACCACTGGACCCAAAGTAAATTCAGCTCAGTAGGCTGAATCTAGACTCTTAATAGAATCAAAAATTAGCTCTGACATTCCACAATGGAGAAAGACAAAATACAATAGGGCTGTAAGACCCTTAAACAAGACCCTCATCAAAAAGTATAGGTACCAATCCACGGCCTCTCTCAAATTCAGTGAGTTTTGAACT
The DNA here is from genome assembly GCA_007922305.1 of Dermatemys mawii. Taxonomy (NCBI): domain Eukaryota; kingdom Metazoa; phylum Chordata; order Testudines; family Dermatemydidae; genus Dermatemys; species Dermatemys mawii. The sequence goes on from ML677348.1 coordinate 11,115,174, forward strand.
CCTGTCCCTTGCCCAGTGAGTGCTACCTAGATGATGGTGAGTCCCTCCAGCATAACAAAGAAGTACATAACAAGTATATGTCCACAGTCCTTGATTCACGTAATCAGGGTAACAATATTTCATCATTTCTGCCCCAATAATGGAGAAACTGGGGGACCCAAAGCAGCCAAAGTGACCATTTGGGCTGCTGTGAGCTCAGAGTAGGTATGGTGGGTGTGCCTATTGAAATAAGATCAGCCCCAAAGTTCTTTTCCACAACTCACTGCAATTCCCGCAATTCACCACCAGATGTCAGGGTAGAGCTCATCCTGACTGCTTACACCTGTAAAAGACATCTGTGAAGAGAAAGGAAAACATCTACACACATTTCAAGGCATATGGGGATCATAAAGCACAGCACAACGGCCCAGCAGCTCTGTAAGCAGGAGGTGGAAAAGCAGGGACATTTTCACTGCCCCTGTGGAAAAGCCCGACTTAGGGACTCTTGGGTTTCTTTAGACAAGCGTGTTCTACTCCTTTTGCTTTCCAAAGGCCAGTTGGTGACAGCCTTCCTCCCATTCTTGGTTACTCTCACACCCATGGAACTACTCATGTGAGTAACTGCTCGCTAATGGGAGTATGGGGCTGAGATCTGGCTCAGAGTGTCTAGGTCTTTGTTAAGCTAATAAGATATATTTTGGGAGACTTTGCACAAAGCTACACTGCTGTGCCTGAGGACAGCGCTCATGAGAGAGCACACCAGTGTTTTCCTCTGCACATCAGAGGTAGCGTTCCCTTACAAAACCCTTCACAAGAATGGAGTGTTAACCCTTCTGGCACACAACTGCTCCCTAGGACCTGCTTGGCCCATGGGACTCCAAAACCCCAAACTCAAACATTAAAAAACCTCAAGGGAAAGGCTCAGTGAAGGTCTCGCCACCTAACCCTAAGACAAGTATTAGTGTTACAGAAAAGAACAAGAAGCCACGCAGGTAGCACACAGCACCACCACACCCCCTTAGCTCTGTAGGGACAGCCATGAGAACTGGGAACACCACAATACCTTGCCCCTCTTCTCCTGTTTCTCTATTGAGCTGCTATGGGAGTGCTGCCCAGAGTTTCCCAGAATGCACTGATGCAGACAGAGTGGCCACAGCTGTGGCCACAGCTCAGCTATGGTGGTTGTAACTGGGTTAGATGAATAGGTCATGAACTAGTTACAGAAACAGCCAGGGTAAGGTAGAGAAGGCCTAAAACATGTGCTGCTCAATTCACTGACCCGTGAGGGTTGATCATGACCCGTGAGCCTGGACAGAACCAAGCTGAGATACCACTGAGGGGCTGGGGACCGAACTTGAGGAAAAAGTCTCTCGAGGCCTCTGAGGAACCTGTCATGCCATGGGAAAACATCATCTGCCCCTGGATTGGCAGATGGGGACATGATCTGCTGCACAGCCTGCAGGGCCTCTGACGTGGATGGTATCTGGAGCTCACGGAGGCCTCTGCCGCTATGTGGGGTAGCTGTCAGGAAGCAGGTTGGGCTACATCGCTCCACCGGAGCTTGGACCCAAGATCCCGACACGGGTGAAGAGGTGCCCGGCAAGAGACCTTTGCTCACATCCAATCTTGTCCTTTCCCCAGCAGGAGGTTGGAGACTAGCCTCACTCTGTATTCTTGGGCTTCTTGATCAGAGCCACAGATGAGGACTAGTTCTGGCCAGTGGATGGTCCTGGTGGGTGTTGCGTACTGAGGTCACGGTGCTCGGCGCCAAGTTGGAGCGTTGCTCCAGTGCCAGAGTGAGGGCCCACTCCATAAGGAACGCTCTTAAAACGAATATTGCGCTCCTTCTTAGTTCTTGGCTTGAAGGACTTGCAAATTTTGCACTTCTCACTAATGTGCCCTTTGCCCAAGCAACATAGACAACTGCTGTGTGGATCACTAATGGGCATGGGCCTCTCGCTTAAAGACTGGGGACCAGGACATGCCCCATCCCGAGGCAAAGTCCCATTAAGGACCTATGAAGTCTCTAACTATATGTAAGGCATTTTCAAACACTATCAGAAAACTACAGTATATACACCAGGGATCAGCAACCTTGGGACGCAGCACCGCAGGGTAAGCACCCTTAGTAGGCCCTACTGGTTTGTTTACTTGCTGGTTCGCCAACCGTGGCTCCCACTGGCCCTGATTCACCGTTCCAGTCCAATGGAGGCTGTGGGAAGCAGCACGGTGCTGGCTGCCGCTTCCTGCATCCCCCATTGGACCGGGACAGCAAACCGCGGCCTTTGGGAGCTGCGATCGGCGAACCGCCACGTAAACAAACCGGCGGGGCCAACTAAGAGTGTTTACCCTGCAGTGCTGCATGCCAAGGTTGCTGATCCCTGATATACACTATAATACAAGAGATAACTAGCTGGTACGAACGAGCAGCAACAGCACTTGCTGAAGCAACAACAGTTCCAGCACTGTCACTGGTGGCAAAAAAGAACTGAGTCGGGGGAACTGATGGTGCATGTGTACCTCTCTCCAGGGGATGCGGGAGCCCGTCCCCTATGGATACTGCTGAGGGAAAATCTTCCAGCAGGGTGCATGTGGTAGATACACACACCTAAGTTGAATGGACATGAGGAAGCATTTGAAGAAGAACTTCTGAAGCCAGTTCACTGTTCAGCTGACAACCCCTATGGCTACTATTCCTCCAGTGTCAGCTGTTTACTGCAGCATCCCTCACCCCCACCACTGATGGTTTTATACAAGTTTTATTCCATCATGAGCACATTGAGAGACTGCCTGGCTGCATACCTGCCATTAGCTTAGGAATGGTCCCTCTTTGTGCCTTTGCTATGTGGACACCTGAGTCAAATCAGGCCCGATCCACCCATGATTACAACCACTTCCACTTCACAACACTGGTGAGTAAGGAGTACCACTCACACTTTGCACTCTTCCAGGTTTTCACTTATGCACAAATGGGCAATATAATATAATTTGTATTATAGTCATACTCAAAATGTGCCTAGCACTGTAATTGCAGATAGGTATAATAGTCCCTAATTGCTGCTTACTCTCCCGGACCTGATTCAGAACAATTTATTCCAAAATTGATGGGAGATTTTTTCACGTCCTCCTCGGATGGTTTCACATGATCTCATTGTTTCGCTAACTATCCAGATAGTTTGGTGCACTCTCTCCCTTACAAGGTGTGTTCACATTCTTTCATCTTCAGTGACCAGAGCAATATTGTGCAACTTTGTATTTTCTTTTTAAAATGGGAGTACTACAGGTTCTGTGTGAAATTACCTTCCTTTCAGCTAGTGGAAGGGATCAACAGGTTCAGCAATGGAAAGAACAATTCTCTGGTCAGTAAGCTTCATTCTTGAAGTGCTGGAGAATATTGTGACCACAAAACACCTTTAAAAAAGCTAACAATTAGAAAACAAAAACACACACAACTTGGGCTCAGGAAACCTGGGTTCTCATCCCAGCTCTGCCACGTGCCCTTTCCTCTGACAGTTATTGGAGCTTACCCTTCTGAAAGGCCTGGAAATCATATAGCTTCTTGAGTGACTGATTATAGACTTTAAGGCCCCGGGAGCAGGTAGTAAAGTAGAGCTGAACAACTGTGTACGGTCTGAGCAGGGCATTAACTCTCTGCTGAAAATCAGAGTGGGCCTTTCCCATTTCCTCCATCAGCATCAGCCATGCAGCATACAGTAACTCCTCGCTTAACACTGTAGTTATGTTCCTGAAAAATGTGACTTTAAGCGAAACAATATTCAGCTAATCCAATTTCCCCATAAGAATTAATGTAAATAATGGGGGTTAGGTTCCGGGGAAAAAATTTTCACCAGACAAAAAACTATATATATGTACACACATACACAGTATATGTTTTAAACAAACAATTTAATACTGTACACAGTGATGATTATGAAGCTTGATTGAGGGGGTGAAGTTAGAGGGTGGAAGTGGGTGTGATATTTCCCAGGGAATGCCTTACTGCTAAATGATGAACTAGCTTTTGGCTGACCCTCAACGAATAACACGTTGTTAATGTAGCCTCATACTCTACAAGGCAGCAGGAATGGAGGGGAGACAGCATGGCAGACAGAGACACTCACCCTGTGTGATGGGGAGATAGAGAGATGTGCATTGCCCCTTTAAGTAAGCTAACCCCACTCTTAAGTACATTGATTTAAAAAGACAATCAGGAAGTTAAGACAGCAACTGCTGCCCCAACCTCTCTCTGTCTCTCTCCTTCTGTGTCCCCTCCCAGCTCTATATGGAGAAGGGGTAAGAGGGGTGCAGGAGCAGGGGAGAGGAGGATACCTTGACATTAGTCCCCCCCTTGCACCCACCAGCTAGCTGCAACGGGCTGCTCTTTCTGCAAGCAATGGACAAAGCAGGCAGCTGCCAAAGGACGTTATAAGGGAGCATTGACAACTTTAAACCAGCACGTTCCCTAATTGATCAGCAACATAACAATGAAAAAACGTTAACCGGGACGACTTTAAGTGAGGAGTTCCTGTACACTCTTTTATAGCTTGCAGCCACTAAAGGCCCATCAAGAATGGAAAGCATGACTGATGGTTAGATCCAAAACACAGATTCTGTGAATGTCAATTCCTAGCTGCCGAGGATGTTAGTGACCTAAACATCACGACCACATACTGAAAAAAAAATCTCACTGTAGGGTAGGAGACTCCTAGGATCAAACATTAGGAAAACATTTGCGAGAGCAAACAGAGAAAGACTCCCTGTGTTTATCAATATAACCAATTTATTAAGGCTACAACATTAATGGTACTAGCAGCAGAAATGTACACAGACATTTGGTAAGATACCTTAATACTGTTTTATAACAATTTCCCCTATAATTTTGCTACAAAATACTGAGAGGCCACACATTGACCAAAAATACATATACACAAAATGATCCAATCGTTATCCCAGATTATGCTTCCTTTGGACTTTGTGCCCATGGTAGTTCAGCCATCACCAAACGAAAGCTAGGACTTACTGTGTCACAACTGCAGAGTTTTGGGTTTTTTTTTAAGTCAAATGATTCTTGCTAATTGTGCCCATAGCTAATCTAGGGAACCATGAGCTCTTGTCACTGTTCAACTTGCCCGCCCTCCCCATTCACACTTACATCCTGCAAGCCGGTAGGCAAGGTAGGCTCTTGCAAAGCCCGCACTGGCCTCATTGGACTTTGTGCTAGTTCAAGGATCCAGCTGCAGTGCAGGATTAGGGCCTTATCTTGCAGTCTTTGGGGCAAAGACTCTTACAGTGCAGTGTTACAACAGGGCCCTGATCCTGGCTGGGGTCTCTGAGCTCTACCATGATACAGAAAGAATAAAATCTGTGATTTGGGGGCATTTTCACAAGTCTGTTCTGCAGCTATGAAATATATTTCAATAAGGGCACCATCAAGACGAGAAAATGAAGTGAGGTGGGGGAGAGAAGGCTCCGGATGGGGGCTCAGCAATAGAACATTTTAGTCTTGCATGCGTGGATGGGTTCGAAAGATGTTGGAATATTCAAACATTTGGTTTCACAGATGGCTCAGATGACGTGCCATGGCACCTTAACACTTTAAAGTGGCAGTTTGAGTGAGGAGCTAAGGGTAAGGAAACCTAAGATCACCCCATCCTCCCAGCGCTCTCACTGGCAGGCGGGTCACTGCCTCACTGAACACAAAAAAACATGCGGACGTTTGAGACTTTCTGAATCACAGTGGCTGAATGCACCTTGCGGGGCCCACTCACATTGTGCAGCAGCCCAGTGTTAGAGTCTTGTGGTTACTTGTACAGGTACAACCCTTTAGATTTCACTGGAGTTACAGCTGCGCCCACCAGATCGGAAGCTGAAGTGCAATGTCCAAAGCCCAAAACACCAATCAGAATTTGAAGTAGGAGGGAAAAGTCCATGATTATGATTCCCCCAGCGTGATCCCTGTCTACTGAAGCCACCAACCCTAGCAAATCACAGTAGCAAAGGAGACCTTTGTTACAAGATGGTCCTCCAGAGGAGGAGAGCATGATCTAGTGGGTAGGGCATCTGACTTAGTGTCAGGAGAAGCGCTTCCATTTCCAGCTCTGTCCCAGAGCTGCTGCATTGCCTTGGGCAAGTCACTGCCTGCCTCCAGGTCCCCTCCAGACTTCTGTCGTAAGCTTTTCAAGCTCCTAGGTCGTAAGCTTTTCAGGCAGGGACTCCCTCTCTCTCTCTGTTTGTACAGTGCCTAGCACAATGGGGGACCAAGTACTCCAGTAGTACCAAGAAGAGAATCTTATTGGGTCTTGTAATTTCTGCAGCGTCCATGTAGTAGTTGCATGAAAGAACAACATTAAAATGAAATGAACAACAGTAATTACAGGAAAGTGCAATGCCTGACAGTTTCACCACCCACAAAGGAACAAAGGAGTAATTATGGAAACTTGCAATATTTTAAAAGCTTTTCTCTTCTCCCCCTCCCCCCAGTGGGGTGACATTCATTCTTGTGCAAAGGGCAATGAACCAATTAAATCCCATTTAACTCCACAGGACTTGTGCTGACCACCTGAACAAGGATGAATTCTATTCTAGAACAATACAGATTACATTTAGTTTCCACTCGCTCCTCTTGCAACTTCCAAGACTGCCCCTTTATTTAGTCTGATGGTCACACGTATCATTAGTGATACGTAAAAACGCAAGGCTTCCAAATGTGCCCAGCCCTGGACAAGTGCAGCAAACTGATCAGGGGAAAGAGGGCAAATGAAGCCTTCTCTCTCCACCATGCTGGGGATGACCACAATCAGAGTCCATGTGTTCCCTAAGCCCTATAGTCTCCCCTGGCAGGGCTACAGCTCGGCAGGGCCCACCATTCCCTTTCCCCAGCTCTGGCCAGTGGAGCGAATGCTGCACCCTTTGGAAGGTCTCTGCTGCAGCTGTACTCCCCTTGCACTGCTGGAGCTCAAGAGACATCGTGCTCAAGTCAGCCACAGAGGCCTGGGCCAGAAGAACCACAGCTGAGCCCAAAGTCTGCATCCAAACAAAAGTACAACGCAACATGAATAAGAGTCATCAGGACATTTATTGGGATTTTTTCCATATTAGTTAGAGCAGCCCCTTTGTTTGCAAAGAGCAAACGGTACCATTCACAGACTCAGCCCAAGGTTCTGTCTATGTCCAAGGTATTGACAGATAATGAATCCATGCCATACTATTGCAAATGTAGCCCATGTCATCAGCTATATGCTGTAGAACTGTTTAGAAGAAATCCCAGAAGTCTTCCTCCCCTAACAAGTGAATGAGTGAGGTGCCAGAGTGGTCTTTGCACTAGCAATTCATCTAAACAATTCTGACCATGACCCGCAGGTACTATGAAGGGCTGGCTAGCTCGGTGGAGTAATAAAGGTAGATGGAAGCTTTTTAGGTCTGGTCAAAGTCACTTAAAGCAAGAAGTTGTTTCCATGCCACAGTAGTTTGGTGATTATATGAAAATTTCTAAAGTACAGGTCGATGTTACAATCCCCAACATCACAACTGGCAGCCTTATTGACAGCCTCAATAGAGAGGCCAAGGATAGGACAGCCATTGAAATGGAACTCTCTCTCTGTTGCTAGCAGAGGAAGTTCAGGTGTGTCAGATATGAGAGCTGCAGACAAACTCGAGTGGAGAGGGGCCAGCACAGCCACTTCCAGTGCGACAGCCACATTCTAGGACCAAGGCCTTCATGCTCCAAAGCTGCCAATCCAGCATTTTTCAGCACTACATTGACTTGGGGGGAGGGAGGATAGAAGAGAGACAATCTACCAAAATTAATAAGAAAACAGCATAAAATCGATTTTCCTGCAAAAACAGTTCCACAGCGTAAACAAATGTTGTCCTGCACCAAGTCTAGGAAAGGGAGTGTTTGTGACTGATAGGAAAACGAGCGCTCCATGTCCCATGTCTGTCTTCTAGGAGCAGGAATGGGCTTGGTATTAGAGTCTTGAATTGAGCCAAGCACACTACTGGTGTTTAATAAATAAGAATAAAAAATATCTAGAAAACGCTACAAAATATAAGGGGATGAGTAATAATGCAAGAGTAAGAGTAGAGGGTCAAATAAAATCAGTTTAAAAATCACAGCTTTGGTTAAATTGCTGCAGATGTGGCCTAGGCTTGAGCAAAGGAAATCAAGTGCCTCAATTTTCCTTTCACTTTCACTGGCATAACATCAGGAGTAACACCTCAGAAGTCTGTGAAGTTACATCCGTGTAAAATTGGCAAGTGAGAGGAAAATCAAGCTGAAAATTTCCAACAAAATCATTAACAATTTGAGTCTCGATGCAAATTGCTCTCTGCTTACTGTAAACAAAGTCAATTTTACCCACGTACTTTGTTGAGAATAATAGTGAAAGGAGAAGCAGCAGCCAAACAGTAAGTCCAGCGCCCCATATAAGGGCCAGAAACCCGATCCTTACTAGAAATACAGCAATTCCTACAATAAGGTGTGTAGCAAGTCTCTGCTAGCTTCTCTCATCACCCTCCCATGTCTGATTTACATGAAAGACTAGTGTGTGTGAAAATAAGGAACACTGACAGTGACTGGAAAAATGCAGCTCATCTTCAAAAGTGTATTTTTCCCTTGTTATTTATGCATTTTACTATTCAGTCTGAAAGTATCTTTGTGTCTCGTGTGGGTTACCATTTTTGTTTCTTTCAAGTGTAACAAAATTTAAAGGGGGGGATTCTTGTCACCAGAAGAAAAAAAATATCAAACCTTTTATTAAACCTTTTAAAACATTTCTAACTCATTTTACAGTTTACAACAAAACACGATTAAAAAAAACCATAGCACAGAAGAGACGTCGCTGAGGTTAAGCAGATCCAAACTCCGCCATCCATTTTTCATACTTCTCCAGGTCTGCAGCTGAAACAGACTTGGAGATTTTCTTCAGAGCCAGCTCAAAGTCCCCCTTGGTAACAGGCATTTGAAGTTCCTCTTTAGAAAGTGCGCGGATCTCTTCTGGGGTTAAGCCATTAATGCGCCGTCTCATTGCCATCAAAGAGGCATCCCTGGAAACAAAGGAAACACGTGGAAACTGTCAGTAGTGTGTGCTGTGAGCCATATGAATTTTGATTGTATTCTCAAGCTTCACTGGAAGGAACACTTAAGAAAGCATTAACTTCTAAGATGCAGAACACATCTTTCGTTGCTTCCATGTTCCAAGATCACTACATTCATTTGATGTAAAGAATGCATTGGTACCCAAGCCATTTAAGCATATGGTAAATGCACAGAGATAATTAAAACTATAAAACTGAAAAACCTTTTACAATGATTCATGGAGATGAATCTTGTGACTTCAGTGGAGTCACTAAACTCTTGAAAAAAAAATTGTGCTCAACTGCTCCCTTCTTTTTGAAACACTCCGGAGCTTCTGTTCCCCTCTGTTGCAGCACTAACTCGCACTGCATGGCTTCAACCTCCTTAGCAATGTGCAGTCCCTGGTGGGGGAGCCAATGGTAGCTGGACATGCAATTCAGCCCTGCTGCCAGTTTTGGTCTGGAAAACGCAGAGTGGCAGCCAAAAAGCACACGACATATTAATCCACAGGGCTGAGGACACCGATGCCCGTAGATCCTTATGCTCTATTCGTCTGGTAGACTCTTCCCGTAGCCCTTTCTACCCGCTGCTCACCAGAAAAGAGAAGGTTGCTCATTTCCCACAGCATGTGGAATTTTCAGTTATGGATTCTCTTTCTGCAGATTTCCCAGCAAAGGAGAATATAGGTCCAAGGGAGAACATTTAACCTAACTATTGTTCAGTTCAACACCAAGATTTCAAAGCTCTTGAGGCATTTCAGTACAGGTTAATGGCCACTTAATCAGTAGAAACAGGGGTGACCACATTCTTGAGACATGTTTATAGAGTGTAAGTTCCTCTGGGCAGGGACCAGGCGTTTGTACTTGATGTGCAGCCCCCAGCTCCAGCACGGGTTGGACGTTTTCTAGCAGAATTTGTTAGCACTATTCCATATAATAGGATGGGGGTTCTTAGAAAGCGTGGAGTCTGTGTCAAGATGTGACAGTGTCTACTCTGGTTGTGGGAGAACAGACAGCTTGAGCAAATGTTTTGTTACCATTGTATTAGAAAATGCTGATTCTACTAAACTGAAATGTTTTGCAGTAACAACGATTTTGATGAAATTGTGATGGAAACCAGGCAGACTGCTGGAAAGCCTGGAGGAGCTTAGAGGGCCTGGAAGCCTCAGATCTCCAGCTCCCAGGCCTGTGGCTACTCAGCAGCCAAGATCTCAGGGTCCCCAAGTTGCCCATTTCCCTGCCTGGTGGGTTGACAGTGTTCCTATGAGCGCAGAAAGCCACTGAAATGTTTGAAAAAAGATCAAAACAAGAGGTCATTTTGACTTTGTCAAAACCAAATTTTGGTATTCCCGTTCTGTAGGAAATGTCATTGTTCTTTTTGGTTCAAAGCAATAGATTTTTTTAAATGCTGGAATATCCTGCGGACTAGGGATTCCAGTTTCCAGCCAGCTCTATCTAGCACAGAGAGCATCTGAGTCCTGATTGGGTCTCTCGACACGACTGCAATAGAAAATATTTTATTTATTCCTATATAATATCTTGTTTCTCTCTGCAGCAGGAAATTCCATCTCCTAAACCCACAGGGTTAAAAATCCCAAATAACCTGGCTTTATACTAAATTAAAAGATTAAAACATGAGTTGGTGAAAGCAGACAATGGTAACAAAACATTTGCTCAAGCTGTCTGTTCTCCCACAACCAGAGTAGACACTGTCACATCTTGACACAGACTCCACGCTTTCTAAGAACCCCCATCCTATTGTATGGAATAGTGCTAACAAATGTATTCAAGCCTTAAACATGGTTGCTGCTAGCATGCTTTCGACTACGATGGGCAGGGCCCAATGTTGCTCTCTTTTACTAAGTAACATAACTATTAATTTTGTATTTGTTTGTAAATAAAGTGAACATGATACCTGCAAACATTAGTTATATCAGCACCAGAGTAGCCTTCGATCTTCTCAGCAATTTCTTCAAGGTGTATATCAGGATCCATCTCTACTTCTCGAAGATTAATCTTAAGCAGCTCTGCTCTGCCTTTTGCTATGATATAAGAATCACTTCTTTAAAGTTTAACACTACTTTTGTTCGAGTCACTATGACACACAAATACTCAAAAAGACAAACATGATCTAGGCTTTAAATGGAAACTACAGATGAAAAGCCTTATTATGATGGGTTATACATACCTAACACCAACAAGAAAGGGGATACACAGCTGCTCCAGACCCAGGCAGCCTCACCAGGTCATACCTGCGAAGCATGCATGGCTTGGAGGAGGAACACAAAAGGAACGGGTCAGCTCAGTAAGGCAGCATACAGTGGAGGTGAACTGACCTACATTCTGTGCTCCTTCCCAGGAACTCTGCAGGAGCCCCTGATGCCTGCCTTTGGCAAAGTACCACGCCCAAAGGGAAGAGCCTAGAGTGTCTCTGAAGGTTTGATACTATATTTGATTCCCGTTATTAAAAGTCTTTACAGTAGAACCTCAGAGTTCTGAGCACCTCGGGAAAGCAGGTTGTTCATAACTCGGAAATGCTCATAACTCTGAGGTTCTACTGTACTTTATCTGTTGTGAAAAAAGGGGATAGGTGGAAGTGACCCAGAGATGCAGCAGTGTAGCACTCTGGGGTACAGGATTCAGCTGCTCACTACCACGCCCTGGATCAGCAGCTGGTGGAGAGGGTGGTCCCAGCTTGCCCTACCATCCCTTAGGCTAGCACTAGAGGTATCAAAGCCAGAAGTCTAACCATGATGGACACTCTAAATGAGAGAAGGCACTAAAGCAGGGGCGGGCCAACTTTTTGGCCCGAGGGCCACATCAGGTTTGAAACTTGTACTGAAGACCAGGTCAGGGAAGGCTGTGCCTCCCTAAACAGCCTGGCCCCGCCCCCATATGTCCCTCCCACTTTATGCTCCACTCCCAGAATCCCAAACCCATCCAACTCCCCCCCCGCGCTCCTTGTCCCCTGATTGCTCCCTCCCAAGACCCCCCACCCTAACCATCATCCCCGGGACCCCATCCCCTAGCTAAGCCCCTCTGCTCCTTGTCCCCTGACTGCTCCCTCCAGAGACCCCACATATTAACTGCCCCCCAAACCCCACTCCCTTCTCAACTCCCCCTGCTCTCTGTCCCAACTGCCCCGACCCCTATCCACACCCCCACCCGACAGAACCCCCCGTACTCCCATGCCCTATCCAAACCCTCCACCCCATTCCCCGTCCCCTGACCATCCCCTGCCCAGAACCTCCACCCCACCCAACAGCCCCCTGTTCCCCGACTGCCCTGGGACTCTCTGCCCCTTAAGCACCTCACCCCGTCCTGGCCCCCTTACCACACTGGCAGCCAGACCGGAACTAAACAGGCTGCACCACTCTCCCGGAGGAGCACACAGCCCCACGTGGCACGCTGAGGCTCCGAGAGAGCAGGGAAGGGGCCGGGAGCAGCCTCCTCCGCCCGGAGCTCAGGCACGGCCACTGAGGCTCCGGGAGAGTGGGGTAGGGCCAGGAGCTGTTCCTCTCGCCGGAGGAGCCCCTCCCTCTACCTTCCCAGTGCCTTCCCCGGTTCTCCTGGAGCCTCAGCGGCACGTGTCTGAGCTCCCAGTGGGGAAGGCTGTTCCCAGTGCTTCCCCTGCTCTCCCAGAGCCTCAGCAGTGTGCCACTGAAGCTCCGGGAGAGCAGGGGAGGGGCCAGGAGCTCAGATGGCAAAGTGGGGAAAGGTGCTGGGGAGGTATGGGGAGGGGCTCGGCTCCTCCGGCGGGAAGAACAGCTCCTGGCCCTCCCCTGCTCTCCCAGAGCCTCAGTGGCACGCGTCTTAGCTCTGGGTGGGGGAGGCTGCTCTCGGCCCCTTCCCCGCTCTCCCGGAGCCTCAGCAGCACACCACTGAGGCTCTGGGAGAGCGGGGAAAGGCGCTGGGAGCAGCCTCCCCCGCAGGGAGCTAAGATGCATGCCGCTGAGGCTCCGGGAGAGCAGGGAAGGTGGAGGAAGGGCCAAGAGCAGCCTCCCCTGCCAAGCTCTGGCAGGCCGGTCAAAACGGTCTCGTGAGCCGGATCTGGCCCGCGGGCCGTAGTTTGCCCACCCCTGCACTAAAGACAGAAGGATCAAGACCCTGACTCGCGAGCCCTTTGTTTTACCTAGAGGGCTACCCCATTGCTGGACTCTTCTTATACTCCAGAAGGGGGGGACATCAGTGTGACACCCAGCAGGCAGGCTGTGTCACAGAAGGAGCACACCACCACAGGACTAGAGCAGCTCTCAACAGGGGGTGCCAAGAAAGAAAAGAACCTGGCATGCCCTGCCCAGCACTGGGTAGCACCTGTGGTGAGTGATTTCCTTTGTACTTACATATTACAAAAACAAATCCAATCACTCTTTTGACAGAGTGTGTAGTTAAAAAATATCCTGTACAGACCCTTCATAAAACCCCCAAACAGCTCTGCAAGTGCAATCATACCAAACGCTTACACTTCTCAGGTGACTGAAAGCACTTAACCATTTGCCTCACTCTCCACAATGTGCCTGAGACAAACAGATATCGTCTCTGGTATAACCGCATACCTTGTTGTACATCATTTTCTCACTGTACACAGCTGACCAGCAGGGAATATTATTCTTACAAGACACAAAGGCGTGATCCTACAAACCTCTGATTCTCCTCCTGACCCCCAGGATACATCCTTCTATTCAGAAGTTGGACTGCACTGTATTTACATGGTTTTATTAGAAACACCATAGACTTGATGACACAAATATTTCCATTTACATAGCGGTAGAGAGCATTTAGCAAAGCACTTAAGCATATGCTAAACTTTAAGCACATGCTTAAGTGCTTTGCTGAACTGGGGTCCAACAGAGTTGCTGAAGCCTCATGGAAAACAGAGAAATTATATTTAGAAACAATTGCATTGGCCAATTTCCAAACACAGATGCTGTGTGCACAGCATGGTAACTGACCAAATAAGTACCCATTTACATAGTCAACTTAACCTTTCTGCATACAAAGCATGTGCGTATGCAAGTCCTACGCTTGTGATTTGGGAACCTACATTTAAAAGTTTGTCCCTTTACATTACTTTGAGGGGCAGGGGTGAAGGGAAAGAGGGTTTCTTTTCCATTTTTTATTGCAAGGGAAAATTTACATTACATCAGCATCTTCATTTCTACAGCAACCAGTTTTAATGCCTTAAAAACAGAGGATGACCACTTTGAGGGGGAAGCAGCAAGATGAGCAGACAAAAATCTAAAGAACACAACTCCTGTTTTATAAGTGTCCCTGGTGACTAACGGAGAACAGTGAAAAAGAAAATATAGACAGTATTTATACTAGTGTGTACCTAAGTGCCTTATAAAATGACCTATAATGCAGAAATGAGATCTAGACAGAGAGATGGCATTTTCTTTAGAAGGGTTATTTATTATTTACAGAACACCATAGATGCACATATGGCACACATGCAGAATTGTTTCTCAAAAAAAGAATATTTTCCTAAGTTTTCACAGGGCCTTATGTCATTTTAGAAATAACACATTATAAAATTCACACTGCACCAGATTCTACAATTTATTTTGTTTAAACTTTTCCCAACTGAAATCCCTGGTGATCTCAAATTACAAAGCATGAATGTAAATACATCATCTGGAGATGCACAAAAAAAATTAACTACCTCATATGCGGAATAAGATGCTAGAATGTAAACTCACAACTACAGTGGCAATCCACCTCATGTAAGAAGTGCAAGGTGTATTACACTATGTCAAAAGCAAGGCTCGTTCAATTAGAAACAAGAGCAAACTGATAGAATTTTAGACTAATCGGTCATAAAGACAGTCATCCTGTTATGAGCTATTACTGTCTGTGAGCTGCAAAGACAAGCTGTATCCCTATTAAAATATCTTTATACCTGTTAAACTTAATCACAACTGCTGTCACCATGAACACGCATCTTGTTATCTTGTGTGCTCATGCAGCAACACTAGGCATCCACTATCCCAGGAAGAAACAAAGCTATACAAGAACCTTTAAGTGATACGAATCTTGAAATTAATCAGGCATATGACAGCCAGGAATGACCATACAAGCCAAAGCATCTAGGGCAGGAAAGCAATCAGCCTGCTACATTTTGAGTGACTTGAAGTCTAGGCATTAAGGCCGGCAAGCAGTGATTTACAATGTGCTAAGCCTGGAAGTGATAATTCATGGCTCCACTTCTCTGCATTCATTTGCAAGGGCAAAGGAATGCATTTGCAATGTTTCTTAAAAAGTCCAAAGGCTGCCTTTGATGATCACTCAAGGACTGACTGCAACATTTAAAATCATTCCAGCCTCATTAAAACTAACCTGGTTTCAAAACATAAGAACCCATCAATGGGTCTGCAATGAAATACCGTAGCTCAGTGTTTCTAAGCTCCAAGCAATTTTTTTTAAGAAAACAGCCAGCCAAGTTATTAACCCCACAAATGCAGTGTTTAGAACACATATCAATGGGCTTAACAATCCAAAGAGACACAGTGAAGAACAAGTTTCCTAGAAAAAACATTTAAAGGAAAATGCTTGTAGCAATCGTACCTGTTGGCAAAGGTAT
The DNA here is from genome assembly GCA_007922305.1 of Dermatemys mawii. Classification (NCBI taxonomy): domain Eukaryota; kingdom Metazoa; phylum Chordata; order Testudines; family Dermatemydidae; genus Dermatemys; species Dermatemys mawii. The sequence goes on from ML677348.1 coordinate 11,130,808, forward strand.
ATAAATCCGTTTCTCTAATCGTCTTCGCAGTGCTTCATCAATGTCCCAGGGAAAGTTGGTAGCAGCCAACACCATCACCATTTTGGAAGGGTCATCATTTTCTAGTGCACCACCTACTCCTGCACGTCCCACAGCGTAGGAAAGAATCATTTTAATGATTGTAGCAAATACCATGCCTGCTAAAGGTGCTGGACTGACAAATCTTGGAGAAAGCAGCACAGCATTTATCAACACATGGGTACAGCATGGACAGCAGCAGTGCAAGCTTCTCTGCACAACTCTCCCAACATACCCCAGCTCTGCTCTGGAGGCAGCACCTACTGCTAGGGAGGAGAGAACAGTTTATTCTGCCTGACAATTCAGTTCTTGGCCGCTGCCAGACTGCCAACGTCGTTTTGTGATGCATGGACACTTGCCCACTATGAACTGAATTGAAACGACCAACTTATTCTGTACTGGTCACTGGCAAGATGGTAAAAAACCTTCAGTCCCCCTCCAACCTAAGCAGTTAGATTAAAAAAGAAACTGATTCCCGCTGGGCAAAAAGCTGTTGTCCCTTCATGTTCTGCGGTGTGCCCAGTGGTGAACTAGCCACTGGGCCTACTGAACCTGTGCCCCACCACTGGGGCCCCCCAGAGCCCTGACTGCCAGGCAGTGGGGGCAGGAAAAGCCCCTGCAGCCGACCAGGCTCCCGGGCAGCAGTTCCCAGCAGGAGACACGTCCCACCCCCGCCCCGCACTCTGACCCCGCTCCCTGACAGCAGCACTGGTGGGGCGCAGCAGGGGAAGCCCCTGCAACCCGACACCGACAGCACCGCTGGGTGGGCGTGGCAGGGGAAGCCCCACACTCCAATCTGGCTCCCGGGCAGAAGCCGGTCTGGCAGTGGAAGCCCCCAGGACCTCTAACTCTGACAGAAGCTGGGGATGGCAGGGGAAGCCCCTGCTCTCCTGCGGAACGGGGGAAGCCTCTGTGCCCCCCCCCGACCCCATTCCCCCACAGAACGGGGGAAGCACCCACGCTCTCTGACCCTGCTTCCCAGCAAAAGCTGAGAAACAGCAGGGGAAGGCCCCAATGCCTGCCAACCTCGTCCCAGGCAGAAGCTGAGGGTGGCAATAGGAGAAGCATCCCCACACACTCCAGCAGAAGCACAGAGCAGGCGGGAGAAGCTCCAGCACTCGGTCCCCTGCTGTGGCTCTGGGACTGGAGGATCTCACACTACCTGACGCGGCCTCAGTGTTGTGGGAGCTCTCACTGCCCGCTGCAGCCTGGGGCTGTTGCAGGGTGGACAGAGCTTCTCTGATCTTAAGGCTGCAGTTGAATGGGGACTAGAAAGTAGCAAATAGGTTGCAGGGCCGCAGTGTGGGAGGGGGGACAGAATGGGGAGGAAAAAGGGCAAGGCCTGGGGAAAGGGACACAAAGGGATGGGGCAGGGCCCCACACTTGCTCTGGCCCAGGGCCCCAGGAAATCTCAATCTGCCTCTGGGTGTGCCTATACACTTTGCGGTGCCACCCTACAATGACTAACAGCAACAACAGAGTGGTGGGAAGGTAGTGCGTGCCTGTACCATAAATATCCTTTGATGTGGGTGTGAAATGATACATATACAGAGAAGAGTGATCCAATGGTAAATCTTATTAATAAAATGACATGACTTGTCAACGCAAGGTCTGGTCTAGTCCTATCCAGCAAATAGGATCTATCCTATCCTAAACTATCCTGAGTTGGAGAGTCAAGGAATGCGTTTGTTCACAACTGTGCATTGCTGAAACCCCCTGTGCACTGCAGCACACACAAATGTCTGTGTTAAACTGCGTGACTGTTCAAAATATGCTTCTCTAGAGCAGACTATATTTTTCAAATTAAAGTTTATCAAAAATGGCTTTATATAAAACAAAACTTTTGCAGCAATGTCATGCTTATAAGAGTATACTTTAATATTCTGGACTCTCTTATTCACCAAGAGATAGGCCCATTTTGAACACTTCAGAATTAGAGAGAACTCCTTCCCCACCCGACCCCCGCTCCATAAAAAGAGGTTCTTGTTTCCTGCCAGCTCTACTCATTTCTGAACAATAAAGTGGCTACAAAGCATGTCACAAAACCAGAAGAGAAACAGCAGCTCAGTTCTGAGGTATCTGAACAGCAATTACCGTCCATCTGAACAAGCAGCTCCGACTTGACCCTGCGACTTGCTTCATGTTCGTCGGAAGTGCCTCTGCGGCTGCAGATGGAATCTATTTCATCAATGAAGATTGTTGTTGGCGCATAAAACCTTGCCTTTATTGAAGTGAAAATACAATTACTTAGATTGCAGTCATAAGCACAGGCCCCAGTCAGGCTTCAGGCCCTATTGTGCTAGATGCAGAATAAATATATATGAAGATATGTCCCAGCCACTGAAAAATTCATCTAAGATCCTGACCCTACAAAGACTTGCATATGTGCCTAACTTCAGACACACCACGCAGTAGTACCACTGAAGTCAATGGTAATTTTCACAGCGCAGAACGTTAAGCATGTGCAGAAGTCTGTGTGTGTAACTTGTTTTCTTATATGCAGTTGTAGCTCTGTCAGTCCAAGAATATTAGAGAGACAAGGTGAGTGAGGGATTATTTTGCTGGACCAACTTCCGTTGATGAGAGAGACAAGCTTTCGAGCCACACAGAGCTCTTTGGATCTGGAAAAGGTTCTCCAAATGGCACAGGAACAGATTCTTTAGCATGTATCCTAAAGGACCACTCAAGGTAGAGTGGCCCATTAACATCTCTGCAGTCATAGGTGAAAAAGGGAAGGGGCGGGTGGTTAGTGGGTTACAGATTGTTGTAATAAACCATAAATCCAGTGTGCCTGTTCAGTCCATGATTTTTAGTGTCTAGCAGAGTAATGAATTTAAGCTCTGTGACAGAATATACCTGTGTCCATCCTACACATTGTTTTAATAATCTTTGTACAAAGTATGCCTTGTAAGGTATCATTTGAAGACTTAATTTGCTCGTTACTATTGCCCTGATAAAATGTGTGGCAACACTGCATGTGTAGTTATAAGATTTCCATGGGCAGCACGTGAACCACTGGCAGAGAGAGGCTAACCCCCAGCCCCGCCCTTCTGTTCAAGGCCCTGCCCCTTTCATCCCCCACCGGAGCCAAGCCCTCCCTTCCCCCCCGCACTCCTTATAGCTAGCCCCCTCTCAGCCCCAAAGGAGGAGGAGCGCTGGGAAGGTGGGCGGCCCCATTGTCAGCTGCAGCCTCCTCAGCTTAGGAAGGCGGGCGGTGCGTGGCCCCAGCCCCACAAGCGGAGCACTGAGGGGCTGGTGCCGGAGAACTGGAGCCACGTGCTGGGAGTGGTCATGGCAGGGTCACGCCTGGCTGTTTGGGGAGGCTGAGCCTCCCTCAGCCTATGCAACCCACCGCCCATGAAGATTTCCCTGCATGATGTTATTTACACATATTCCCAACTGAGGTGGCAAACACGTCAGTCTCAAACAAAGGAATGTGCTCTGCTTAATCTGCATTTAAACAGTGAACAAAGTCATCAGGGAGGAAGGAAAACAAAAGAAGCTCCAAAAGGTGGGAAAGAGCAGTAGGGAAGATCCTTTTCTGTAGAGACCATCTCCTGAATCTCAGCTGGAAATGTTTTCCAAAGAGGGGACTGATACTATAGAGAAGGGGGTTAAACACCTCCCCCTCTTTCCGCTCATCAATTCACTGCACGAGAAGAGACAAAGGAAGCAGCCATTAAACAGAAGAAGGGGTCCTGGCCTAAAAGGTTTGGCCAATAAGCCTGTTGAGAGCATGTGGTGAGAAAAACTGCTTTGCATTTAACATAGTTAAGGCGCTAGTTGCGTTTTATCTTTATTTTTCTTGTAACCACTTCTGACTTTTATGCCTCATTACTTGTATTCACTTAAATCTCTCTTTGTAGTTAATAAACTTGTTTTACGGTTTTATCTAATCCAGTACGTTTAAATTCAGGTGTTTGAAGAACTACAGTATTTGAAACACTAAGCTGGTATATTATCTTTATTAAAAAAATGTGTGGGGGGGAGGACTTAACATACTTGTATTGTCCAGGAGAGGGCTGGGCAGTACAGAACTTTTTTTTGGGTGGTGTGGGGGAGGAGAGAGTCTAAGACAGGGAGTGAGCGGAGGTCACCCTGCAGCACACACACAGATACAGCTGGCAGTGACTTGCTGGAGGCTGTTTGTGAACAGTCCAGACTAGAGGCTACAGCAGCAAATCAGTATAAAGATTATAGGGGAAGGGTGAGACAGATACTCATTAGTCTAGATTGTACCCTGGGTACGTCACAAGCTCCCAGACTCATCTTTTGAAAGTGTTGTGCAGGTTTCCTTTGAGGCTGAGGACGGATAGCGATTATTCTAGATCTGACCTTTGTTTTCTTAGGTCTTGATTCTGCAAAGGTGGTGGGGGAACAATCAAAATATACTATTTGTAATATACATATTATGCTTCTTGTGAAGGCAAAGGTTGTGGGGGGAGGAGCACCATCTTGGAAGTGCAGAAGCAAATAAGGATGAGGAGAGGGTAAATGGCATATTTGCACACACACATACAGCTCAGTTCCTGGGGTCAGATTGTGTGTATGTATTTCTCAGCTGCAGTTCAGGATCTGGCCCTTGATTTTCAGAAACCAACCTTCAGCTTGGAACAGAGAAAACAGAGGAAACATTTTGCTTCTAGAAACAAGGGTAATTTACTTCACTATCCTCAAAAATACATCGAGAAGGATCTGCTATTTGAGCGTGCACACTCATCCACTAGAGCAGCGCTCTTCAAACTTTCGACGCTGCGGCCTCCTTTCGTGCTCCCCTCTCCGCTCGCGGCCCCCCGGGATATGTCCCCCGAAATGCCACCGAATATAAAGCTTCCACTTTCTTTCGGCGGCATTTCGGCGGGCCAAAAATAGACCGCGACTTCGGCGGTCTCCCAGGAATGATCGGCGGCGGCACTGAGGTGTCGTGCAGCCCCAGGGGTGCGTGCACCCCAGTTTGAAGACCACTGCACTAGAGAGGTTTTAGGGATAACGAATTCAATCCTGCAACAATGTGCTGTGAGGGGCTTGATAAACCACAAAGGTCCCTAGCATTGGGGACTTACCATTTCAAACAACAGGCGAACTAGCTTCTCAGACTCGCCCCTGTATTTGGACGTCAGAGTGGAGGAGGAAACATTGAAGAATGTTGTCCCACATTCTGTAGCAACGGCTTTTGCTAGCATGGTTTTGCCAGTCCCAGGAGGGCCAACCATCAGAACACCCTAAAATTCCATACAGAGTAATAAATAAATGACAAGAGGAGACCCCCAAGTTCAGCCCTGATGTAAGCAAAATGCTGATCCTCAGCAATCAGCTGAGTTGTACTAGGTCTAAATGTGACCCAGGGTCTGCATTTTGATTGCTTAAAAAACATAACTCTGCTATATGCCTGGGCCTGCTTTTTGTTTCCAAGCACTCATTTCACTAAAACTATTAATTGTTTATATGGGTTTCTAATGTTATTTATTCTTACTATGGTACTTACATGGTCCCCATTACCACAATATCCGAGTGTGTCAAAATCTCCTGTATTTATCCTCACGGCACCCTTATCAGGTAGGGAAGGACTATTATCACCACTGTACAGACACTTGCCCAAGGTCATACAGCAAGTCCATGGCACAGCAGGGAAATGAACCCAATTCTTCCAAGTCCCAGGCTAGTGGCCTGACCATCGTTCCATCCAGGTAAAAGAGAGGGCAAAGTGGGAGGGCACTAATCTCCTCTACATCATGCCGGTTTGTTCACCAAAGTGTAAAAGACATTACAGATGGAGAGACAAGTTATCAGGGCCCAAATTCAGCGTCCACACTGGGGCTTGCGAATCGTCTTGACTGTGAAGAAAGGCATTCGTTTTCAAATGACCTCTCATGGCAAGAGTTCCTGAAAACGAGTGGTGGTAACGACCATGTCCCCTTCTGTAGCAGGGTTAGAACTGCCCCGAGGAGGGGAGTAATACTTGATAATTAATTACTTGAAATAAATTCATCAAGACACTTTGAAAATCTGCTTTCCAAACTGTGGGCCTCCCTCGGGCATCATGGTAATGAGCGACACAATGTTTTCCCCACCCAGCAAGGGACAAGAAGAAATACACAGACAATCCAAATGCTCTGCTATTGCTAATATGGCAGCTATCTGAGCAGCTTTCTTTTACAAATGCAAGATCTGATTTCACACTAACAAGAGCTTACTAAGGTAAAGTTATACTGTGTTTCAAGGGTAATCAAATTAGCTGGAATTAGATTTGCACATCATAATGTGCTTTGCAATTAATATCTTACATAAAATACCACAACAATCAACTATCTGTTAAACGCGATCCATGCTGCAAATTAAATTTTGTCTGTTCTACACAAAATTTACCGCAAGGAGCACAAAGAATGGCATGAAAGAGATCTATAAAAACAAATCAACCGGGAATACAATTATTCAAAAATGCTTTCCCCCGTACCATCAAGCGCAATAGCCTCTCTGTGCCTACATTTTCCATTAACTATTAATACCTTTATTGCTATTTAACACTTAGCTATTGCAAGCTCCCACAGACATTCATCAGTAAATTAAATTACAAACAATCATATTCCTTCAAGAGAGCTGACAACCGACCTCTCTTTATAAGGATGCCAAAGTTATCCTGAACTCCAAGGCAGCAACTCTAAGAGATAAATGGACTCCTGTCCCACAAGTTCAGCCAGGCATTGCTTACACTGGAATGTTAGTCCCTGCTGGAAGTGCACCCTTACAGCAATACTAGTGCAGGACCATAGTGTACACAGGGGTAACGAGATAAAAATCTGTGGCCTGTACAGTACATCCTTGCTATAATGCCCTTCCCGATAATGAACCTGGTTCCTGTATCCCACCTCGAGCCCCGCCGCAGCCCCTGGGCAGGAAGAGCTCTCTTTTGCTAGAACAACCCCTGGCTCAAACAAATGGCTTGCGTCCTGAGGGATTTGTTACAGTGCGGGTGTACTGAACATATAGGAGGTCAGACTAAATGATCTAATGATCCCTTCTGGAGTTAAAATCTATTAACCTCATGGTTTACACCGGTGCAACTCGATTTGCATCTGCACTGACCTTGGACTGAAAGCAGAGTTAAACTTCCGCAGTTCAGATCACACGGTATCCGTGCAAGTTGTGTTCACGTTAGGGGTTTGCACCAGTCTGACTACACTGGAGGCTAAAAACTGACTCTAGGCAAAGCTTCAGTCTTAAAATAAATGGCCTCAGAGAGGGCCAAGTTCTGCCTTCAATTATACCCCATCCAATGCCCATGAATTCAAGGGGCCTAACTGCTCACTGTCTTACACCTTGGGTTGTCATTTGTCCCTATGTAAAAGGGGTGTAACATTACTAAGTGAGAATGGGAGTATTTTTATATTCACTTTGCACAGGTGCGAATGACCTCATAGGGTGCAAAGCAGGGGGAGAATGATGCCAACTGGAGATGCACAAGAAATAAGGATCGGTGCACAACATGAGCCTGAATTTCTAGCTAAACTAGACAGATGCCCAAGGAGGAAGGAGGAGAGTGAAGTACGAGCTGCTTTCTCGCTATACAGCCTATGAGCCTAGCAGTTACTAAATAAGCCTAGCAGTTACTAACTAGTTAACATCTTTTCTAAACGCAAAGCCTTCTTTACTCTTCTTCTTGGGCAGTGTTTCCCAATAAGCTGCTAATATGCACTGCAGGGAGTAAGTTGTTTGATGAAATCACTGCAGGGTTACTTCTTGTAGCTATTACTACCAGTAGTGGAGCCGTGGGATTGATGTCCCACTAAAGACAGGACCTTCTTGGCACAAACACAGGACAGAGAAAGGAAACAACCACTCTTGGATGTTCAGAAAGTGATGGCTGCAAATGCAAGACACCTATGTTTAGTCAGGAAGAGGGCTGGCCTATGCGCACCAAAGGGTTTAGGAGGGAAGATGGACCCCACCCTCTCTACACAGGCCTCTAGTGTGTGGAGGACCTCAGGCACACTAGTCTTCTTAGAGAGAGTTAACGGCCACATTCTGTCTGCTTCTCCCACAGGGCAAAGTGAAGAAGAAAAGCTTGAGCCATGAAAGAGAAGCCACAATCCCACTCTAATTACTAACTGGTTAAGTATTCAGAACAAGTACTTGCTTAAGTACATTGCTGAATCTGGGCCATAAGTACTGGGACTGCTCATGTATTTAACATTAACCATACGCTCAAGAGCTTTGCTAAATCAACGCCATAAAGAGGATATTCAATCCGAAAAACCTTCCTGGACTTCATCATCATAACTAACTCAATGAATTGACAAGCCCACAACTATCATAAGATATTCCCTGAATAAGGGACAATCAATCCCATACCAAAAATTAGGTCTTTTCATTTTCTGTTTACACAGCAGCTCATATGCTTCCTCAGCAATTTTTTTTTTCAAGTTGTGAAACAGATCCAAATTGGGCTCCCACTTACTGTGGTCCAGCTACTCTGGACCCATCCCACATTTATTATAATTAAGGAATTATCCATCCTTGCTAAATAAATGTGTATTTAAGGCTATTAGTATAGTATAATAGCTATACATATTACAGTGTACCATCAGTACAAAGGAGCATGAGCACATGATGCTACGCTCATGCAGATACAACTTGGCATAAATGAATGTGCAATGACCAGTCCGGAGAATGCAGTGGTACATTCTCACCTTCCACGGCCTTCTGATCCCTTTGAAAAAATCAGGCATCCACATCGGCAGAACAACCGCTTCCCTTAATAACTTCTTGGCTTCTTCCAAATCTGCTATGTCATCCCTGCGAAAGACCAGCACAAATATACAAAGCATAACATTCCACTTTGTTTTTAAGCCATGAAAAACAGAGAAAAGTATTGTATTTACCACTATCCTTTTTATTATGCCAGTATGTTCCCATTGAGAACATTGCTGTAAATCTGTGGGCTTACATTGAGCTCTCCTGTGAAAGGCAGGAAAAAAAATTACTTTCAGCTAGGATTATTACGGTACTCAACTAAAAATTGTTTTGGTTGATGTAATCATCAGGGATCCTACTTTTCCATGTTAAAAAAACCAAAACTCTCTAATAAAGAATCAGATATCTGTGTTTTTCCATTATTAAAATGAAATGCTGTACTACCCTCAGTACATAAAGGTCTCAGTTTAACACAAAGTTTTATTGATATACAGTAGAATCCCGTTTATCCAAGCCTCCATTATCTGGCTCTCCATATTAGCCAAATCACCAGCAGCCTGGGATCAAAATAAGGGTAGAAAGCTCTTGCCAATTCTCTTTATTATCCGATCTGACCCTGGTCCCAATCAGATCAGATAAACAGGGTTCCACTATAAATTTAAAGAACATCCAAAAATCAACCACAAGAGGAGAAGGTTGCACACATTGAATAAGGGACACTGGTACTTTCAGTAAAATTTAGTTAAGTTAATATATGTTTTTATTTTTTCATGAAAAATAAAAACTAAAGATTCACTGTAAAAACCCAAAATCCATGTTTTTCCTTGTTTTCCCCCACTGCAAATGGATTTCTAGGATCCCTGGTGACCATCAAAACAATACTTTTAAAGTTCTTGGGGGTGCAGTCAGGCTTTTGAGTAGGTACTTGTAATGGACATTTTGCATATCATACTGGTTAAGAATTAAAGTCTTACTCTGCAATCAAATCAGTATGTGATTAGAACCAGAAGCCCTTGTTTCCCCTATTTGGAAAGTCATGGGTGTTTGCCAATTTAAGAGAGTTAAGATTAATTTAATGAGAGGACATACTCTTTCCCCTCCAACCTGGCTAAAGAATTTAACTGAAAAAATTCTCATACCAATGAATACTTGGATTTCTTGATACAATGTCCCTTTCCAATGCTTCAACCAGGTCTTTATCATATCCTGCTCCATCAAATTTCGGAATTTCCCCATCACCAGCACCTTCCTGTGGAATTTTCTTTCCCTAAGAATATTAAGAAATCACAGGAATCTATCATGAAACTTTTACTTTTAACAGCTTCAAGATTTGAATCATAAAGCAACTGAACAATTTTACTACTATGTTTAAGACAAGAGAAATTTCAGATTTTTACACAAAACTGTGGGCTGTCTCATTCCTGTGATAGCCAAGGAAGCACAGTACTTCACACCTTATCTCCACAGTCTCCAGATACTTGTCACTATCACCAGTCCAACAGAATATGCTATGGAGTCACACGTCTTTCATAAAAGGGTTTTACTTTGATCCCCAACTTCCCAAATTAATTTAAAATAGTTTTTTTTAGTTTACAAACTAGACTCTAGTAGCAGTAAGTCACTCTTCAAATTATCAGCACACTTCTTGTGATGTTCAACACACGAGGCAGATGCAACACAAGCCTATCTGTGCATTCCCTGTTACGACGTAATGCTATGTAAGATCCTGGCTTAAGACAAGTTTGTCCAAAGGTGCATTTTGATCGGCTAGCTGGGCCAGATGATGCTACATCTGCTAGGCCAGATGATGCTACATCTTCTAGGCCAGCTGGTACTAATATACATTTAGACCCTACCAACACCCAAAAAAAAAAAATTTAATCCCTATACCTGTTCTCTTTGATGGGAGAAAAGATTTTTTCCACCTGGTTTTTAACAGATATATATTTTACTTATTTCAGTATAGTCGTGACTTAAATAAAAGGTCTTCTCTGCTTGGCTGTTTCTCTTCCCCCAACTCCAACAACTGTCTATTTCTTATTCCCTTTCTCTGTCTCATAACCCAATCCCACACACTGTTGGGATTCTTTAAAATTCATTTAAATGGCTGCATTAGGAGCTCTATAGTAGGGTTGTCACGTGTCTAGGGTAGCCAGTCCTCCAGGATTGGCCTGGAGTTTCCCAGCATCAGCATCGATCTCCCAGTGACTACTGAAAGCAATCCAGGAGATTTTAATAGGATATTTTAAGAAAATGACATTACATCGTGTTGGGGAAAAAACCCTCCTAGAATAGCTTCAGTCAGAGTTGGCAACCCTTTTTGACTGGAAAATAGGTTACTGTGGAGGGAGGAGAAGATGGCAGCCTGTTGCCCCTTTGAGGAGCACAGTTTGCAGGGCTGCACCGGAGGACATGATGTGGGGGAAGGGGCTTCCAGACACAGAATGTTCTGCGGAAGGGAAGGAAAGCAAGCTGCCCCCCTTCCCCAGCCAGCTCTTCCCTCAGCTACGCTAAGCAGCTCCGGGGTAGCAAGGGCTCAAGCGAGTGGGGGATGGGGTCACTGGGCAAGCTGCGCAGAAGGAGGCAGGCAGTTGCTGGGCAGGACTGCTACGTCCTACCTCGCCTGTGGGGCTGCCTGGCTGCTCCCACATGGCCGCAGCGCTCTGTTACCTGAATTCCCAGGCGACCTGCTGGAGCTGGGGTTTGCAAGTCTCTTGGGGCAATGCACACTGGAGCTGAGGGAGAAAGCAACGGGGGTAGAAGAGCCTCGGGGAAGAGGCGGAACAGGGGCATCCAGTTTTCAGAAACTAGAAAGTTGGCAACTCTACATTTCAGCCTAATGACTGTTTTTATTAAAGGAGCATCCGGTGGGTTCAGCACTGTCCCACAATTGGATAAAACAGCCTCAGCTCCAAGCTGACCATAAACTCCAAAATTAATAGTTCCACAGCACTGCTGATCTTATGGGTGAAGCAGCATCTTCTCATTCTCCTCCTAACACTTCAACAGTAATGTACTTCCCCTCCCAGCCCAACAGCAGGGCAAAGTGGAGCCTGAGGAGCAGCTGCGTTGCTTTTAACTGAACCAGGCTAAATTGGAAACTGGTTTAGAGCTCCTAACACAAAGTTAAAGTATCCCAGCTGCCTCAGAAAAGCAGCCTATGGGAAATTTGGACAGAGACAGCATAGGAAGGGGGAGCCAGAGAGACAAATGAGCTAGCAGAGGAGAAAGGGGCAGTGAACAGTGCACCTTCCCTTTCCCCGTTAACCCACATGCCCTTCAGGGAAGTCAGTGACCTTCTAGCTTCTTCCAACTCTCACTTTTACTACAAAACTGAACCCCTAATGGCAAGCAAGTTGAAAGTTGCAATGGGACCAGAAACTGCTGCCAAAATGACAGTTATGAAGAAAAGTAACAATGAGAAGGGACTCACAGTGTTTAAAGATTTTAAAAGACAGAGTTACCTACCTATCTATAAAGGCAACAATAAGAACAGTATTTCACAGTGACGAAAAGGTGTTTGCAGACTCTCTGCTACTGAATTCTCTCTTATCCCCCTACAATGAGCTAGAGGTTTTTTGTTTTATTTTTACAGGGAAGGATTTGCTGCATCCTGAAGATTTTAAGAGGATTTTTAAATTGAAATAAAATTAAGTCAAGATTTAATAGCAGTAAGCCAGAGGATGCTTCAATAGGGCTTCCAGTGCACTGCAAAGGTGACTGAAAGCAGCAGGGCTGAACAACATATCTGAGATGTGCTCCAACATTTAGGCACACCAGAGTGTAGGTTATTGCTATGCAAAAAGATGGTACACAAATAAACAAAATACTTGAGAAAATAACGTGAGATCTATGTAGTGAAAACAAAAAACTGGCAACACCACAGAGCCATCCGCCCAGCTGCTGTGTTCTGGGAGCATGCCAACAACTTTATTTATCCACTTGCACTAAGACCATTACATAACTATGTAATTACTACAAAAAACCACAGGGTGGCAGCATAAAAGGAAAAGTCTGAACAAAAGGATTTGTAAGGATACTACAAATACTGTCTGAAAATAACTGCATAAGTAAATCAATCTTATGCTAAATAAAAATAAAATATAAGAATGCTACAGGCTCTCCTTTCCACTTCATCGTCCTCTCACGCACACTTTCACAAGTTGGCACTCTTCTAGCATAACAAGCCTTCCCAACTGCATGCATTCATTTAAATGATAAATCATTTTTATGTACTAAACAATCACACCTGAAAATTTGCCTCCACAACAGAGCTTATTTTTTAAACAATGCATGTTATAAACAATCTGTTCTGACAAAACTAATTTGAATTTCCTGCTGCCATAGAGTTGGTTTTGAACTAAATGCCACTTTGCAGATATTTTGACAATCTTAGTCCTGGTGAGAAAGGAGGTTACTCCCTGTAACTGGAGGTTCTTCAAGATGTGTGGTCCCCATTTATATTCCATGCATTGGAGCGCAGGTGTGCTGTGCACTTGAGACTGGAAGTATTTCTTAGCAGTCTGTTGACCTGCACAAGCATAGTGCATCCTCTCAAGCTCGCAACCAAGGATATGATAGGCTGAGTGGGTCAATGCCTCACCTGGGTCCCTCTTGTTGTTCTGCAGAGGACTTGAGGGTGGGTATTGGAATATAAATAGGGACCACACATTTCAAAGAACCTCCAGTTACAGGTAAGTAGTAATTTCCTCTTCTTCAAGTGATAGTCCCTGGGTGATTAGTGAGCAGTGTGGATGTGCAGTCTGCAGTACTGCTTGGCCTACAGCAGACTTCATTCCCGTTGCTCGTGCAATGGCATAGTGGGCTGTGAACATGTAGATGGAGCACCAGGTAACTGCACTACAGATCTCATTCCATGAGACATCCGTGAGACAGGCCAGTGTGGATGCTTGCGCTCATGTAGAGTGCCCTGTGACTCCATCAGGTGAGAGAATGTAGCATTCGCAGATAAACCCAGAGACCCAATTTGAGATTCATTAGGAGAAGAGGGTTTGGCCCTTGGATCAGTAAGCAATGTCCACAAATAGTTTTGGCGATGTGCAAAACGAGGAGCGAATCCCAAGGAGGTAAAATGCCAGTGTACAGCAGACATCAAGGGAGTGCAGGGCCCTGTCCGCATGGGAAGCGTGTGGTTTGGGGCAGAAAACAGGTAGATAGATTCACCGATTTAGGTGGAATTTAGACACTACTTTTGTGAGGAATTTAGGATGTAGCTGTAAGGACACTTTTCCCTTGTGGAATACAGTGTAAGGGAGGTCTGTGATCACAGCCACCAGTTCACTGACCCGTCTAACAGGTAATGGCTACCAAGAATATCACCTTCATGGAGAGGTAGGAGAGGGAGCACATTGCCAGGAGCTTGAAGAGTAGCTTTGTGAGAGCAGAGATAACGAGATTAAGGTCCCTCAGGGATTTGGGCTTGAATACTGGCGGGAAGGTATTGAGTAAACCCTTTATGAAAAGGACCGTGGTAGGGGGTGTAACAAAATAAAAATGAAATCAGTGTTTATCCAATAAACAATGGAAAGACACTAGAAATGGTTACTTAAGGGCTCGGCTACATAGAGCAACAATGAGGACAAGAGGGGTGTAATTTCTAAAGCAAACTAATGTGCTGAACATTAATTGGTCTGTTTAGACACTGCTGGTACACACAAAAAGTTCCCTAATGCACTTATCCATAGTGCTGTTTGAAACAGTAGTACATTAAAGTTCACTAGGGAATGTTACAAAGAGATTATGCATTATATAACATGCTTTGATGAGTAATCTATATTACATCATTACAGAATATACAAAGAGCCCTGAAAAACCCTGATTCTCTGGACACTACATAAAACTCAGAAATTGCTAAAAATAAAAAATGAAATTAATAAACCCTCAAAATTAGAAGCTTTGCCAAATTGACACAAGCTGTAGAACAGAGCATTTTATTATTCATCTGCACCTGAAACAAAGCAAAATTTAAAATATTTACAGTTTTCACATAAAACAAAATGATTAATAGTAGTTACAAATAAGCCCAATTCTGAAGTCCTTATTTGCGTTATGAATCACTAGGCTTGCAAGTAGCTCCATTATTAATGTAAATGGAATTACTCACAGATTTAAGGCTTAATTGCCTAAATAAGGGTTGAGTTATACATTCGTGGGTGGTTCTGAATACTTTTCCCGGCATAACAGCATCTCCTTTTGTAGCATTAGGTTGGTAGAACTGCTCTGCATAGCTTTGTGGTGGCTTCCCTATTAGAAGACACTAATTAATTTTCAGAGTACTCCCAAACATTCTCCAAGGGCACTTATGGAGCATTATACAATCTTAGTAACATTCACACATTGCCTATTTAAAATAAGCTGCTGGGTTGAAAGGCTGAAATTCCTGACGATATTCCAGCGGGGGAGGTGTGGAGGGGGAATGGAACACAGCAACCAGCCTGGAGGCTTTCGAGCAGTAGAAAAAGAAAGAACCACTTAAGAAACAGCATTTTAAAGGGGTGCTAGAGCATAAGGACCATTGGAGTGGGATGTCAAGGTAGAATTATTAATTATGTAGCACCATAAACATGCATATTACTTTACAGCTAAATAAAGGACAAACTCCATGACCTTGCTTACAATCAGATTGAAGAGATTGTTACATGACGGGGGAAGGGGATAGTTACAAACCCATAAGATGAGATAGTTGTTTTGGCTACAAATCCAGAAAAAGCAGCATTTTTCGCTATATATCAGCATTAGCATACCCAGCACCAGCTACAACCAGTGACACTGCAATCAATGTCTTACTGAATGAGAATCTTATCTTTACAACTTCTAACAAGACCTGGCCAGGCAACAAAACAAATCCCCTTTAGAATACAACGTTCAATCATTTTAGAAATCTCTGCATGCTGTAGAGCAGCATGATTTATAGCAACAAAAGTGCCTACTGAACAGCCAACAGAATTTTAATCATCATGCGCCCTATGCCAGTAACATTTAAAAATAAATGGAACATAAGCAGCAACTGATCTCATGTCAACTGACATGTTGACAAAAAGAAGTATGCTAATTTCAGCTCCATTTCAAACACTACATGACATTAATGCTTATTAGCAGACAAGGATAAAACTGGTAGGAGAAATCCAAGTTCTTGCTTATATAAGGTATTAATGTAAACTATGAGAAGTTTTTTTAAAAAAAAATATTCAGATAAAAGCTATTTTAAAAAGTTGAGTACTATAGAAATATATTTCTATTTATGAAACTTCTCCATCTGGCTTCCCTGCTGTAGATTATTAGTAGTATTACTCCCAGAGATAACTACTGTCCTAGAAGTAGTACCAGCACAGGCTCATCCATAGTAAAGCCTTATAATGCTCCTTGCAGGAAACTTTAGAGTGTATCGTTTTACCCTCACTAGAGACAAGACTTGAATGCATACGTGCCTGGTGTATTAAACCGGTCACATAACATGATTCCAGGTCCACATTTAACTAGCTGAACTGCAAACAATTTTCACTATTCTTGAAAAGCTTTTTACAGTTTGCACACTGTTCTAAGTATGTAGAGAATGATTTCTAAAATGATTCGACTTTACATTTCAAAGTTTATTTGAAGTTTATTCACTGGCACTGCTAAAAGACTATATCCAAACAACCAGTGACAAGGAGCACTAGTGTTGCTCTTAATACCCTCTCCTACAGAATCATAAATGACTGATACAAAGGTCACTTTTGTCTATCCCTTGACAGTGCTGGATTCTTCCCTGTAAGTCCTTTCTCATTCTTGAGTATTTAGTGTACAGATATGAAAACTTACCAAAATCTTTTCTAACTCACCAATCACAACCTGTATTATACTACGAGCTCCAAAAAGGTACGATTTTGTATCTCCACAAAAGTAAAGCCATTCCATTATCCTCCAGTCTTATACCATTTATACCAGTGATACTCAGACTGCGACCCGTGAGCCACAAGTGACTCTTTAACGTGTCTCCTGTGGCTCTTTGCAGCACATAATATTAAAACACTGTCTGATTTAATTATTAAACCTAAGTTATTAATCAATCAAGATGCTTTCACTATGTTAAGCAATTAAGTTATTAACTTATTTGCTGTGAGAATAATATCTATGTATATAAAAACTATTACTCCTGTCAGACTGTTTCAATATGATCAGTATTATGAATAGTAATATTATGAACAAAATAATGAATTCACACTACTGTGGCTCTTTTGGCTAATTTGGCTCCTGAACCACTGAGGTCTGCGTATCACCGATTTATACCATGGCTTCTATGGATTCCTGATAATGACTCCACAGTTAAGGTTGTAAAGCAGTTACAATTATAAACACGCAATTCTTCCACACACACACATCTTACTTTTTTAAAAAGAAATCCTTTAGAAATGTCTTCTACAGTTACGTGTTGGCAAATCAGTTCCCACTTTCTTCTCTCTCACCCTAGTATTGTTTCTCTTTTTACTTTTTACAAAAGTGACTTCAGTTCCCCGCCCATTTTAATTCAGAACATTATGTCCTCCCCACAATGCTTTTCAAAGAAACATCTTCCTCTAAATGTTTTGTTATTTATAATAATAATCTCCTAATGATAGGATTCTTTAGAAAGTGTGTCTGTCTTTTTAATCTATATGCTTTTGGTACATCTCCACCTGTTAGTTAAGAACATACAAAAGTATTTTTAAGTAAATACTTGTTGACCACTGCAGAATTTACAGAGCAATCTCAATTGTTTTAACTCATTTTAATTTAAATCTGGGAGAATCCTAATAAAACTGCATAATACTAAAAAATATCACTGATCTCATTTCTATATTCTTTACTTGGAAAACTTTATAATGGGGCCCAATTCTGATCTCTTACACTCAATAGAATTTACTCCTGATTTACACTATTATACAGAAGATTAGAATCAGGCCCATAACCCTGCTGAAATATGCAGAAAAACAAAACTACGGTAAACTATCCTGTTATAAAAAAATCCTTCCTGATTAAAAACAGTGCTGAACGTTTAAACCAGTATCCAGCTTGTTAATATTACAATTGAATCACTCTGTAATACGTGCTTTGTCCACAATCTGATGTAGACCCTCCACATTGCCCTCACACAGGAAAACTTTAGTTTTTGCTTATTTATTTATTCCCCCCTCCCTACACACAATGCTCCCCCTACCTCCCACCTCCCAGTTTTTACCTTGTCCTCTCTCCCTTTAGCTCTAGATTCCCTCTCTCGGCTACTGGCAGGTTTTTCACTTTTTGATATTGGGTGTGCTCTGCCCACAGGCCCTCGTGGCTGTAATCCTGGTGATTCTTTCCTCAAAGGTTTAACTTCTCGGTTGGGACGTTTTATCTGAGGTGGAGCCCTGGCAAACAAAGAAAATATATCAATCACAGTTTAAAAAAAAAGGATAATGCTTTAATATTTCACTAACTCTCTTGAAGAATCACTTTCAAAGCCAAAAGGCCCAAATTTCCATCTTCTATTCATTCTCCTTCATTTGTTAATCATCCTCATGTGACTGTGTATGATTTTTAAAAAGTATTTCACTGTTTAAACAAAAAATCAATACCAACACCTCAGCACTCATGACCAACCCTACAACAACAAACCAAAATGCATGTGGAAAAAAATAAATCAGATTTCAGTTTCAGGGTTTGAGTTTCCTGAAACTATAAATCATCGGACTCTAAATTATGCTATATTCAAAAGCACAGATCCTATAAGAACTGTCAGAAGAAATTCCGGAAAATGGTCCAGCCAAGCACTGTGACAGGCCTCAATATCTAAGAGAGCACGACAATGAGAAAAAAGTGACCATTTCCCAATCTTACTTCTCCCATGTGAAAATGTCAACACTTACAAATTGTCCAAAAAGTTAGAACTAGATAGAACCAAGCTGCATACTCATACACCTTTGTATACCTCCCACTGATGTTAATGGAAAGCTGAGCAGTGGTATGAGGGGGCAGAATTTGGTTTTAAGATTAAACTGAGAGGTCATATTCATTTTGCTTGGGAGGTCCGTTTAGACTTGAAATATAGAACAAAATATATGGCCAAGATTTAATCAATTTAAGCTAATGTTCCCTCTAATAAATCCCTTTAATACCCTCACACTTGAACTGCAGAATTCTTTTTAGATAGCAACAGACTCTTGAAAAATCAATTTGTCTACTGCTAAGAGAGATTAATGTTCAAGGTTGGAGGTAAGGTTTGAACTATCCCAGAGTGCTTTCCAGTTACCTGTGCTCAGCAGGAACTGGAGGTGGCCAAACAGCAGGATCCCTAAATGGCTCCTCTTGATAGGATACAGGAATATCTGGAGGTTTGTCTATTTTAAAACTTTCTAACGTGTTGACAATACTCTTTACTTGTTCATATTCCTCCATTAATTCTTGCCGGACCTTCAAAAGAAACAAGTGATTTCAGAAAAAATGTGTTTTAATTTTTGCACAGGTCTTATTTTTTATATACAATCTCAATTTACAACGAAAAAAAGGTTTAGAAAATGTTTATTACCGTGGAATAAATTAACCTTTACAAAAAACCAGTGGTCCACTCCAGCAGCTCTCAAACACATGGCTACTCCTATTACACTTCAATGGAATCTTGAGAGTATGGGCTGTGAGATCCATGCCCTGATATTGTTCAAAACTTGACAGAGATGTTCACTTCTACAGGTGAACCATCACAATACATCCAAAGCATCAGGAAATGTTTTCAGTAACACAGACATTAGAGAGGGAAATAAAGGTAGCCTAGGTAAAGATGACAACTAAAGCAACAAAAGAAACTGGGAACATGACTTACTTTTATAATTTGTTTACAGTGTTATTGTAGCCAGGCTGGCTCCATGATAAGAGAGAATCAAAGCGAGTGAAGCAATATCTCTTATTGGACCAACTTCTGTTAGTGAAAGAGACAAGTCTACATGAAGAGGTCTGCAGAGGTCAAAAACTTGTCTCTTTCTCCATAGGCATGGCTCCCACTCCACTCCTTCTCCCAATGCCCCACCCCCATCCTGTTTGTTCCCACCATGCCTCTTCCCGCCCAGTTCCACCCTCTCTCCCTCCTCTGAGCACACAGCGCCTTCGCTCCTCTCTCTCCCCCTGCCCACCTCCTGATGATGCGAAACAGTTGATCCACAGCAAGCAGTAGACACTGGAAGGGAGTGGGAGACATTGAACAATGGGCAGAAGGTGCTGGGGGCAGGGAGAGTCTTTGATGGGGGGCTGACGGTGGGTGCTAAGCACCCACGAATTTTTTCCTATGGGTGCTCCAGCCATGTCTCACACCAACAGAAGTTGGGCCAATAAAATATATTACTTCATCCACGTTTTCTTACTTTTATAACGGAAGTCTGACTGTTATACACTTGCATTATATGTCTGAAACTTCCATTTTCTACTGTTCAGAGAATATAACAGATAATTTCTTTGAATGGTGCTAGTTATCTGTCTGTTGACTCATGGTCTGATCCAACTCCCACCAAAATCAAGGAGAGCTTTTTCTTTAAAGCTCTAAATTAATTTTTCAATGAAATCCAAGTATTAGAAATGTCAAGTTAATGCGAGAGAGTTTGACAAACTTTGGTAAGTGCCAAGACCTTTCATAGCGCCAGTGCAAAGACCTGTGAATTGTATGATATTTAGTATTTGTGAGTCGATTTCTAGCAGCGATGGAAAGAGTGAGAATGAATCCCTAGTGCTAATGGGAAGTAAACTGCTCCCAAGCTACTGATCTGTGTTAGCGCAGAGGTGGAGGAACAGACTGGCACAGCAGTAGAAATAGATAAGCAGCAGACAGCGTGCTGCATGACTTCATGCTATGAGCAGGTGTCATCTTAGATTCCAAGGCAGATAGATCGAAGAAAATATACAAAAGGGCCAAAATGCATAAACCATGGATTCAATACTTAAACACAACATTAAAAACAGATGTGAAATCTTTGAGGGATAATGTTATAGTTTTTAGGCCAAAACATTTGATTTAGCTCCATAGTGTAACAATATTAACGTTGGATCCTGCAGTCCATTAACTCAGATGAGCTCACATATGTCAGTCTGGCTTTGGATAAATTCTTACAGTGTAGATCTCTTGGATTCCAAATATCACTTTTAAAAAAAAAAATAAGGTAACAGGCTCCATATCGAGGTGGGAAGGGGTGGGCAGAAAAACTGCCTATTTTTGGTGGAATCTATTAAAATCAATGGGACAAATTCTGTCCTGGGATGCTGGTATCATGACTTTAGCAGGAACTCCCTGCAGGCAACCAAGGAGAGAACTTGGTCCAGTGTTATGTGCTGTGCAGATGTTAAACAAACACATATAATTAGACTGATACTGATGTCACACACATTTTGGCAAATAAGGCACTATATAAATTAATGTCATTGTAGACAAAATGTTCTGTATTAACTTCAGCTCCATTCAAAATGCACACAAAAAAAACTGTTTATCAAGGCTAAATGGACAAAGTAGCGGGACAATACATGTTAATGTCTATATGTGATACTACTGTAAACAGGCAAAAAGTAAAATTTAAAATAATTGCCTGAGATTATCTCCTTAATTAAATTTTTTAAAAAACTTGCACAAGACACATTGCCTCCCATTCAAAATCAGTTTTATACAATAAGAGTTTGTACTATGAATATACTTTGTACACATATCCTCCAAAGATTAATTTGTTGATGTTAGAAAACACTTTTTTGTATAACGGAGGAAATCCAGGACGAAGGCTGAAGACAAGCTGATCAGTTCTCAAAATGATCTAAAAGGACCAATCCTTCCATCACTGAAATCAACAGGAATTTTGCCATTGACTTTAATGTGGCTAGAATAGGCCATTAAAGCTCAAGTGCTTATGTAAGTGCTTAACTTTCAGCCCAGGATTACTCCCGCTGACCTCAACAATAATCTTCATGCAAATAAAGTTGAGCACATGCCCAAATGATTGAGAGATCAGGGCCTAAGAGTACTATCTAAATCTGCAGATAACATTTTAGTTAATTGCACCTATATTGATCTTTTTAATGATGCAAGCCTATCTTCTCACATCATAGATTACTGCTTATTAGTTGGATGAAAGATGAGACAGCAAAAGGAAATCATTAACATAATAGTATTTCCAAAATAGGCAGTCACACACAATTAGTCCATTGATTAGCAAGACACACTATGTGAAGACAAGAAAATTGATGCAATTAGAAGTAAAGAATGCCTTCTAACTATGTCACAAGAAATATTGCCACATAAATATCCTGAACTTCAATTTAGTCAATAAATACTTGAGGTACATTTTAAAAATGTAGCCCAAGTATATACTGCAATGCTGTATTTCTTTCTAAAGCTACCACATACAGTACAAATACCAAGAATCAGAGGGGTAGCCGTGTTAGTCTGGAATTGCAGAAGTGACAAAGAGTCCTGTGGCACCTTAAAGACTAACTAAAGTATTAGAGCATAAGCTTTCGTGAGCTAACACCCACTTCGTCAGATGCATGCAGTGGAAGTATCCAGGGGCAGGTATAAATAGGTAGGCAAGAACCAGGTTAAAGATAACAGGGTGGGTCCAATGAGGCTGAACCAGCTGTTATCTCTAATCAGGGAGGGTGAGGTATTCCTCTAGCAGCTGAATTGGAGGTGCAGTACAAATACCACTTCAACATACCTGTTGCCATTTGCCCTTAACTGCTGGGTCTCTGATTGACTGACAGTGTCTCTGAATCTGCTGGATGACACCTTGATAATATACCATAGAGGAGTCGTAGTTCCCAAGAAGCGCATATTCTCTCCCTTTTTTGGCATTATCACAAATCTCAGCCAAATTCATCGTCTCTCACAAACCTAAAACATAACATTTAATCATAAGATGAAATTTTGTACAGGCTATATAATGATTCAGAAAATCATTAAGTAGTTTTTGTTTTGCTATTCCTTATATGGCTGCTTTACATCCATTTTACCATTTAGATGTACAGATTATTATAGTACCCCTTATTAAGCTGATTATTGACAATAAACCACAATTGCCCCAAATGACTGGAAAAGTTTAGGTATTTTTCCTCTGCCCTGAGACTGTTAAATCATTGCATGTCAGTGGACTGCAGCACCCATACTGACCCATCTTGTCAGTTTACAGCAAGCTAGGGTATAAACATAGTGCACGGTTGGCGAGGGCAGGGTAAGTGCCTGCGTGGACCATGCTGCCTTACACTAACAGTTCACTAGTGTGCTTTAGCCCATTCCACTTTCGAAGTGAGTCAAAGCACACTAGGGAACTTCTAGTCAAGGGCATGGCAGCAGGGTCCACATCATACGGCAGGCTAGTGCAGGACACATTTACGCCCCATCTCATTGTAAACTAAGTGTTCATGTACAGAATCAGGCTTTAATTTATATAACAGCACAACCTGAATTCGCAACCAGCCACCCATGAATCACATATCACATGAAACTTTACATTTATTATATTACACTGGTCTACAATATTTTAGAAGTCGTCTGCTTCAGAGATAAAATGTGATATTTATTATGTATTTTGATGTGCTGAATTCAAATATGACAATTAAAACAACTGATTGGCTACTATTTCTAAGATATTTAAGTTTTTACATTTTATGTCTATGTATATTGTGTAGATAGTAGAGTTTTAATCATAAATTGTAAACCTAGGTCTTTTCATGTGTTTATGGTTGCTTTACATGATAATATTTCACCTGTCCTGTTTATGTAACACTTTAAAAATCAGCAAAAGGGTTATATAAATAAAATGTATTATGAAACAAAAGGCAAAAGACTATTATGTACATAGTTTAGTCCTATTCAGTGTCTACTCAGCGCTTCTTGGCTTGTCTCTTGTATTCATTAAATGGAGCACCTCTTGTCACTGTCCAGCAATAGTCTGCAAGCATTGATGTGCTCCATTTGCCCTGATAGCGTTTCTCCATTGTTGCAATGTCCTGGTGAAATCGCTCGCCGTGCTTGTCGCTCACTGCTCCACAGTTCGGTGGAAAAAAATCTAGATGAGAGTGCAAAAAATGTATCTTTAGTGGCATGTTGAAGAATGGGACAAGATCCTTTTGATGGTCACGGAACATGGAAACCCTAACATCACCTGCCAGGAGATTCCAATGCTGTAGTCTGGAGCCCAACAGCTCTGCCTTACTCTTGGGTAGTTCCAAATCCCTGACAAGGTCATTCAGTTCAGCTTGTGTTATGAGGTGTGGTTCAGAGGAGGAGGATGGGAGAAAATGTGGGTTCTGTGACATTGATGGTTCAGGACCAGAAGTTTCATCCTCTTCCTCTTCCTCGTCTGACTCAAGTGAGAATGTTTGTGGTGCATCAGGAACTGGCAGTCCTTCTCCGTGGGGTACTGGGCGTATAGCTGATGGAATGTTTGGATAATGCACAGTCCACTTTTTCTTCTTTGACACACCTTTCCCAACTGGAGGCACCATGCAGAAGTAACAATTGCTGGTATGCTCTGTTGGCTCTCTCCAAATCATTGGCACTGCAAAAGGCATAGATTTCCTTTTCCTGTTCAACCACTGGCGAAGATTTGTTGCACAAGTGTCGCAGCATATGTGTGGGGCCACCTCTTGTTCTGATCTCCAATTTTGCAGCCAAAATAAAGGTGATAGGCTTTCTTAACCATAGTGGTTATATTGCGCTTTTGTGATGCAAGTCACTTCACCACAAACATAGCAGAAGTTATCTGCACTGTTCACACAAGTACGAGACATCTCTGCTCACTTTGGCTAAACAGAAATGTGTCCCTTTGCAAAATCAAACACTGACAAATAAGAGAGCACGACACTGTATGATTTCTAGAGCTGATATAGGGCAATTTGTTCAGCAGAGAGATGTAAGCTTTGTTATGATTGCATCATCCATGACTTCTAGGAATAACATGATGCAATTCATATCATGTATGATGCAATACCAGCTTCAGATTGCATCATTCATTGTTTTGCCTAAAAAGCAAGTACTGTCCAAACCCAGTCATAGATTTATTCATAGATCCAGTCAAAGATGTATTTTAGTCATTTCTGGTTTAAATTGAGATCCCTTCCCTTTATAACTCACTTATCCTCCACCATTCCCATGTCAAGGGTCGTATATACTGACCCAATAGCATATCTTGAAAACTAGAGCCAATCAACAATTTTAAGCATCATTTTCGTTCTCAGTGACCCAGAATTAGTAAAGTTTGACTACATTTATTTCAGATGCATTTTGGCTGTAGGGCAGTGTTATTTGTATTACATAAGTGATTAGGAGATTCAATCAACATGAAGGGCCCACTGGGTTAGGAACTTTTGAAAGATCTCATCTTAACCAGGTTACATTTTAAATATACAAGACAGGAAAAGGACAGGAGAAAGGGAAAGGCCTTGCAAGCAGATTGGTACAGAGGCAGAGTCGAGAATTGACCTTAGTTCTCAGTTCCCATTTGAATGCACCTTAACCTCAAGACTATCCTTCCTCTTGTTTTAAAATATTTTCTTCTCAGTAGCGGTTTCCCTGAAGATATCTCTAACCCAGTAGTTCCCAGCTACACTATGTCTAAAGAGCTTGGTTACACTCCATGCACTATAAAGACAAATGTACTTCTGTATACTATCCAATTTATTTTAATTTGTGTAATGTACGTAACAAGGTCTGATGAGGCAAATGTTTGTCGGCTTTTTTGGGTTTTCTTCAAACATGAATTTCAATGCTCATGAAACATGCCAAACTGACAGCAATAGACACGCACGTCTTCTTTGAAAATCATAGGACACGACATGGGCAATGGCATTGAATGCTTGAACACACTTTGTCCCAGGAATGTTGCTTTCATTTGAATCATAAAACAAGGTTATTCCCCTGCTACTGGATATCTTTAAAAAAACTGTCAAAGCGTGGAGCCCATTGAAAAGTTTCTGAGAACTTGGTGAGATGGAGGCTGGTGGCCTCATGGATCCTACCAAAAATATCTGGATGACATTATTAATACAACCCTTCTGTTTAACTGACTCATTTCCAGAATATCAAACGATTTGTGAGACTTCTCTTGAACAGAAGATAGCTCAAAGACCAATGCATCCACGCTCCTGATGAGCAAGTCATGAAAGATTTTACATCCTCCATATTGACAATGTCTATAACATCCTCTGGAGAAACATGAGCTGTAGGGAGGATGGCCTACACCAGGGATCGGAAACTTGGCACGCAGCAGTGCAGGGTGAGCACCCTTAGAGGGCTCCGCCGCTTTGTTTACTTGCCGGTTTGCTGATCGCGGCTCCCACTGGCAGCGATTCACTGCTCCAGACCAATGGGGGCTGCGGGAAGTGGCAGCCAGCACCACGCCACTTTGCCACTCCGGTCCAATGGAGGCTGCGGGAACTGAGGCCAGTGGGAGCCGCGATCAGCAAACCGGCAAGTAAACAAACCGGCGGAGCCCGCTAAGAGTGCTCACCCTGCACTGCCGCATGCCAAGGTTGCCGATCCCTGGCCTACACTCTCCTCCTCAGCTGTGGAATCTGAGGTAGTCCAGGGGTTTGGCAGGTTGGTATACCAAGGGGGAGATTAAAAAGTCACTGTCATTCCTATCCTCCAAGACTGTGATGTCCAGGAAGGTCAGTTGGCCCATGGCAGACAAATGTGCGAAATGGCCCTTGTGCGGGTGGGGTTCAAAACCTCAACTAATAGGGATGTACTGAAGTACTCTGTGCCAACAGCGAAACCAAGAAAGGTCTAGTTTGAGGCAAAAGGAACTGAATGAACCTCTCATTTTATACCAATGGCACCAAAGTAACAAGAAGAAAACTTCAGCTCCAAATCCTCAATTCCAAGGGAATCCTTAACATCACCCTAGCAAGCAGAGCATTGTGGGATTTCTGCTCAGCAAAACAGTTAATGGAGCTTGAAATGAAAACTGTAACCTCCCCGGGACTGAAACTGGGGAGAACAGATAATCTTTCCATTAGAACTAGATAAAATGGACCTAATCCTTAGAACCAAGGAGATGGGCTTCTGATAACAAGAACCTCCTACTTTAGCACCAGACAATTCCACCTTAATCTTCAGTGCCAATCGCCTGCCTGATTCTCAGGAACAGGACTGCATGGAGCAATGGTGCCATGTATTCCTTTTTTTCCATCTCTCGACACCAAGGAAAGTGGATTTGGTGTGGCGTCCAAAGCTACCTTGGAACCGGAACTGGATATGCCTGAAGACTGGAACATCTAAGAGTTTGAAGCCAGTTCTGACTCCAATTCTGCACTGGAAGCTCTAAGAGGCCAGCTCCCTACCCAATTTCAAGTCTCTGCTCCAAAGCTTGGGGGGTTCAAAGAAAAGGTCATCAGAATTTTTTTAGCATGGGTAAAACACATTTTTCCCTAACCCTGTTCTCTGATATGGCTGAATTATTTTGGCTGAAATTTACAAAACAGGCTGAGCCAAACACTCAGCATACAGAATTTCATCCCAAATGATTAAAGTTTGGCAAGTTATAAGCAGCTAAAAAACAGATCTCATAATGGGAAGTATTGGGCAATCTTAAAAGATAGTGCTACCAGCTTTGCCTACAACTGTCCCCTGGTAGTAGCCAATATAACTATGATCCTCCAGAGAAGGCTAAAGCCTTTTATACTAGATGTACTTGATGAGTGGTGAACTGTATGTCACAGAGGAAAAAAATTCTTTCCTGACCTCAGTTTGGGATCAGTTCAGCTTATGCACCAAAGAATGAAGATCAATATCCCTTGCGACCTCTTCAGCCTAGCTAGTGCAGGATTTTTAACAAGCAAACTTAGGGCTCATGTGTGGCAGCTATATTGACACTAATGTCTGTAACTGGTTCCTCTTGTCAATGATCTGTGAACTAAGACATTTCTAAGGATATCTTGACGTGATGGGAAGCTGTTTTATTCTCGTGTAGGAAAGAGCCACATGATGATTAGATGAGAAACTGGTGTCACAAATGACATGAAAATTGTTTTAAATCAGTGGTTCTCAAACTTTTGTGCTCATGACCCCTTTCACATAGCAAGCCTCTGAGCGCGACTTCCTCCCCCTCCTCCCCAATAACTAAAAACTTTTTTATATATTTAACACCATTATAAATGCTGGAGGCAAAGCAGGGTTTGGGGTGGAGGCTGACAGTTGCGACCTCCCATGTAATAACCTCGCGACCCCCTGGGTCCCAACCCCCAGTTTGAGAACCCCTGTTTTAAATTCACCTGGAAACACTGTTGGCTGTTTTAAACAGGACTATTATATGGATAGAAAAATAAACAGGTACAGGAGAAAGTATTTGTGCATTTTCTTAGCAGTAGTGAAGCATACTCCATCAGAAGTTCTATCATCCTTGATGGATACAATGCATCATCTCTGCAGTTGCTTGTAGAACAGTAGTTCTCAACCAGGAGTCTGCAGCTCTCAGGGGTGGCGGGGGGCCTGTGAGCAAGTTACAGAGGTGCTGCCAAGCAGGACCAACGTTAAACCTGCTGGGATCCAGGGCAAAAAGCTGAAGCTAGAGCCCAGATGTGGCAAGACTGAAGCCTAAACCTGAGCAATTTAGCTTCCTTGGGCCCCCTGTGTGCTATGTCTACGCTAGAACTTTCGTTGGTAAAACTTGTTGGTCAGGAGTGTGAAAAAAACACACCCCTGACCAAGACAAGTTACACTGACAGATGTACCGGTGTGGACAGCACTATGTTGGCCAGAGACGCTCTTCTGCCGACAGCTACAGCTGCTCGCTGGGGTGATTTAATTATGCCTGTGGTAGAGCTCTCTCCCATCAGCAGAGCAGCTACAGGGGAGACCTTACAGCTGTGCCACTGAAAGATCTCTAGCGTAGACAAAACCTAAGTCAGTGATCTCCCTGCTGAGTCACACAGCATGAGACTGCTGTCTGACTGGAATGCAGAGGGGACTAAATCCAGAACAAGGAGCAGGAAAAGGACAAACTGTTCCTGGGCAATGAATGGCTGGAGAGGAGACTGGGAGCTGCAGGAGAAGAGGAAGAGAGGCTGGAACATGGAAGGGGGAAAGACCGAGATTGGATGAGGAACCCAGAGAGGGTGGCTAGAACTGAGGGCAAGTGAAAAAGCAGAAGCAGATCAAACCAGGAGCAGCAAATTAGGAGTGGTTGGGCAAGGAGACTGGGACTGGGGAGAAAGAGCCAGGGTGGGGAAGAGATGGGACTAGGCCAGATTGGAAGGGATGGCACAGAAGGGATCAAGTCTGAGGGGAGGAGGGATAGAATGGACAGAAGTCTGTGCCCAACAGAGAACACTCCCCTCCACAGCCTGGGAAAAAAACCATTAATTCCTGAAACTCACCATTCCTCTGCTGACAGCAAATACCTGTGAAATCCACTGTGACACTCCCTCTCATGGTACACACAAAGAATGACAACCTACTACTGCTATCAATTACTTCACTTCTGGCAGAGAACTGGGAGGTGGAGCTAAAGGTTCCAACTCTGATGATGAACCATGGGGGTGACAATATGATGCCACATGATGAATTATCTTTTTCAGTTTGCTTTTTTTAAAACAAGGAAATTACACATAAAAATCCAAAGATAAAACAATAGTAAGGTTATAAAGTCAAGCATTCTAAGTTAGGAAATGCCAGCTCCTTTGTACACATGCATGATACAGTCTTTAATTACATGATCACATCCTATTTTATCCACAAGATCCCTATTTCATTCAGTGTACAGAATCAGGGATGTGTAGCATAGAACTTCCGCCTCATTTGTTGCAGAAGTTGGAAGGGGGGTAATGAATAAGCAGGCTTTTGCAGAAACAGAAAAAAATGGTTCTATAGTTAAGACAGCTGAAGGTTGCCTTGGATAATTGGATTCTATTCCTGCCTTTGCCATAGACAAGAAACTTAAACCAAAATGTTCAAATTAATTGTGTGTTCCTCATTTTTTGGATGCCCACCTTAATACCTTGGTGACTGATTTGCAGGGCACTCACACAACTGACGTCAATTGGAGCTGTACTTTGAACATATAAAGTGCTATACAGTAGAACCTCAGAGTTACGAATATCTCGGGAATGAAGAATGTTCGTAACTCTGAACAAAACGTTATGGTGGCTCTTTCAAAAGTTTACAACTGAACATTGACTTAACAGAGGTTTGAAACTTTACTATGCAGAAGAAAAATGTTCTTAATTTAAATTTAACAAGCACAGAAACCATTTCCTTACCTTTCAAATCTTTTTTTTAAAAAATCTTTCCCTTTTTTTTTAAGTAATTTATGTTAAACACAGTACTGTACTGTATTTGCTTTTTGTGTGCGTGTCTGCTGCTGCCTGATTATGTACTTCCAGTTCCAAATGAGGTGTGTGGTTGACTGGTCAGTTTGTAACTCTGGTGTTTGTAATTCTGAGGTTCTACTGCAGGGCTCAGCAACCTTTCAAAAGTGGTGTGCAGAGTCTTCATTTATTCACTCTAATTTAAAGTTTTCCATGCCAGCAATGCATTTTCACATTTTTAGAAGGTCTCTTTCTATAAGTCTATAATATGGAACTAAACTATTGTTGTATGTGAAGTAAATAAAGTTTTAAAACTGTTTAAAAGCTTCATTTTAAATTAAATTAAAATGCAGAGCCCCCCAGACCAATGGCCAGGACGCAGGCAGCGTGAGTGCCACTGAAAATCAGCTCGCATGCCACCTTTGGCATGGATGACATAGCTTGCCTACCTGTTCTACTGTATAATGCTACGTTACCTGAAAAAGTCTTAGGCATCTCAAATCGGGCACCCAAAATAAGGTTAAAAGTTTCCACCAAATCTCTCGGTGCCTCAGTTCCCCATATCTAAACAGAGGACAATATCTTCCCCTTACCTGACAGGGGTATTGTGAAGATTAACTTATTTTGTGAATTACTCAGGCAGGGTTTTGAATAATATGCAGTAAATAAGACACGGGGTCACACAGTGAGCAATGAGGAAAAAGCAAAATATTGAATAGCTACTCATTAAGTGAGCCCTATCTATCCTCTGCACTGAATGAGGCAGGAGTTCTGTGGAAAAAATAGCATGTGACCATCTAATTAAAGTTTGTATTATAACACATATGGACAAGGGAGACAAATGATGGCTGCACATGCAACCTTCATTCTGCCATTTCCTAGCTTTTGTATGCTTGACTTTGTAACATTAATAATGTAAAATAGAGAGAAAGCCATTAGTCTACTCAACAATTCCTATGTTCCTAAAGCAGGGCTGGGTGAACTTTTTGGCCAAGGGCCACACTGGGGTTTGAAATTGTATGGAGGGCCGGTAGGGAAGGTGATGCCTCTCCAACCAGTCTGGCCCAGCCTCCTATCTGACCCCCTCCCACTTTCTGCCCCCTGACTGCCCCCCTCAGAATTCCCAACCCATCCACCTCCAACTCCTTGTCCCCTGACTACTCCCTCCAGAGACTCCCTCCCCTAACCACACCCACCAAAACCCCACCCCTTATCTAAGTCCCCCTGCTCCTTATCAGCTGACCACCCCCTCCAGAGACCACCCCCAGGACCCACCCTCTATCCAACCTCCCTGATCCCCATCCCCTGACTGCCCCGACCCCTAGCCGCACCCCCACCCCCTGACAGGCCCCCTGGGACTCCCACACCCTATCCAACCCTCCCTGTTCCCCGCTCCCTGACCACCCCATGAGATCCTCTGGCCCTTATCCAACCCCCCGCCCCGGCCCCCTTACCACACCACTCAGAACAGTATATCTGGACCTGAGCCAGACGCTGCCACGCTGATCCACGGGAGCACGCAGCCCTACCCCCCAGAGCACGGCAGAGAGGGGGAGGAGCTAGCCTCCCCAGCCGGGAGCTCGGGGTGTTGGACAGAATTAGCCATCGTAGTTTGCCCACCCGTCCTAGAGGAACTACTAATTTTGCAACTGTTATCCAGGCACATCACCTCCATACTGGTGCACATAACAAAATTCATGTGATGGGGGTGGGGGCGAGGGGTTCAGAGTATGGGATGGGGTTCAGGACTGGGACAGAGGTGAGGGCTCTGGCTGGGGATGCAGATGACAGGTTTGGGGTCCCGACATTCATTTGATGAAGTGGGTCTTTGCCCACAAAAGCTTATGCTCCTAAACTTCAGTTAGTCTATAAGATGCTACAAGACTCTGTCATTTTTGAAATTATAAATAATTGTTAATAAATGGATGGATCTAAATTGAAATGTTTATCACAGCACGAAAAGTAAAATAAGTTAGTGCTCAGACACTAAAATTTAAATTGTATAGTCAGGGTCAAAAATCTTTCTTGCCATACTCATTTAAGTATTTCAATTGACTTCAGTGGGACTATGGGTATGAGTAAAGCAAGCAGCATTTGGTTCCCATCTTAGAAAGCACGACTTGAATATACTTAGTATATATATTTTCTGGCAGCTGATTATAAATAAGTAGCTTTACTGATGCCAAAAGTTCCAGGTAGAATGAGTCTGTCCTGTGATTGTATATAAACATCAAGCAGCATCAAACCTAACATTGCATTTGTTTTCAGTTGAACATTAACTACCAAGAGCAGCATAACAGAAAAGACAGAGAGGCAAAAGATACCAGCCTTTAGCCCCTTTCCATTCCCTTTTCTGCTTGTATTCATGCTGCCCATTATACCTGCAACACCTTCCCCTGTTCTTGTCTATCAAGGCACTACTCTTGCCTCATTTAAGTTATGCTTTTAAAAAAAACACCTCACTTTTCCTGTAATGTCTACAATAAATGAGTTAGTTATTTGCATTGGTTTTAATGTGACCTGTTTTATTTTCCCATTAAAAAACAAACACACTAAGATGTGTACATCTTATAGCAAATAGCTGCATTATCCTATTGCTAGTGTTATGTCTAAGGCTATGTCTACAACATAAGCAGTGGGTATAATAGGCTTTCCCCGGTACAGCCACTCCTGCAGGACACCATTTGCAGGTTTTTATTATGTGCCATGCAGGTTCCAGGGCAATGGAGGCAGCTGTATATGCTATTCAGATTCCCGGGTTAATCAGTAATCTCCCTGGATTTCAGAGCGATTATTGATGAACCCAGGAAGATGAGTAGCAGATACCGCCTCCTTGGCTGCCCTAGAACCTGCACGGCATATATAAAAAGTTCCTCATTCTTCTGCTGGGCAGCTGCGGGAGGCGTGCCACCTTTCTCATTCTCCAGATGGCACGGGGGTGGCTTGGCCTGCTGGGGCCCAGTTAGGACATTGGTGTTCCTCTGCTGGGCAGAAAGCTTTGGGTGCCAATGGGCCCTGGTCTTCTCTGGACGCAGGAGGGGCAGTCGGGGAAGCTCAGGACATCGCTGCGTGGGGCGGGGCCAGAGAGCTAGCCTCCCCAAAGAGGGTGTCCGCTTGCCACCCATAGTCTACTACAGCTAAGTCAGCAAAACTTATATCACTCTGGGGTGTGAATATTCCACCCCTCTTTGTGACATTTCATTGACATAAGCACTCATGCACAGCACCATTACAGTAAGAGAGCTTTTCCCACCAGCAAAGCTTATGCTGTTCACAGAGGTGTGTTTTTTATGCCAACAGGAATGCTCTCATCAGCTGTACCATTGCAGCGCTGTACGTATAAGCATGGCCTAAGAGTGGATTGTCAGGGGCCTGCTTACACTTGAAATGCTACAGCACGTCAGTGTAGACACTACCTATACCAGTGGGAGGGATTCTCTGATCAACATAGGTAATCCACCTCCCCAAGAGGCGATAGCTAGGTCAACAGAAGAATTCCTACCTACACAGTACTTAGGTCAGCTTAACTACATTGCTCTGGGACATGAATTTTACACACCAATGGGCAACACAGCTGGGTCAATCCAAGTTTGTAGTGTAGACTAATGCCAGCTCTTCTGGGTAGGAACAGCATTTTTCCTCTTCTCTGACGGATGTATCACACATTTGGGTACTATAAAATAAGTTGAAAATATTTAGCTTTTCCCAACTGAGCAGCATACTAAATGTATTGACTGCACTTACAGCAAGAGATAACAATTTTTGAAATGTAATTAAATTATAAAATGTTTACAATACGTGAATATCTTAGGAATGGTTGGGAAAAATTCCTAGAATCCTAAATCATATGCCTGTTCAGTCAATCAATCCTTCTTCTTTAGACAAATTAGAAACCACTCCCAGGTACTCAAGTAAAATCTTGGTGCATCTGCTACAACTAGAGTAAAATGCACAAAAAAGCGTGTGTCTAGGATCAGAAATGTTTTTCCCTCTCCCCCATTAATAAATGTCCATCATTTTAAAAGTAGAGGACACAATCCACTGAAGAATATACTGTAAGGGAAAATCCTGCACTAGTCCCTACAGGACAAAGCATGACCTAACATTTTGTTCCATCTCCAGTTACTATATTCAACATAGACTTTTGCATGTTAAATCTCTTTGGAGCAGGAACTTTGTTTTCGGTCTTTTCTAAAGGGACAAGCTGCAGAACACACTAAATCTGCAATCTCGGGAGAGGAAACTGCAATCAGGATGGAAGAGCTCAGTATCTCAAAGACAAAAGGAACTATGAAAAAGTAAAACTGGGTGTGTGCATGTGTAGAGCGGCTAATGCAACAGGGTCAGTTTTTGAGAGGTGCATTAGAATTGCACAACATATAATACATCATCATTTGTTGGATGACAATCCAAGGCCCTCACTCCCTCCATACACAGCTCCTTCATTCCCTAATGTCCCCCACACAGCACTCAGCCCCCGCCCCACATCCACCCCTTACACTCCCACTTCTCCATCCTCGTCATGCAGCACTCAGCCCTCCCATCCACCCCTTACACCTCCACTTCTCCATCCTCATCATGCAGCACTCAGCCCCCCCCC
>ML677348.1:11170443-11186926 GCA_007922305.1 Dermatemys mawii
CCCAGCCCCCTGCCTGGCTCTGGGCGCTGTCTGTCCGCTCGAGATCCCCGCCCGAGATGCGGAGGCCCCGCAATCCCCCGACAGACGGTGGGGCGGGGAGCAGCCTCAGCACCGTTATACGGGCCCGGTCTGCTGCAGCGGCCCCACGCCGGGACCCAGCCTACGCTGCTGCAAGCCCCGGTGCCGCACCCACCTCCAGGGCCCCCACAAATCACCCCCGACCCCCAAAAAGGCTCAGATGCCGGGGCAAAGCCAGGCTGCACCCCTCGCCCGGCTACACGCAGCGCGCTGGGATTTGTAGTCCGCTCCCGCCCGCGCCTCTGCAGACCATCACAGAACGCGTGAGCCCAAGAACTACATTGGCCATCCTGCTTCGCGGCAGAGGCTCCACACCTCCCTTCCCCCCTCCCCCGGCCGGCAGGAAAGAGGAACGTTCAATCGCCAACGCCGCTCGCGCCGCGGCCACTGTCGGGGTTTGTTTCGCGTCAGCGCCTGCCCTTACCTGGGGGAGCCACATGCGCCTCTACCCTTGAGTGCGTGCCCGCGTACGGGGCGCGCAGCCCGCCGGCTCCGTTAGCCCGGGGCGTGCGCGCTACGGCGGCGGCTCGTTGCCATGGTGGCGAGGGGCGACGCCCGGCCATGGTGCCTGGGTGTCCCGCTGCTCCGCCCCTCCCCCGCCCAGAGAGAGGCCGGGGTCGGGCTGGCCTCCCCTGAGGGGTGGGTGGAACCACCAGACCCCTTCCCCTGCCTCACCACAGCCGGGCGGGGGGACAGCGTCCACAAACCCCGCCACACCCCCGGGGGCAGTATTATCCGCCCCTACAGCTCCCCCACCTCCGCCCGCCACACCCGGGGGGGCAGCGTTACCTGCCCCCACCTCTGCCCACCACCCTCGGGGGCAACGTTACTCGCCCGCTGCCCCCACAGTTCCCCCGCCTCCGCCCGGGGGGCAGCGTTACCCGCCCTTACAGACACCCCCACCTCCGCCCGCCACACCCCGGGGGGGGCAGCGTTACCCGCCCCCACAGACCACCCCCACATCTGCCCACCACACCTGGGGGGGGCAGCGTTACCTGCCCCTCCCTCTGCCCACCACCCTCGGGGGCAGCATTACCCACCCGCTGCCCCCACAGCTCCCCAGCCTCTGCCCGGGGGGCAGCGTTACCCGCCCTTACAGACACCCCTACCTCTGCCCACCACACCCGGGGGCAGTGTTACCCGCCCCCACAGACCACCCCCTATCTCCTGCCATCCCCGGGAGAGGGGCAGTGTTCCCCAATCCCACAGTTCCCCCGCCTCTCCCCGCCACGCCTGGGGGACTGCGTCATCCACCCCCACAGACACCACCTGCCACACGCAGGGGCAATGTTATCGGCCCGCCAGACCCAGGGGGAAGTGTTACCCGCCTCCACAGATCCCCGCCTCCACCTGCAACCCCCGAGGGTGGTGATTACCCAACTCCATAGACACCCCCCAACTTCCACCCACTGCTCCGGGGAGGGTGTTAGCCAACTCCATAGACACCACCCTTTACGAGCCTCTTTAAAAAGCTAAAATGGTGATTTCTGGCCTGATGACTCACAGACACACCCAGCCCACCTGTGCCCCATCCTCCCCCATATCCACATGCTGCCTGTCCCATCAACACTCACACATGGCCTGTCCACAGTCCTCCCAAGTATCCACACACTGCCTGCCTCCCAGCCCATCTGTGCCCCGTCCTCCCACTTATCCACACGCTACCTGTCCCATCAACACCCACACATAGCCTGTACCCAGTCCTCCCATGTATCCCCACACTGTCAGTTCCCAGTCCTCCCACATATCCACATTCTGCTGTCCCCCCACTCACAGCCCACCTGCGTCCCATCCTCCCACATATCCACACACTGCCTGTCCCACCAACACCCACACTCTGCCTGTCCCCCTCCACCCACTGCCTGCCTGTGTCCTGTCCTCCCACATACCTACACGGTGCCTGTCCCTCCAACACTCACACTCTGCCTGATTCGTCCTCCCATGTACCCTCACGTTGCCTATCCCCTCACAGCCCACTTATCGCCCACCCTCCCACGGAGCCACACAGTGCCCCCCCTCCATATTTCACCTGTCCTCCCACGTACCCATACACTGTGAGTCTGTGAAATGGAAGCTGGCACTCACCCACCACACAGATGGGAATGATTTTTAATCCTGCTGAGCTGGTCTGAAATCAAATTGGTGATGCATAGGCAAAAGGCTCTATGGCTCATTAGCAATGCCTTCACACATCCAGTCTCCAGTAAGTAAGGCTAAGATTATGTGACATCTGACGCTTCAGCCATGGGCAGAACATATCATAGGCTGGGGGAGGCTAAGCCTCCCCAAACAGCCCCATGTGGCCCCGCCCATGCTCCACTTGAGGACCCTTCCTGTTTGCCACTTCCCTTGACCCCAGCCCAGGCAGGCTGCTGCTCTTCTGTGGCATCCGGCCTGTGGCTGGGACTTAGGACAGTTGGGGCCACCCAGCACTGGGGAAACCCCAGGCGTGCCACCTGGTGCTTCAGGGCTGGGGGCTGCCCACCCTGTGCTGGGGAGTGAAGCGTGCCTAGGAAACTAGGGCTGCAGGAGGAAGAGAGCTCCAGTTTGATTTGCAAAAAACTATCCTCCGTGGCCATTTGCAGAAATAAAGCCAATATGCCTACCGAGCGATTGCCATTCATGGCTGTTCATTGCTGTTCATGCTGTCCATACTGGTGCTTAGGCCATCCAGCAGTGGGGATGTGGCACCTGGTGCTCCGGGGTTGGGGGCCATGCACCACCCACCCACACAGTGCTCTGGGGCTGGAGGTGCTTGGGCATCCTGGGACTGTGGGGCGGGGCCTTGAGCAGAAGGGATGGGCTGGGCTGGGGGCTAGCTTTCCTGAGCCCGAGCTTCACCCGCCGTCCATGTCTTCAGACCCCCATCTGTAGTTCCCAGCACTCCGCCATGGCCAGGCTGGAGCTGGAGCTGGCCAGCCGACCTGCCTCCCACGGGGACTCAGGGTGGCTGGTGCTGGGTCCACGCTACCTGCCCAGCGCTTGGACCACACTGCATGGCACTCCAGAGCTGGGAGTGCTACAGCCGTGCCATGGCTGTCTGGAGTACTGGGGTTGGACACTGGAGGTGCTGCGGCCATGCTGCCCAGCCACCCAGTGCTGTGGCCATGGCGGGGCCCTGGAGTCTGTGCTGTCACTGTGGGCGGGGGGCACCCCAAGCTCCCAGCTGCCGCTGGGGGCCCCTGCAGCTCCCAGCTGCCACATGTGGTGGGGAGACCCCAAAGCTCCCAATTGCCAGTCCTGAACCTTTGAGCTGACCCACAGCACCCACAGCATCCGCCACAGTCAGTTGAGGGACTCTGGAGCTCCCAGCTACCACTGACAACGGGGAAACCCCAAAGCTCCCAGTGGCAGCAGGTGCTGGATCCTCCTCCCCCTTCCTTCTCGCAACAGGGCTGGGGCACATCCCCCTTTTTTCACAGGTATTTTGAGTAAAAGTCAGAGAGAGGTCATGGGCTTATATGAATTTTTGTTTATGGCCTGTGACCTGGTCTGTGACTTTTACTAAAAATAACTGAGACAAAATCTTAACCTTACCAATAAGAGCTAATTTTATACCTTGGTAAGTGAGGTTTGCTTTCTTAAGATAAATTTATTAAATCAAGTTCTGACCTTTTTGTACATTGATCTGATGAAGTGGGTCTTAGCCCACAAAAGCTTATGATCCCAAACATCTGTTAGTCTATAAGGTGCTACACGACTCTTTGTGACCTTTTTGGAGTTTACACACGTGGGATTTTCAACTCTGGACATGCAACCAAAATCAAAAACTGCTTTTGGTCTTAAAGTCTATTTTGAAAGACAAAGAAAGTGTGTTTTTCATTCATTCGCTCAACTGAGTTAGATCAACAAAACTGAAAGGAATCAGAGGGGTAGCCGTGTTAGTCTGGAATTGCAGAAGTGACAAAGAGTCCTGTGGCACCTTAAAGACTAACTAAAGTATTAGAGCATAAGCTTTCGTGGGCTAATACCCACTTCGTCGGATGCATCCAACCAACGTGCACTAGCCCACGAAAGCTTATGCTCTAATACTTTAGTTAGTCTTTAAGGTGCCACAGGACTCTTTATCACAACTGAAAAGCTTAACTTAACCTAACATGTTTAAAGTCATGTTAAATGGCTCTGCTGTAGGCTCTTCAACTTCAAATGTGACAGATTTCAGAGTAGCAGCCGGGTTAGTCTGTATCCGCAAAAAGAACAGGAGTACTTATGGCACCTTAGAGAGTAACAAATTTATTTAAGCATAAGCTTTTGTGGGCTACTTCAAATGTGTTAACCTACATTTTAGCATTCTTTTAGCAGAGTTGTCAATTGTGTTGGGTAAGCTTGATTGAACTAATTTGATAGAAAATTATATATTTTGCCCACCGAGACCTGATGAGCCGTAAATCAGTAGCTCTCAATCTTTCCAGAATCTGATTCGTTTTGTGTACCCCCAAATTTCACCTCACTTAAAAACAACTTGCTTACAAAATCAGACATTGAAATACAAAAATGTCACAGCACAGTATTACTGAAAAATTGCTTATTTTACCATTTTTACCATATAATTATAAAATAAATCAATTGAAATATAAATATTGTACTCACATTTCAATGTATAGTATGTAGAGCCCTACAAACAAGTCATTGTATGAAATATGAATTTGTACCAACTTAGCTAGTGCTTTTTATGTAGCCTGAAGCTCCCAACTGCCATTCCTGAAGCTCCGAGCAAAAATAAAACAACTAGGCAAATATCTAGATGAGCTGGTGTACCCCCAGAAGACCTCCGCGTATCCCCTTAGGCAGTACAATCAATGGAAGAAATCTTCCATTGAGCTAGTACTATTTACACAGGAACTTAGGTCAGCTTTACTGTGTCTCTCAGGGATGTGGATTTTTCACACCCCAAGCGATGCAGATGGGTCGATCTAATTTTCTAGTGTAGACCAGCCCATGGATACTGAGAGATTCATAAGTGAGATGGCTGGAAACAAAAAAGAAAAAGGTTATGGTTTGTTATTTTTTGTTTGTTTATTTCAGGTAAGGGAAATAGAACAGACAGTAGCACCCAGTGACTAAGCAAGAATCATATTCCAAACTAAAGAGGCAGTAGTTGGAGCAGCAGAGAGCAACTCAGGAAATAAATACTGAAGGAATTGAGATTTTCACTCAAGGAATATGATAAGTCATGTGCAAGCACAGGTCTCAGTGAAACAGTCCTGAAGGTGGAGTTTGCCAAGTTGGAGATGGCAAAAGTGGAGAAGGAATGTGTATTAATATAAGATCACCCATACTGGCTCAGACCAAAGGTCCATCTAGCCCAGTATCCTGTCTTCTGACAGTGGCCAGTGCCAGGCACTTCAGAGGGAATGAACAAAACAGGTAATCAACAAGTGACCCATTCCAAACTTCTGGCAAATTCCAGATCTGAGCAGCCAAAGAGAAATGGACAGTGCAAGAAGAGACCCACCAGAGACCACTCGAGTTAGAAGGGCAAAAATGGGAAGGAGAGAAAGCAGCAGCTCAGGAAAGAGCTGGAAAGGCAGGTCATGATCAAAAGGCTGAAATTAGAAAGTCAGGTCCCTCAGCGCATAGGTAATCTTCACCAGGAGCCACACAGCTGAGATAAAGTGTGCCTGACAGTTACAGGGGGATTGATTACATTGAAGACTCCTACTTAACCACTTTCAAAAAGATATGCATGGTACACAGAACCCCTGGAGAATGACTTACTCTCCAAATAACTGGTAAAGTTTCGCAAGTATTCAATTATATGGAAGTGAGTGACGCTATGAAAGAGTCCAGTATAAGAAGTTTATGTTCAGGAGGTTTCTTACCCCAGATGCATATTGCCTCAAATTTAGAAACCTTGAAAAACTTCACAAAATGAGTCATGAGAATATGTTCACAAAGTGAGGGATTATTTGAGAAAAGGAATCAAAAGTAAAGGGGTAGACAATTATGACGAGACCTATTTGCCCAGGGGAACAGTGGGAACAGTCTCCAACTTCTGCTGTAGTGGCAGCTGAGGCAGTGGATGGACTTGCACCTGCCAGCAAGACCCTTCTTAGAACTCAAGTCCCAAAGGGAAGGGCAAAAGTCTGCAATAAAAGGGGCTTCCTGATTTGTCCCCAGGAAAAAGGAGGGAAAGGAGGGAACTAAACCCCTACCACCACAATTCCCATTGCTTCAGTGAGTCTGTTAAACTTGGGATGTGCATCCAAAAGTATCAGTATCCTCAAGCTGTCCTTCAGGTGTGCTGTGATCAAAGCAGCCAGAAGATGGCTACATTTGGAGGGATGCAATGAAAACTGTTTTGAAGGTCTACTCAAAATAGCAAGTGTCTGCAGGTAGATGCTGCAGAAGGCAGGCACTGGAGAAGCTAAACAGCTGTATCAGGAGAGCAACAGAATGTCCTGTCCCATCATCCGTAAATAATTACCTAAACCCATTCTGATCAGGTGGCCCTAGGGTCAGGCACCCTATCAGTTGCAGAAGTCATGGAGGTTGCAAGAAATCACGGAATCCGTGACTTCCACAGCTCTGGCTCCGTGAGAAACATGGAGCCCTACGCATGACTTACATCAACGTAAAATGAGAGGTGAATCAGGTTCTATATCACAGGTATCGATATTAAACACTCAGAAACTAAACGAAGTAGGCTAATAGAATCATCAATATGCTGTAAAGGTGGATTCTAAACTTTATAAATGAATCTAAGGCCACTACCAAAGTTGGTTGTTGGTGCACAGCTGCCAAAGTTCATATATCGCTCAGGCATATGCACGCATGGGTGCTTGTATTGGTACTGCACATGCTCACCAGGAGTGTTTGCTCTCATGTAAAGTGCAGTGCACCATGGGTTGGTTTCCCAGTGTTTTGTAGCATACCACCGATTCAGGGTTTTCTGGGAGCTAGGGGTCAAGTTCCCATTGTTATTTTCTCCATCCCATAATACTTTTCACATCCCATACTTTTCATACAATTTTTTAAAACTCCCATAGTTCCACGTGGCATTTTTTGGCCTCTGCTTTCTCTGGTAGAAGCATGCCAAGCTCAGCACAATGCTCATGAGTGTTGTTACTGCAGGACTCATGATTCACTTGTATTTGCAGAATTTGAAAGAGAACTACTCAAGCAAGATTGCTGTGAGGAACATGTGGAGATGTTCAAAGGCAATAACTGGATGCTGATGGACACAGCAACTAACAATGTCAGGTTGTTGTTGGTGTTTGTGAACCAGCTACAAACGGTGGTTCACCACTTCTGAGCCTAAGAAACAAACACTGTAGGATCACATTGTAAATGCACATCTGGGATGATGAACAGTGGCTGCAGAATTTTTGTCTGCAGAAAGCTACGTTCCTTGATCTAAGTATCAGAGGGGTAGCAGTGTTAGTCTGTATCCACAAAAACAATGAGGAGTCCGGTGACACCTTAAAGACTAACAGATTTATTTGGGCATCCTTGATCTGTATGCCAAACTCAACTCGGCCTTCTAGTGCAGGAACACCAAAATCAGAGCTGTGTTGTCAGTGAGGAAGCAAGTGAGGATCACACTCTGGAAGCTTGCAACACCAGACTGCTATCAGTCAGTGGGCAATCAGTTTGGAGGTGGAAAATCCATAGCGAGGGCCATTGTCACCAAAGTGTGTAATGCCATTAGGCCTCTCCTCCTACACAAGAGTCTGACTCTCGGTAATGTACAGGAAATAGTGGATGGATTTGCAGCATTGTGTTCCTGAACCATGGTGAGGTGATAGCACACATCCTTGTCACTGAGTACATCAACAGCAAGGGATACTTTTCCAGGGTTATACAAGTGGATCACCAGGGATGCTTCACTGATATTAGTGTGGACAGGTGAAGGAAGATGCACGATGCTCACATCTCTAAGCACACAGGACTTTTTAAAAAGATACATTGTTCCCTGACCAGCTGGTTACCAACCATTGGTGATGTTGAAATGCCAACAGTGATTCTGGGGAACCCAGCCTGCCCCTTGCTCCCCTGGCTCATGGAGCCGAACACTGGCCTCCAGCAGATGCAGATTTACTCTTGAATGTGCTTTTGGTAGACTGAAGGCAGGGCTGGCGCCCGGTATTTTGCCGCCCTAGGCAGCAAGCGCAGGAGAGGGTGCCGGCGGTGGGGCATCCTAGCATCCGCCGGGTTGTTGAGCTGCCACTGAAGGGTCGGTGGCGATTTGGCGCCAGATCTCCAGGCCGCCGTCATTTCAGCAGCAGTTCAGCAGACACTAGGACAACGGACAAGCTGTTGAGTTGCTGCCGAATTGCCGCCAAGGGGGACAAAAAGCCGCCCTCCAAATTCCGCTGACCCAAGTGACCACCTAGGTCGCCTAATGGGTGGCGCCGACCCTGACTGAAGGGACATAGGTGCTGTTTATTCACTAAGTCTATGTCTACACTACATAGCTTTTAGTAAGACAGCTGTGTCACTACAGCCATGCCGCTAAAAGTTGTGCAGCATAGCAGCTGTTTGTTGGCTCTCCTGCCAACAAAAATCTTCCACCCCAATAAGCGGCATTTCCGTTGTTGGCAGGAGAGCGTATTTATGATCTTACAGATTGCTTTTTCTATTTTGTAGGTACGGCAGATTGAAGGGTCAGCTAAGAAAAGAGCAACTGCTCCTGCAACCAACTTGAAATGAGCAAGAGGACGTAACAAGGATGACCAGGATTAGTTGAGGTCTATCAGTAGCTCCTAGTCCCACAGAAACATTTCTGTTTCCTTTCAACTGACGTAAAATTCAGCATTTCTATTACATTTTGTATTATCAGCCATTTGAAAATCTTTATATCTGATCATCCTCTCATGGTGCTGGAAAACAGT
Source organism: Dermatemys mawii (assembly GCA_007922305.1). Taxonomy (NCBI): domain Eukaryota; kingdom Metazoa; phylum Chordata; order Testudines; family Dermatemydidae; genus Dermatemys; species Dermatemys mawii. The sequence goes on from ML677348.1 coordinate 11,179,356, forward strand.
ATGTGGGCGTTATTTTTCATGCAAGATCCTTATGGGTTTCTTGCTAGTAAACTAGTTTTACATGACTCAGATTTAAGTAATAAAAAGGTTTAACTCCAGCCTGAGAAGAGTTTATTGTCCACAATGATAGCCTCGAGACAAATACTTACACCTTTGGGACTCCACAAAAGCAGCAATTAGGCAGCATTTTATAGTGATGCAGTGAGTGCGCAAAAGATGGAAGTTACACTACTCTCAAGAGCCTAGAAACCAAATTGGCTTCCTGGAGAGAGAACATAAGAAATCTGGCAACCTAAAAATATTTAAAGAGCTTATTACTCCCAGGGGAGAATTTCAGGCTATTGAAGTGGAAAAGATTGAGCATTTGCTAAGATTAAAAAAAGGCTTTTTTAATGAAAAACAACAAAGTGCACAGATTTGTGTGTGTGTGCATGTGGCATGTTTAAAAAGGAAAAAAATAAACCCTGAAATCGATCTACAGCAGTAGATTGACTACTGAGGATCCAAATCAAACTGCCTAGATCTAAAAATACGAGGCAAAATATTTTTGAAAGAGAATTTCTCCAAGAAGACACACCAGAATTATAAGCTATCCAGGCCAAGAAAGGTTTAAAATAGCATTAAATGTCTGGGCTAGAGGGCATCTCCATGAAGTCACGTGTGCTCTCATGGCCCAGCTTCTGAAAGGTTTTGCTCAGCCTGTTCTATCCTTCATTAGGTCTCTGTGTTCCACCTCTCAATCTCATTTCTCTCCGTCCTTTGCTCTAACTAGGGCACGCGGCAGGGGTACCTATTAGCCCCACTCTTGGCAGCACCACAGCATCCAATAGAGCAGAACAACAAAACAAAGACAGATGGCAAAGTAACTAACATTTCTTCATTCACTGTGGTAGTTACAAACTTCGCTACTGCACCCACTCTAAGGCCTGGTCTGCTATTTTGGTTAGGGGTGTGATTTTTTTTCTACCGATATAGTTGTACTGGTACAACCACTAGTGTGGCTACAACTTTGGGTTACCAATTTCCAATTTTCAGAACTGGACACTACAGGCCCCCCTGTTGCATGCTCGCTCCACCCCCACCCACCTCAGTTGTTTGCTTCTCCCTCCTCTGGGACTCACCTTCCACCTGCAGAGCCAGCGCCTCATGCCTGTCCAATAAGAGCATGATGCGGTGGACGGGAGGTGCCTGGAGCAAGGGATTGGAGAGACCTGGGCCCCCAGGAGGCTGAGAAGGCAGGATGGGCCATCACAGGCAGTGAGCCTGGCAGCCAGCTCTGCTCCTCATATATGGCACACTGTCAGGTTTCCGTCTCTTCCAGCTGCAGCTGCTCTTCCCACCCTCCTGGGGGCAGAGTTGCAGTTACTGATTGCAGTTACTAGAGCAGCCTGACTTTTGGTGTCCAGTCAGCAGTACTGACCTAGTCCCCTTTTGATGGGAAAGTCTGGTCGAAAACAAGACACCTGGCAACCTTAATACAGCTATATCAACATAAAAATGCTTTATGTGAGTATAGCTTATTTCCCTTCCCAAACAGGAATAGCTACACCAGTATAAGGCTATGGCTACTCCGGGCCTGGCACATACTTGGTTACCTGCCATGTTCCTTGTAGTTGTGACAAGTGTGCACATATGCTGTGCTGAATGCAGGTATAATGCTATGTACACGTGTACACTTGCGGCCACACTACCATGGTTGTTACATGACATTAATGCTACCATTTCAGGTATCCCAAGGTTCTGTGCATCCCAGGGAGATGTTCTAGGAACCACTCTGCTGTGTTGTTGGTATTCCTGCCTTCACATATTTGCCGATGGCAGACCCTGCTTACATCTCCCCCTGCCAAACTGGGAGGAAGACATGGAACAATGGGATGAGGTAGTTCTGATCCTGCTCCTTATCACAGGACAAATGCGTAGTGGGAGTAGATGATCGGTGATATCCTGGATGGAATTTGAGCAGAACTTTCTGACATGTCGAAGACGGTTGACCTTGACAATTCATTCAGCTCCCATGCTACGGATCTGATGAATGCCAGAATTGCCATGGTATGTCCATTGGTGGGCCATCATTTCTGGACCAGGAGCCCCAGGGATCAAATTGTTTTGGAAACCTTGGATGACTAGCAGTGGCTTCAGAACTTCCCTGAATGAGGAAACAGACCTTCATGGAGTTGTGTGAGGCAGTTACACCAAACCTCCAGCGTCAGAACACTCAACTCAGGGAAGCCATGCTGCTGCAGAAGCAGATAGCTATTTCCCTGTGGAAAATCGCAACACCAGACAGCTATAGACCCCTTGCAAAATGACTTCAGGGTTGGAAATTCCATCGTTGGGGTCAGAAAGTCCACGGCTGGGGTTGTGGTTGTGTATGTTTGCGAGACAATTGACACTGTGATCTTCCCACAGGTGCCTGACATAAGAAAAGTTCCAGAAATAATAGCTGGATTTCAGAGGATGCATGAGCCATGGATAGCATCCATATCCAGTACTTTGCCTACCGCAAGGCGGGTAGTGAGTATGTAAACCAAAAAGGTTACTATTCACACATTCTGTTAGACTTAGTGGCCCACAGAGGCCAATTCATGAACACCAAGATGAGTGACACTAGAAAGGGCCATGATCCCATGATGCAGAGGAGACTGGGATTGAGCTTTGAAGGGGGAAGAAGGGACTTTATTCCCCAGAAACGATAGGATTCTCTATGGTGTGTTTGTGCCAGCTGTTATTTTGGGGGACCCCCCATATCCACTCCCAACTTGGCTCATGAAACTATACCCCCACATCAATGACCTGGGAAAATGGGAATTCAGTTGAAAACTCAGTGGCTGCAAAATGGTTGTGGAGTGCGCATTTGGTGGTGGTGATGCCTACATAACTGTCTGGATGCCCATGTGGCAAATACCATTCTTATAATCATATATCATGCACTCCATAATGTTTGTGTAGGTGACAGGGAGTGCTTCTGTCCTGAGTGGGATCAGGTCAAGTCTGCTTTACAAAAATCTGTACAGGCCTCTGGATCCCACCCATGTGCAAACTGGTCCCGGTTCTCAGCGGGCCCAGGGATGCCATATGTGCACACATCTTGGCACAGCAGGGAGACAGAGGATGATAACTGCCTGTCTGAGGGACATCTTCACACCCTGAGCAGTTGCTGGAAAAGAACATTGGCAAATACTTGTGAGACTATCTAGCTTTGTGAGGGTTTTGTTCCTGTGACAATTCACACACTCCTGACAACTATAACCAAGCACCTCCACCTCCACAGCTTTGGGTTGGGTTTGTGCTGTGGAGAAGGGTGGCTAAGTTTCTACTGTGGCCATTGTGTAATGGTTTTGACTTAACTGCTCACACTTGTTTACAAGCCTCCCTTATTGGGAGGGCTCAATGTCTCTTAACGACCTTATCAGCATTTGCTTGTGGGGAGGGGGAGAGTTCCACCTTTTCTCTTTCTTTCTTTTTTTTTTTCAACAATTCTTTGTCTGCAGTGCTAATTGCACTTAGTTGCTGGTGTGCTGCACTAATTGCTACTAAGGTTGAAACTGGTCAAGATTTGTGGGGGAAGGAAGGGTCATTTAATCACTGGGTAATGGCAGATGCCTGTATTGTTAATTGGATTGCTTCCTTGTTCTGCCTGTGAACCAAGCCATAAAGATGTTTATCTCCCTATTTTCTGTGGTGGGAATTCTGTGCATTTAGAATTAGCTAACAGTGCTCTCTGTAAGCACATAACACTAGCTGCACTTTCCCTATCCCTCCCCTGTATCCCTGGGACTCCAGCTATTTCTTAACCCTGGGAGAAAGAGAGGGGCACTGTGGGTGTGGGGCAGAGAGAAAAATGTTTTTAATATGAAGGCATCACACAATTACACCATTCCAGCTCCTGTACTGTGAATCCTGGGGCCTAATCCTGAACCTGAAAACATTTTAGGCTCATCATACTTAGGAAGGAGAGTCCACACACAAGTCAAAGAAATGCTAATGTTGATTAAAAGTACTATATTGGCCATGTAAGTAAAAAATTTTTAAAAAGAGGGGAACCAACAAACCATAATGGGACTGAATACCTGAATGGCCAAATATTAATGTCTCTGCACCCATCTCATGGCCCTCCCCCTGGCTGGCAAGGGAACAATGAGGGATAATTGTTCTTGGGCACAAACTGTGATGTCTCTTGCATGGAGTTTGGGGTACAGACACTTGTTGGGCTTCAGGGACTCCCGCAGACTCATTGTCCTCCCCGCACTTCCCAGGGGGATGCTCAGGGAGTTCTCCTGGAAGAGATTTCAGGTGTCAGTTTAGACTAGCAACTTCCTAAACCCGCCCTCTTCCTTCCCCCAGTCTTTGTGTTCCCAGGAGCACATTGCCTGAGTGCTGGCCAAGAAACGCACAGATAGGAGAGCACAATGATTGTTCATTAATAATCGCTTTTATAGCTTCTGCCAGATGCATAACACTGGCTCATCAGCAATCAATAAAATCATTTATTTATAGCTGTGTCTTGCATGGGGCTGGGATTAAAATCTAGAATGAGGCAACCGGAGCAAGAGGAGATATTGTTGGAAAGTTCAAGTATGGGTGTCCATTGTAACTTACCAGCCTCAGGTTCCAGCTCCTGTCACAGCTCTGAGTCTTCCTCAGAGAGCTTCTTCAACTGGTTCCTTTGGTAGAGGTGCAGAATCACATGTTCCTCATCATCCAGGTCTTCGGGGGCATCCTCTGAGCCCTTTCATCAGCATCCCTTCAGATAAAGAGGCTGGTGGTGTTGTGGAGAGGGTCATGAGCCGCTTCAGAATCTGACAACACCAGTCCTGCTTGTTACAGAAAGGGCATGTATCATGAGGAGCCCGCTTTAAGCAACTCTTGGATTCTTTTGCTCTCTAGTACAGGAGTCTCAGGTGCATGATGCATTCTCGGCACAGGGCTGGAGTTTGCTCAACGCCGGCCTGCTCCAGCCTCTTAAATTTCCTCATAGAGAGGAATGTTCTTGCTGCTCCAGGAGAAGTCATGGAGGACGATGTACTCCAGCCACAAACTGATCAGCACTAGGTGTGGTCAGCAGACCAGACAGCTGCTCTCGGAGCAGGATCCACGTTCACCTGTATTGATCAGCAGAGTGCAGCAGAAAGCTGTTTTAATGTGGTCAGTGGCGCTCACTATCATCAGTGAAAATGGGGGCAAATGAAGTGTAAAAATATAATTAGGAAAGCCAAAAATGTTTTTTGAAGAACAGCTAGCCAAAGACTCAAAAAGTAATAGCAAAAAAATGTTAAGCACGTCAGAAGCAAGAAGCCTGCTAAACAGCCAGTGGGGCCACTGGACAATTGAGATGCTAAAGAAGATGCTAAAGGATGATAAGGCCATTGCAGAGAAACTAAATGAATTCTTTGCATTGGTCTTCATGATTGAGGATGTGAGGGAGAGTCCCAAACCTGAGCCATTCTTTTTAGGTGACAAATCTGAGGAACTGTCCCAGATTGAGGTGTCAGTAGAGGAGGTTTTGGAACAAATTGATAAACTAAACAGTAGTAAGTCACCAGGACCAGATGGTATTCACCCAAGAATTCTGAAGGAACTTCAGTGTGAAATTGCAGAGTTACTAACTGTAGTCTGTAACCTATCATTTAAATCAGCTTCTGTACTAAATGATTGGAGGATAGCTAATGGGACGCTGTAGTGGGGCGGCTGCCCCACTCCCATGCCAGAGTAGGCCAAAATGGCTATGAGGGGAAGACAGCCAATTAGAGAAGGGCTTACTGTGAGCCAATCAGAGCCAAGCTTGTAGCCTGCCAATCAGGGACAGGCTGGCTGTATAAGAGCACTGCCCTGCAGAGAGGCAGTCAGTCTCCCCTGGATCTTCAAGGGGGAAGGTCCAGCTCCTGAGTGAGGAGCTATAGCACCAAGGACAGTGCAGCGCTGGGCAGGCCCCGGGGAGCAGTGAGGAGCTCTAGCCTGTGTGCCTGTCAGGCTGTGGGCCCTGACCAGAGGGCCACAAGCTGCAAGGGGGCTGCAGGGGAAGTGGCCCAGGGAGACAGCGGGACTGAGAGGAGAGAAGGAGGGCAGGACGGCTGCTGCCAAAGGGTCCCTGGGCTGGGATCCAGAGTAGAGGGCGGGCCTGGGTCCCCCCTCATAGAACCCGGCTGTGGAGGTGGCCATAGTAGGCTGCACCTGACCCCTGACAGAAGGGGCTCGACACAGGGTGTGGCAGGCCACAGCAGCGGGATGACTGTGGAAATAACCCACCCTGGAAGGAGGTGAGTGTGGACTTGGGGGTACTGCCGGAGGGCAGTGCCCTGAAGAGGATGTTGCCCTGGGAGGAGCAGTGCATGTCCAGTGACAAATGGAGAGAGAGACAGATGGGACACCACTGGAGGAGGGCGCTCTGCTGTGAACTGAGGTAATTCCCAGACCATCTGGCAGGAGGTGCCAGTGGTGAGTCTGACCCTGTTACAGATGCCAATTTTTAAAAAGTGCTCCAGAGGTGACCCCAGCAATTACAGGCCAGTAAGCCTGACTTCAGTACCAGGTGAACTAACTGGTTGAAACTGTAAAGAACAACATTGGTCAGACACATAGATGAACATAATTAGTTGTGGAAGAGTCAACATGGTTTTTGTAAAGGGAAATCAGACCTCACCAAGCTATTAGAATTCTTTGAGGGGGTCAGCAAGCATGTGGACAAGGGGGATCCAGTGGATATAGTGTATTTAGATTTTCAGAAAGCTTTTGACAAGTTCCTTCACCAAAGGCTCTTAAGCAAAGTAAGTTGTCATGGAATAAGAGAGAAGGTTCTCTCTTAGATAGGAAACAAAGAGTCAGAGTAAATGGTCAGTTCTCAGAATGGAGAGAGGTAAAGAGTGGTGTCCCCCAGGGATCTGTACTGGGCCCAGTCCTGTTCAACATATTCATAAATGATCTGGAAAAAGGGGTAAACAGTGAGGTGGCAAAATTTCCAGATGACACAAAACTACTCAAGATAGTTAAGTCCCAGGCAGATTGCAAAGAACTACAAAAGGATCTCTCAAAACTGCATGACTGGGCAGCAAAATAGCAGATGTGACAAACAGTCCTGTGGCACCTTAAAGACTAACTAAAAAATTTTTAGAGCATAAGCTTTCGTGGGCTAATACCCACTTCGTCGGATGCATGCAGTGGAAGTATCCAGGGGCAGGTATAAATAAGTAGGCAAGAACCAGGTGGGAGATAACAAGGTTAGTCCAATGAGGCTGAACCAGCTTGTTATCTCTAATCAGGGAGGGTGAGGTGTTCCTCTAGCAGTTGAACTGGAGGTGTGAATAGCGAGAGAAGAGAAGCTGCTTTTGTAGTTAGCTAGCCATTCAAAATCTCTATTCAGTCCCAAATTGATTGTGTCAAATTTGCAAATGAATTGCAGCTCTGCAGTCTCTCTTTGCAGTCTGGACTTGAAGTTTTTTTGCTGCAAAATGCTGACCTTTAAATCTTCTGTGGTGTGTCCGGTGAGGTTGAAGTGCTCTCCTACAGGTTTTTGAATATTGCCATTCCTGATATCTGATTTGTGTCCATTTATCCTTTTTCGTAGGGACTGTCCA
>ML677348.1:11186936-11365454 GCA_007922305.1 Dermatemys mawii
TGGACAGTCCCTACGAAAAAGGATAAATGGACACAAATCAGATATCAGGAATGGCAATATTCAAAAACCTGTAGGAGAGCACTTCAACCTCACCAGACACACCATAGAAGATTTAAAGGTCAGCATTTTGCAGCAAAAAAACTTCAAGTCCAGACTGCAAAGAGAGACTGCAGAGCTGCAATTCATTTGCAAATTTGACACAATCAATTTGGGACTGAATAGAGATTTTGAATGGCTAGCTAACTTCAAAAGCAGCTTCTCTTCTCTCGCTATTCACACCTCCAGTTCAACTGCTAGAGGAACACCTCACCCTCCCTGATTAGAGATAACAAGCTGGTTCAGCCTCATTGGACTAACCTTGTTATCTCCCACCTGGTTCTTGCCTACCTATTTATACCTGCCCCTGGATACTTCCACTGCATGCATCCGACGAAGTGGGTATTAGCCCACGAAAGCTTATGCTCTAAAAAAATTTTAGTTAGTCTTTAAGGTGCCACAGGACTCTTTGTCACTTCTGCAATTCCAGACTAACATGGCTACCCCTCTGATTCTTGACAAAATAGCAGATGAAATTCAATGTTGATAAAGGCAAAGTAATGCACATTGGAAAACATAATCCCAACTATACATATAAAATGATGGGGCCTAATTAGCTGTTACCACACAAGAAAGAGATCTTGGAGTCATTGTGGATAGTTCTCTGAAAACATCCACTCAATGTGCAGTGGCAGTCAAAAAATCTCACAGAATTCTGGGAATCATTAAGAAAGGGATAATAAGATGGAAAATATCATATTGCCTCTATATAAATCCGTGGTATGCCTACATCTTGAAAATTGCGTGCAGATGTGGTCGCCTCAAAAAAGATATATTGAAATTGGAAAAGGTTCAGAAAAGGGCAACAAAAAAAGATTAGGGGTATGGAACAACTGCTGTATGAGAGGAGAGTAATAAGACTGGGACTTTTCAGCTTGGAAAAGAGATGACTAAGAGGGGATATGATAGACGTCCTATAAAATCATGACTGGTGTGGAGAAAGTAAATAAGGAAGTGTTATTCTCCTTCTCACAACACAAGAACTAGGGGTCATCAAATGAAATTAATAGGCAGTAGCTTTAAAACAAACAAAAGGAAGTATTTTTTTCATACAATGCATTGTCAACCTGTGGAACTCCTTGACAGAGGATGTTGTGAAGGCCAAGATACTAACAAAGTTCAAAAAAAGATCTAGATAATTTCATGGCTATTAGCAAGGATGGGCAGGGATGGTATCCCTAGCTTCTGTTTGCCAGAAGCTGGGATGGGCGACTGGGGATGGATCACTTGATTATCTGTTCTGTTCATTCCCTCAATCACCTGGCATTGGCCACTGTCAAAAGACAGGACACTGGGCTAGATGGACCTTTTGGTCTGACTCAGTATGGCCGTTCTTATATTCTTATGGACATGCATACAGTTGCTAGTGTACATACAGTCTTGTCTACACTTGAAAGGGTTTGTTGGTAGGGGGTAGAGATACATCAGTAGAGCTCTACCAGAAAACCCTCCTTGAGGAGACACAGCTTTTACTGGCAAAAGAGTTCTCCAAGTGGAACATGCTATACAAGCAAACGGACTTGTTGCCAGTGTAGCTGCATCTACAGTAGGGCTTTCGGCAGCATAGCTGTGTTGGTAAGGGGGCTGATTTTTTTTCACACTTTTAACCAACTTGGCTATGCTGGTAAAACTTTTAGGTGCACACCAAGCTGGATGAATAGAGGGGAGGGGCATGGACAGTGTGTAAAATAGGCCTGGCACTTCCACAGCCACTGGAACCCCAGTTGTGGGGTTCTGGAGGGTAAGTTTTTGCTTTATTGTGCCCCATGCAGGTTCTGGGGCAGCTGGGGAGACTATATGTGCTACTCAGCTTCCCAGGTTCATTGGTAGTCTCCCTGGACTCCAGAGAGATCATGGATGAACCGAGGAAGTTGAGTAGCAAATACTGCCTCCTCAGACGCACCAGAACCTGCATAGGGCATAGCAAAAGCTTCTTCTGGAGAGAATCCAAGATGCTTTCCCCTGTGGCATTTTGGGGTATGGGGACGGGTCTGTTTGAGGGTTTGGAGTGGGGCACTCAGGCCTCTGACCAGCCCAAGGCTCCTCTGGCTGAGGGGAGGGGGCACTCTGGCCAGCCCGGGGAGCGGGCGCTCATGGCTCCTCTGGGCAGGGAGGTGATGGGGACTCAGGCTTTCTGACTGCGGGGGGGCAGGAGAGGCGGAGCAGTGGGCTAGCCTTCCTGAATGGGGCCTCTGTCCACCACCCATGGGTAGGAGCTGTACCACTTTTACTATATCCGTATAGATAAAGGAAAACAATTGTGGGATGACAAGCCCTAGTTAAAACATTCCCACAATATCTCCTTATAACTCACAGTAATGTGTGTGATCTCCTGCTAACTTAAAGCCCAGTCCTGCAAGTTTTCACTGCCAGACTAAGGTCTGGTCTGTACTATCAAGTTAGGTCGATGTAAGTTGCTTTGCATTGACCCATTTGTGAATGTGTGTACACTAAAATTTGTCACCAGGCACATAAGTGCTTCATTACAGTGATGGAATAAAATCACCTCCCCAAACAGTGTTGAGCCAGGGTCAATATAAGGTCGATGTAGTATAGTGCAAATGTAGACTCTGTGGGACTGTGTGGACCCTAACAGTCCTAGTGCAGCAGCTGTCCTTATTTTTAAACTGACAGTGCCTCCTTAACAAAGCCTATTGTATGTTACAGAGATAAGGTGGATGAGGGAATATCTTTTATCGGACCAACCTCTGTTGGTGAGAGAGACAAGCTTTTGAGTTTACCCAGAGCAACTTAGCTGAATACAAGATGGAACAGATTGTTTAGTATAAATAGTTAACATATTTTAATCTGTCCCACCTTGTATTTACAGCTGTGACACTCTGAGTAGGTTTCCCACAGTACTGAAAAGTACAGTGTGGCTAAAAAGCTTCACTCTCTCACCAACAAAAGTTGGTCCAATAAAATATATTCCCTCACCCACCTTGTCTCTCTAACATTCTGGATTGACAAGGCTACAACACTGCATACTGTATGTTAAATACATTATTTTCACTTTTTATATTTTAAGGTTTCCCAATGTAGTGTTCCCACCCCTTGTAGTCCTGTTGGTAGACTGCAGGGTCTCCCGCTCTCACCTTGTGTTTTGGCAAGATAAACAGGGTTCCCTGCTGTGAACTTTTGTGTGCCATTATAGAAACAGTCAAATGCCCACAAATCAAGGGTTGGTACAAGTTGCCCTGAGGCTGTCCCTGTGTACGCATGCACAGTACTTAAATATAGCAAAGTCCCTTTCTTTCTCTAAAGCTGCACTGAATCCTTACAAAATCTACCAGAACCCTTTTTTGAATAACATCTTATTGACAATGAGAAGATAGTGTTATGCTGAGGCACTGGTGACAGCACTGATCGCAAACACACCCTCCACTTAACATACCTCTCAGGATGAGTTAATCAGAAGCCTCCCACTCCCACCTAAAACAAAAGTGGGTTGTAAATCTACTCAGGAGTTTGGACTGAGTGGATGAAGGGCTTTTGCTGAGCTCTGTGTGTGTGAGCTCACGTACTTGTCGGTCTATGAAGGCAGAACACACAGAGAAACTGAGAACAGACAAAGAGGCAGAGCACAGGCAAAGCCAAGACAGCCAAGCGAAAACCTGTGAGCACAGTGTGACCCTAGAAGAAGGGAGAGAGAGCGAGAGAGAGGGCTTTGGAGGCTGTAAGCTAAGAAACTGCTTCTCTTAATTAGCGTTACAATACAAGTTATAATGTTTGCAGAGAGTCTGTAGTGACTTTCCATTATACACTTCACAATGACAACAAAAGCCATTACAGAATATCTGCATTTTACCGCTGTTCAGATTTTTTTTTTTTTCAGTTATCCGTCAGGGGAAGATGACAACCTTCACTCAGTGCTGCTGTCACGAGTAATTGAGTAACAACAAATGTCATCAGAAGGCAACTGAACATTGATTTGTTGACTTCCCAGTATGGTTAGCAACGTGAAACTTATTAGGCATCCTTGTTTGGGACAGCACCAAAGTTTCTCATTGGCTCACCAATCTGGACTTGGGTATTTGAATATTGTTAATCACCTTTCTTGCCATACAAAATAAGTGTTCCACCCACGGTAATTCAATACTATTGTTGTTGTTTACTGTTTCCAATACAATATACCAGTGATTGGCAACCTTGTCACACAGCACCCCAGGGTAAGCACCCTTAGCAGGGCCCGCCAGTTTGTTTACTTGCCAGTTTGCCAGTCACGGCTCCCACTGGCCACAATTCGCCATCCCAGTCCATCCCTGGCCATCCACATGACGGCGAGTCGACTGCTGCTGCTCCCCCATCGACTCCACTTGTACCTCTCACTGAGGTGGAGTACAGGGGTGACAAGGAGCACATTCAGGGATCGATTTATTGCATCTACACTGGTTACTAGACTGCCTTTCTGCTTTTCTATCCCAGGTGAGTGAAACCAGAACCAGTCTTTAGGAGTAGACAAGGGATCAGATGACAAATACATCAAAATGAGGCATTCTAGACTAAGAGAAGCTTTTGTATGAAGAGATGCAGGTATCTGGGGGGAACTGAGAAATTGCTTTTTCTGCCACTTGATTCCATTGTTAGAACAATCTTTCAGCCCACTATTCTTCTTGGTCTGTCCCCCCTTCCCACTTCTCCTAACCTTCCAGCTTCCCCATTTTAGAGAGAGGAAGCATTAGACATGTATTCTGGAAAACCGTCTGTTCTTTGGTACAGTGTATTCTGAACCCACTACTGAGAAAAACAGAATTACTCCCAGAAAGAATGGAATAGCTATTTAACCACAGTGAGGAACTGGTATTTTGGAGCAAAGGGAAGCTGTAATGTTTCCTTGGTACTGTAGTTGGCAGTATTTCTCTATATCCAACACTTTTCTTTTTTAATGAGCTCTTTACTCATTGCTGTAACTGTAATAGAGAGACAATTACACAAACCATTGTTGGGATTAAAAGAAAATACAAGTAAAATAAGAATATTTTAAACCCTTGAATTTCGAAAAGCCCTCCAGCAATAGAGTAAGATAAGGACAGAATGAGTCCCCCAAATCAGGGAGGTTCATCTGAGTGAGAGGCAGTGGCTAAGTAATGGGAAGTATTTGTATCTGTATTTAGCATTTTTCAGAGGGCAAGCTGTTTGGAATCCTAACAATGGGAGTATTAGCTTGTATCTCTTTCTGAGTTCAGGGAGTGCTCAGCTCAATAAAGTGGAGTGACTGCATGGATGTTGAACAAGCTGGGGGATTAAATTAGGCCATGGTTACACTTACAGGATTATAGCGGTATTGGTTATAGCTGTCCTCATATACAGCTACAGGGATAGCGCTATAGCGTGGCCACACTAACACCCGCCAGCGATATAGCGTGGCCACCTTTGCGGCACTTCAGGCAGCATTGGGAGCAGTGCATTAGGACAGGTATCCCAGCATTCAGCTGGGTGCAACGTGCTTTTCAAACGAGAGGGGTGAGGGGGCGACGTGTTGTGTGTATGCGGAGGGAGAGAGCGAGTGGTTTTTCCATCCTTCTAAGAGCCTGTCAGCGTGTGTCCGTTCACAGAAGACTAGCAGGCTTTGTTTTCACACAGGCTCCCTCCTTAAACATTTGCATTGCTTATCTACCGAGTTAAGAGAGAAACACTGAAAAGGTACTTCCGCATTCCTCCAGCCGAGTTCAAAAGAAAGGGAAGAGACGTCAATTGCCTTAAATGGCTCCAGGCATCTCAAGAGATCACTTGTAGCGCAGTGGGTGTCTACATTGTCGCCGTAGCGCTACAGCGGGAGCGCTACAGCCCTTATTCCCCGTGCGGAGGTGGATTACCAGTTGTGCTATAACTCTGAGGTTATAGCGCTCTACGTGCCTCGCCAGTGTGGACGGGTAGGAGGTTATAGTGCTCCTGGCGGCTTTATAGCGCTATAAGGTGCCAATGTAACCAGGGCCTTAGTTGAGGTAATTGCACTGACTGGGCCCATCAAGAAAGTTGAGGATGTGGAGAGGAGTTAAGTGATGTAAGTGAGTTAGTTACTGCATGTATTTAATAAAGCCAGACAGTGATCAGCCTCTGTTTAAGATGTGATTTTAGGCCCCAGCACCAGAGAATAGCTCTTAACCCTGAACTCGCCAATTATCAATTTGTCTTTAATCATCCTTTTTTCAGGGAAGGTTATTGAGAAGGCTGTGTTGAATTAGCTCTGGCAGTATCTGCCATCACATGTAGCTTGATTTTTATGGTGGCTGGGTAAACCAGACATTGGCCACAAGTGAATTCTTCATGAAATAAATTAACAGTCCGATACCACAAGAAAAATCACAGGATTGTCGAGTAAATGATTTAAGTGATCCAGACTTGGGACAACCTTTCTCCTCTAAGAAGTCAGTAGCCCAGCTTGTGACATCAGTGACTGATACAATGGCAGTACAAATTGCTCTTCCTTTTTAAGATACAGCATCATATAAACATGATATGGTAAGTGTTAGAATTAACACACATTTTGCAACGAAGGAATTTCCAATATGGTAACAGTGCATATTGCTCATTTGATAAGATATTACAAATCTTTGTCCAAGTGCTATGTAAAAAAACAGCTCACTTAAATGCATCAGGTCTGTTTGCCCTGTAGCATCATTCCCAAGTAGATGGTTGTCAAACACCCCTATCTGTATTTTCAAAGGGCCGAAGGGAGTTCCTGAGTAGTTACCCAAGGCAAGATTCCGGCCTAAGTGCTCACACATATGCTGGAGGGGGAAGCAAAAGTCACATTTGTCTGGAGCTCACTCAGTCAAAATTGCCCTTGGTTGGGGGCTCCCAAGGAGTGATTTTAAGACCAATGAAGTATGAGACAAATGAAGACATCACAGTGACAGCTTCCCCACCCTTTGAGAGAGTCCAGCATTCTCTGTATCGGCCGGTAGTGAATAGGCCTCAGGTAGTGTCCCTTTAAATTGTTTGTGAGCCCTCAATGTCTACTATGTTTCCAAAGCCACAAGAACAGCAGTGTGTATATGTAGCCAGGTCTTCCATATTATACGTAGTTATCTAGACCCCAGCGTGCCTGTCTTTCCTTTGTATTATGGATGTTGTGTACACAACAGAAAACACAACATGGGCCACTTCTGCAGGACAGTGAGGATGTGGAAGGGGGACCATGATCCTGCCCCCGTTTCAGGCAGCTAACATCCACTGGGGCACTAGCTGAGTGCAAGCAGCATACGCCTCAAAGAGACTCCTACCTGCCCCTGTGCAAGGGAGGTTCCTGGCACTATCCCTATCTCTTGTGAATAGATGCAGGGAATGGCCTGAAATAAAGTCTGCAAATGACTCCAAAATTGTTCTTCTTTTCTTTGCAGACACGAGGAGTAGTACACTGTCACCGTTCAGTCCTGACCCTGGCTTGTTCCTCCATTAAGCCCAGCCTGGTTATGTTGCCACATAAGATGTCCTTGTCCCGCCATATAGCTGGTGTTCAGCTTCTAGGCACTGACACATTATTCACATTATCTTCTTTGCCATCATATCATCTACTTGTCTTCTACAGTGTCCCCACCATCAGAATCTTTCCATTTGCAGCCAATCCCATACCTACTCTCCTTTAACTTCTTCATTTGTCTTAAAATCATTCCATTTTACACCTGCCATCTTTTGAAGAACTTTCATCTCTACTGCCTCCAACTTTCTGCTCTCTGTTTCATTTAACACAGTTGCTTCCATACCACAGAACAATACTTAGTACACTGGTTTGATATGTTTTCACTTTGATACCAGACATAATGTTTTTATCAGTCCATAATTTCATCAGTTTCTGCACAGTACTTGTAGCTAAGCACATCTTTTAAGCTCATCCTTAATGGAACTGTCAGTACTGGTCATGTTTCTTAGGTATACTTAAGATTCTACTTGTTCTACAATCTCCACTGCTGCTACATTTCAACACTTTATCCACTGACCCTTTTCAAAATGCAACCATTGTGTCTTCTTGGCATTTACTGTAAGTTGACTACACCAATTTTCCAAAGTAGAGAAAAGTATCATCATTGATACAAGCACATCTGCCGGCACAGATTGGAGAGTGGTAAATAATTAAAGGGGAAAGTCACTGATACAGAGTGATTTGGGTCACTTGGTAAGCTGGGTGCAAGCAATGTGTTTTCATATGGCCAAAGTAAAGTTTAGGAACGAAGAATATAGGATACACTTGTAGGATGGGGGACTCTGTCCAAGGAAGCAGTGATTCTAAAAAAGACTTGGGAGTCATGGTAGATAATCAGCTGAACATGAGCTCCGAGTGCAATGCTATGGCCAAAATGGCTAATGTGATCCTTGGACGCATAGAAGGGAATCTCAAATAGGAGTTAGGAAGTTCCATTACCTCTGTATTTGGCACTGGTGTGACTGCTGCTGGAACAGTGTATGTAGTTCTGGTGTCCACACTCAAGAAGGATGTTGATAGATTAGAGAGGTTTCAAACTTCAGAGAAGAGCCATGAGAATGATTAAGGGATTGGAAAACATTCCTTCTAGCAAAAAACAATAAACTCAAGGAGTTCAATCTATTTAAATGAACAAAGAGAAGGTTACATTAGAGAATGATTTGATCACAGTTTCTAACTGCCTGTATGGGGAACAAATACTTTAAGAATAGGCTCTTCAACCTAGCAGAGAAAGGTGTTACACAATCCAATGGCTGGAAGCGGACGCTAGACAAATTCAGCCTGGAAATAAGGTGTAAATCTTTACCTGTGACAATAATTAACCACTGGAACAACTTATCATGGCTTGTGGTGGATTCTCCTTCACTGACCATTTTTATATCAAGACTGGCTGTTTTTTTTCCAAAAATATGCTCTGATTCAAATAGGTGCTGTTTGAGGGAAGTTCTCTGGCCTGTGTTACATACAAGGTCAGACTAGATGATCACAGTGGTCCCTTCTGATGGTGGAATCTATGCATTTATGAAAATGTAGGCCTGTGCCTTCATGTTGTTAACGTATGTTAGGGCAATGCAGACACTTCAGACCAAATTCAGCCTGACTATAGCTTTCACTTTTTAACTTTCCACTACAATTCATAGTTGTGTGCCACCTACTGATACAACCAAGAATTGCAATGCACTTATTAAGCTTAAGTTATCTACACTACAGCAAGCAACTAACAGAAGAACAAAAGCTTACAATACTGGCGTGGAAGGTAGGTTATTTTTCACATTTCCCAGTTCAAGAGGCTGGCACAAACTTGTGCAAGATGGGGCACATTGATTTGATAGATATCTGTGAAGCAAGCAAGATTTTAGGAAAGAAATTGCTTAGCACGACAACAAAGGGATACCGAAAACTTCGGAAGTGCTTGTAACGGAGAAAGTAAACTTTTTCCTTAAAGGTAGCTATGGTTAGAAAGCAATGGTGCCAACTCTTATGATTTTGTCATGAATCTCATGATAATTATTGTTTTCTTAAAGCCCCAGCTCCTGGAGTCAAGTGGATGTATGATGATTTCAGCCTTCATTCTTAACTTTTTTTTTTTTTTTTTTTTTCCAGCCCTTGTGGCTGTGGAGAAAACTTCAAAATGTGACCCCAGTGAACCCTAAAGTCTCAAAAAGCAGAAGGCAAATAAAAAACTTCAAATTCATTAGTTTTACATGAACACATGATTTTAAAGCCAATCTCATGATTTTTGGTGAGCCTGACTCACGATTTTTGAACGTTGGGGGTTGGCAATACTGCAAAAGGCAGCTCTGTAACCAACTTGCTTATTCCATATTCATTCTCCATCAATGACTTCCAGAACAGAACTGCAAACTTTACAAGTCAAAACTGGATTTCTCTTAACTGACGGCAGTACAATTGCCACTTGGCAACTGAAAAAAATCCATCTGAATTTCTCCTGCTCTGGTGTACACCATCTGCTCTCCACACGAGCTGAGGACTGTGGTGCTACTGTGGGAGGCACAACTGAATACAAGCTCAGTTCTTTGTTCCTGTGTTTCATTTACCTTGCCATATTGACAGTAGTAAACCCGTCTCTTTGTCAGTGAACTAAGCCGATAGCATAAGATTCAAAGGACTTATAGGTATAACACCTCAATGTTCTGCGTTTGCTTTTACCCTCAGTCAGCTCCTATTTGCTTTAATAGGAGTCCTGCAGCTAGTACCCTGTGCAATGCTTTGAAAATGTACCCCATGGGGAGTGGATAATATGTGAAGTAACAAGGTGCCATTTTCCACAGAATGAGTTTTCTGACCATAACCACCCTGTAATGGTACAATTTAGGGATGTACTGGATTGATGCATCTAGTTACCAATTACTCTAATACTAAATCAATTAAACTATTTAATCAAGCTATCCCAAAGGGTTCAGTTCGTAGTGGTGCCGCTGTAACCTATTGACCCAAGAGGCCTGTTGCTGTATGGTTTGGATATTTCCAGTAATTATGCCACTTGCTTCTGTTTTCCTCTCTGCCAAAAAGTCATTTATTCTTTTTATGCACTTTTATGAGCCACTAGTATGTCTGATTAGGTTCTTCCATTATGCTCTAAAATCATTTCCTTGCCGTACTCCTGGTGAGACTCATTTCAAGGCTGAGAAGGAGTATTTAAAAAGGCCCATTCTGTTTCTAATTCAAATGGCTTGAGAATGTACATTCCAAAGCAGAAGGATCAAGTGTTATTTTGCTTAAAAACATCTCCAAAAACATGAGCCACGTGGTAAATGGAGATGATATCTTTAAAATCAAAAGTCAAAGTGCACATTAGATTAATTTTTCAGATAGAAAAAAGGAGAGGTAAGATACAAAAGTGACAGTGTTACAGTGTGAGTTTGATTTCTGTCCAAAACAAGGACAGGATTTTATGCTGGTGGTGCCAGACTCAAAGGTCCAGTAGATTTATCTTACCAATTGAATGGTGTTCTACATAATTAGCTGGCGCCATGGAACAAGATAGCTCCAGAGACCACATTATCCAGGACATGGCAAACATCCTGTCTTCATGCAGGGAGCTGCCTAATCCTATCTAATCCCCTTTTCCCCCAGGAGTTTTGCCCATTCTGGCATAGATGTCAGAGGACTGAAGTCTAGCCTTGATAACTTCAGGCGGAATAGCAGGAGCTGAGTTCTGCCCCAATACCATCTACTCTTTGCTCAACTCCCAAAATGGAAACGGAACGGCAAAATATTATAAAAGAAAATCTCCACATAAGACACACAAGCAGCATAGCAAAGCAATTATCTTGATACATCTCCCTGGAATCCTTGCCCTTCCCTTTCCCAGTCCCAGCTACCACTCCACCTATTCTGCTGGTGATAGTCACTGTCTTGGGGCTGAGTGTCCAGTGCCTCGCAAATTGGGTAATTTTTTACACCTGTGCAAAGCAAGTGCAAAATGCTACCATCTACTGGCGGTTTACACCTATATGGCACAGGTGTAAATGACTAACCAAGCAAAAGGAAGTGGAGACTCAAATCCACTCTGTCTGACTCAGGGCCTGGGCCTGCTTTCATTTAAATAAAAAGCACCTCTCACTCCCTTGATTTAATAAAACAGGATCAGACACTTCACGCTGTATTTCCTCAGGGGAGGGGACTATGTAATTTTTATACAAAGTGCAATGCACAGCTGTGTGACCATATGGATAATGACAGTAATGGAGTCCTTCAGACTGAATGCAGGACTTTAGCTGAGAATCTGCCATAGCATCCATCTAAAGGAAGCAGTTCATTCAGATCATAAATTGGTGGAGCTTGCAGGGCCTTACACTCAATTTGCCAGCGTCTCTCTGTCTGTCTGTACACACGTAACAGGATCACTTTTGAACACCACATCCAATCAATTCCAAAATCTCAGGGAATGCTCTAGGCTTCAGCAGGGCCGGTGCAACCAATAGGCGAACTAGGCGGCTGCCTAGGGTGCCAAGTGGTTGGGGGCACCAAAAAGCGCGCTCAGGGGAGGCGGTGGAGTGGAGGTGAGCTGGGGCCGGGGGGCGCAGGGAGGGCCATGCACAGCAAGGAATGGTGGGGGAGGTGCACGGGAACCACTCCCTGCCCCAGCTCACCTGTGCTCTGCCTCCTCTCCTGAGCACGACGTCCAGGCTTGCTGCACCAAACAGCTGATTGGTGCCACAAGCCTGGAAGGCAGGAGAAGTGGGGCAGTGGCGGCGTGCTCAGGGGAGGAGGTGAGCTGGGGCAGGGAGCTGCCACAGGGTTCCCTGGGCGGAAGGGGGTGGGCAGCTGCCGCAGGGCTCCCGGGGTTGGGGAGGGTGCAAGGTAGAAGTTCTGCCTAGGGCGCAAAATATCCTTGCACCAGCCCTGAGCATCAGTGAGGGGAATTTAGAATAGTGAGGAAAATAAATGGGGGGAACATGGAGTTATCTGTTCAACAGAGCCACAGCTTCAAAACCACCTCCCCTCCCCCCGCAATTGTCTGGAGATCAAAGCACCTGTTGATGGCACCCATTAAACGCCTTCATGCATAACAATACCCCTTATTTCAGCTCTGCCCATCCTCTCACTAGTGTTTAACATGTCCGCACCCTGAATGACTTATCTTCCAGATAGAAAACAAATAATTACATTGCAGGGGAGGGAAGAATGGAGCTGTGCACACATCCCATGGCTTGGTGAGGGAGGAGCGAAAGACGTGGAAGTTCTGGTATGGAGGGCGATTGGGGGACCTAAGGTGATGAATTGGGGGCACTGGCTGGACCACTCCTGAACTGAGAGTTATTTCATGATCTTGTATCATGAAATTACTGGGGCACGGACAGCCTAGATGGATGTGAAGCCACCATGAATTAATAGGGCTGTGTCATGTGTCTGCCAGGCCGGAGACAATAGTGAGTGGTCAGCTCTCACCTAGTCAAAGTAAAATACCCAGGGACAGTGAGTTTGCCTTGCCTGGGAGAAGACACATCCTGTCTGAAAGGAGCGGGGGTTGGGAGTACTGGAAAATAACCAAAAAAGAGGAGAAAAATGCAGCAGGTGATCCTACCAGCTGTCTAGAAAGGGACTCAGGGCTGAGGGAGGGACGGACACTACAATGCGGGGAGAGCCATTTTGCAGCAGATTAAGATGTGGGAGGCTGCTGGGGCAGGGGAGGCAATGGTGCAGAGGACAGAACACAGAGGGTCCCACAAGGACTCCCAAGGAAAGGGTGAGCTGGTGAGGGACATAGCGCTTAGGGTGTTCCATTGTTTCCTGTTAAGTGTGTGTGTCTTGTCAGCTTCACAACTGCTGCATGCCCCTGAGAGAGTTCAACTGGAAACCAGCTGCTCCGCAAATCGCACCTCTGGGAGAGGGGTGTGTTTAGGCATCTGGCTAGAGGATTCTGAAACTCACCTGGGGGGTGCCAGATACAATGTCTGCAGCATCCTGAGAGTGCCCAAGATTGAGGCAAGGGCTGGACCCTGTTCAGCCTCCAGCAGCGTAACACACCCCAGCAATCCAGTTTAGATTTACTCTCAGAGCAGTCTGGCGGGAGCGGGGGGTGAGGGGGAGGAAGGGGTGCGGCCAGAAAGGGGTGCTTGCTAGGGCCTGATACTGTGTATGGGGGTAAGGGGCAGACAGAGCCCCTAGTATGGGAGGAAAAAGGGAATGGGGGGGCAGACAGAACCCCTAGCAGGCAGAGATCAGGGGACTCCAGAATGGGAGGCAGGGGGAATTGGGCACACACAGCCCCTAATGGGAGGGAAGGGAGAAATGGTGGTACACAGCACTCCCGCTGGGGGGAGAAGGAATAGGGAATGTGAGGGGGAAGGGAGTTGTACACAGAGCACTGGCTTGAGGAGGAGAATGGGGGACCTGGCATGTCATGGAAGGGGATAGGGGTACACAGAGCCTCTGCCACAGGGGTGGAGGGGAGGAATGGGGACCACATGGAGCATGGCTCCTCAACAGGGTCCTCAAACCACTAGAAATACTCTCGTAAGTTTAGAAAAGTTAATTTTCATGTGGTGCGGCAGGTACCATCCAGGTAAAGGTCTTTATAGAGAGCTGAGGGGGGTGTCATCTTTCACCCATTTTGTATCCTTTCTCATCCATTTTGTGGCTGCCAACACAGCAGCAGAAGCCTCCCGCTGATGCAACAGCTGAACAGCTGCATTAAACAGTTGTTGGTTTAGAGGAAGGAATTCTCTCACTTTGAAACCTTCCTGTACAAATATGACAGTGCAGAGGCTCAAAGTGCAGCTTGAGGGAGCTGACAGCACAGACATATCACTTCTTCAGGAGCCCAGACCTCTTTCTGTGTACCACAGGGAAGGAGCGGGTTTTGGTTCTTCCACTCAGACACAGCCCCAGAGTTACCACTAAAAACAGATGTCTCTGTAAAAAGGCTTCACACCTGCCAAACCACCAGCCTCAAGCTTCCTTCCTTGTTTCTTCAGGCCTCAGAATAACGAGAGCATTTGAGCAACGTGCAGCATGCTCTGTGGTTTTCCCCAAAGACATGCTGTCTAATCTGCTCAGAGCAAGAAATCCTCCTGCAAGCCTTTGAAGATAGGAGAAAAGAGGTCACTTATGCAGCAATGTGCACTTTGTTCAGAGGGTTTCGCTTTTCAACATGAACTGCTTAGAACAACAGAAGTGCAGGTCAGTGTTACAAATCTTACAGGAGTGGAACTCAAATTCTACAAAACCAAAGTGGTTCTCCTCCTCAGTCTTTTTTCTATGGAGTGACCTGCAAACCACCAAGACAGAACAACTGTGTTAACTGAAAGCTGTCAAAAATCACAACATTTTAACTAGGGTGACCAGATGGCAAGTGTGAAAAATCGGGACGGGGGTGGGAGGTAATTGGCCCCATATAAGAAAAAGCCCCAAATATTGGGACTGTTCCTATAAAATCAGGACATCTGGTCACCCTAGTTATAGCCGTGTTTCTTTTTAAAAGCAACGGCATGAATTTTGAATTGTAGTGCTGGTTTGCTTTTAGTTCCTGTTTTTGTTAACATTGAGAAACAAGGGGCTGCAGAAAGCCAAGTAATGTGCAACATACAAAATACAAAAGGAGGAAAATGGTGTAGCAGGACCATGTTGAGAAAATATCTTATTTGTACAGAATCAGAGGGGTAGCCGTGTTAGTCTGGAATTGCAGAAGTGACAAAGAGTCCTGTGGCACCTTAAAGACTAACTAAAGTAACTGTCTTTAAGGTGCCACAGGACTCTTTGTCACTTATTTCTACAGTGAGTTGAAGAAAAGTAATCCAGAACAGACTAGAGAACCAGGGAGAAATGAAAGGAAACAGAATAAGAGAAATAAAAGCCAAACTATAGCAAACACTGATTATGCACAAGTCTAAGAGGTCACAGTGAAATCTTGTAAAAATATTGCTTGTTTTTCTCTTTCTATATTTCGTCTTGATTAACTGGGAGAAAAAAATCACCATTAGTACTTCTTTTCTTCTGTATAAATGACCAGTCCTGTAACTGTTAAAAATTTCCCAGTAATTCCAGTGGCAGTTATGTCTGCACTAGACTGACAGACCAAAACCAAAGTTTTTCAAGAATGATTCCTGACTACTTTTTATTCCAAAGACACTGACTTTCAGGGCCTTATTCTAGAAAACCTAGAATTTACAGCTGTGATTATTATTGTAGATATGAAAAAGCCTTCTTCTATCTTATTTTTTGTAGAATAATTAGATGTTTTCAGGAGCTTCAGTTCTTGATTTATATTTGGCTTTTTCCAAAGTTTGTCATCCCTTCATCTCTAATACAGTGAAACTCTTTGCCTGAAATATTTGCACAGTCCAGATTACTTAGAGTTATGTTGGCCTATTTCAAAATGAGGCCATTTTAAATCATCACACACTCTAATCATCTCTAGAATACAATTTTAGTTAAACTTAAAAGTTCAGTGTCATATAAAACAACCTTGCAATGGAGTGTCTTGTCTCTGCAATGGGAAAATCATGTACTGCATAATCTGCATGATGCTGCAGAATGGTTTCCACAGAATTGATTCAAGCGGTTTATGGTCAAATTTAGCGACTATTCATATACAGAGGAAGATGCTTGCAGCTGAACACAAGTGCACGGAGTTCCTTTTTATTTGTGCATAATGTTCCTCAGTGGATGTGAGTGACTGACTGATGTGTAATATCATGACCAGTCTTTCTGGAGCAGTACATCACCAAGTCCCTTTTTAACGGCATTGGTTATTAGAGTCAACTATTTATTAGAGTCAAAGAAGACATGTAATACATGCAGTTCCTTTGTATTCAGGAGCGTAGTGTCATGGTGATTATCCCAGATTAATTTGTTGGCTTGTTTCAGCAACTGCTCCAATGGCCCATTGATTTTAAACAAGGTTGGTGCAAACTTGGACAGGGAAGTAAACATGCCAAGGATTGTATTTAGCAATAGTTTATGGGGTAGTCCCATGTTCTTCACCAGAGTGACTTTAGACGAGCCCATCCACAGCAAGGCATTGTGCAAAATATCTTCCCTCTGGATTTATTTTTTATATTATAGTAGCACCCAGAGGTCCCAGCTGAGATCAGAGCCCCACTGTGCTAGCCATTGTGTACATATATGGTAAAAGACAATCCCTGCTCCATAAGAATTTCTAATCTAAGTAGACAAAACTGACAGGGAAACAGACACAGTGAAGTGAAATGACTTTCAGATGATGCCGTTCTCTGGGTTCAAACATACATGTTTTATCATGTGACTTCTGGAGCACAGTAAGAACATTTGCATCATGTTCTTCCTTTGAACTGTCAGAGACAAGGAGATCATCACCAGTGGCTGCAACTCCACTGAGTCCCATATGAAACACCATGGTGATTGGTGCAATATGAAGAGATGATAGATAAATGTTGACACAGTCTCAGGGTGACTCCAGCTGCATCCCACCCATGTGGTCCACTCCAGGCGTGCCCAGTCAGGCCTCAGTTCTCCATCTGTCACCTGTTTTGGGGTGATCCTTCTCTCTCACTGACTGGGGTGTTAATGCTGCACAGACCCAAGCCAATCTGCCCAAAGGAGTCGCCCATCAGTCTTACGGGGCTCTAGCAAGCCAAAGTCTTTCCAACCCTTCCTCAAGGACAGGGCAGGGCCCCCTAGAACTGGAGGTCCCGTTCTTTTGATGGAAGAAGGCTCTGTGTCCGTTCCAGCTCATCCTTTTATACTAAAAGCCCTGATCCCTGGATCTGGAGAACCCAGCTTGGTCTATAGCATTTGCAAACCTCTCCAGGGGATGGTACCTCTGCAGCTGTTTAGTCTCAGCGAGGCACCTTAATCATCCCCTACTGTTTTGACCTCCTGAAGAAGCCATTGTGACCCCCTCCATGGAGCAGAACACAATCACACATAAACGTTTTAATCGTTTTAATACACAGGTCCCCAAAGATACTGCATGGGGTTGCAATATCTGCCACAGATTTGTCCCATGATTCTGGCACTGGAATTTCCCTGGTGCTGAGATGTTGCATTAAAGATGGGCAGGAAGCTGCATCAGGCAAAATCTGTGATGAAAGTTCAAAGGTCTTGTCCACACACAAACTGCTACAGCAGCACCAGTGCAGGGCTTCAGTGAAGAAGCTACCTACATGCATGGGAGAACCACTCCTGTCAAGGGAGGAAATCAACCTCCCTGAGAGGTGGAATTGTATTCACCTATACCAGAGGCTAGGTAGGTTTCACTGTATTGCTCCGTCACCTGGGGCTGTGTGTCTGCTCTCTGTCAGATTGCTCAGTGAATGCACATGAGAGACTATCTATTCACATAGGCTGCAAGTCCACTGGCAAAAGAGGTCTTATTTTATGGACCTTGACCTTTGTTGAAAGTCACACTGCACTGGCTTTGGGTACACAGTTTAGTACATTATGCCTGGGACTCAATAAATTTAGGTTTGATTCCCTGTTCCCCCCCAGACTTCCCGTGTGCCTCCGGGCAAGTCACTTAATCCTCTCTGGACCTCGTTTCCTCATCTGTCAAATGGAAATAAGAGTTTCTCCCTCCCTACCTCACAGAAGTGTTGTGAAGATCACTACAGTAAGGTTGTGGGGCGCTTAGATACTACCATGAGAGAGGGCAACATAAGTACCTAAAAGGTAGAAAAAGAGACATCTTAGATGATATCTCTAGATGAGCACTCAAATCAGTACCGAATTTTGAAATTTAACATTTTCTGTTATGTTTTCATATATTCTGCCTTTTCTGACTCAAACCATTCCTCTGAGCTGCACCTCTTAAGAAAAATCAATCGTTACCCAAAGGTGATTGGCTGTAGAGGGCCAGGCCCCTCTGCAAGGAACTCAGCACCTCACAGGATCAAACCCTAGAAGTTCTGCATCTGAGCTTCCATCACGTAATTTTACACCCCATAAATAGCTTGTTTAAAAAAAAAACAAGCAGAAATAATATAGGAAGAAAAGTATTTCAGATTACATTTTTTCTTTTGTTCAGACAATACAAATGCTTTAAAGTGTGAAATCTATCTTGCTTGGTTGGGTTGTTTTTTTCCTGTGCTCTTTTTAACAGTGTTGGTTAGTCACGAAAGGAAAACTGGATTTAAATGGAGAGATCATACAGGAAACATCCCTGCAGGATAGGCAGGAAAGCTACTGTAACTCTTAGGAAAAGGTTCAGAAAGCAACAGGAATCTGAATGTTAATGAATAAATAAATCTCAACTACTATTTTAAAGGTTGACATTGCCAGCTTTTCAAAACTCTCTCTAGGGATGCATCCCAGTTGGGAAAAGACCAAGAAAAATTTTAATGGGAAATAAGTGGGCAAAGATATTTTCTATGCAAAGACAGAAGTGGATTAGTTCTGACAGGATGACCCCCTACTGTATCTTTCTCTCCCTCCCTTTGCATACCATAGGAGAAGCCCAAGGAAAACCAAAGGGGACTGTTACATATGATTCACTTTACAGTAGAACCTCAGAGACACAAACACCAACATTACAAACCGACTGGTCAATTACACACCTCATTCGGAACTGGAAGTATGTAATTAGGCCACACACACACACAAGCAAATACAGTACAGGATTCTGTTAAACGTAAACAAGTCATGCCTGACCAAACTGATTGCCTTCTATGATGAGATAACTGGCTCTGTGGATGTGGGGAAAGCAGCGGACATGATATATCCTGACTTGAGCAAAGCTTTTGATATGGTCTCCCTTGCATAGGCGCAGACTCTGTGGGTGCTCAGCACCCACTGGCAGCCAAGCTCACCTCTACCCTCGCCCCACTTCCTCCACTTCCCCTGAGCACTCTGTGTCTCTGTTCCTCTGCCTACCTCCCAGTGCTTCCCACCGGCTACCACCAGACAGCTGTTTGGCAATGTTAGCACACTCTGGGAGGAGCGGGAATGTGACACGCTCAGGGGAGGAGGAAGAGAAGAGGTGGGTCCGGGGCAGGGATTTGGGGAAGGAGTTGGAATAGGAGCAGGGAGGGGGCAGGGACTTTGAGGGAAGGGGTGGGGCCTCATGGAAGGGATGGAGTGGGGGACAGGGGCAGAGTGGGAGTCAAGCACCCACGAGAAAGAGGGGAAGTCGGCACCTATGTATTCTTGCCAGCAAGTTAAAAATTATGGATTTGATGAATGTACTATTAGGTAGATAGAAAGCTGGCTAGATTGTCGAGGTCAATGGGTAGTGATCAATGACTCAATGTCTAGTTGGCAGCCAGTATCAAGTGGAGTGCCCCAAGGGTCAGTCCTGGGGCTGGTTTTGTTCAACATCTTTATTAATGATCTGGGTGATACAATGGATTGCACCCTCAGCAAATTCACAGATGACACTAAGCTGGGGGAAGAGGTAGATACACTGGAGGATAGGGATAGGGTCCAGTGGAACCTAGATACATTGGAGGATTGGGCCAAAAGAAATCTGATGAAATTCAACAAGGACAAATGCAGAATCCTGCACTTAGGACGGAAGAATCCCATGCACTGCTACAGGCTGTGGACCGACTGGCTAAGCAGCAGTTCTGCAGAAAAGGACCTGGGAATTACAGTGGACCAGAAGCTGGATATTAGTGAGCAGTGTGCCCTTGTTTCCAAGAAGGCTAATGGCATATTGAGCAGCATTAGGAGGAGCATTGCCAGCAGATCAAGAAAAGTGATTATTCCCTTCTATTCAGCATTGATGAGGCCACACCAGGAGTATTGTATCCAGTTTTGGGCCCCTCACTACAGAAAGGATGTGGACAAATTGGAGAGCGTCCAGTGGAGGGCAATGAAAATGATCGGGGATCTGGGATACATGACTTATGAGGATAGGCTGAGGGAACTGGGCTTGTTTAGTCCGCAGAAGAGAAGAGTAAGGAGGGATTTGATAACAGCCTTCAACTCCCTGAAGGGATGTATTATGGATTGGGTCACAGAGACCTCCTTGGGACTGTCACTTGATGTGCTGAAATTACTTTTGAGCTCATTTTCCCAGTCATCTTGGGACTCCAGAACCCTGTCTTTTGAGCCAGACACACTAGCCTGCTGCAACACACTCCATGTCCCCAAAGCTGCAGACTTTAACCAAAAACTGCTCAGCTGGTCACCTGTCTCCAGCACCCAGACACCCAGCTCCCAATGGTTTCCAAACCCCAAATAAATCTGTTTTACTCTGTATAAAGCTTTTACAGAGTAAAAGGGCCGGGTTCAGTGTCCAGGGGTTCCATTCCAATAACGCAATACAAAACCGGCTCGAGCCCCCACCCAGTGACCTGGGACAACCATATACCACTCCTCTGGGCGTCTCTAAGAGACAATACTTCCCGTCTCGCAAGCACAGAGTCTGAGTGTACCAAAAGCCTTTTAATAACAGAGAGAAACAATGTGGTATTATACTGGGGAAACACCACAGACAAGATTAATAAAACAAACCATGAACCAGAAGCCCACCCTCCCAACAAATAGGCTGTGTCCTTCCCTTTGGCTCTTGAGTTCCACAACCCCAAAAAGTCACTCAAGAGTCCCAAAAGTCCAACAGCCCAAGAGTCTGTTCCTGGTCAGTGCAGAGTTCAAAAGTCACTCTGCAGAGTCTTACCTCCCAGCCCGGGTGGAAATGGAGGGCAGGTTAAGGGGCACCTTACGTGGTCTGCGGCCGTCCCACAAACTGCTCTACTCTGCCAGTTGCTCTGCCAGCTGCTCCACTCTGCCAGCCGACACCCGAACTGCGCCAGCCACTCTGCCAGCTGCACAAACTGCTCCGCTAGCCGCCCTGCCAGCCGACACCCAAACTGCACTGCTCCGTAATAGTTTCAGGAACTGCTTGGCTCCATCAGCTGCTCAGCAATAGACCTTCAGGCCCCGCTACTTAACACAGTGCTTGGTGACTTCAGCTCTTAGTTGCTTTGAGCTTTTAAGTGATTTCAGCTTTTAGTAACAGGGCCTTCGTGCAGGTGCATCACTGGACCCAAAGTGAAGTCAGCTTAGCAGACTTAATCTAGACTCCTAATAGGATCAAAAAAATTAGTTCTGACATTCCCCAGTGGAGAGAGGCAAGGTGTAATAGGCCTGTGGGGCTTTTGGACAAGGTCCTCACCAAAAGATATACAGACCTGTTCATGGCTTCTCTCAAATTCAGAGTGCTCAGAAACGCCTGTCCCTTGCCCAGTGGGTGCTATCTAGATGATGGCGAGTCTCTCCATCATAACAAGGGCCAAGTACATGTCCACAGTCCTTCATTCACATAATCAGGGTAACAACACTTTATCATTCCTGCCCCAATAACATAGAAACTGGGGCTCCCACATCAGCCGAAGTGGCCATGTGGGCTGCTGTGAGCTCAGGCTAGGCGTGGTGGGTGTGCCTATGCAAACAGATCAGCTCTGAAGTTATTTTCCACAACTCACTGCAGTTCCCGTAATTCACCACCAAATGTCAGAGTAGATCTCATCCTGATGCTGCTTACACCTGTAACACTGATAGAGAGATGTGCATGGCTGTTTGCTCCCCCAGGTATTAATCACTTACTCTGGGTTTATTAATAAGCTAAAGTGATTTTATTAAGCATAAAAAGTAGGATTTAAGTGGTTTCAAGTAATAACAGACAGAACAAAGTAGGTTACCATGCAAAATAAAACAAAACACACAAGTCTAAGCCTAATGTATTAAGAAATGAATTACAGGTACATCTCACTCATAGAGATGTTCCAACAAGCTTCCTTCACAGACTAAACACCTTCCTAGTCTGGGCCCAATCTTTTCCCCTGGTACAGTCCTTGTTAGTTCCAGCAGGCATTTTAGGTGAAAAGCAGGGACTTTCTCATGACTGGGCCCCCTTTCATAGCTTTGGCACAAGGTAGGAATCTTTTGTCTCTCTGCATCCCCTCCCCTCCTGCTAAATGGAAAAGCACCAGGTTTAAGATGGATTCCAGTATCATGTGACATGGTCATATGTCACTGTAAGACTTTATTCTTCATTACTTAGGAGCTGGCCAACACATAAACAGGAAGGCTTGCAGGTAAACAAACCTGTAGCGGGGTAGTCACTCTGCTCTGGCCCCAAAGAGGTTAAAAGCAGCCCTGGAGAGGGCTGTGGCTGGGGAAAGCAGCAAAACCCAGGCTGTGTAGAATAGCAGCCACGGCTGTGGCCAGCCCAGTCAGGCCACAGCTGGCCCTGATAAAAGGGCTCAGAAGCAAGAGGTAGGCAGTCTCCCTCCAGGCTGGGAGGGAGCAGGGCCTGGCTGACTGCGGGACAGGGTACCTGAGGTGGAAGAGTGCTAGGGGAATAGGCAAGGAAGCTGGGGAGCTCCAGCCTAGCAATTCCACAAGCTGCAGGCCTGAAGTGAGGTCTAAGAAGGGTAGTGGAGGCTAGGCAAAGGCAGCTGGTCTAACCTCCAACCTTGCCTATGATGACTGGCTGTTACACTGCAGTCTCCCCAGGGTGCGAGGGCTTGTAGCCTAGACTGAGGCAAGATGGGGATTAGAGGGTTGCGGGTTCCCCAGAGAGGGGAGACCCAGAAGCAGAGTGTGGGGGGTTTTGCCAGGGGGCAGCACCCCAGGAAAAAGGGCATCGGGGTCCAGTGGACATTGGGACACCAGCCTGCAGGGGGTGCTCAGACCTGGAAGAGCTAATTCCCAGACAGTCAGCAGGAGGTGCTGCAGAGGTGAGTTGTCATGCCTCTACAAAACCCATTCACAACCAACTGTCCTAGTCAATCGGAGCCATCAAGATCCTAAGCCACCTTTAATGGCCCACACTTTGCATAATTATAATAGGAGCTCAGAGTTATATTTCATATTTCTAGTTTCAGATACAAGAATGCTACATTCATACAAATAGAATGACCACACTCAGAAGATTATAAGCTTTGTAATGATACCTTAAAAGATATCTTTTGCATAAACCATATTCCAGTTACATTGTGTTCACACTCATAAGCATATTTCCATAAAACATTATGGAGTACAACGTCACAGGGGGTTCCAAAGAGGATGGAGATCGACTCTTCTCAGTTTTGGCAGATGACAAAACAAGGAGCAATGGTCTCAAGTTGCAGTGTGGGAGGCCTAGGTTGGATATTAGGAAACACTATTTCGCTAGGAATAACCAGTGGTGAAGCACAGGAATGGGTTACCTAGGAATAGGAATCTCTATCCTTAGAGGTTTTTAAGGCCTGGCTTAACAAAGCCCTGTCTGGGATGGTTTAGTTGGTGTTGGTCCTGCTTTGAGCAGAGGGTTTCTTCCAACCCTAATCTTCTATGATTCTACTAAAAACACAAAGGGAAAATTAAAAATATATATATATGAAAAGATAAGGAAACTGTTTTTGTACTTGTTTCATTTAAATTAAGATGGCTAAAAGCATCCTTTTCCTTCTTCCTAGTAAGGTTTCAAATCTTTATTAAGTCAATGTTCAGTTGTAAACTTTTGAAAGAAAAACTACCATTTTGTTCAGAGTTACAAACATTTCAGAGTTACAAACAACCTCCATTCCCGAGCTGTGGTAACTCTTGAGGTTCTACTGTGGTTTGTTCACTTGGAAGGGCTTTGTGTTCACACACAACTTTTTTTAAAGAGGATTATTTGGCATGGTGAGTCACAGCTACTGCTGGGCAATTTGTTTTTCTCCAGTGTAGAGTCCACTCATCACTCGGTTTCGTGCACCCCCCCATCTTCCACTTGTGGCCAGGCATCGTGCTGCATCTCTCTTTTGGAGCTCATGTCCTCTGCCAGCAGTAGCTCTGGCACTGTGGCAGTTTCTCTGCCTGGTAACTTGTCCAGTGATTCCCCCTTCAGGCCAGGTCACAATTTTTAGTGCACCCCTTTCCAGGCCACAGTTCCAAATGAAAAAATCCCCAAAATGTATAACTCAAAACAAATCCTTCCCAACTTTGGCTCTTCCTCAGTCAGGCATCAGTTCAGCCTGCTACCCCCTTGCTGGGCCTGACAACCATTGTGAAAGGTTTATATGCCACTTCCATGGGGCAAGCAGGGGAACCAGTCCCACCTTCTACTCCATATTCTGGTCCAGGGCCCTTTACCCAGAGTGCAGTTTACACTGGGCCACATCCTACCTAGCCTCTTTACTTCTCCTCTGGATCTCCCAGCCTCCTTCTTGTTTGACCCGGGTCTTCCTCAGGTCTTTCTGCCTGGAGAGCTTTTCCTAGTGTCTTCCTTGCTTGATATTCCTACCTGGCTCTCTCTCCAGCTCTTTCCCTAGCTGAGTTTCATCACCACTTAAGCCTGGCTTTTCATGGGGAATGGCCTGATTTCTCCTCAGGTGGGCTTACTCTGCAATCAGGTTGGTTTAGGCCCTGGCTCTCCAGCCCATTGGGCAACCATCTTGTTAGATCCAGCAAATATTGAAGTCACTAAAAAAATGTATCTTGGGGAGGGAAGGAGGGCACCGAAAGTATTCACAAATTCAGATCAAATTCAGGAATAGTTTTGGCCCCCAAAAACTAAAACCGAAACTTTTGGAAATGTCAAAATGGTTCATTTTCAAATCTATGTTCTCCAAAACAAAATGCCAGTTTGAACAGACATTCCCAGGTAGTTTGCTCCAAGTAAACAAAATATTTTTGGATTTTCATCTCATTCAGAAAAAAAAACAGTTTCAGTTCTAAACAAACTGAATATTCAGTTTGGCTAGTGAACCAAAAATACAATGATTCATTCATCTCTAGTTGTAGAAGGTAATGCTCCTTTGAACAGAAGTGACTCCACTTCACAGGGAGTTTGCTTCAAGGACCTCGTCTACACTACAAGGTTAGGCCGAATTTAGTCGCGTTAGGTCGATTTTCTAATCAATGCTCTACACAACCAACCCCATTCTGTCGACCTAAAGGGATTTTAAAATTGACTTCTGTACTCCTCCCCGGTGAGGAGAGTAGCACTAAAATTGAGCTTGCTGGGTCGAATTTAGGGTAGTGTAAATGCAATTTGATGGTATTGGCCTCCAAGTGCTATCCCAGAGTGCTCCAATGTGGCTGCTCTGGACAGCATTTTCAACTCAGATGCACAAGCCAGGTCCACGGCAAAAGCCCTGGGGAATTTTGAATTTCATTTCCTGTTCGGTCAGAGTGGCAAGCTCAGCAGCACAGGTGACCATGCGGTCCCAGAATTGCAAACGAGCTCCAGCATGGAGCGAATGGGAGACACTAGATCTGATTGCTGTATGGGGAGAAGAATCTGTGCAGGCTGAACTCTGAACACAAACAAGAAATACTAATATATATGCCAAAAATCACACAGGGAATGTTGGACAGAGGCTACAACAAGAACACACAGCAGTGCCGAGTGAAAGTTAAAGAGCTCAGGCAAGCCTACCAATAGACAAAGAAGGCAAACAGTCGCTCCGGGTCAGTGCCCCATACATGCAGCTTCTATGATCAACTGCATGCCATTCTCAGGGGGACCCTACCACTACCCCACCACTGTCCGTGGACACCCGTAAGGGGGGTGTCTCATGCAACAGGGAGGAGGATTTTGTGGCTGAGGAAGAGGAGGAGAAGGAGGAGAAGGCACCACAGGCAAGCAGAGAATCCATTCTCCCCAGCAGCCAGGATCTTTTCATCACCCTGGAGCCTATACCCTCCCAAGGCGGGATCTTGGACTCTGAACTGGAGAAGGCATCCACATGGTGGTGAGTCGACTGCCGCTCCCCTGTCAACTCCGCTTCTGCCTCTTACGGAGGTGGAGTTCTGGAGCTGACAGGAAGAGTGCTTGGGGATCGATCACTACCCGCCAATCCGGCGGGTAGTGAAGACATACCCTTAGGTGAACAAAATCTAATCTTTTGGGAACTTTCCATTTCTTCTCACTGTTTTTCTGTGGGGACTGAACTGTTCAGATTTTAATTTGTTGTCTTTATGTTTATGTATAACTGAAGGCAATGTCTGTGGATTATAAAACAGCCACGTCATGCTGTAAAAATTAGATTCTTTGTTTCTTTGTCATAAGATTTTATAAAGTTATTTAATTAAATTCATTTCTTTAGTTCCTTTGGGGTCTTGAATGTGAGAAGGTTAATCCTGTGCAATCCTTGCTGAAAATCCTTAGAGACTGAACTCTGGGTCTCCAGCTACTTTCTCTGTGAGTTGAGGGTTTTTTAAGGCACTGGAGATGGGAAATGAAGTGAACTCTAGCCCACTCAAAGGTTACAAATTGGTGCCTGAAGTGACAGGAACTTGAGGATTGCTCAGAGCTCACCTCTGAATTCTTTTGACGAATATTGCAGTTAGTTATAAAAGAATGTGGTGTTATTGAATATTATTGAATTTGTGCACTGTATTATTATTAAGATAATAGAAACTTGTACACAGGGTTAGATCCCTATAGGATCATTTTGGTCAGTGATGTGTCCCCTCTGGATAGTACAGCAGAAATGAAGAGGGCTATTCAAATCTTTGGTCATGTGACTAATATGAGGCAGGTGATGGGAGAACAAAAATATATGATTCTCTGTGAATTTGAAGACACTGTTTCTGTGATACACATAGGAAGGAAATTGTGTTGAAGAAGCTAAGGCAGAAATGGGATGCAACTCCTATCTGTTTTGAGATTTTGCCATTTATATCCACTGATTCTGTGCCCAGAGTACCGCAGTGCAGGAATCAGGGATATTCTATGTATTCTGACAGAGGGTTCAAGACTGAGACACAGGCTATGGTTACACCTATGGGTGATAAACAGACTAGGTGGTTAATAGATGCTACACCAGTTATAGACTGAGGTTCAGTAGAAGCCTCTACTCCTGCTGTGAGTCTCCCTCCTGACATGCAACATCTTTTTGTTAGAGGGGGTGCTAAAATCTGCCAATGAAACTGTGACTGATGTGAAATTTAAACTAAAATGTTTTTTGGGTAATTTACCCAGACCAAATAGAGAAGTAGATTATCCTACTTGGAAAGCACAAGCCTAAGAGATGATGGAAGACAGTGAGATTTTTGACAAAGTCAAAAGAAGGATGATTATTGAAAGTTTATTACCCCCAGCATTGAAGGTGGTCTTAGGATCTAGTAGCAAGGCATCCGCTGTAGAATGCTTTGATATTTTAGAGAAGGCATATGGAAATGTTATAAATTCATCTGATCTTAAGGCACAATTTTCTGACACTCAACAACACACTGGAGAATCACCTTCTGTGTACCTGACTAAACTACACACATTAGACCAATACATTTTGGAGGTTGGTGTGGTAAAAACTACTGAACTGGACTCTTGTATACAAGATCAATTTTTCCATGGTTGTTGGCATGAATCTTTATTAAATACACACTTAATAAATACAAGGGATTAATTGTAGTGGTAGAACAAAGAGCATCTCTTACGCCACACTCCTTTTGAGCTGAGATTCATTGAAAGGGAGTACTGTGATGAACAAAAGAGAAAATTTCAACAAGAACTAGAAGAAAAAGGAAGGCCACTGAGTAGGAGTAGTTTGCAGTTGATAAAGACATATGAAAATACTCCCAGTGCCCATGAAGAAGGCACTGCAATAGATTGGAAGGAAAAATATCTGCAGACTGAGCAGCAGTTGGTAGGATTGCAGTTGACCCAGCCAAGTTCTGAAATGTCCATTTCAGATATACAATTTACTCCTCAAAGACACAAAGAATTTAATAAACAAGCAATACCAAGATTTAACACAAGAAATCCTTTATATTTTAACTGTGGGCAAATAGGACATTTTCAAAATGAATGTCAGAAAATTCTCCTAACCCCAATTTAATACATCAGCAGCTGACTGGCAGACATTCAATCAGAGGAAGTTTGAGCCAGGAAGAAAAGAAACTAACTCTCAGAACAAGGCTGCTAGTCAGTGGGTTCAAGAGACAGACGTTACCCAAATGGGTGTCAGTGAGGCCATCTGGCAGTTAATAGAACCTCTTGTCATGGCTATCTATACCAAGTTGGAGTAAAAACTACCTACCTAATAGATACTGGTTCTCAAGTTACTAGCATATGTGAAACTTTCTATAGTGATCATTTGTCTTATTGAAAGTTAGTCAATTGGCAGTATACTTCAGATAGAAGGGGCAGGAGGACAAATGGTTCCATAACTGGGATATATAACTTTGAAGATATGATTCCCAAACTTCATCTGTGGGACTAACAAACAACATGAGGTACTAGTCTCGGTTTGTCTAGGCCAATGTATGAATCAAC
Organism: Dermatemys mawii; assembly: GCA_007922305.1. Classification (NCBI taxonomy): domain Eukaryota; kingdom Metazoa; phylum Chordata; order Testudines; family Dermatemydidae; genus Dermatemys; species Dermatemys mawii. Next base: position 11,215,592 of record ML677348.1, read on the forward strand.
AAGTGTCGGCGCTCATAGGCACCAATATCCTGAAACATCTTGTAGAAGACTAAGAACAAATGGGGTCCTGAATTCTTAAGTAGGATTTCATTACCAAATGAGTGGGCTGAAACTTATAATCAATTTTCACTCTGTCAGAGGTTACCGCAAGAAGCTGACGAAGGGACTGAAGTGAACTTGAGAGGAAGAAAATCAGTGACAATTTCACCTGGCACATGCAAAATAGTGCCAGGAATTCTGAAATTTGCTGTGAATGAATTGGAGACTGCTGTACTGCCGGAAGATCCGAGTGTCGCAATTGGACCCAGTGGAACAGCATGTGGAACATCGTCTAAAAGTTTTGAGAAGACTTCAGGAATATGGTTTAAAACTTGCACCAAAGTGTAAATTATTTCAAACTTCAGTGAAATCTCAGTCATATCATTTCTCAAGATGGAATCTGTCCAGATAAAGAGAAAACTGATGCTATCATCACTTGGCCAGTTCCAGCTCCTCTCAGAGAACTTCATAACTTCTTAGGATTTGCTGGTTATTACCGAAGACTTGAATGTGTGGAGGCTGACCCTGTGCAATCCTTGCTGAAAATTCTTAGACACTGAACTCTGGGTGTCCAGCTACTTTCTATGGAAGTTGGTTGTTTTTTTAAGAAACTGCAGCCAGAAATTAAGTGAACTCTAGCCCACCCAAAGATTACACCAGCTTATCCTATGACAATACATCATGCACACCTATTATGTGGGGCCAGTTCTGCCATGGCATCTCCTTGTAATGGCCAAGGCATAAACAGATGGCCCACTAGTGTCCTCTAGGCCAAGTTCAAAGGAAGGAATCAGGAGCAAGACAGGGCAAAAGACAAGGTCTGTAGCAGTAGCAAGCCAGAGTCCAGGTTGTTACTTAAATGGCTCCATGGGGCAAATTCCTCCTTTAAATAGTTGGTTTGGACCAATTAAATGGCCTCAGGATTCCAGCGGTCTGACCTCTTTGGTTTGTGGTGCCTAACCATCCCGAGATTGTTAGGTTCTGCTTTGCCTGGCTCCCAGAGGTGACCTGAAGGCATTAGTCACACAGGACCCCACAACCCCGTATATAGCCATGAAACCTAAGGCTCCTCATCCACTGTCAGAGTAGGCACCAGCAAATGTGCTAGACTTGTGCTCCCTAAAACCAAGAAGTACATTTGGACCCCACTTGTACATGAGTGTCAAGCCAGGGCTGTGTAGTAGTAAGCCCTATGTAATGCCTGGCATCTCTCTCACCTGTTTTATGATACAGGAGAAGAGGAAGGAGCTCTCTAGAGAAACTTGAGCTTTTCTGTATTTATGTGTATGTCTGCTTCAGTCTCATGCTATAAAATACTACCAAACAGAGGGCCAGAAAACATAACAGATCTCAGCTAACCGGGCTTTCACAGAATAAATGCAAGGTTTTCTGACAGAAGTAGGTAGCTAGGAAGAAACCAGAAATAATAGCACTGCTCGAAGGCTTTGCCAAGCCCCAGGCAAGAATTCTAAAGCAAACTCTCCATTCAAATAAAAATGAAAGCAATAAATAGACAGTGGGACAATGGATGGCAGAAAGCTGTGTGTGAAATTCAGAACTGTGTGTGGTTCTTGCGATTGCTGTCTTTCATATGAAATGGAATGTAAAAAACTGTTTTGCCTTGGCCATACACTGTGATGCTCCTTCCGGCCCTCAGTCATCCTAGATGGGCGATACTGGAAGCTGTGAATGTGTACACAGTGTGTGACTCTGAAAAGCAAAGGTATGAGAGTGAAGACAAGTTGGGGAAATGAAACCTGGGTCCCATCTTGGCCAACTGAGAAGTCAAAGCATGTGGATCCCATGGTGACTGGTGCTGTAGAAAGCCCTGAGAAGTAAGAAGCTAACAACATGAAGAGGAATGGTATTGGCAGGTTTACGCATCCAGGTAGGCACAGAAGATATAGTGCTAGATACCACAGAAATGGGCACCCTAGAAATAGAGAGACTTCAAAGAGACTAGGAAAAATGGAAACTCTCTGAATAGTACTCGTGTCACAGTTGACTAGATCAAATATGATAGAGTAGGTACAAGTTTTGTAAACCAGATCTAGGAGACTTTTTGATAAGACAAGAAAACCTTCTAAAAGCTGGGCTCTCAGTTCATATCTAATCCCATTGCCCTGGATCCACTGTGACCACCAATATCAGGAGTAAACAATGGGCTGGGCAACCAAGAGGGAAAAATATATGAATCCTGCCAGGATCAGCCCTCTTTGCAAGCTACATCTGTATACATGGTGGGTTTCAGTTTAACAGTCCCAAATTCAAGATGACATAATGTCATAACCAAGGGCATTCACAACATGACAAGGTCTGGCATGACCTTGTCCCAGGAGACTCAATGTTCTGGGATGGAATCTCATGCCCAAAGAAGGCCAGTTGCATGAGGAAGTGTCTGTATGGTTTTTGTATAGGTCTTGCCCCCTGGGATCCTCCCCAGTCTCCTGCTGCAGAAGTTGCTCTCTCCACAAGGAAGAAAAAAGACATTTATTTTTAAAAGGAAAACCTAGATTCTCCTTTCCATTCTGATTCTCCCAAGCCAGGGGGATCAGGGACATAAGCTTTGCAGGACCCCAAAGCTACCACCCTGCCATCCAAGATAATGCTGCCTGACTCCACCCAGTTATTATACCAGTATAACTATTTTAGTTGGAGTTTTCTTTTAACCACTGAGGACAGAACAAGTAGTAACAGACTTAAATTGCAGCAAGGGAAATTTAGGTTAGATATTAGGAAAAATTTCCTAACTGTTAGGGTAGTTAAGCACTGGAACAAGTTACCTAGGGAGGTTGTAGAATCTCTATCATTATCTAACCTGTTCTTCAAAACCTCCAGACACCTGTCAGGAATGGTCCAGATAATCCTTAGTCCTGCCGCAGTGCAGGGGTCTGAAGTAGAAGGCCTGTCTAGGTCCTTTCCAGTTCTATATCTCTGTGATTGCTATAACTGTACCAGTAATGTGCTTTTAGTGTAGACCCGACCTGAGTGTATCTTGCTAATTTCAGAGCACAATGATAAAGGCTACGAAATGGTGGGGTAGAGTGGCATTTTTGCATAATTAATCACCACTATTATCTGCTCCTATGAAGGCTAAGTTTTTCAAAAATGAACATCTATAGTTAGACAACTAAATAAGTAGGAGTGACAGACAGAATACCCCTGTATTAACACTCTACACACTGTTATAATAATCTTTGTACAAAGTATGCCTTATTTGGTATCATTTGAAAACTCATAATTTGCTGGTCATTATTATCCTGATAAAGTGTGTATGGCAGCATTGTATGTGAAGGTATAAGATTCCCCTGCATAATGTTATTAAAACATGTTCCAAAACCCACAGTCCTGCGCAAACTGAGGTTGGCAAACAGGTCTGTCCTAAACAAAGGAATGTGCGCACTGCTTAATTTACACTTAAGCAATAAACAGGAAGGGAAACAAAGGAAGCTCAAACAGGTGAGAAAAAAGCAATAGAGAGCATCCTTCCCCATAGACTTTTTGTCTCTTGGTGCCCAGCTGGAAATGTTTTTCAAGAGGGGGGCTGAAACTATAAAAAGGAGGGACAAATACTCCAAGGCACCCCTCTTACTCCCTGCCCATCACAATAACTGCACCTGAAGCAACATAGAAGGCCACCATTGGACTCTGGGAGAAAGGGTCCTGATCTACAGGATTTGGTGAATAAGATTGCTGAAAGCATGTGGTGAGAAAACTTTTCTTGGAACTTAACATAGTTCGTTAAGTTAGGCAGTGGTAAGAGTTTTATCTTCATTTTTCTCATAAGAATTTCCAGCTTGTATGGCTCATTACTTGTACTCACTTAAAATCACTCTCTTTGTAGTTAAAAAACTTGTTTTATGTTTCATCTAATTCAGTGTGTTTAAGCTGAAGTGTCTCAAAAACTTCATTTGGGGTGACAAGTTGTGTGCATGTTATTCTTTTAAAGAAATAACAGACTTGATATAACTTGTATTGGAAACAAAATTCTTCATTCACAAAAAAGGTCAGGCAATACACTTTTGAAAAGCCATTTTCTGTTGAAAAAGCTTTGACCAAAAACATGTTGACCAGCTCTATGAATAGATTACCTATTTTTCCAAGAAGTACTGAGCACCCAGCAGCCCATATCACCTTGGAGAGGGACTGACTCAGTACTGACAGACGAAAGAAAGTCAACTAGCAAATCATTAATATCACTTCTTGCAGCACCTAGGTATTGGTAGGAGGCCTTTCATTCAAGACTCCTCAAGTCTATATTCATAGATTTATTTCAGTTAAATTGGACCCTGGTCCCAAAAATTCTGCTCAGGCCTGGTGGCTCTTCTCCTAGCTGAACTGACTCTTCCTTACAACATTCCCTCCCAAAATGGACTCTTGCCATCTTCCACTCCTGAGACCTTAATCTTCCAGCCACATAAGGCAGCCCAACACACTCCAGCAGGTAGCGGGCTAGCAGCAATCAATGATGTCATGCACTGCTGCCCACTGTTGTGTCAGGCAATGATCTTGCCTTAATCTTCCCCAGTCCAGCTCAGCTGGTGAAGTCTGACAAGCTCCAGAGTAACCTCGGGCTTTGCAAGACCCTAAAATGCAGCAGCTCTAACAGAGTTTGAGAAGTCTCAATGTGCTTCAGAGAAAACAAGAGGAATGCTTATGAAGATGGTATTTTCCCTTCTGGCAAGCAGCAAAGAGCCCCACCCTAAACTTGTCATCGCTCCCATCTTAGACAAAAAAACCCACTAACATTTGCTACTGTATGTTGTCATTTGGGCCATGTGACCTGAGCGTGTGATTATGTTGTTGTTACTTGTTATTTTAGAAGATGAGGATTAAATTCATTGTGGCTGTAAAAGCTTGTGTAACTTGTCAGTGCAATTCACCACCCTGACAAGTTACACTACAGGCTGGGGAGCCTGTTACTGCCCCAAGGCGTCCTACATGTATGTACCATCTCTCTTGCCAGCTTTTAAATGGGTTTTAGAAAGCAGTGACTGGGCTCATTTTTCTAAACACAGGGACAATTCTTTTTAGACATGTAAGATGCATGTAAGATGCACTGCAAGGAGCTTGTGTTAATAAAGTAGCATCTTCAGGCCTTTACTCAGTTTGGCCCTTGTTGCCCCAGTTTATATTGTACAAAAATGACTGGGGACCAAGTTTCATTCCAGTAGTTTCCCCAACATGGTTAAAAGACTTGGTTTGGTCTTGCAGTGTGCACAGAGCTGAGCCCTGTTTAAATTCTGAATCACGTGACATGATTGGGCTTGGCAGGGCTGTATGGTTCGGAGACACTTTTCATTCCCAGCTACCCAGAAAGATCACATTGGTGGACTGCCGTATTGGAACTGCTCCCCCCGCCCATGAGGGCAGCAGGGTGCCATGGAGCCCTTTTGTTAGAGGACCAAAAAAAACAGAATTCCCTTTTACTTTTTACATGTACCTGCTTTAGATGGTGTCTTGCAATGGTCACAGTGGTCAGAAATGGACCAGATATGATCCTGACTCTCTTCTCGGGTCTCTTCAGTTCCTGTCAAATTGAAACTTACATTGGACTAGCTTTCTGGGTCCAGCCAACATGCGTTTTATACAAGCCCTGGGCAGAAGGGTAAGGTGGCTTTAAACCACTTTTATGATCATCTAGTCCTGGAGCTGGTCAGGGACTGGTCCAGTATCTGGTGTAAATTAGAGCATTAGGCTGCTTACCCCCAGCTGTCCATGGTTCCAAGGGGTTTTTCCAGTAGCTCCGGATCATCCGGTGTAGCTGCACTCTATGCCAGTTTTGCTTTGGCCTCATGGTACAGGGATGGGGATGGAGATAGAACTGCTCTGTCAGCCCTACTCCAGGAGAGGATTTCTATACACAAAGGAAATCCTCAGCCAGATGAGCTTTCCAGATGCTTTGCGCTGCTGGATGGAGCAAGGACCAGAATCTGGCCCTATATTTTTAGATATTATGGTTGGAAAAATACCTGAATGTGAAGTACTGCATTGTCTCTTTTTCAGTGTGGAGGTAAGGGAGATGTGAACTGCCCCCATTCACCGCAGTGGAGCATTAAGACTGAATCCTAATGATGAAGTGTGAATCGTTGTTAATCCCAATCACTGTAGTAGAAACCTGGAGCTGACGTGCAAATAGATTGTAGGCAGATATCACAGAAATGAGCAATGGAAGAGACGAGGGGAGCAATTCAGCCCCTGGTCACAGCAGGATTGTTCCCTGGAATATATTATCCAGTGTTCTGCCCAGTTCCATTTTAAATAATTCAGTTTACCACGTGTGCAGACAAATCCTCAATCAAATTCACCTCATTTCTAAATTCTGTGTTGGGACACAATATTTCAGCTATTGCTACTGAATGTCCAGCAGCCCCATTATGCTCCTGAGAAAAGGTAAAGCGGGCATCAACCATTAGGGATGGGGGCAGATAGGAAGTATAAAAGGTGGCTGTCCCACCCAAGCTCTCTAGAGCCTCAACTCATGCCTTTTCCAGGGATTTGGCTTCATTTACAAAGAAACAAATAGTATCATAACAAATACCAGCCCAAGCTTTCTCCTGCAGATAGAGGTTCTTCTAGTTTGGAACCTTCCACTCAACATCATTCCACCTCCTTTGTATCTCAGTTGGATTTAATGAGCACCACCTGCTGGAGTGGATTAGCAGGGGTGTTTCTGCAGTTCTGTGCTGGGCTTCATCATCTGTCAACAGAAAAACCCACACACTGTGACAGGGAATTACTTGGGAATGTGGGTTGTACAGTTCTATCACCTTCCCATCCTTACCTCACTAGCACCAAAAAATGGATCTCTGTCTAGACCTGTCCTACTGACCCATTAGCCCATGCTGTCCACAGACCTGTTCAGAATGACTGAGAAGTCTATAACCTTCTGTAATCCCAGCCCCATGGCACGTGACTTCAACTAATAAGCCAAAATCAGTATTTCTGACTCAAAATACGCTATCATCTTAGGACATTCTTTTTTGTTTCTTTCAAACAAAGCCTGAGGCAAATAGCTGAGAAAGAGCTTGTCCAGCCATCAGTATGTTTCCAACTCTCTTACTTTGCTATATGTGCACCTCTATTTCAGATGGTGGCTGCACGACAAGGATATTTATAAACAGACCAGTATTTAGAGGGTAGCAACTTTTGATTGGTGCTAGTGGGATACTCAGGCCACTTATTTATGTGCCTAAGTACAACTTTAGATGCCTAACTGTGTGGCCACTTCAAACTTGTGCCCCAAATGTGTATGGTAGAATTGTGAAGTATTTCTTCCGCATTCCCCTAGTGCTTAGTTGTACTGTATTCCTACCTTACCTTACCTTACCAGTCATGTTCTTCGTGAAGAAGAGTCTGCTTCTCTGCTGCCCTGGAGAGGGAGGGGCAGGGGAAAAGTGGCAAAGTCACACAAAAATTCTATAATTGCTCCTCTGCATTATACCTGAGGTTTGGATCTAAGGGACTGAAATGCTGTGTACCAAGTAAGAGATTAAATTATCTGCAGTCACTTCGCATGAGCTTCCTCGGCAGGTCACTCCTCTACTTACATCCTCCTACTGGCTCAGCCTTTTGCACGGCATTCACTTGAAACTTCCTGCCCTCACCTTCAAGAACAGGGCCAAATAGAGCCTTTCTTACATCCATGTATCTCAGCTCCTTCATCCTATTCCCTCACCAACTATATCAGTGCCCACACCACACTTGTTTCCCTATGTATGGACTTCCCATGTACCCCAATTCACCAAGCCATTGGCACAAGAGTGCTACATATATATGTAAATAGTAAATAGTAGCCGCTGCTCAAGAATATGTAATATAGTTCCTGAGTTTTCTACAAATTACTCCCTCTGTCAACTCGGCATATCAGGTTTTAATAGCTACTATCCTCTCATTCAAAACTAATGATACCTTTTTTGGATGAGATTACAAGTTTGGTTAATAAAAGGTAATAATGTTGATGTAGTATATTTAGACTTCTGTATGGCATTTAACTTGGTGCCACATGACATTTTGATTAAATAACTAGGAAGACATAACACTACCGTGGCACATATTAGATGGACTCAAAGTTGGCTAACTGATGGGCCTCAAAATGCAATTGTAAATGGTCATTGAGTGGGTGTGTTTCTAGTAGAGTCCCACTGGGATCTGTTCTTGGCCATTTACTATGACATTTTTATCAGTGACCTGAAAGAAAACAAAATAATCACTGACAAAGCACACAAGTGACTCAAAAATTGGGGAAGTTGTAAATAATGCAGAGAACAGGTCACTCAAATGAAATAATCTGGATCACTTGGTAAAATGGGCACAAACAAATAATGTACATTTTAATATGGCTAAATAGAAATATATACATCTAGAAACAAGACTGTAGGCCAGGGGTGGGCAAACTTTTTGGCCCAAGGGCCACACGGGGCTTCAAAATTGTGCAGAGGGCCGCGTAGGGAAGGCTCTGCCCCCATCCGACCCCCACCCACTTCCTGCCCCCTGACTACCCCCCTCAGAACCCTGACCCGTCCAACCCCCCATTCCTTGTCCCCTGATCACCCCCCCAGAGACCCACCCCACTCTAATTGCCCTCCAGAACCCCACCCCCTATCTAGCCCCTCTGCTAGCTGTTCCCTGACTGCCCCTACCCTAGACCCCCCACACCCTAACCACCACCCCTAGCCCCCACCACCTAAGACCCCCCCCGGGCTGGTGACAGGAGAGCGGAGCCCCGCGGCTTGCCACGGTTGGCGCGTCACCCCAGGCTGGGAGCACGGGGCCCCATGACAAGACATGCTTGGCCCAGCCCCCGGCTCGGAGCCCAGGTCGCGGGGCTTTCCACGCTGGGCCCGGCCCCCAGGCCGGGAGTGCAGGACCGTGGGGCGTTTCGTGCTGGGCCCAGCCCTCCAGCCAGGAGCTCAGGGCCGCACAGCTTGTGGCGGTCAGCCAGGACCCCAGCTCGGGGTGTGGGGCCCCATGGCAAGACGCGCTTGGCCTGGCCTCCAACTCGGAGCCTGGGTCGCGGGGCTTTCTGCGCTGGGCCTGGCCACCCGGCCCCCTGGCCGGGAGCGTGGGGCCGCGCGGCTTGCCATGCTCGGCCCAGGGCTGGAAGGGCGAGGCCACTGGCTCCAGCCCAAGCTCGTGAGCCGGATGAAAATGGCCGGCAGGCCACATGTGGCCCGCGGGCTGTAGTTTGCCCATGTCTGCTGTAGGTCATACTTACAGGATGGTGGACTCTATCTGGGAAAGCAGTGATGCTGAAAAAAGATTTGGAATCTTGGTGAATGATCATCTGAACACATGCTCCCAGAGCAACACTGGGAATGTCTACATTGCAATAAGACCTCTGCAATAAGACTTGGGCTCATGGTTCTTTGCCTAAAGGGCTGTTTAAATGTGGTGCGGACATTTGGGCCAGGGCTGGAGCCCAAACTCTAGGACCCTGTGAGGGGAGAAGTGTCTCAGAGCTCAGGTTCCAGCTCTGGCCCAAGCATCTACACTGCAAATTAAACAGCCCGTTAGCCTGAGCCCAAGTCAACTGGCATAAGCTAGCCGTGGGTGTCTAATTGCAGTGTAGACATACCCTAAATGTCCAAAAGGGCTAATGCAATCCTTGGATGCATAACTAGGCGAATCTAAACAGAAGCAGAGAGGTTATTTTACTACTATATTTTGCACTGGTACAACTTCTGCTGACATACTGCATTGAGCTGTGATGTCCACAATTCAAGAAGGATGTTGATAAATTGGAGCAAGTTCAGAGAAGGTCCACAAGAATGATTAAAGGATTAGAAAACATGCTTTAAAATGATAGATGCAAGGAGCTCAATCTATTTAACTTAACAAAGAGAATGTTAATGGCTGAGTTGATTACAGTCTGTAAGGACTTACATAGGGAACAAATATGTAGTAATGGCCTCTTCGATCTAGCAGAGAAAGGAATAAGAGTCCAAGGCTAGAAGCTGAAGCTAAACTGGACTGGAAATTAGGTGTAAGTTTTTAACAGTGAGAGTTATTAATCAGTGGAACAACTTACCCAAAGTAGTGGTGGATTCTCTATTGCTGACAATTTTTAAATCAGTATCTGATGCTTATCTAAAAGATGTGCTCTAGGAATTACTTTGGGGAGAGTTTTGTGTTATACAAGAGGTCATACTAGAGGATCACAATAGTCCCTTCTGGCAGTGGAATCTATAAAATCCCTGCTAAGATGCCCTTCCTCCAAGATGTCCATGCAATAGGAGTTTATAAGGATAAGCAACATAAATATGTATGGTAGAGCTGGTTGACATTTTTCAAATGTCATTTTCAATGACATTTTTGTTAACATTACAAATTTCAATACAAAATGATTTTTGTGAAAAATTTACACTTTTTCAACCTTCACATTCACTCTGTTTCATAATAGTAGGTTATGCAAACTTGAAAGCAAATGGAGAGACAAAGAATCCAAATCCTTCAAAAGCTGTCCTCTTGCCTAACTTAAAACTGTTACCAAAGTAGTTACATTTTCACTACCCCAGAGCCTCACTATGTAGTAGTATCTAGCAAACGGTGCCCATTTAGAACCAAGCATCCAGAGTCTAAATTACAGCTCTGTTGCTATAGCGCAGTTGATCAAATAAAAATTCTGTTCACAGAGCAGAGCCAAAAACATTTTTGATTACAGCCTCAAGGGGTATTTCTTGGCTCAGATTTCTGGACGTTTTAAGCAACACACAGCTCTACAAGTCTTTAACAGCATTTGAAATATCTTCTTCTTTCTTATTATCTGAGGATGTGTGGGCTGGAGACTATTTGCCTTCCCTTCATAGCTAATTATGATTATTAAACCATAGGAATGAAGACATGTACATGAGAATTTAATATATCAAGGCTCTTTGCTTTAACATTATTTCCAAAAGAGCAAAGTACTATATATTTAAACATCTGATTGAGTCCACTTTTTAATCTGTCTTCTCTTATAATTGTATTTATGAGCAAAGGTTTCACATCATTTTTGTGTAATAATTTGCTATTCATTACAGTAGTAATATAAAGGTTCTCATTGCCATATTATCTGGACACTTAAACAAATCCCTTCAGTAGTCGAATTGTCTTAGCTTCAACTTCACTTCCTCACCTTCACGGGCCTCTGATCCTGCCTGCAGCTCAGCATTCCTCCCTTCCTAAGCTCTTCGCTTTTGTTTCTTCCACCCTCATCTTCTCACGGCCTTCATGCCTGGAAACCCCCCACCCCTTACTTACAGTGCCCTCATCCCAGTATTATTTTAGCACCTCACAGTCATGAATGGAGTTTTATTCTTACAACATCCCTGTGAGTTAGGGAAGGACTAACCCCATTTTACGTATAGGGAACCAAGGTCCAGAGTAGATTAAATGATTTGCCCCAGGGCACTAAGGAAGCCTCTGTTTGAATCAGGAATTGAATCTGCTGAATCACAGCCAGCACTCAATCTGCTGGACCAGGGATCTCCATACTATGGACCGGGGGCCGGATCCGGCCCGCGGCTTTGATTTGTCCGGCCCTCCGCTGAGCAGGCAGGTGGAGAAGCCGCCGCTGCTCCCCCGCCACCTCCCCCATGAGCTGCTGCCGGCAACCTCATGTGCAGAGGGGTGAGTGCCCCCGCTGCAGCAGCCAGAGGAATAAAGGGGGAGGGGCACGGCAGCAGCCGGAGGAGCAAAGGGGGATATTTTGCATATATTTTCATATATTTAATTTTTTCACAGTCGCTTTGGCCCACAAAGCCTCTTCAAAAATCTAATATGGCCCTTGTCTCATAAAGTTTGGAGACCCCTGCACTGGACAATCCTTCCCACATCTATGGGTATGAAATGAACACCTCTTAATTCAGCATTTTCCTCCTCAAAACCTACCAATATTAATCCAACAAAGACTACATGAGTAGGAGGTGTAATTGGTGTGACAAAGCTCCAAGTTTGTACTTGTGGGTCCTGCACTTCCTGGCAGATTTAGGGGCCTCAAAAACTCATCTAGGCCCCAGAGTGACCTCCCTTTCTCAGTATAATTGGCAAGAGTCACCGCCTAGTGAGTTACCTTCATCACAGGCCAGTATGGAAGATGGAAAGTGTGGGAGGAGCCCGGGCCCACCCTCTACTCCGGGCTCCAGCCCAGGGACCCTAATAGTATCAGCTAAGATGGCTGACCTTTTATCCACAAAACACAATACAATTCCCTGGGCTACTTCCCCACAGCAGTCCCCGCTTCTTCAAACTCCACTTCACCCTTACCTCAGGGCCTCCTTCCTTCTGTATGATATGTTGTCCACCACTCACTCTCACCAACAGCACAACTTCCTCTCACAGCTCCTGACACCCACACCCACCTGACTAACTGGGAGGTTTTTATCTGGTTTCAGCCAGTCCCTGATTGGCTTCAGGTGTCCCAATCAGGCTAGCTGTTTCTACTCCTTTCTGGAAGGTTCTTAATTGGCCCCAGGTGTCTTGATTGGCCTGGAATAGCCTTTGTTTGGCTATCCAGGGAACAGGGACCTGCACATCCTGAGACTAATATACCTGCCTTCCAGCACTCTCTTATATCCTTCTGGTCTGACTCCGTCACATTGAGTAGACATGCATGCTAGCTTTGATCGAGCTAACACAATTAAAACAGCAGAGTATCCACAGTAGCTTGGGTGGCAGGCTGGGTTAGCTGCCCAACTACGTACCTAGGGCCTTGGCCAGGATTGTACACAGGACAGGTATCTGTGCTGCTGTGGCTAATCTGCTATTTGTAGAGTGCTAGTTCCATCCAAACTAGAAGTAGGGATCTTGGTGACACAGGGGATTGAAAATGAATGATGGAGTCTTTCATCTCTAGCTCACTGGATTCAGTGTATCCTAGACTGATAATGATTCCTATTGTTTTACCAACTAAGGAAGGGTAATCTCATGATTAAGTTTCTGGGCCAGGAATCAGGACATGTAGGATCTATTCCTGGCTCTGTCACAGACTTTCAGTGTGAGTGAAGGCCAAATACAGTTTCCCCGTCTCTGAAATGAGAATATGACTTCCCTACCTCACAGGAGCATTATGCGGCTAATGTTGTTAATGTTCAGATATTAAAGTGAGCAGCCTATAAGTATCAACATAAAATCAGTAAGGGGAAAATTTTCAAATGTGTATAAGTGATGTAGGCACTGAGGACTTTAATGAGATTAAAGCTCCAAAGTCTTCGAGTTTCTTTTAAAAATTAGAGTTAGGAGCCTAAATCACTGAGGCACTTTTGAAAATTTTACCCAGAGTCTGATGGATTCTACAAATGCATTGGCTACACCAGTCCAATGCTTGGAGGACAGGAACCCCACCATTCAGTTGTCACCCCTGAGGGCAGTCTCAGCTGAGAGGCCAAAGACTGAATGAGCAGAGATGGCACTACTGTCTCACTCCTGCAGATGGCCTCTTGAGCCCTAGGTTTGAGAGGTCACCATGGAGAAACTTGACCTACTGCTGTACTTGTCCCATAGCTGAAGAGAGGACTTCATTCACCAGGCTGTTAGCTTGACTCCTTTCATCAGCACTACATTTAAATTCAATCAAGCTGAGATACCCCTTTGCCCCATGTTACATTTAAAATCATCTTCTGTAAGGGCGCGGAAGACATTGTCACGGAGGAGTGCTAGGTGCGCTCTCCCTGTCGACTCCAGGGAAGGATAGGGTGCTTATTCCCCCCACAACTCCAGGGAAGGAAAGGCCGCTCATCCCCCCACTACTCCTGGGAAGGAAAGGGTACTTTTGGCCATTGTTATCAGTCCCTGCCCTGTTATCACATACTTCACATGCCGGAGTTAACCGGTTCCCAGCACCTGCTTGCAATGTGTAGACTAACAAGACACCTGCTTGTATTATGTAACACTAATAAGATAAAAACAAGGTATTAGTTATTCATGAGGTATGCATGAGATGCAAATGTTTCTGTTATTTCTCTGCCTGTGTTCCCACGTGCAGTGGGCTTCACCCCGAGCATTGCTCCGGTGCATCGGGCTTTCCCTGTCTCAGTGGCAGCAACGAAGGGAGCCCCCATTGCGGGTGTGTCACTTTTGCCTTCAATAAACTCACTCTTTTATTCAACAGCTGTGTGTGTGCCTCGTTCCTACGGGACACCGAGTACCCTGCAACATTTTCATTTTCCTACTGAGTGATAAACCAGTGCACATGGTCACTGCCCACTGTGAAAATGTGCTTGTTTGTATGCTATCCTGTCCTTCCATCAGCTGTGTGACTATCTTATATACCCATTGTGTCTTGTCGTAAGTCTACAGTGTGAGCTCTCTGGGTCAGAGATCACCTTATTACTTGCACATACAGGGCCCTGCAAAGTGGGGCCCTGATCCTTGATTTGGGCCCGTTGGTGCTCTACTGTAATATATACAATAAAAACTAGTAATCTGGGACCCCTGATCACTGCTGTAATAACCCATTATGGGCGATATGAAAGCCAGAATACACTGTGGCTCCTAGCTCCATTTAATTCTAAGATAAACATACCCTTCTCCTGGCTGCCAAACACACACAATAAAATGTTATATGCAAGGAATAATGCCAGTCGCATAATTAAACTTCAGAAGCATCTCAGTGGCCACCTCCAGGGTGAGCCTCAAGAACTTTTCCCTCCCTACAGAGATTTTGTGGTGTTTATACATCGTTGTTGGGTGTTGGGTTACATAGAGGTTAAAGATTTCCCCTTCATGGCAGTTCAGACATTTTACTTAAAGGACAAAACCTGACAGCCTATTAAGAATGACATTTACATCATTTCCTCTAGAGCCCTTAACCACAGAATTTAGTTCAGGGGTGGGCAAACCTTCTGGCCTGAGGGCCACATCGGGGTTCAAAATTGTGTGGAGGGCCAGGTAGGGAAGGTTGTGCCTCCCCAAACAGCCTGGCCCAGCCCCCAATCTGACCTCTCCCACTCCCCCCCCCGCCGCAACTGCCCCCTCACAACACCCAATCCATCCAACCCTCCCCCGTCCTTGTCCCCTGACTACTCCCTCCAGAGACTCCCACCCCTAACCATCCCCACCAAAACCCCACCCCCATCTAAGCCCCCCTTCTCCTTGTCCCCTGACTGCCTCCTCCAGAGACCCCCCTGCCCCTAATCACCCCCCAGGACTCCACTCCCATCCAACCCCCCTGCTCCCTGTTCCCTGACTGCCCTGACCCCTAGCCACACCCCCACCCCATGACAGACCCCCTGGGACTCCTACGCCCTATCCAACTCCCCCATTCCCCATCCCCTGATCACCCCCCTACCCCCGAGACCCTCTGGCCCTTATCTAACCCCCCGACCCCCTTACCACACTGCTCAGAACACCATGTCTGGACAGTGGAGGAGGGGGGACGAGCTAGTCTCCCCAGCCGGGAGCTCGGGGGGGTGGACAGAATTGTCCTGCAGGCCACCGTAATTTGCCCACCCTGATTTAGTTACATCATACTAATAAAAAGTCAACATGATTCATTAATTATTATTTGTGTTATGGCGGTGCCCAGGAGACAAGTCACACCTCAGGACCCCACTGTGCCAGGTGCTGAACAAGAACAGAACAAAGAGACGGTCCCTGCCCCAAAGAGCTCAATGTAAGTAGAAGACAAGAAAGAGGCAGACACAGACGGACTGGCATGTAGAGCCAAGTGTAAAACACACCTGTTCATTCTGGCTTTCCCCTAATTGCACCCTCATTCACATACGTTAAGTCACTAAACATAACATGGCCCTGCTTCCTGCAAGGAAGAATGAGAGAATACACACCTTTTAAGTAATAGGAGGTGTTCAGATATGAAGGTACTGCGGACCATTTAAGCACCTGCCTGCCTGGACTGAGAAAGAATGAGAAATACTAGTATGTGATGCTGGCCAAGGCTATCGGCATTGGCTAAGAACTGACAAACTCATAGCTGGAAACCAAACCAGCTCACCTGTGTGTTATTTTGTTCAAAATAAGTATTAGCCTTATAAGAATGTAGTTAGTGTTTAGACTCTATGAAATGCTTGTAAATTGCTGCATTAATTAATCTCGTTTGTAATCCATGCTATAAGGAAATATGTAAGTTTTGCTTTATAACTTTGAAAATGTTTGCTCTAAATTTGTGAACCCAGGCCCGGGAATCATCCCCCCATCACCACCACCACCCAGGCAGGAGGCCTGTCAAGACTGAATGAGCCATTAAGGAACATTACAATACAAAGGATTGGTGAATGGCACACCTTGGAAGTGCTACATGCAAGAGAGCTTGTCTCGTGGGCTAAAAGGCCAAATGTAAAAGATAAAACAGGGTCAAAATACAATTTTTCATCTCTTTAGTATCTCTGGCCCTGCGAGAGTTCAAACAACAAACTAAAGCATAGATCCCAGAGGTTAACCTGCTTCCGCCCTGAATGACACTGAATGGACAGATTACTACATCTGTGTCACTTTTAGGAACCATAGATCAGGGGTCTCCAAACTTTTCTGATTATGCACCCCTAGCAGAAATTTTTTTTGAACACGCACCCCCAAGGGGGAAGCCCTGCCCTAGCCCCACCCCCATCCACTCCCTCCCACTTCCTGCCCCCAACTGTCCCCCTCAGAACTCCCTCTCCTTGTCCTGTGATTGCTCCCTCCTGAGACCCCCGCCTCTGACTGCCCCCAGGACCCCAACCCCTATATAAGCCTTCCTGCTCCTTGTCCTCTAACTGCCCCCCCGGGGCCAGAGCTACAGCCACAGCACCCGGCTCCTGGAGCCAGTCCCTGCCACGGCACTCAATTCCTGGGGCCAGTCCCCGCCACGGCACCCAGCTTTTCCAGCTGGGGCTGCAACCGCAGTGCCCGGCTCCTGGGGCCAGTCCCCGCCACGGTGCCTGGCTCTTTGAGCCGGGGCTGCAGCCACAGTGCCCGGCTCCTGGGGCCGGGGCTGCAGCCATGGTGCCCGGCCTGTGGGGCCAGTCCACCGTGG
This sequence comes from Dermatemys mawii, assembly GCA_007922305.1. Lineage (NCBI taxonomy): Eukaryota > Metazoa > Chordata > Testudines > Dermatemydidae > Dermatemys > Dermatemys mawii. The sequence continues at coordinate 11,232,579 of ML677348.1, forward strand.
GTGGTGTCGCGCACTTTCTGCGGTGCATGCACCCCAGTTTGCAGACCACTGCCACAGATAACTCATTTGTGTGTATGTTTGCTTGCTTTAACCTGTAAATAACTCTCTTGTTTCTTTTTCCTAGTTAATAAAGCTTTGATAGTTGACAGGTGCTGTCTTTAGTGTGAGATCTAAGTACCAATTGATCCGGGTAAGTGACTGGTCTCTTGGGACTGGAAGCAACTTGAATCTTTTGTGATTTTTGGTGTAAGTGACCATTTATCACTGCTTACAGCTTGCCTTGGTGACAAGATAGATTGGAGAGCCCAAGATGACTGTCTGTGACTAATACAACAATCCAGGAGTCCATATGTGCTGCTGAGTTGGTGAAACCTAATTACAGAACATAAACCAGTTGGGGTATCTGCCCTGTTTTTGACCGTTTGTCCTGAGGTAGGCACTCAGTCATGTGACCTTCCAGCCAGCGTGACATAGTGAAAGTTCTCAAGAATGACTGCTTATCTAAAATGTCATGCCTCCAAATGTTGCGTTTCTCTAACATCAGAGGTTTCAGATTATAGGGTCATGTCCTCAGCTAGTGTAAAGGGACACAGCTGCATTGAGGTAACCACTGCTGAATTCCTTCTCACCACTAAAGGAACCAGCCCATAAGTGTAACAAGTCAGCTCAATGTATGTCTTATTTTTCATATTAGAATTAATACACTTCGTAAAAAGTTTCAGAATCCAATTTCATAGATGCACAAATTACATTAATCTTTTGCAACAGCTAAACAATTCAGATTTGATAAGAACAAGGCACAGAATAGTCTCTGGTGATTCAAAATTACCTCAATCAGACTTAAAATCCTAACTACTGAGCTCCTAACAATGGAATTGATCGTATCTCTTCAAACAAGAACTCTGAGAAACTTAAGTGAGCTCCTCCTTTTAGAATATCATGTAGTTGTCTAGGCTTGTCTGTTTAGAAGCAAGCACAGACTGAGTTTGCCTTCAAACAAACACTCACACATCTCACGAACTGACTTTTGTGGCTTGTGGAATAACAAATCAGGTTATCAAAAACAACTGCAGACTGGCTTCTAGTTTGAAAGCCTCCTTGTACCTGGGCTCTTTGCCTTAAAATGGGTGAAAAGAGTGTGGTTATTCATTCGTATCCACTCCATTGAGTTAGCATCATGTGATTGAAAAGCCCTCTTAACACTTAAGTCAAGTCTCTGGCTAAGGCCAGTTCAACACTGGACATTTTTGCCACGATAGCAACATCGGTTGGAAGGGGTATTATTTGGTGACATATCTATACCTGCAAAAGCCCAGGTGTAGACACAGGTATAGCAATATAAAAGTGCTTTTGCCAATATAACTCATTTCAGCCAATGCACCTATCTAAACTATACCCACATAACCACTTTGACTGGTATAAATCATGTCTACATTAGGAGGGCTTGCCAGCATACCTATACTAGCATAGCTAGCCTGGGAAACCTTTTAAATAGAAACTAGATCTAACATGTTTGAAGTTGTGCCTGGCTGTGTTGCAGGTTAGGCTCTCCCCTAGGCTACATGGTCAGCTAATAGGATTTCAAATGTATGAGAAAAAATCACCCCTCAGATTCTCCCCAGGAATATCCCACTGGAGTAGGAAGCCTCCCCAACCCAGCAGGAGCAGAGTCAGCATAGCTGGTGCTATGCTCCCCCAACAAGAACTTCTGGTATGTGAGCATCAGAAGTGACAAACAGGTAGGAGGCATGCCTCAGCCCTACTTAATCTTGAGTGGCAGCGACCAGTAGGGACCACTGCATGTTGAGTGCAAATTAGGAACTGCTCTAACCTGTGAAAAGGTCACCAGGGTACAGGAGACACAAATTACCCCTCTATAGTTTCTAGGCTCAGCGCTGACACCAGGCTGAACTGGCGGCTCTTGAGTTCAGTGGGAACAGGAGTGGGCCTTAAATATACAACCAAAAAGAACAAACCGTACCTAGAAGATTTTTCAAGCTATCCTGTTCATATTTAAGATGCTGTTTAATACCTTTTAGAATTCATTTTCTCCTCACAGCTATAGACAAGTATGTGCTTCTCTGTGCTAAATACTTGCTCAGTATATACAAACTGATTTTATAGGGACAGTCACAATTTTGGGGGTCGGTCTTATAAAGGTTCCTATTACTTCCCACTCCCATCATGATTTTTCACACTTGCTGTCTGGTCACCCTAAAGACCATTTTTCTTCCCTTTCTCACCCATCACACCTTTGCCTCTTTCTTGATTCTACTTCACCCTTGAGTTGCGTTCCTTATCAGTTTTTCCCTTCAGTACTCTCTCCCGCCCTCCTTTGCTTTTCTTCCTCCAAAGTGTTTCAGGCCCTAATTTCCCCTTTCATTCTCTCCCCATTATGTCAGAAAGGATGGCTGGGTAGATAAAGCACAGGTGTGGGCCTCAAGAGACTGGGGCTTAATCACTGTTCAGCCACAGACTCTCTGTGTGTCTTTGGAGGAGTCACTCAGTCTAATTTGGGCCTTAGTTCCCCGGCTGTTGTCAGGAGAACATGCGGGAGGGAGGGTTGTGAGGATCAAAACCATTAATGATTGTGAGACACAGTTAGGGTATGGTTACACTTACAGGATTATAGCACTATTGATTATAGCAGTCCCCTTATACAGCAATATGTATAGCGCTATTGTATGTCCACACTGAGACTCGCCAGCGGTATAGCATGGCCACATTTGCGGCACTTAATGCGGCATTAAGAGCAGCGCATTAGGGCATGTATCCCACAGTACACCTCTTCCCGATCTGGAGCAATGCCTTGTGGTAGGGGGGCATCACTTGTGGGGCATTCTGCATCCTGTTTCAACTACCCATGATGCTTCGTGGCATATCCCAGCAATCCCTGTGTTTCCATCCACCTCAGGCGCCATCTTTCAACAGTTTCAGCAAAGCGCGCTCCATCTTCCATTTTCGTGAGCCGCAATGAATCCACAACTGCTGAGGGACATGCTGACGACTGTCGCCAGCACATCTCTGTGTGCAGTGGAGTTAATCCTTGACATGCAGGATGACAGTGATGAGTCTGAAGACGAGATCGAAGTGGTGAACGCGTTTGACACGAAGCTTCTTGTGTCATTAACGGACATGCTCACGGCCATTGGACACCATTTCTGGGCATGGGAAACGAGCACTGAGTGGTGGGATCGCATCGTCATGCAAGTCTGGGACGACGAGCAGTGGCTGCAAAACTTTTGCATGAGAAAAGCCACTTTCATGGCACTGTGTGATGAACTCGCCCCCGCCCTGTGGCGCAAGGACACCAGATTGAGAGCTGCTCTCCCAGTGGAGAAGCGGGTGGTTATCACGATCTGGAAGCTGGCCACCCCACACAGCTACCCATCGGTGGCCAACCACTTTGGGGTGGGAAAGTCGACCGTTGGAGTTGTGCTGATGCAAGTGTGCAGGGCCATTAATCCCATCCTGCTACGAAAAATCGTGACTCTGGGTAACGTGCATGACATTGTTGCTGGCTTTGAAGAAATGGCTAACTGTGGAGGGGCGATAGATGGGACCCATATACCTATTCTGGCGCCTGACCACCTAGCAGACGAGTACATTAACCAAAAGGGGTACTTCTCCATGGTTCTCCAGGCGCTTGTGGATCACCGTGGGTGTTTTACTGACATTAATGCGGGCTGGTCTGGAAAGGTGCATGACGCACGCATATTCCGCAACACCGGCCTGTTCACGAAGCTGCAAGCTGGGACTTTTTTCCCAGACCATAGGATCCTCGTGGGGGAAGTCGAAATGCCCATCGTGATTCTTGGCGACACCGCTTACCCTTTAATGCCCTGGCTCATGAAACCCTACACAGGAAGCCTAGACAGCAGCTAGGAAAGGTTCAACTACAGGCTTAGCCAGTGTCGAATGACTGTGGAGTGTGCTTTTGGGCATCTCAAGGCGCGCTGGCGCTGTCTTTATGGGAGGCTAGACTTGGCTGAGGGTAGTATCTCTGAGGTTATTTCTGCATGCTGTGCCCTACATAATCTTTGTGAGCGGAGGGGCGAAGGCTTCACTCAGGCATGGTCCTCGGAGGTTCAACACCTGGAGGCCACATACGCACAGCCAGAGAGCAAGGCTCTTAGGGGGGCCCAGCGCGAGGCTGTTAGGATCAGGGAAGCCTTGAGGGAACATTTTGAGGCTGAAAGCCAGTTCTAACGGGAGGTGCAGAGGGAGGAAGGGAGGGAGTGTGCATTCTTTTAATAGGAACAGGCATTTGCTTTTCTGTAGCCTCTAATAATCTATGTACACTGAATAAAGAAACCCATTTATTAAGAAGACAATTCATTTATTGAACAGGTACTTCGGTTGCTGAAAGAAAATATTTTGATGCATGTGAGGGGGAAGCGGGGGGAGGTGCAATGGGGGTGGGATGGGGTCAGTCAGAGATTGGAATATGTCCGGATCTCTGAGTCTCCAGTCCCCTCACAGTGGCTGTGTCCCCCGAACCCCATTTGTGGAGGGCAATAAGGCATGTTATTAGGGGTTGACTGCAGTGGATAAGGGTCCTGGGTTTGAGGGTTGTTCAGTGAAGACAGAGGGGTTGGAGGCAGCTGTGGATGGTGATAACCATATATCTGATGATAGTGGCCTGGAGGGTACAGAGGGCCAGAAGGGGAAGAGTTTGGGAGCAAATGATAAAGGGGGCGGAGAGCGCGGTGCTTCTCCTCTTGAAGGGTGGCAATCTGCTGCATAGTCTCCAATTGAAGCTGCAGTAATGAGAGCAGCTTGTCGGTGCTTTTCCGGCGGTGAATCGCGTTCTCCTTCCGCGCCTTCTCCCTCAACTTGCTCTCATTCTCCCTCCACCTCTGTGCAACTCGATTCTCCGTTACAGCCTGTTGCATTACTTGCTGTACAAGATCCTCTTTGCTCCTTCGTGGCCGCTTCCTCAGTCACCTCAGCCTCTCAGCTGTTGATAACAACGATGGCACAGGGCTCAAGGACAATGCTTCTAAAAGAAAAAGATGCATGTAACAGCGGCTCCCTTGTAAACAGCAGACATGCCTATGATTCCCCCGCATTCCCTGTTTGCCTGTCCCGCAAAGAGCACACAGACAACAACGGAGCTCCCGCCATGGTGAGTCCACTCCAGAGGCAGGGGGAATGATTTTTTCCCTGCCCTGAAAAGCTGGGGCGGGGGGGCGGAGTGCCGGGAAGTGGTGGGAGCCCTACTCTGAACACTGTTCCAACATTCTCCATAGGTGTTTGTCCTGGAAGATATCTCGCTGCTTCAGGTCACTGAGGAAGAAAGGAAGGGGATTTTAATGAGATGCGGCTTCCGCCCAGGGCCATATGCAGCTTGCCTCTGTGCAGCAATGCTCCCCCCACCCATCGTAGCACAGTGGCGGGGACTAATGACCGGGACCGGGATGGGGGCCATGCTGGCTCTCCTGGGAAACCTGCGCAAGCACATTGGAAGTGCTCTTATTGAGACCTTTGAAGAGATTACTGATGACGATTACCGTGATGTGATAGACTACATCAATGCACTATTCCACATGTAGGCAAGCACGCAAGCATCCCTTTCCACCCCAAGCTGCAAGCCTTCCCCATAGAAAAGCAGCTTTACCTCCGCAATCCGCTGCTGCGCTGCCCCCTGCAACCGCCGGATACTGCGGCTGGCTGCCCTCCTCCTGGCTTGAGAAGAGCTCCTGGCTGCATGTGTCCAGGGACTCCTCCATGCCCTGGATCGCTGCTGCCTCCTCCTCATCCTCCTCTTTGTCCTCCTCATCTTCCCCTTCACTGGTGGGCTGGGAAGTGTCCGTGGTGGTCGATGGAGTGACCGTAGGATCACCACCAAGTATCGTGTGCAGTTCCTTATAAAATCTGCAAGCCACCGGGGCTGCTCTGGAGCGGCCGTTTGCCTCGTGGGCTTTGCGATACACATTCCTAAGCTCCTTTACCTTAACACGGCACTGCAGAGTGTCCCGCTCATGGCCTCTTTGCACCAAGGCCTGTGATATCTGCCCATAGGTATCATAATTCCTGCAGCTAGACCGCAGCTGAGACTGAACAGCCTCTTCCCTCCAACAGCTGATGAGGTCCAGCACCTCACTATTGCTCCACACTGGGGATCGCCTGTTGCGAGGAGGAATGGCATGTGGAGTCATGATCAATCACAATGATCACCTGCAAGGGTTCCCTGAGAGCATGCCGTGCTTGGCTGGAGCAAACAGGAAGGGGATTTTCAAATTTCCCTGGAACTTTAAAGGGCGGGTCTGACGTGTGGTCACCTGAGGACAGGACAAAAGAGTTTGCAAGTGACGACCAGAGTGGCTCGAATTATGGGATGGGCTGGAAGCCAATTAATGTGCAGTGAGTGTCCACATTCTCGCTGTAGCGCTACAGCAGCGCTGCGCTACAGCTCTTATTCCCCATGCGGAGGTGGATTACCAGGAGTGCTATAACACCGCGGTTATAGCACTCTACGTGACTTGCCAGTGTGGACGGGTAGGAGGTTATAGTGCTCCTGGGGGCTTTATAGCGCTATAAAGTGCCAGTGTAACCATGGCCTTAGACACACTGGGAACGAGGGCCATATAAGTACCTAGGTAGAATCCTTCTAACCCAAGCCAATGTATCCATTTATTCAGTCCCCACTAATGGAGCTCTAGGAAAGGCATGATGGAGAAGAGCCTTTCCTGTTCTTAGGGTAGCATGTTATTGTTATCTGTTTCTTTCTGGACAGCAGCAAGGCCAGGCAGAGCTGTCTTCCCACTTCCCCTAAAGCGGTGTCTGCAGAGGGTGCCTTCTCTGAAAACATCCCTCCATTGCTTACATCTGTGCCGCTGGTAGCAACAGTGTGCATGCTTGTGTAGACAAGGCTGCAGGGGTCTGCCCTGTCATCACAGCTGCTCATAAAAACTCTTCATGGCATGCTGGTGAAAACTCCAATGTCTTGTCTTCTTTTAGCTCCTTATTCGAATACAACAAGGCAGGCATTAAACAGGGAAAGGGGACAGCAGATCATACTCCACCTTGTGTTTATAATTTTCAGTTGAATACCCTGTCTTTGTTAAGCAATAACTCCCTGCTAAAAACAGCTTCCTCTGTCAAGTTGTGACTAGTTTTGGATACTGGCAACTTGATCTAAGTCCATGAAACTGAGTGTCTGCTTGACATGTTCACACACTGTAAGACAAAACCAAATACCAGAGCAGTTTACATTTAGGCTGTTTCCTTTTTCAAACTGGGGTGCCTAAAGTCAGACATCTAGATTCATATTTAGGCATCCAAATAACAGTGAACAGATTTTCAGTGGTGCTGAGCACTCACAAGACAGGCCACTTTTATTTAGTCCTTATTTAAGCAGCTTAAGTGCCTAACTTTAGACATCCCACTTTGAAAACTTAGGCCTTATTCTCCACTTAAGGGCACGTTCAGTGATTTCACTGAGTAAAACCAGGAAAGTGTGTGATGGATTTGTATATAATCACTTGTGTAATATTGACTCCCATTAGTTTATGGGTTAATTTAATCTAAAACAGGAGTCCTTCATTTCTAGCCACACTATCTTTCTAAATAAAGCATCTCCTCATAAACTAGACTGACTAACTCCCTCGAACAGTGTATTCATAGTTCACTCCCTACAAACTGAGAGCTCTTCCAATGTGCTTTATTCATGTGTGCTGCACATGACAGCTGCTCTGCATAACTGGAAACATAGTCTGGTTTTGGGTTGTGACAGGACAGCTTGGACTTTAATTTTTAAATCTCATAAAATAGTGAATGACCGATTAAGATATAAATACAACTGTATTAAAAATTTGGCAACCGCTCCAGGAGCAAGTTAATTCATTGGTTGCAGTAAATATCATTAGAAAAGCCTGACAAAAGAAAATGGGAAGCAGCTGGAGGGAAATTAATAACAATAAAAAAAAGAGATCCATGAAGTAGCCTTGGAAATTAGTTGCAAAAGACTTCTAGTGGACCCTGGGGCCTCAGGCTTTAGAGACCAGACAGGGGCAGGCTGGTGAAAAGAAATAAAAATCTGAACGAAAAGCAGGAACTGCTGGCTATCCCACTGATTGATATTAGGGGGAACAAACTTTACCATTATGGGGACAAATTCAGATACCACAGCTGTGATATTTAGAGTTTCCTGGAAAAGGATGTCTCCCATTTATCCTCAGTCCTGTCAGAAGCACGTTATATATTCTCCCTTCATCCTGTTTAATAGGAACCATTCATCGACTATTCTCCTAATTCCCTTCACAAACACCCCAGGAGTTAATTCCTGATACCAGTGAAGTTAATGGCAATATTTCCAGAGACTTCAATGGGGACAGCCTTTCACCCAAGGTCTGGGCATGATACCTATTCTTATCAGTCCTTATTTCATCCTTTCTGGAACCGAGCTCCACAGCTGGCATGGCACGGGAGTTTGGGGCATATGAGAGAAAGCATCTTGAGCCTGCAGCTTGGGTACCCTGGCTGAACAACTTTATAGGAAGCCTGAATTTTTCTGAAGCCAAGTTCTGCTAATGAACATGCAGAAGAGAAATGGAACTACTTTGTTTTGACCTATTGAATAAACTATTTCAAGAGTCTTTTCTACCTCCTATGGGACAGATTCTGATTACACTTGCAGTGGTCTTTGGAGTAATTCCACTGAAGTGAATGGTGTTACTTCCGATTTACATTGATCAGATGGAGCAGAATGAGACCACATGTAAAAACAGAGCAAGCAAACTAAGTCATGGAATTCAAACTGAGATAATAATAAAAATTCCCATCCCAGCAACCACCTGGAAAAGTCTACAGGTGGACATTAAGAGTTTAGTCACAATGGTACAAAATCTGCCAGGGTTGCTGGAGGTGTATTTACAAACACCTCCTTTCAACCAAAGGATTGTTATACTGCCCACTCCCTGCTGCACTAAATCACCACTTCCAGAAACACTGGATCCTGACTGACTGATGGGAGCTGACATGCTTCCAGAAGTACCAATTATGTGCAGCAGGGAGCAATGGTCAAGCCAGAAAGGCTAACTCATTTTGCTAACTCATTCTAAAAACTATGTTAAAGCTACAGAATCATTTGTTTGGGAAAGGACCGATAGCAAATCATCTTGACCTTCTCCTGGCAGAATTAGCTTTGCTACCTGTCATTCCTGTACATTTGATTCAAATCTAGCCTTGCACATTTCCAGTGCAGATGATTCAAGACAGCCTTGACAATTCCAGAGTACAATTATTCTTATACGGGAGGCTAATTATTTTCCTAATATTTAAGTGGAGTTAAGCACTTGTCATCCAACAGTTACACAAATTGTGAAGTGCCACAGCTTGAATTCTTACCCAGTGCTCATGTTGTTCTGTACAAATGGTCTTCCATCAAGCCTAGGCCTGTGTTATCTGAGCAGCTGAAAACAATGGGCGTTTGATCTGCTTAAAGACTGTGTAAAAACTGAGTAAAGACCTCAGCATTTGTCCCGTTTAAGAATGGGATCTACAGGTGCTCATAAAAGATAGCCTAACAAGTTGCTGCTACTGTTGCATCCGGGAAGCCTCTGCAGCAACAGTGACTTCAGCCAGTCTGGAGGATATTATAGGGCAGAAAACAATCAAAGCCAAACAAAATAAATACATTTCATAACATGCCCTGAAAACAGCCAGGTTAAGCCCCAGGAGAAGAGGCCCAGCTCCTCCACAGAGCAAGTTCTGCCACCAGTCCCTGAAGTGTCATCCTTAGGAAGTAATAGCAATTTCTAGGATGAGACATGGGGCAAGAGGTGATCCCTGAAGTAACTGGGTCCCAAACCATTTCAGGCTTTAAGGACTTAGTCAACACCTTCAATTGCACCCAGAAGACAATGAATAGCCAGCACTGCTGAACACAGGTGCACCCATAACAGGCTGTCCCATATAGAAGATGAGAAACTCTAGTCTTCACTGTTGAAATCTGCTGGGGGTACTCACAGCATGTCCTAAGGCTAGGCAATTGCAATAGCATAATGTCAATGTCTCTGACATTAGCAGTGACTCTGGAACGATTTGGGGGTCATGGTGGATAATCAGCTAAACATGAGCTCCCAGTGCAACATGGTGGTCAAAAGAGCTAATGCTATCCTTGGATAAATAAACAGAGGAATCTCAAGTAGGAGTAGATATTTTATCTTGGTGTTTGGCCCTAGCATGACTGCTGATGGAATATTGTGTCCAGTTCTGGTGTCAATTACTCAAGGCAGATGCTGATAAATTGGAGAGGTTCAGAGAAGAGCCATTAAAGAGTTATTAAAGGATTAGGAAACGTGCCCTATAGTGATACACTCCAAGAGTACAATCTATTTTGCTCAACAAAGAGAAGGTTGAGAGATGACTTGATTTCCATCTAAGTGCCCACATGGCAAACAAATATTTGATTATGGGTTCTTCAGTCTAGCAGAGAAAGGCAATCGCTGGAAGCTGAAGCTAGACCAATTCAGACTGGAAATGAGCATAAAGTCTCAACAGTGAGAATAATCGTTGGAACAATTTACCAAGGATTGTTGTAGATTCTCCATCAATGACAATTTTTAAATCAAGGTTGGATGTTTTTCTAAAAGATCTGCTCTAGGAATTATTTTGGAAAGTTCTATGGCGTGTGCTATAAAGAAGATTGGACTAAATGATCATTTTGGTCACTGCTGGCCTTGGAATCTATAAGTTTCTTATGACAAAAGCATGACTGATTCTGGGTGATCTGAATTAGAGATGAAAGTTTACAACTTCTTGGCTAGTCATAGATGTAAAAAGTCCCTATAGGCTAACCCTACTATCTGATATTTCAGGAGCAGCAGTGGCTCCAGTAAGGGTAGGTCTTCACTACCCGCCGGATAGCAATCGATCTGTTAGCGATCGATTTCTTGCGTCTTGTTAAGACGCGAGAACTCAATCGCTAGCAGCACCCCCATCGACTCCCATAACTCCAGCTCGCCACGAGGCATAAGCTGGAGTCGACGGGGGAGCGCATCACCGCCCGCCGCCGCCATGTGGATGGCAGCTAAGTCGGCTGAATATCCGCCAACTTCAGCTACACTATTCATGTAGCTGAAGTTGCGTATCTTCAGTGAAGACCAGCCCTTAGACTCTGATTTTGTGGGAACTAATCTGGCCAAATATGGCCACACACTCTCAGTAGATGGTGAAGGCAACAGGAAAATAAAACTTAGAGGCTTGACTTTCAAAGGGACCAGGCTCTGGCCACTTTGACTTTCATGTAAACAAGAGAACACATCACCCACCTTTTTGATGGCATCTAGAATTCCCGCCCCCCAGCCCTTCAAATTCAGCAAGATCATGTGGCAAACAATAAAATAGACCCTTGTTTAAATCATTAAGTGTATAATAAATTTGCAACCTAATCTTAAAACACTTCAACCAAAACCAAAACCAGCACCAATACTCAAAAGTTAAGACCTAAAGATAGAATGTCAGCTAATTGTCCATCTGGGGGATCCATTCGTTGGTCCTGTCACCACAGAACCCCATTCCCTGTAGTCAGTGGGGAACAGAGGAGATCTTCTAGTGCCCAGTGTGTTTTTAGTTCCTGGAGGCACCAGGACAATCCTGAAGGGTTGGCAACCCTACTCATAAGGACACAAGAATGGCCGTCCTGGGTCAGACCAAAGGTCCATCCAGCCCACTATCCGGTCTTGCTTCAAAGGGAATGAATAGAACAGGTAATCATCAAGTGATCTATCCTCTGTTGCTCATCCAAGCTTCTGGCAAACAGAGGCTATGGATACCATCCCCAACCATCCTAGCTAATAGCCATTGATGGACCTATCCTCCATGAGCTTTTTTTTTAACCCTGTTATATTCTTGGCCATTCACAAAGCCACTTTTCAAAGGGTAGCTGTACATCAATGTTAAAAAGAACACAGTGTGTTTTCCTCTCACCCTGACACTTTATGTTCTAGTGGTTAGAGTAAGGTACAGGTAGTAAACAGATCTAAGGTTCTAACCCCATCCTCAGTCTGGACTCCTTGTGCTAGAAAGGACTGGAGCAAAGTAAAGGAGCTCCAGGAATCCTGGAGTCTGCCAGAAAGGATTTCCCTGGCACAGGTACTGCAAAAGACAGTTACAGGCAATCCTCTGAGTACCCCCTCGCAAGCCCAGACTCAGGAGGGTAGAGGCATGGTTTAAAGTCCCATTAGCCTCCCACTCCTCCTAGGCTGAGAGTTTTGTGTTGCAGCAGATATCATCACTGCAAAGTGAAGGTGTGGTTGTAGCACAGGAAGATTAGCTAGCAGGTTAAAATAGAAGTTAAGACGTGGTGGCATGGGCTTGTAAACAGGCTAGCCACAGAACTACAGACTTGGATTCATAGTTGGGTTGCCAGCCTGCACTGAAGCCCATGCCTCCATATCTTCACCACTGTTACTCATGCTGGCTAGATTAAAGCTAGCATGGGTAGGCCTACCTGTGCTACAATCATACCATTACTAGCAGTGATGACATACCCTTAGAAGCACAGAACAGAATCTCACCCCTAGGTTCTAGTCCCACGTCTGACAGACCTGGGCCGGTAGTTTATATAACTTCTGGCCTCAATTCCCTGTCTGATAAATGAGGCTTGTAATGTTTAGCTACTTTTATAATGCACATTGTGATTTTGGACAAAAGCAGCAAGTACTGTACAAAACATATATTATAAAAAATATATCAAACTCTCTCCCTGTGAAGGTATTTATTTTTCTGCCTAAAATGACAAGCAAGATCTAGTACAGTGTTACAGGCCTCAGGGCACATGCAGATCACATGCAACAATTGAGATAAAGAAAAGGAGGAAAGAATGTTTTGACTTCTGTAAGGGGAGGGGGAAAGAGAAAGGGAAGTCTCTTTACACTTACAAACATTCACTCCTGACCTAACTTTCTTGAGCATCAGACGTGAAACATCTGCACAACACTCTCTCCAGAGTTTAGAGTTGGCAGCCTTATTCAATGGTGTTCTACATCTGTCCAAAATAAATTTAATCTATTTCAAAATGCGTATACAAGGTTAAAAAAACAGACATAAAAAGTAGTTCTGCTGTGTGGAAGTTGTATTTCAGTGATTTGTTACTGTTGTGAAGCTTCTGTAGAATTGCTCTCCCTAGACACACTGTGTAAGAGCCAGCATTATATTTTTTCCTGTGTTTAACGGAGAGTTGTAACCCTACATAACCTTTCTTTTTCTAGGTGCCAACACTGGGTGGCACTAAATAACTCCTCCTGACATTTACAAAATCAGCTCTAAATACAGTGCTTGCAACACAGACTTGGCTTCAGCCTATCCTACCAGCAAATGGTTTTGTTTGAGAAACTTTTTGATCATATGGTTGTTACAGTAGAAACATCTGACTCACATGGCATATTTTGTAGTTAATTGGTTTGTTAGATTGTTCAACTGCTCCTGAAAAACTCTTGCTTCAGCAGTCTTGCTGGGAATGGGGGGAGGGGAGAGGAGGAATGAATGTGCTGCTTGGGCTTTAAAGTAACATTTCCCATATTGAGCTGCTGACATACTTAAAAGTGTCTTGCTGGATGCTAGAGAAACAAATCTCCCTTAAATACTTCAAAAATAAATCAGCTTTAAAAAGATCTGAATCAACTGATTTTACTTCCCAAAGTTAGTGTTCATGGTACAGATGCTGAAGCTGCCAATCTTCTGGTATAGCAAGGGCCTGCAGTTCTACTTTGTTACTCGGTCACTCCACTGAGCTATGCAGTTGTGAAACTGGAGGAGCAGGGGAATCAGGCCCCTGAAGGATATTTTCAATGGAAGTTCAGCTTCTGTCCTAAACGCTGCCCTGCAGGTTAAATCCAAGGAGTGGCAAACTTGTGAAACTGTTATTTTGTGGTGATAATAAAAGGACAGTCATCATCTTGTGTGTAAACCTCCCCTTCTCCTCACTGAGGGGAAGCATGGTTAAAATGTAATAACCATTTAAAACAAGCAAATAGGCATCAAAGTACTCAATGCTGAAAGCAAGTGGAGATGTCTAGGACAATCCTGATAGGAGGAACCTAACTTACTAACCAAAGCTAGTCTCAAAGGGTCAAATCTTCTGGCTAATATTAGGCTTCCAGTGAGCCCCAGGCTGTCTCACTGGCATCATCTCCATCCTCTGCACCAGACTCCCACAGCAACCTCCAAAGGATCGAAGATCAGTGGCTGAGGAATGGTGGGCGAGGACAAGAGAGAGACCATTGGGAGTTACACCTCACCTCTACACAGGAGAAACTGGTAGAGGCTGGTACAGCTTGGAGCTACACTAAGGGCCTGATCCAACTTCCAGTTAAATCCAGAGGACTCTTTCCATTGACTTCAAAGAGAGCTGGATTAAGCCCTTAAAAACGGAATTGCAAGGGCAAAATGACTCCAACAGACTTACACTATCAAGTAAACAAGGAGAGCTGTAGGGTCAGAGGCATGAGGTCTTCATGCAAAGGACCCTGGCATTGCAGGGATCTAGGGTTCATTGGCAAAACTGCTCCCATTCAGAGGGAGAATGAATCCTGCCTCCCAAGGGAATAAATCAGGGAGAATTCTGTGATGGGAGTCTTGCAGGTTTCTCCACTCCTCCAAGAATCTTTCCCATGATCCGGCCCACACTGATTAGCTACACACTGGATTCTTAAGAACAAAATTAATGACATCATACTGGAAATAGAAACAGACGTACCATCTGTTCTGTGGTATATAGTTTTGAAGGGCAGTTTTGTTAAAACAAATACTGTTGTTCTAGATGTCAGTATTAGACTCTGCTTGATCGCAACATGGAACATCTCCTTGCTGCTTCCCCAGAAACTAAAACTCCCTCCAGAGTACAAACCAAACCAGGGGTATTCATTATCAGTAGACTGAAAATGTACTTCTGGACAATGGCTATAGCAGGGATAGGCAACCTATGGCATGCGTTCCGAAGGTGGCATTTAAGCTCATTTTCAGTGGCACTCACATTGCTTGGTCCTGGCCACTGGTCCAGGGGGCGTTACATTTTAATTTAATTTTAAATGAAGCTTCTTAAACATTTTTAAAACCTTATTTACTTTATATACAACAATAGTTTAGTTATATTTTATACACTTATAAAAAGACACCTTCTAAAAACATTAAAATGTATTGCTGGCACGCAAAACCTTGAATTAGAGTAAATAAATGAAGACAGAGCACACCACTTCTGAAAGGTTGCCAACCCCTGGGCTAGACTATGGCCTTATTTATACAGACATTTCAGCCACTGATGTCTACACTAGAGCTTCACACCAGTGCAGTTTCCCTAGTGGTTAAATCCCAGGATAGGAAAGACCTATACTTCAATCTCATCATAGAATCATATCATAGAGTAACAGGGGTGGGAGGGCCTTCCCCACTGCAACTTGAGACCATTACTCCTTGTTCTGTCATCTGCTACCACTGAGAACAGTCTAAATCCATCCTCTTCGCAGAGCACATGAGAAAAAATCCCAAGAAACTACTATGTCCTTTGTACTGATGAGATAATCAGACATTGCTATCTGCCAAGGCACATATGTGTGACAAAATCCCCAAATGAAGATGTCAAGCCAGGAATCTGCCGGGCTTCAAAGTAAGTGCTGCCATGCCCAGTGTCAGTCAAAGAGGATTATTTCTTTAACAGCAAATAGCCTTAATTCTACCCTTGGCCACAGCACCCAGGGATCTCTAGCACTTCAGATCTTGACAGCTTCCTACCCTCAGCCAATTAAATACCTATCGATCTCATAGAACTGGATGGACCTTGAAAGGTCATGAAGTCCAGTCCCCTTCCCTCACTAGCAGGACCAAGTACTGTCCCTAACAGATTTCTGCCTCAGCTCCTTAAATGGCCCCTCTCAAGGATTCAACTCACAATCCTGGGTTTAGCAGGCCAATGCTCAAACCACTGACCTATTCCTCCCACCTTAGTTCTGCTCCCTTCCTGGAATAGCAGCCCCAGGGCTACTTCTCTTAGTCCCTGGTCCCTTGCTCTAGGAACTCACAATAGGCACTAGCTCCATTCTAGTATGCCTGTCTCATTCCTTCTTCTCCAGCTGTCTACTCACAGCCCTTTATAGGCCCAGGTGTAGCCCAGCTCTCTTTAATTAGCTGGATTGGGCTCACCTGCTGTAGTCCAGGGACACTGGGCTTAATCTATCCACAAGAACCAGCTACCCTGTGACATACAGACACAAAAAATATCATACAGGGAAACTAAAATGCTGTGGGATTTATTCCTTTGTAAATAACTCTTTCCATAACCTCAATTTCATCATTCGTTCTTTTGGATATAAATAATTTTCAACAATACAAACTGAAGGGATGTCAAATTTGTGTGGAGTAGATTTGTTTGGGCCTAAAATTAGTGGTGTCCCTCAAAATGAGGAACTTTGTACAATAAGATAAGAATAAGAATACATAAGAAGGCACATAAAAAACAAGATGTTCTTATGTGTTTATAATGCAGCTTTTCCTGTCTTTTAGTTCAACAGCTGTGGAATTGTCCAAAGAATATACTAACTTCCCTACTGGTTCGGGTTTCTCTAAAATTTGCACTTAGGATGCATAATCAAGTTATGCCAAGGACAACTAGAGAGAATGGCTAGATGATCTTTATCATTTTTTTAAAAATCTAATAAATAAGTAGGGTATAGTACATTTTGACATACAAGTTACAAAACAGCTAGGTATCCCAAGCATAGAACATACAATCATAGAAATGTAGGGCTGGAAAATTCCTTAAGAGGTCATTTTGTCCACCCCCCGCTGTGCTGAGGACTTATATTTTAAATTGGTTGGACTAAATTACATCATCATCATCAAACTTAAAATCAAGGATCAGTGGACGATGTTTTAAAACTGGAAAATGTAGCTAAAAAACCCTTTTACCAGTTTTTTTTAAATTATCAGCCTCATCTGTTTCAGACTACTAAATATTCTCAAAGAAAATTACAAATAGGCCTCTGATGTTCTTCAGCCAAATTAAAACACAGGGGCCTGAATCTCCACTGATTGACACCTTGTGTACCCATTCGCACAGTGCAAAGTGGGGAGTAAAACACTACTACACCAGCATGATAGTACTTTACACCCACTTTGTACCAGTGCAAATAAATATAGAAGTTGCAGGGCAACAGAGGATCAGATTCACCAGTTTCCATAGGTCTAAACAGATATTTGTCAGATTCATTCTGTCAGATTCCCCTTTTGTTTATGCCTTTGTGATTTATTTGACTTCCCTGGAATTACAGAAGTCTGAACACACAATAGCTCCATGGACTCCAGTTGAATTTCTCCTAATTTTCACAAGTATAACTGAGATTAGAATTGGCTCATTTCATTCAGTGAGTACGACTTGGTATGTTATTTCATTCTATTTAATCTATTCTGTAACATTAAATAAATATTATTATTAACCCAACAATATTCGTTATTGTTGAACCACAAAATTATTAAACATTCTGGCCATTGAGATATGCCATTTCATTAATATCTCTGCCCACTGCCAGATTAAAGGCTCAGAGTCTGTGTTCAATTTGACAAATAGAATAATTATTAAATATTTTCAATTATCCTGATAGTCCATGCTGATTTTGTTGTTCAAAAATATATTATACTACAAAGTATTTATTATACTAATTTATATGCAGGTTTCCAGATATAGTTCTACATATTCATAGCAGCAGCAAGATTATGTATTTATTCTCTTATGATAGCATAAAGTGTTTTAATTCTGGGTTATAAAGATAAATATTCCCAATCAGTTTTCCCAAACAATCAGCAGCCAGGAAAGTAAGACACCCACTCATCCATCGGCAAATCAATGTCATGCTTGGCTTTATCAGCATCAGAAACTATAAACCCAAACCCGCTGTCTTTGATATCAATGGACGTTTTTGAAGCAGACTCTATCTAGCTATCTAGGTACTTGTCTGCCCCATCATTGTAGCATCTATCTAAGCACCTCCCAGCATGTAATTTAAGCCTAGAGTCACCGCTGATAGATCCACTGAAGAGAAAGTTGATGGAGGAGCTCAGAAAACAATTTTTATTCTCCTTTCCTCCATTTATTCCCTCTCATTTTCATACAAAAGATGCTGCCAATGGAATGAATGCTAAATTCAGGCCTCAGTCATGCACTGGAATCCATTATCATGGACACCTGAGCATAGACCATGTGTCACCACATGAACACAGAGGTCTGCATTAGTTGATCCTGATGCATGATTGGGGTCTAAGTTACCATTCACTATCCGGTAGCATCTTCTCGATGAAAGGAAATAAAAGGAGAGCAGCGAGAGGAAAAAGGTTTTTGAACTATTTCACCAACATTCTTTCCAATGGTTCCAAGAGTGGTGATTCTAGGTTGGAATTTTAGGTGGGGCATAGGCGCCTTCCTTAGCTGCTCTACTACCCTCAATGCTGCCTCAGTCTTCCAATGTGAGCACTAGGCAGTAGTGCAGATATCCGTCCAGGCATCCTGCTGCTGCTGCTGTTTTACATATGTGCAAACTAAAACACAGAAAAGTTAAAGCCAAAATTTGCAAGTGTTCATGCCCAAAATCAGTGCTTAAAATGGGAAGAAGGTGGGTCACAAAGGCTTGCATCCCCAGCCAAATAAGGTAACAGGAAAAAACAAACTGAGTCACTGACGGGCACACTTTAAGCACTGTGACCCAGATCCACAAAGGTACTTGGCACCTTAGACACCTAACTCCAAATGTTAAGGCACGACTGTAATGCACAAGAGTCATTGGAGTAGGATCCTGCATCTCCCACATGGATGCCCTAGCAATCAAGTTATCAAGTCATTTTCACATTCGCTCAGAAAAATGTTGGCCTAAGTGACATGCTCCTGGTGACCCAGCAAGCCAGGGGCAGAGCAGGAAATAGATTAGATCTCCTGACTCTCTGTGCTTAAACACTAGACCAAGATGTTCTGCCATTTTACTCTTCTTTACAGCAGACTCATGCTAACCCATTTAAACCAAAAATTAGAGTGTACAGCCTCCCCAGTTCTCAACAGACTCATCTGTCGATATCATCTCAAAGTTTATCCAGGAGCTTTAGTTTTGGCACATTCTAGTTATCTATTGAAGTGTGTGATTGTGGGGAAGAACAGGCCAGCTTCCCTTCTCTGCTGGACATGTTATTACAACCTGACTAGTTGATCAGATATTGGCAGCTTCCTCTGAGGAGCAATTATAACAAGGTATATTTAATTTAAGATAGGTAAATAATTCTATTTCCATTTTAATATAGATCATGAAACTGGGATATGAAAAAATTAAGTAATTTGTCCAGGATTAGAATTCAGGAATTCCTAATTTCCAATCCTGTGCTGAGCCTGCCAGACCATGCTGAAAAGATCAGAGCAGAGATATTTTTGCTCACCCTTCAGTATGAGAGATTCTCATGGGCTCATTTTGATCCTTTAATTGAATAGTCTCTTTTACAAGATGCAGTGCATCTCCTTCGTGTTAGACCTATGCCTGACATATTTTTGACAGGTCCTGCCTCCCATTTCCACAGCTGCTGTCAAGGCTTTCTGCAAAAAGGTGAAACCCTGAAGACCACGAAGAAGGCTGTTGTCAGAAAGGCATCAATAGGGTCACATACCCTATGGCATATAAAATAAGTTAAATTACGTTGAATAGTTAGTAACTTCTGGTCACTACTGACATGAGTCAGGTCTGAATCAGTGACCTAGAAGCAAAAGGCTCTATATCCTATTACAGATTACAAAGGAAGTTGGACATGTTTTTATTAAATCAAGTCATCGTTCTCAAAGAATTTGTTTTTGGAAATAGGAACTGAACCTTATGTTTGGTTTCCTGCCAAACACAGGATAGTACATGAAGGCAAGGAATACATATTGTTGAACTGCATGTTTGTGAACTGGCTGTTAGATAAAATTAAAGAGAATATTTATAAATAATCCTCTGATTGTGACACAAATGTGGAGGCTGACAAGATGTGTTTTTGGTGTTCAGATGCATATTTTTCATTTAGATTTTTATAAGCTATAATAGCCTGTATGTTTCACTAACTGAACATGGACTAATTCCTAATATCTCATAATAAACTTATTTGTTTACATAATCCATGGTAGCTAGAACATTGGATTGGTTTTAATGGAACTTGTTACCGTGTTAATTAATTTATTATATTTATTATTATTATTATTATTATTTATTATTATTTGAAGTGCTGGTAGTGGTCTGTGGGCTCAGAAAGACAGATTGACCAAAATAAGTGATTGAGTAAAAGTCACTGCTCTGCTATTTGGGGGAAACGTATTAATTCTGTGCTGATATTCAAACAGTGAGAAGACTGGAGCTTTTGGGTGATGACCCCTTAATAGGAGAAGAAATAGAATGTCGGAGTCAGAAGGTTCCAAGGCAGGTGGAAATGACAGTTGGGGGGTGAGGGACTAGAACCGAACAAGTGGGCATAGCCGTTGACAGGGCTGGTGGGGTATGGCAGTTGAAACTGGAGGTAAGTGAGAGGCATTTGGAACTGGGCAGGTGGGAATGGCAGTAAGAGGCAGTTGGAACTAGGGACGAGGTGATGGCAGTTAGGAACGGCAGTTGGGAATGCCATTTGGGAGAGGCAGTTGAAATTGAGGAGGTTGTAGAGGCCATCCCCTGCCTCCCAGCCTAGTTTGACTCTGCTGCCTCACCAACCAGCCTTGCTCTACTTGCTTTCACCACTGCTTGACACACACCCCAGCTTCCTGCAACACCTTGCTTTGCCCCCAACAGCCTAAATAGCCACATTCATTTCCCATGTCCCTGTGCTCCCTAGTCTGCCTCCTTGGCACTTCAACACAGCAGGAGGGAGGTTCTTCTTGTTCTCAGTAGACCTAATGAGGCAGGTTGGCAGCACTAATAATGGAAGCAGCTGATGGACTTGACATTTCTGTTAGCCCGAAATATGAGACATGCCTCACCCTCCCCAGACACTAGCAGGGTTGTATATTTAATAAGGCCGTTAACATCATGAGAAGGTTGTGGAGGGATGCGTGTGCAACTAGTGTCATTTTCCTGAGGGAGGCGCAGCTTCAGAAGTTTGGGAAATGCTGCCCGCACTTTTTGTGGCAGAGATTAGAGTATGAATAACTGGTGTGGGGTTTATGCTTACAATTTTAAGTGGCTATGTCCAAGGAGGATGGTTAAAAAAAAAATTAAGACAAATACAGAATTATTGGTAAATTTGAAATGTTTTCATTCTGTTGTTTTTGTAATGGTCCATTTTTTAAATTTACTGAATTTTCCACATTTTTTCTATGCAAAAACATTCAGTTTCAAAACTGGAAATTTTCAAAAACAAGCTATTCTATTTTGAAGCTCAACAATTTAAATAATATTTATATTTTAAAAAATCCCATCATGAGAGTCTATTGAGCAATAAAAGTGGCCAGTACAAAAACTAACCCAAATCTTAAAAAACATTTCAACCAACCACAATATTTTGGTTTTCCTTTAAAGCTTCTGTTGACAAATTTTGGAAAATGAAAAATTCCTAAAAGAATTGAAATGCCATTGTAAAAATATCTGGTTTTGGACAAAAACCAAATTTAGACCAGCAGCATCCACCCATATACCCAAAAATTATTGTTTGAAAAATTCTCTGTTTCAGAGGAATGGCTGAATGTGAGAGTTTGGTGTGTATAGGAACTGTGGTGCTAATACTGCAATAAAATCCGTATGGACTGATCCCTGACAATGGAACTCTTTAAGGATGCAGAGGTCCACTCACATGGCTCTCCTTATGGGACAGGGACTTGTAATTCTTTAGCTATGATAGCTTGAAAAAACATTATAATCTCAGGGGAAATTTCAAACAGGACTCTGCAAATGTTTTCTCTTTGAGATTTACTCAATATTTCACCACACAAATATTACTGTAAATGAAACTGTCCCCTGAAGAATGAGTATGTTAAATTTGGAGGCCAAATTAAATCAATAGTGTGCAACAGAGGGAGTTTGGTCATGATTTAAGTGGACATCTCAGTGCAACCTTAATTATGGAGCCACTATGACACCTCCATAATATTGTATCAATTTGATTTAACATTTGCACAGTCCAGCGCTATGAATCGCTCTCAGTTGAGTCTAAAAGTCAAGTAAACCTGTTTTTAATAGCTTGGATAGACAGTGACTATTCTTCCAAAATGCACAATTTCATATGCACATGAAAGTGAAATTATTATTCCTGTAATGTGGCCTTCTTATAGGAATAGAGTGGTTTGATTTTGTTAAGGAAGGGCTCTTTACTGTGACTAAATATTTTACTTTCTTGAAGGACTTTGAATTACAGGCAAAATAACTTTTACAAGCAGCATCATTTACCGCTCTTTGTTTCTACATCTGATTGTTGTATTATAGCATCCATACATTCCCAAATAGTACCAACAAGATCATAACTTGGTTCTCAATACTATAATGCATTCCCTTTCTTTTACTGGCATTATAATGGCTCCTTCTAGTTCATAAAACTGTTGCCTCTTTTTGACTGAATAGCCAAAATTTGGGATCCTTGGGATGTTAATAATCAGAAGAAATTGGTGACAGTAGGAAATTTTATGTGATGTAATCTTGTTTATTTACAAAGAATGTACAATGTCCTGCTTTTCCAAATGCAGGAAGAACCAAGAACAAGAAGAACAGTTTCTAGCTTACACACCCATGCCTCTTCAGCCAACAGACCCAAAACTCTCTCTCTACCGTCTATGCTCACGGCTACTGCTTGCAGTCTTGCTTTTTGCCTCTGCCTCTCTCTCTGTTCTTGACCGTTTCCAATTTTTTTATGTTCTGCCTTCCTCTTACCCACCCACCCACACTCCTCCAAAACACATGGGTTACAAGAACGATGCTCTCTTCTCCTTCCTTTCTTTGTGGAAACTCACAGACATTGAGGACTCAAAATGCCTTTTTAATAAGGAAAAAGCAGAAAAGCTTCTTTACAAAGTCATCACCTCCTAATGGAATAACAAAAGGCAGACATGCAAATGTATAGAGACACACACCCCACCAATCCCTTCAGGTATGCCTGCCCTACAGCTGCTACAATGGGCACAACTACCACATAGTGGCTGTTCCACTGCAGTGTCATAGCATAGTAACTTCATATATTGACAGATGTGGATTATCCACTAATGGAGTTAAAGCCACATGGTAGCTAGACAGATGAAAGAATCCTTCCATCAAACTAACTGCATCTACACTAGTGGTTAGGTCTCCTTAACTACAGTGCTCAGATCCCAAAATTTTTCACCCATCTAAGCAATGTACATAGGTTAATCTAATTTTTAAAGTGTAGACTAGGCCTTCCTTTCAGAACAGGTCAGCTGGGGAAATGTAGTGGTCCTAGGCCTCATTCAATTTTCATGCTGGGACTTCTCTAGCTAGAAAAGGAGAAACCACACTTGCTACATTGATGTCCTCAGCTGCAAACACATTTTGCCAGCCATCCTAGCACATGTGGCTGATTTTAGAGAATCTCTTTTCCACAATATTAAAAAGGGAAAAAAAGTGATGCACTCTCTCATCTTAGGTTTTTTTCTCATTCAGATACCAAGAGATTCCTAAGATAGTCTATCAAATATCCTTTAGAACTACTTCAACAAGTCCTTCTCTTCCTCTCAGTTAAGCTACATTTCTTAAAGATGCTCTTTAAATAATTGTGCACTCTTTTGCTTTATGATGTACAGAGAGCCTGAAAAGTGTTTTTTCCTTTTTTAAAAACATATTTGAGGACCTTGGAGAGGTCTGGATCATTTCTTGTGAGTTTATTACACAGTAATAAACAGTGACTAAAAATACCTTCTCTATTGCTCAACCTTTCATTATTTTAGCTCTTTGTGATGTCACCATTTCATTAGCCTGCCAGTCTTCCATTTGAGACAAAGCCGGAACTTCTAATGTAAAAACAAGTGGACATTTGTAGTCATTTTAAAGTGCAAGATTTTTATCCACCATAAAGAAGCAAAAAAAGGGAACTTCTCCTTGGCAGGTCACTTTTAATAGCAATCACTCCCACAAGATGAGTTTCTAAGTTAGGTACTTACTAAGTGGAACCCAGTGTTGTATGGTTCAATGGCACAAATTAGCTTTAAGAACGATCTGATCTTCATCCTTAAAGGAAAATATATTTTCATAGAAAATAATACTGACTTCTTTTACCTAAACCCATGGAATCAAAAAACATTTGTGGCATAATCTGTCAGAAAGCCATGAAAATTTATGCTAACTGAACGAAATATTGAAAGCTTTCATTTGTTTGTACTTTGACAAATGTTTGAGTCTGAGGGCATGTCTCCACATGAAAATTTAATAATTTAAAGGGAAATAGTTGTTATGGAATAACCGTGTGTGAACACTTATTCTGAAATAGGAGTGCCCTTTACTAGTTTAGCCTGAAGTGGATTAAGACAATTTGGAAAAAAGCATTTTTATTCCAGGATAAGGTTATTATGGAGTTATTATGGAATAGCTCACATATTGACAACTCAGGATTTGTCTATTTTCAGGTGGTGTATAGCAGCCTAGAAAGCAAAATATCCCCCCACTACTCCCTTTTTAAGAGCATTTCCTTCGAGAGCTCTGACTATACATACACTCTTAGGGTATATCTATACTAGCCGCTGCATCAGCAGATAGCGTTTGATGCATCGGGGATTGATTTATCGTGTCTTGTTTAGACGCAATAAATAGATCCCCAAATGTGCTCTCCGTCACTCTGGAACTCCAGTTCCACAAGAGGAGTTGACGGGGGAGCTGCAACGGTGGACTCGCCGCCTTGCGGACGGCCAGGTAAGTCAAACTAAGATATCCAACTTCAGCTATGCTATTTGCACGTGTAGCCCAGGCCTTATTCATGATAGGAAAGAAGTGTGGAGGAATGCCAAAAAGGGAAAGAGTACAGCAAAAAGAAAAAGACAATAAGTGGAGCTGTTTGAAAAAACTATTAATGAATTTCATTGTTTGAATACTACAATAAAAACATACTGAACCAATCATTTGACAATCAGCTGAAGAGCTGGTCAAATACTATTGGCAAATTTTTGGCAAATGCAGATGAAAATTCATTGACTAACTATATTCAATGTTTTTTGTATTGTGACATGCCATCATTATTTCTACATACACTTTAAAATGTAATTAATGTTACAACACAGTAAAATTGTTCTCTTTAATTTTCAGCATGCATGGCTATGGAGCAAAAGATGGCACAGGTATTTTTATTCTGATTGGAAGGCTTAGCCCTGAGGATAGCAAGTGTTGGTAAACTGTTCAAGCTTTGTCCCCCACAAAAAGTTTTATTTCTATTTTATATGAAGCTGCCTAGATTATCCTTCTGTTTGCCTGCTAGGTTATCCTAGATTATCTTCCTGTTTGCCTACTACAGATTTCTATGAATGTTAAAAGAGAAAGCCAATTTGTACATAGCCCTATTTATGTTCCTGATGGGCTTGCATAATAAAAGCCAGTAAAAACGGTTAAGGCTCAGAGATGTTAGCATTGTCCTAATTATGCTGCAAAAACCTGGAATCATTTGAAACTTGTTACCTCAAATTTCTAAGGGTTTGTCTAGAATCAGTTTTGCACATTTAACTAAATCAGTAGAAAAACTGATTTAGTTAAATTGGTGCAATCCTCTAGGTTGGACATAGTTCCACCAACAGAGTCATGTTAATTATATATTTTGTTAATACCAGTAAAAAAACTGAATGTAAATTCTCTCTAAAATTATGGGGAGACTTCAGTTTGCCTCAAGATCTGACAAATCCAAAACTAATGCTTACTACAAATGAGTCCATAACATTTCAAATAAGATATTACTCGTCAATCTTCATGCAAATTATTTCCCCAATCCTCAGTACCAGAATACATATATCAGCAATGTCCTCTCCCAAAAGCAAGTTCTTATATAAAAGGTTAAAGCCCGTAAACATGTATCCAGTTGTTTTGACACTAATGGATGATTTATAGAGAACCATACAGTAGAACCTCAAGAGTTATGAGCACCAGAGTTGCAAACTGATCAATCACACACAATCAGGTAACAGAGTGGGGAAAATGCAAATATAGTAGTTATATGCAAACTACTACAAAAATAAAGGTAAGATTTGACAAGATAAAGGAACTGTTTCTGTGCTTGTTTCATTCAAATGATGGTTAAAAGCAGCATTTTTCCTCTGCATAGCAAAGTTTCAAAGCTGTATTAAGCCAATGTTCAGTTGTAAACATTGGAAAGAACCACCATAACTTCTTTTCATTTACGAGCATTTGTTACAAACAACCTCCATTCCTGAGATGTTTGTAACTCAGAATGTACTACTGTATCTAAATAGCTGTGATTGCTAAAGAATGAAGGATGCAATCAGGAACTTTACAGATGATATTAAGGCAAATGCAAAGATGTCAGCAAGAACTGACCTCAGAATAGTCCTACAGCAAGCACCAATTGGTTCTGCAACAATAATTCAGTTTGAGTTCATAATCCCAACTCCCCCATCTCACAGGTACATATTTTATCTTAAAGCAGTAAGTTCTCTCTATGTTGAGATACACAGTAACAAGAATAAAACTTTATATGTGGAAAGATGTCTTTCAGCTTCAAAAAACTCACTGAATTTTTTGTATATAACTGCAACAATATGCTTAAACCAAAAATTTGCCTTTGAAATCAATTCAGGGGTGATGTAAAGTGACACAGTGTGCACAAAGGCGGAATTTGTCCCTTTAGTATTTTAGAGATCGCTGGAGGTTTAATGGATCTCTAACAGTAGTTAGATTTGAAGAAAATTTACCTTTGGTTCTTGTTCTCAGAAGATAGCACTTATAATTAGGGTTGGAAGGATTTTTTTCATATGTAAATGAAAACTTCACTGTATACACGCAACCAAGTGAAAAGTATTTCCATCTGTAACAATCAAAATTTCCAGACCACTAAGAAAAGTGCTGCTTGCCTTGTATGTTGACATGCTGAGAATTTGTTTTAATGGCTATAAAGCTTTTTTTAAAAAATCTCAACCTCTCCAGTCATTAAATTATTGTAATTTCCCCACAACTATTACAATTAAATTGTCAAAAATAGAAAATGCTTAAAAACAAACATTGATATCCATCAAAATTATAATCAAATTCTTTCAAGCTTAATTATTACATATCCCCCAATCACTTACCTTCATGCTTAGAGATGCTGGGATTTTTTGCCCCCCCTGCATTTTCACCTTTACTGAAGACAAAGACCCTAACAATTGTGGCAAAAGATAAGTGTCTATTTGCCAGAAAAGGACAGTAGTTACCACCCATTTTTTTAGAGTAATTACTCAGTTTTAGTTTTGTCAATCATGGATTTGGAACACATATCCCTTGTTTTGAGAACAAAGAATATCTATTTTCCCCAGCATGTCCAAGAGAAAAATGATTGTAGTGTACAAAAAGTGATTTCTAGTGAATTATGGTTTAAGAGCAATGTCCAATCACAAATATTCAAATAAGTTTCTGTCCTATATTTACTGCTGTCTGTGAAGAGATCTTTTGGATTGGCACTCTTCTTCTGTTTGAGGATGAAAGCAAATATGTAAATGTATATCGGATAAAAAAGCAAGCCAGTTAACTAATTATTTAAAACCTCTGCAATTATTAGTTTATTAGTATCATCCAGGAGTCAGTTGTTCAGTATTTCTCCTGAAGTTATACATAAACAAATGCAAATTGAAATAAGAATCTGAAAGTCAAAATTGTATAACAAAACAATACTCCATCACAAAAGCGTGTAAAATTACAATGCTATTTTTAAACACTGGCACTTGAGAACCATAATTTTATAACCACAAAATTGCCAAATTGTCCCCCAAACTGTTAAGCAGGTATATGTGAAAATAGTTACAGTTGCCAGCACTTGAAGTTTTATTGAATATGCAAAAACTTAGCTTTGGTTTTGGAAGAGAATTATATTTGATCAAATTAGACATTGTTGGTATATATCATAGTTAAACATTTCACTTTTTAAAATGCAAAAAAAATAAAATGTACTTTTCCATACAACTATATTTAACTTATATATGGGCAAACATGAAGAGTGCGGCATAAAACCTAACAGGAAAAATACATCTTATCTCATTTTAGTTTGAGACAATATACAACTTTGTTTAAAGGGCTAAAACTAGAATTTTAAGATTAAAAATAAAAATTTACATAGATTTAACAAATAATGGTACCATTTATAGAAATGCTGGAAAGTAAAATCCTTTCTTGTGGGCTATTTACTACCAGGAGAGTTTCGTGGTATAAAGTCCACAGCCATCCCTATGTTGTAAAAACAATTAATATGGTACTTTTATAATTTTTAACTTCATACATTTTAGGGGCATGTTTCTCTCTTACAAGTGTTCAGAGATTTACAAATACAACTTCCATTACATAGTAATGGAGTCATATGTAAATTCCTCACACACCATGATGAGAGTATACCCTTCCTACTGATCCTTCTAGGACAGCATTTGAGGGTTTTTTCTGAAGTATTCCATACTGTAAAACTGAATTCTATACTTCTCAACTCTCCAAGACTGGTAAACTTGCGCAACTCAATATTACATTTCACAAAATCCAAGCAAATATCAGTTGGTTGAGAATTTTTGTTTCCAGTTACGGAAGAAAATTCTGTTTTATCATATGCCTGTATATTTCTTTGCCTACCCTATCATGATTATGAAGGGTATGCAGATCAA
The DNA here is from genome assembly GCA_007922305.1 of Dermatemys mawii. Lineage (NCBI taxonomy): Eukaryota > Metazoa > Chordata > Testudines > Dermatemydidae > Dermatemys > Dermatemys mawii. Next base: position 11,261,341 of record ML677348.1, read on the forward strand.
AGCTTTATCAGCTGGTTACATGAAAAGATGAAAACTGTAATAATCACGTGATCCCAAATGGGCATACAATAAAACAAAGATGAGTTCCCCTCAAAGAAAAATTATGATTTTTCAAGGGCACCTATTAAAAGGACAACAATACTAATAAAAAATTGTATTTGCTCAGAAGCATTCAGAATGTCAACAAAAACAGCTGCAACTTTTTTTTTTTCTTTGCAATTACAGAGTGGTATTCAGTTAACAGAACAATTATTTTTATGATGCATCAGAGACAACTGAAGATGAAAAATGAACTACATCCCCATATATAACTAATTTGTGCTGTGCACCAACAAGAACCTGCTTTAAAACTTCCATGCCAATTTACAACCCCCACACTGTACCAGGCAAGTTTAGTGGCCATTGAAATACCACTAAGGACAGGGCTATCCTAAAGACACGTTCGGTAGTGTGTTAACTATACAAAAAAAGAGACACTGTACAGTTTAAAAACAAATCTTACACAGCCTTACATTTCAATTTTTTTTCTTTAAAAGGAGTGAGTTGTGTACAGGGGGTTTAAATGCTTTATAGACAAGAAATTGCTCAAGAAGAGACTTATTCATCATCATCTTCCTCCTCCTCTTCATCTTCCTCATCATCTTCATCCTCCTCGTCATCCTCATCTTCATCTTCATCCTCTTCCTCCTCCTTCTTTTTCTTGCTCTTCTCAGCCTTGGCGACCACCTTTTTTCCTACATCAGGCTTTCCTTTAGCCCGATATGCAGCAATATCCTTGACAAGAGAAGTGGGAAAAGGATCTCTTTAAATAGATATAACCAGGGAAGAACTCTGTTAAACCTTTCAAATAACTTTTAGGAATTTGCTGATACGCTGTAACCAAGATTCCTACATTTTCTCACACACACACACAAAAAATGCACACAAATTCCTTATCTAGGATGTAAAATTATAATTAGCCATCCACAACACATCAGAATGACATGGTCTAATACTTGCAATGTTATGCCTCAGTGAAATGCAATTATATTGCATTCTGCTTAACTGAAGTTTATTAAACAAGAAAAGGACAAGAACTTTCAAGAGCAGACAGTGCCACCTTCTGCATGCAGTAAATGTATTCTATGTAAAACTCTAATTCATACTTTTTCAAAACTTCAGCAGATAAATTATAAAATGAAGCTAGATGATTGGCAATAACTGGGCTTTACTAAAAAAAAGTAAGAGCACAGAATATAAATTTATCCCTGTATTAAACTTATGACTGGGCAATGCCGTTAGGTAGACTGCCTAAATCTTGAAAGTGTTCCTCCCATACAGTATTCTTTAAACTGCTCTCTTAGCAGTTCTTCTGAACTAAATTACGAATTTTGAGATACTGAAAGAAGTAGCATTCACTAATATCAAGGGTCTTTAAAGGAAATATTTAACGACTCTAGATTTTCAGACCTAGAGCAAACTAATGTCCGAGAAGAAAACTTTACATTCATCAAATCCCAAGCATATGTGCAAGTTTAGCTGACAAATTTGGGTGACATCAGTAAAGGGAGAAACAGATGCAAATAAAAGTTAGTGGCTTCAGATCTAAACTAAAATGCTTCAGTCAATTTATATTTTAAACTACTGGAGAATGTTTACTTGCAGCTCTGAATTTACTCTTTTTAAATCATACAAAAATGTAGATTTATATGTGAATAATTAACGTACTAAAGGCCAAATCATGCCCTATGTTGCACATAAAGGTCTAACACAGGAAGTTTTCTAACCCGCAGTGTATCTGCAGGGCATGATTCCTTCCAAGTGCTAAAAGCCCCCACCGCAGTTACTTGCCCATTAATGTGTCACCCTCCCTTAACTGGTTGTTTGCCAGCAAGGAGACATTAATCAGGATTTCAGCATGAATGCTAAAGTGTGCAATATGCAGCAGCCAAGGGTACATACTATTCCTTTATAAAAGAGAATTGGTATGTATCCCATCATACATCCCTCTCTCCCTTAGCTATCTTGTCCTGGGATGGGAATATGGAAATCAAAATGCCGTTGCCACTGCTCTATATCCCCAATACTCAAATAGAGTTCCTATCACTGAAGTAGGATTTAGCCTTAAATGATACAAGAAAACAAGTTAATAGACTGACAAGGGCCTCCTAAGATGCATTAATAACTATGTTACTTGTTTGAAGGAAACGCAACACAAAGTGGGTGCAATAACATACGTCTAATACAAACATCTTGTCCTCTAATATTTAACTCTTTAGGTATAAAAAACCTAAAAATTTAAGATAATTAATATGAACATATATTATGACTATTTCTTCAATAGTATGTGGCAAAACAGATTTAAAGAGGAAATTTTTAATTACTGGCATTACTTAACAGTGCTTTAATATTCAAAACAGATACAACAATATGTACTAAAATATCAAAAAAGGTAAGATTTGAATTATGATGAATGAAACTGTCAGTCCTCATAATGACATGCTATTAGAAGTAATCTCTGTAAATACTAAGATAATTTGACATTTTTGTATTCTTACATTGTACATCACAAGTATAAGTACCCTAGAGAAATTTTCCTTTTTAAAAACCAAGTCAATCACCTAAGTCCTTTGATACACACAACTCTCACTAATTTATGCACATGGCACTGTTACATTATTTTGCCATAAAAGAGGGATGATCCCCGTTACAATTATTTAATCATCCGAACTGGAAGTGAAGAACCCTTTGCTCACACTGAATCCCGTTATTTACCTTTTCATACTTCTCCTTCAGTTTAGCAGCCTTCTTCTCATAGGGCTGTTTATCATCTGCAGCAGTGTTATTCCACATCTCTCCCAGTTTCTTTGCAACATCTCCAATGGACAGACCAGGATGTTCTCCTTTGATTTTCGGACGAAATTCAGCGCAGAATAAGAAAAAAGCTGAACTGAATAGAAAAATTGTAATTTTAAGTATAAAGGTACTATTGTATTAGACATAGCAAGTTTTAAGATCTTCACTACATGATGAGGTGTGCTTTAACATGGTATTGCTTAGGAAACATTTAATGTGCACCAACACGGTCTACACAGACTAATGTGCAACTCATTAGGGCGCTTTAGAAATCACACTCCCAAGTTGCACATAACCCCACCAAATTTCTCTGATTTTAACAGTTGAGAGAACATGGACTATGCAAACTGTTTCAAAGGAAATATTAAAATAATCTCAGGATTATTGCAGAAGTATTTCCAGATGTCAGTATGATTGACTCTGCCTTAAAAATAAACTAAGTGTTTGTTCCATTTAAAAAGTGTGAAGACTTAGTACCATACAAGTTTGGTGTCATGATAATTTCACATTTATCTTTTGGCGGTATGGCCTATTTTCAGGACAAAGGCTCAATTCTGTAAGCTGTTTCACGTATGCAGCTCTCTGCGCCAGTATAAGCCCCAGTGACTTCAAAGGAACTCTGTGTGGACACAAGGTTCTGCATTTGCCAGGATGGTTCCAGGATAAGGGCCTAATATTCTACCACAATTTTAAACTAGAGTAATTTCATCTGGCTACTAGCAAAATTCTATCAATAAAATGGCCAAAATTGATCTTAACAGTGTTGGGTTTATTTTTTAACAGAAATCTCTTCCAACAATTTTATGTTAAGATCCAAGTAAACGATAATTTAAATGGACCAGATTTATAGATTCTACGGCCAGAAGGGGATCATTATGATCATCTAGTCTGACATCCTATACATCAGAGACATAGAATTTCTCCAAAATAATTCCTAGAGCATATTTTTTAGAAAAATATCCAATTTTGGTTTGAAAATTGTCAATGATATAGAATCCACTACGATCTTTGGCAAGTTGTTGCAATGGTTATTTACACTCACTATTAAAAATTTACATCTTATTTCCAGTCTGATATGATCTTTTTATAATGTGTTATTTATAAGACTAAATCCAACTCATTTTTAAATGTGGTTACATGCAGCACTACACTTGAAAATTGTGTACTCTTCTATACTTCAAATCCCCTAACCTGGATTTTTAAAAGATCATTTTATGGATCATTTCAATGCAATGCTCCTCTACAAGACACACTAACTGGATATCTACTTACGGAGGCCTCTTCGGTGCATTAGGATCCTTGAACTTCTTTTTTGTTTCCCCTTTGGGTGGTATATAATTTTTCATTTCTCTTTCGTAACGAACCTTGTCAGCCTTTGCCATATCTTCAAACTTTCCTTTTTCCTTAACAGACATGGTCTATAAAACAACAAATAGGGTGAGTACATGATTCAAACGTGTGTGCGATCCCATTCCAAACTGTAGCAGGAATAACATTAAAGACAGGAAATGCATTCACAAGTATCTGGACAATGTAAGTAAATATAATTAAGACTGAACTGATATTAATCTATGCTGTAATCTAGTACAGTTTTTTTAGTTTATCTTACCTTCCACCGTTCTGAACATTTTTTGGAGAACTCTGAAAAGTTCACTGAAGCATCTGGGTGCTTCTTCTTGTGCTCCTCCCGGCAAGTTTGCACAAAGAAGGCATATGAAGACATTTTACCTCTTGGCTTCTTAGGATCACCTTTCCCCATTTTTGCTGATTTTCTGTAACACAAAAGAAAAACAAACCTTTAAAAACTATGTTTGGATCCCACACAATATCATAGAAAACTGGGAAGAATGCGTATGTTGACTAAGATCCGTAAAAGCAGCTTTCTGAACTTTTATGTGAGGACCACTTAGATTATATACAAGACACAAACACTCTCCTAGAAAACTATACATTACTTGCAAAAAAAGACTGCTACTACAGGGTTTTCTTAGATTACCTGGTCAATACAAACAACCTGGTCTTCAAGATATTTGACTATTAAAAAAAAACAAAAAACACCTTCCTGTTATATATGAAGAGTAATCAGCAATCAAGAGTGTCTGTTGCTAGTCAATTTACAGACAAGTATTGGCATTAGTCCCAAGGGAAGTTGCTCCCATCCTGATTGGTAAGGCACAGCAGCCACATGTCAGCTAATTAAGGGCTAGAAAGGCTTGAACAGGAAGAAATTATTGTGGGGCAGGTGAAAATATTACAGTACCCTAGCCGGATCAGCCTGTTGGGTATTTACTCAAGTTTTTTTCACTTTCAAAATGCTTAACAAATATCAGTTTGCATGAAAAAAACAACAGAATAAAGTATGCCAAATTACTTTCCACTTTAATCATACTGAAAAATCTATTCCCCCTACAATGTTCAGCTAAACATAGTGGAATAATTAATATTCCACTATTATTATTAATAGTGGAATACAGCACTGAAATGTGTTGTGTTCCAACCAATGGCTTTAAAAGCATGACACTTATATATGACATATATAAGAGTGTGCTCATTGATCAGACATCCCTGTATCTTTCAAAAGGCACATGGGATGGAAAAGTATCTTCTCAGCACATTCACACACAAGGTAGATAATTTCTCCATAAGTCTGGGGAAAAAAAAACATCTCCAGCCCGCTGCGGCATAAACTTTGCTCTTCCAGAGAGTGAAATAAGTGGGTGGTGCATGCATGTATTGCCACAGAAGCAGCGTTTCCGATCGGTTTGGCGTATGGACAAACAGATTTCTGCTCTGTGACTAAACACATCCGGTTTGAAGTTTCCATTGAGTAAACAAGACTGTAGAACCAGGAGCCATTCCGGCCAGCAATGGAGATGCATCCAGAGCAACCTCTTCATTTAAGGGTAGTTTAGTGATGTATGGGTGGGATGGGGGGAGGGGTTCATTTGTTCCTTTTCATAGAAAGAAAGTGTGAGGAAAATAAAGAAAAAATGAAAGAGGAGAATTGATATTCCACAGCACATTTTAATAAAACTGTATGCCTTTTCACCTTAAACTCCCCAATTAATACTCTGTAACTATCATATTAATGTGCATTTAAAAGCAATCTTCCTGCCATCTTGAACATTAAGGGGTAGAGGAAAACTTAATTCTCCTTAAAAAAAAAAAAAGAAAATTTCTTAAAAGAAGGGGGCAAAAAAATCAGAGAAAGGACACAGAAGATGGTGTATGTGTTCTCACTGAAAATCTTCCAGATTTATGCATTCTGGAAAGACATGAGACAATAACTTCAGAGCAGGGGGAGGATTCATTTATTTTCTTAAATCAGACGGCGCAGTTGTGGCTTCACTTGTGTAACCAATCCCCACACCCAAGCATTAAACGCAAAGAATTTTTTTTTTTTAATTGTGGTGTTGTGTGCCGCTCTTACTGGTGGGCGGGGGAAGCAACGTTTATTAATGCCTTCGCAGCTGTAAAGCGTACAGAGGTGACTGCAGGATCTAGACTAAGCCCACGGCTGGCGCTGCCACCAGCTCTCAGGCTAAGCCAACCTCACCGCAAAGCCTGCGCCCCTCTGTCGCGTCTAACGGGGAGCGCATGTTTGATCAGTCTCTAGGCAGAATGTGTGTGGCGGGTCCCGCTCCCGTGCGAGCTGGGAAAGGGTTTGCAGTGGCGCAGGCTGCTCGCCGGGAAAGGCAGCAACAGCAGCGTTATTCCTCCCATTTTGTGCGAATGGCCTGGCGATGAGAGAAAGTCCCCTTGAAATGCGCGCTGGGGCAGCTCGGGTGCGGTGCGGCGCGGCGGACGCGCCTTGGGCAGGGCCCCCGACTCCCGGTCTACCACGGCAGGGGCGCGGGGCCCCGCTACTCTCGCTAGCTCAGAGCACGGCTGGCTCCCGGAATGGCCGCTGCTCGCCGCCGCGCAGAGAACATGGCTCCTTCCTGCCTCTCTTTGTGTGCGCGCCCGGCGCACGCTCGGCCATGACAGCGGAGGGGGGGGGAGTAGAGGGGGGAGAAGGCGGCGCGCTTCGAAGCGCGGCCCGCGTCCCCGGCGAGCGGGGCCGGGGCCGGCCGCAGCCCCCAGGCGCCCCGCACGCGGCGGCCGGCCGCTCGCCCCGGCTGGGAAACCCCCGCCGCAGCCTTGGCGGAGGGAGAAAAGGCGGCTAGGAAAGTTCCTCCGAACTGCGCCTCCGCCCTCCCGGCCTCCCGCCCGCGCCTCGCGTCCTCCGCACGGTGCTCGTCAGCCATGTTCCAGCGAGCACAGCTCTGGCTCGCCCGCCGCCGACACGGCCCCGCGCCCCGGCCCCGCCTGGGAGCGCCCGGCCCCCGGCCCTGCGGCGACAGCTGCCGCAGGACGCCGGGAGTAGCACGGCACCGCCCGTGTCCCACCACGTCCCTCCCACGACGGGGAGATTTTCCCGTCTGTTTCCCTCCCCTTCCCGCTTCACGAACTCGCCCGCTTTCCCCCGGCCGGCTCCCGGCCCGTCCGCAGGCCCCGCCGCCCGCCCACAGCCTGCCTCAGACGCAGCCTAATTCGCCTTTGTGTGGCCGGGGCAGAGCGAGCGCCGCGTTGGCCCCGCAGCCGCCGGAGCGCGCAGCCCGCCCGGCCCAGGATACTCACCGCCTCGCTCGCTCGCTCGCACACTCACTCAGCAGCGAGCCACAGGCGCTGAGACACTTGCCCGGCTGCTAGCGCTGGCCCCCAGTGCTGCCTGGTCTCGCTGTAGCCCAATGCACCGCAATGGCTGAGAGCGGGATCGATACGCAGCCTCCTCACGCTCTCAGCGCTGGTAACATTACTCTCAACACAGCCCCGCTCCTATTGGCGGCCGCCAAGCCAGCGGCCAACCTGATTGGTGGAGCCCCTTCCATTGTCCTGACCAGAGGGCGCCGCGGATTGGCCGCGCAGCGGGACACGTCATCGAGGATTGAAAGGGCGCGCAAATATAAAAGTGAGTAGAAGGGAGGCTGGCTGAGGCGGGATGTAGAGCTCTGAGAGACTTAGTGCAGTGCTGCTGTGCATGAGGAGAGCAGCTCATAGGCAACCACGCACTCCCAGCCTAGGCAAAGGGCGCCTCGCTCCCCCAACGGTACAGCCACTTCTGTCTCCTCAAAGCGCACCCAGAGGCCTGCTTTGAGAACCCTTACCCCACACACCCTACCCCCAGGCTCCTGCTGCTACAAGGCAAGGGGATAGCAAGCCATTTTGTTACACCAGTGGCAAATATTGACCCTTAGAAAATGGTGCATGTTGCTGAGGCAGATGCTCCCAGGGCATCATAATTCAGCCACCACACATTTCTATAGTGCCTTCTATTTCTGATATCAGCACACTGTACACACTATGAATTATTATATAATAAATAACACCATTTTACAGATGAGGAAAGCAAGACACAGAGCCACTAGTTATCAAGCCGTGGCAGGTCTCTAGGAATCACATCGAGGCCTCCTGCCTCCCCACACATCCTCTTTAAACTTCTAGGTCATGCTTCCCCATACAGTAATGTATATAGAATAGTCCAATCTAAGATCACATTATATGCCATGTATGTTTTTACCTATATGGATTATTTTATCTGACATAGCTACATTTCAGGCACAAAGCATGATCTATTTTACAACTTAAAAGTCAAGAGTAGGAGGCAGTAGATCTGGATTCTGTTTACAGCTTTGCAACTGACTTCCTGAAAGCTGGTCCATGCTGGGAATTTCCATCAGCATATCTGTCGTCTCTCAAGGGTGTGAAAAATCCACACCCCTGAGAGATGTAGCTATCCTGACCTACCCCCCAGTGTAGACCGTATTAGGTCGACAAAAATAATCCATTGGAAGTCTCTTGCTGTAAATAGAACCACAATCTACTGCTCTACCTAGCTACTGCCTCTCAGGGAGATGGCTTGCCTATGCCAAAAGGAGAAAACTTCCTTTTGGCATGGGCAGCATCTACACTGAAGCACTACAATGGTGCATAGGCAGCAATGCAGGTGTGCTGCTATACCGTTTTAAGTTTAGATATACCTTAGTGACTTTGGACCAAAATCCTTAGTCCAATATTTTCAAAAAACTGGCCACTGATTTTGGGTGCCTCGGATTACTTAAATTAGACCCGTGGGTGCTCCATATTTCTAAAAATTAGGCCCCCTACATCAGTTTGGGTGTGCAGAAGCTGGGGCATCCAAAATTAATGAACACTTGAAAATCTGGGCCTTAACTTTTCTAGGCTTGAATGACTCTGGTTTCCCTGCAATTTGTGTAATCATTTACACCAATACAAAGTGATGTAAAAGGCTCCAAATCAAAATAATAACTTTTAGTATCTACTTTGCATGGGTATAGGTGATTATACCGGGTTCAGGTTGATGATCAGTAAGATAGAAAAAACAACTCACTCCCTTATAGGGATGTTAGCAGTATTTTTATCATTTGTAAAACACTGAGATCCTGGACTAGAAAGCTACAAAAAGTGTGCAAAGAAAAATTTGTTCTTACCTGTTAATTTATTTTCTCTAATAAACAGGGCTAGCAGTCCTTAGTATGAGGTGATCTATACAGTCTTCAGAGCATGGAAGCAGTCTAAAAGATGGAAGGAGGACAAATCTCTAAGTAGCTTCATTTCCAGACTATATGGCCATATGAATACTTCCAAAGCTCTACAGTTAGAAAAAGTGAACATCTAAGCTCGACAACTAACTAGGTATTCAAAGTTAACTATTTACGTGTGATCACTCCTGCACAAGAATAATATGAAGTAAAGAAGATAGGCGAAATACCAGTGACCAACTAGGTAAAGTATACCATTCTGTTCAATTTAGAATTATAAACAGACCAAAATAAAGGGTGTGGTTGAATTTTCTAGCCATATAATATCACCAGACAAATACATTAATAGTACTGTATTAAGTTATACAAGAGGAGGCCCAAAGTCTTTCAATACAAGACATAAGCACTGATCTGATAGAATGAACTGCAATACTTTCCAGAGGAGGAATATACTTAGCAGTATACCAGCTTTGATCCAATTTGCTATAACAGACACTGAGGCTTAGTTCCCACTCTGCTTCATGGATGATGGATCACAAATATTGCAGTATATTTCCTCACTAGCGTGTTTCTCTTCAGATAAATCCAGATAGCTTTTAAAATCAATATCCCTTTCTGTCCATGGAAGAAGTGAATGGCTTCTTGGTTAAGAGACTGCTTGCAGGTACTCTTCTCCGTGTTAAGGTATGTTACTGTGTAGCTATTGTCTGACCTCACAAGGAGATATATTTTCTGGATATATTTTCAAAGGTACAGAGGGGCGAAACTTATTGCTTAAAGCTCCAAGAAGCTTATACCGGGGTTTCTTCTGTGCATCATCCACAGTTTCCCTGGATTTTTATTTTTCCAACTCTGATCTCTCCATCCCTGCAAGTTCAGATCTCTCATTAAAGTTTTCCTATGTGACTGAAGAAATGGAGGGTCCTGGAGAACATGGTCCCTCATTTTGCATGATCAGAAAGCGGATCTCATAACGTTAAAACTTGTTTAAATTTAAACCAGTTTTCTTTCAGAAAAAACTATTTTGGTGTTGAGTTAGGGCCCTGCTGAAGATAAAACTCTTTTTGTCTTAAACTGGTGATAAAGCTACATGCTCTGGGATGATCGTATTTCCTGTCTTCTGAATTATTTCTTCCCTGGTTGATGCCTCTTTCAGAACGTGTTCTGTGAGAAGGCAAATGAATTTCCTTTCTAAGTCCTCCATCAAAATTATCAAATGTTTATAAATACCTTTGGGTCTGTGCAGAAGGCAGTGGCCATTGGTAACTGTTGTTCTGGGAGAAAAACCTGAGTACCTTTTGGTGAGAAGGATGGTGGGCTCAAGTTGACAGGCAACTGTATTATGAAGATTCTGTTGAGAAATCATGGGCAAAATGGAAGTTAATGTTTCCATCCTGAAGGGAGTCTTCTTTGCACATCTGTTGAAGAGCCTAAGGTCTGGTATTGCCTTTGGCAATCTATTACCTCCAAAAACAGAGTATACAACTGTGAAAGGACTACTCCTTTGGCTCTCTATATAGGAGGTGTTGTCTGTGGTCATACTGAACATCTTCAAATTGTCTTTGAGAACTGGGGAGGAATAAAGGAAGTGGAAAGACATTTACAAACTTTATTCCTAAGCTGACTGTCAGCAGTGATCTAGAGCCAATGGTTTAGAAAAGATAAAACTTTATTGAAGTCAAAATCTGTTTTGAATGAGAGTCTATATGAAAGATACAGCCATTGGGGTCACCTGTTCCCTGCACTGTATAACAGGAACTTACCAACACATTCATAGCTAAGGCTACACTAAGCATGATCCACCTCAAGCCTCATCTAAACAAACTTTGTTATAGACTAATTTTTCATCTTAAACAAGACATATCTTAGCCCTTGTTATAATTACTCTAGCATAACAGGTGAATGTCTACAGAGAAGCTTCAAAGTTCCTATTTGAGGGTACTTCTGTGTTGAAAACCATGAATTCTTTTGGGAAATAGCCTCTCAGATGGGACTGGTGTGTTGTTAATGAACAATGAGATTCCTTTATCTAATGTAGGCACCCACCAGCAAATAACAAAAATCTGAAGAAAAAGATTCCTGTTTTGAACTAGAAGAAAAATACTTTCACGGCTGGTGTAACCACTAGACAGCTGCCTAGGGTGCCAAGTGGTTGGGGGCACCAAAAAGCATGCTCAGGGGAGGAGGTGGAGCGGAGGTGAGCTGGGGCCGGGCGGGAGGGTGCCTGCAGCAACAGGGAGGGGGGCAGGGATGCACTGGGGACCCGCTCCCCAACCCAGCTCCTCTCTGCTCCGCCTCCTTCCCTGAGCACACTGCCCCCTCTGCTTCACCTCCCCTCCTAGGCTTGCCAGACCAAACAGTTGATTGGCACCGCAAGCCTGGGAGGCAGGAATATGTGGAGCAATGGTGGCATGCTCAGGGGAGGAGGCAGCAGGGAGCTGCTGCAAGGCTCCCTGGGAGTGGGGAGGGTGGCGAGCTGCCGCAGGGCTCCCCGGGGGGCGGGGGAGGGGCAGTGGCAGAAGGTGGAAGTTTCGCCTAGGGCACGAAATATCCTTGCACTGGCCCTGAATACTTTCATAAAGGGTTTAAAGGTTCATCTTGCTCTTCTTGAATTTTTACAATATCTAACATCTTTTTAACTATTTGCTTAAGGAACACAGGTGGAAAAGACTGTCAGTGGTACTGGTCCAACCTCATTCTTTTCCAGAACACAATTTTTTTCTTTCTACAAGGAAGATGAGCTCGACTATTGAACTTATTTTATTTTCTTTGAAAATGCCTATTTGTCTTCCCTTTTACCCATCTTTGGAGAGGCTGAGGGGACTTGAAATAAAAAGAAAACCCAGAAGTCTAGATTGTCTTTCTAGATTATTTAGAGTGAATGAGCACTGATAGGGTGGTTCTGCCTAGATTGACAACCAAAGGATTCCAATGAACCTGAGACAGAGATACCCTGGTGCAAGATACCTGTTTTTCTCACCCACAAAACCACCATTTTAAAACTTTAGCAAGAATAATAGCCATTTCATAGCATACTGCAAACAAATCAAACTGAAGAAGCCAACTGTCCCAAAAAGTATATACTTACTTGGGTTCTGACATCTGCTGACCAAAGTGAGAAAGGAGATGTATTGTCAAGTCCAGGAAGCACAGGAATAGCTCAAGATAGGACAGCACTCCCCCTCAGGGAGTGGATTATTGCCTTTTTTGTCATATGCAGGTTTTCCTTTTTGTAGAGAAGGTAACATCTCCACACAGATGTCTAGCATGAAGTCATGTTGTCTTATAGATTATTTTGGCAGAAAATAGCTTTGACCTCAAAACTGAGGTTTTATTCATGATTTTGTCACTCTAGCCCTTCTTGCTTAGGTAAAAACTAGCACACAGCAGAGATATTCCCTTAGGTCAGAGTGCCAATGTGACTTCAGTATGGCAAAAAGTAACTCCACTTGTCAATCAAACCCAAAAGGGAACATTAGGTTTTTAAAAAAATCCAGTTTAGGAAGGTTTCTAATCAAAAAGCTGTATTTCCTGCCTGAAGTGAGGACAAAAAAATAAAATTCTATTCTTTTTACTGTACCTCTGCAGAAGCACAGCATCTGGCCACATGAACCAAGGATGGAGCTACTGGTTACCCATCAGTGTGGATTGCTAGCAGTGTAGTCAAAGAAAGTATAGTACATTTTAACCCCTTTTAACTGAGGCTACTGTACCAACCTGTATATAGGCCATACTCACACTTTTCTCAGCTTCTCCTCATCAGATACAGAGCTTTGATGATAAATTGTTCTAAAAATCTGTCTTTTCAAAAATCAATGAGAAATACTTTAAATACTGTCTTAAAATCAGCGAGGGAGACTTCTTCCAAATGAAGGAGACTCAGCAGGTCTGCAAATAGTTGTGTTTTGCTTTATCTTTTTTCAGCTGAATTTGTTCATGTTGCACAGAGTAACTTGTGTGTATTGCCAGCTGTTTTCCTATTACTAAACATCATCTAGCTAGCAGGGCTTGAGAAGCCCATTTCACCACACCCCCTGAGTGAGTGGGTATTTTAAATGGGTGAGTTGGTGGTGGTTGGGGAGTGGAAGTAACAGCTAAAGAAGATGGTGTGGGAAGAAACAGCAGTAGTGGTGACTGAAGGAAGTTGACTGGGAGAGGCAGTCAGGGTGACTGGTGCTGCTGCACTGAATTCCTTGACAAGCTTGATTTCTAAGTCAGCTGATTTCTGTTGACATTTGAGCCCTGGAGGTGATTACATACTTTCTATAGCAGGGATAGGCAACCTATGGCATGGGTGCCAAAGGCAACACACAAGCTGATTTTCAGTGGCACTCACAGTGCCCAGGTCCTAGCCACCAGCCTGGGGGCTTCTACATTTTAATTTAAAATTTAAGTGAAGCTTCTAAAACATTTTAAAAACCTTATTTACTTTACATACAACAATAGTTTAATTATATATTAAAGACTTACAGAAAGAGACCTTCTGAAAATGTTAAAATGTATTAATGGCACACAAAACCTTAAATGAGAGTGAATAAATGAAGACTCGGCACACCATTTCTGAAAGGTTGCCAACCCCTGTTCTATAGCTTATTGGTATGCTTTTAATCAAGCTTAGGCCTTATATAGTTCTCACCATTGAAGTGCTTTACAAACAATTGATAGGAAATATGGTATATTTTTACTTCTTCTGTGATGCACATTCACAAGATATTTAGGAGAATACACGAATTCCATGATGAAAATAGAGGATATACCTACATTGTCTTTTTGTTTCCAAGTTTTATCCACTTCAAAAACTGAACAAATTTGCATGGACATTTGTTCCCCATATTCACTATATGCTGAGAGAGTGTTTTATCAGGATACAATGCAAATGTCAGTAACCCAGTTTTTCTGGTGGGAAGCGCTAATAAAATTTTTATTTATTTATTTGTATTGACATTTGGTTCCTTGACTCTTTATGCACAGAAAAAAAAAAAACCCCAAAACATTCTTCTTTGAGGACCTCCATGCAGCCCCCTTTTGGGCCAGGTGGGAATCATGCCTGGCTCTAACAGCTAGAATAGCTTAGGTAAAAACCTAATTCTCCATCCTCATTGGACCAGGATGGAGAACCGTGGCCAGTGGGAGCTGCGGTCGGCGAAACGGCAAGTAAACAAACCGGCAGGGCCCATTAAGGGTGCTTACCCTGCAGTCCCACATGCCAAGGTTGCCAATCCCTGGGTTAAAGAAATATGATTCATGTGCCACACTATTCCTGAATCTGATGTCCATTTCAGATATTTGATTTGCCTGGGATACAATATGAAGTGTGCCTCAGACTTGATTGGAACATTACATCAGACTTCAGGTGCAGCTCACCTTCCAGAACCTTCAAGCAGATGGCATAATTCTGGGTACAAGCCTAGTGCCTGGGCAAGAACTAGCAGCTTCAGTGCACAGGCCTGCTTCTAAGGAGCCCAGATGCATGTTCTCTTCAGCTGCAGCACCAGTGTCCACAAAGCACATTACTCTCAGATCAGGGAGACTTTGAAAGAGCACTTTAACAGTGATTTGCAGTAATGCAGTGTGGAGTACTTTGTTCTCCCTGGCCCTGCTGTTCCTGGGACTGTTAGGATTTGTGTGGTTCTCAGTGTACACCTATGAATATAACAGTCACTGCACCTATTAATTTTGCAGTGTTTGCTGTATATTTATGATTATTACATTGTACTCATCACTGATCCTCTGAGCTGCATCACACTCTACAGTAACAAGGAAATGGGTGCTTTGAGAACTACTAGGCACTCTGCAGCATAAGTTGTAAACTTATAAAGATGAATTATTTTCCAAAGAATAGAATTTTATTCAGTAACAAAACCAGTGAAAAGAAGAATCTGAGCAATTCAAAAGCTAATATTAAAAAAAACTTTATAAAATTAATGGAACAGAACTTAACAAGGGAAAAAACATTCATGTCAACTTTACCTACACGTACAGCAACCATGGCTTTCTCAAATCAGTGAATGTGAAGCTGTGGTTGTCCTTAATGTCCTGAGAGACGGAGTAGCAGGAGTAGGGATGCAGCCACTGATGCAATGTGCAATTTTGAGGTGGGGGTGCAAGGCGGTGCTATAATGCAGTTCTTCATGGACTGCAAAGGGAGGTGACCCTGTAGGCCCCCAGGAGACTGCAGCATTTGTGTTTGCTTCCAGAAAAGGCCCATTAGGTCCTCACTCTCATTTTCCTACTGAGACTCCTTAACCTTCTACCTGTCCACATTTTCCTCCCTCAGGCTGTATGCAATGTTCACTCTCCAGGCCCTTTGCTCACAGTCTGAAGCAGCAGAGGATCTCACTGAACAGGTCTTCCCAAGTCCTCTTCTTTCTCATCCTTATCAGGCTCAGGTGTTCCACACATGTGTAGGGGGAACCCCCTCAAGGCTGCAGTGGCAGCAGCTGCAGATAAAACACACAGAGGTACTATTGTCAGTACAGTCACAATGTAAAAGTGAAAATTAAGATTCAGTACTCCCTTCCCTTGCTCCCCAAAGTTTTAAACAAGGCAGGCTTGTTGACTCCTCTGCTTCAGAGTGCTTATGCACAGCACCACTCTCAGCACCACCCATAATGAGTATTGTCTGCCAAGGGTGAGGGAAATAAGGAGAGAATCGCTCAATTGCATGAAACAATGGGCATCGGCACTGAATACTGGCAGCATTTTCCACAGGTGGTGGTGATTTTAGCTGATATCTCACCCCTGCCAGTAAAAAAGGCCACTGAGAGCACAGCTAGTGCCAAAGCCACCTGGGCCTATATGTTAGGCTGTGTACTGCAATGGTACCTACTAAAGTTATCACCAAACAGCATGGGCAAATATCCTACCACTGAGGAAGAAATAAAGCTGCCATCCTTAGTAACCTTTTGGAGAGGACTGCAGAGTAACTACATGAAAGTTTCATTGAGATCTCTCAGGAGCATTCAAGGGACTTCCCTGTGTACACAAACTGCTCCGTGTGGCCCTCCCATTGCTTAACTCTGCAGGGGAATGAAAAGCAGATAAAGTTCCTCTTTGTTGTACTGCTACCTCTTCCAGGCTGAGTAAATGAATGAAAAGTTGATAGCTGTGTACTGTTAAGTTAGGGGCACCATCAGTACATCGCTATAATGGGAAATAAATTTATATACTTACCCGGGGTTTCTTTCCCAGCATTGGGCTTGCCCGTTCTCAACAAGAGGGACTGAATGGACTGTGGTAGAATCTCAGACAGGTTCTTTCTCACAGAATAGCTGGACCCCCAGTCGCATGTCCCCCATCCCTCTCCTCCACCTCTTCTTTATCCTCACTGTTCATGCCAGGGGCCTGTGACTCAGAGGTATCCATGGTGGTGTGTGGAGAGGCAAGGTGGGATCTCCGCCAAATATGGTATGCAGCTTGTTGTAAAACCAGCAGAGCTGCAGCTTGGCACCAGATCGACTGGTGATCTCTCTGGACTTCTGACATGCCTGATGCAGTTTCTTCGCTTTATGTGGCACTGCTGCTGGTCCCTGTTGTACCCCTTCTCCTGCATCTACTCACAAATTTCCACATTTCTACAGCTGGTCTGTAGCTGGTCCAGCACAGCCTCTTCTCCCCACGGGCCCAGGAGAGCCAATATTTCCTGCCTACTTCAAGCCAGAGCATGGAACAGGCATGGTCAGCTGGGCAGCTACACACAACAATGGAGCACTACTAGATGTGCTCACAAAGCTGGACAATCAGGGAAAAGGCAATCCAAAAATTTGTGGGGCTTTAAAGGGGAGGAGGGCCTTCCAGTCTCCATGTTCCCTGGGCAGTGGACTTCACAACTATGACCAGAGCTCCGTGTCAAGCATTGTAGGACAGCTGCTGGAGGCCTGCTAGGGTTGACATAAACAGTGTCTACATTCATGTTGCTCAACTTCAGTACATCAACTATGGCTTAGTTCTGTTCAGGGAGGTGGTGTTACTGCATCGCTATAATGGGCATTAAGATCAATGGGAGACAAATTTAAGTGTAGACACATGCACAACTAGGTTGACACAAGGCAGCTTATATCAACCTAACTGTGTAGTGTAGACCAGGACTTAGGCTGTGGTGCCTCTAGCACTAGAGCCATCTAACAGCCTTCTGCTTAGCAGGAGAGGAAAAGGTACAGATGGACTCTCTGAAGAGCACAGATTAGTGCATTTGGTAACAGATGAGGACACCTACATAAAGACCTGTTTGTATCCAAAACAATACCAGGTGCCCACTGTATTTCACAAGAATGGCCAGGGCAGGAAAATTTCTCACAAATACACCCTTCTTAGATTGGAACATGTACCTCCTATAGGCATTTCCTTTAATAGCCCTCATCGCCAGAGCAAGAGGAAGAATCAAAAGGAACAAGGCAAATGTTAATCTAATAGCTACCAAGTAGGAATGTCAACAGTGCATCTCAGAACTAATTAAATTCTATTTTAAACCCTGCTTATAGTTAGAATATCATAATCATACTTCAAAAAGTTCTGAATAGAGCTGGCAGGAGAATGGAAATTCTGTTCACAAAGGATTCTGAGATTTCAAAAGCTGACCATTTCAAATTGAAATGAAACCCCAAAATTTCAAAAATTCTCAAAGGAAAAATCCTGGGAAAATATTTTATATTACAAAATTTTAAAATATTCAAAACGTCACTTCTAATCAAATAATTAAAACGTTTCATTCCAAAAATGTCAAAATTGGACACTGGACTTTTTTAGGAGTTTTTTTTTCCTCCACAATTTTGGCAAAATTGACACCATTTTACAAAGCATTTGATAGAACTGCATTTCTTGATGGAAAATCATACCATCAAAGTTTTTCTGACCAGTTCTAGTTCTATATTTATGGTACAGCCTATTTTGCTACACTACCTATGCAAATAGTACTTGTACAATAAGGACTGCACACGACCTAGAGAGAAGCATGAAAGGAGAAGGGAATATAAGGTTTTCTAGAAAACCACCAGTCAGACATCTGCATCTGCATCATCCACATAAACAAGGTAAAGTATCAATAAAAACTGGGTCTATTCAATGACACAGTAACAGAACAAAAAAAAGAAAAGGTGTAATCTAAAAACTAATCCTAGAGTGTAGCACGGGGTGGGCAAACTACAGCCTGCGGACCACATCCGGCCCACAGGCCCGTCCTGCCCGGCCCTGGAGCTCCTGGCTGGGGAGGCTACATCCGGCTCCTCCCTTGTGTTCCCCCTCTCCCGCAGCCTCCCCATGCCACCAGCACTCTGGGCAGCCCAGCACCAGCAAGGAGGGAGGCTCACCATCGGCCTCAGGGGAGCAGGCAGGAAGTGCGGGTGACAGGAGTGCAGCAAACGTGGGCGGAGGACTCAGGAGGAACAGCATTTTGAAGGGGAAACCGCTGCTTCTCTCTGGCTGCGTGGCTGCCCATGCTCCTCCTGAGTCCTCCACCCATGTTTGGGGGCCACATTCTGAAAGAGGCTTGGGGTTGGAAAGGGGTAAGGGTCAGGTTCTGGGAGGAGGCAATCAGGGGATGGGGAATGGGGCGGGTTGGATAGTCGTGGGAGTCCAGGGGGACCTGTCAGGGCAAGGGTGTGAATAGGGGTTGGGGGCAGTTAGGGGACAGGAAGCAGGGGGTGATTAGATAGGAGTGGGGTCCCTGGAGGGGGCGATCAGGGGACTCGGATGGGGGGATTGTATGGGTTAGGGGTTCTGAGGAGGGGCAGTCAAGGGGTGAGAAGTGGGAGGGGGTAAATAGGGGGCAGGGCCAGGCTGTTTGGGGAGGCACCGCCTTCCCTACCTGGCCCTCCATACAATTTCCCAACGCTGATTTGGCTCTAGGGCCAAAAAATTCGTCCACCCCTGGTCTAGCAGCAAAACAGAGAGATTAACTTGCAGTTCTTGATATTACTATTCTGGCAACATTTTGGGTAGACAGCTCACAAAACACAGTAAACACTGTATGACTGGGAAGGAAACTACAGAGGGAGCTGGGAGCAACCCTTACATTTAAGTTGTCTAACGTTTCCCATCATAAGAGATATTTGCAATTATTCTTATTATTTTTGGTGACGCTCTAGCATCTAGCATTGTTTGCAAAAGGCCTCCATTCAGCAGGGAGAAAGCCTGATGCCAGAGACATGCCTTTTATTTGTCTCATTAACTTCTGTTCAGGTCTGGCTGAGAACTGTCATTTCCCTTCTGTTGCTTGCATTGGCAGCAAATGTTGGCAAACTGACCATGCCAAACTGACTATGTATGCTAATCTAAGGCTGGTCTATGGAGCAGCACACACCGCACTGAGAACCCCAAGAACAGATAAGCTCTTATTGGGAGGGGGAGCAGAGTGCAAGATAAGCCAGTCTGGGCTTCACCATGACTACTTCCTAGACCCAGAACATGCCCTGACAGCACTCATCTGCTCCTCCAGCAAGATAATTTCCCTAAGAGATAACAACCTTACTGCTAGCTCCAACAATTATCCCTACAGCTTACACTGTGCTGAGGGTTGAGGGGCAAAACCCCACCAACAATGCATGAGAGGTAGAGTGTTGCAACTGCAAAACAGAAGTTGTTTTTACCTTTTTCTTTCTGTAAAAAAACAAATACACATAACACTTCACTCCCAATAACATTAAAAACAATGTTATTTAGGTTGCAAAGTCAGGCACTCCAAAGTTGGGAATTCCCATAATTAAGTCTGGCTGTGCACGCCTAATGTAGCACCCTGTACATATGCATTATTATGCAGCCTTTTTCCACAGGACCCATGCCTCATTTAATACAAAGGACGCATGGTACTCCGGAAATGAATCAGGGCTATGTAATGAATCCAGTTATTTGTAGGTTCCCTGACTCATTTTCTCTGGAAGTCGGAAGGTGTGTAGAGAATGAGGCAGAGCACTGCAAGAAGAGAAAGGATGACCATGTGGTTAAGGTAGTTGAATTGCGCACAAGAAAACTCAGTACCGTCCGTGCTTTTGCCAGTGAGTTCTTATGAGCAAGTCACTTAAACCAAGATTTTGGCAGATGGTAATCAACTAAGTGTCCAAGGTGAGGCACTTGGGGACCAATATGTTGAAGTGCTGAGAACTCATAATTGCAATGGAAGTTAATGGGAACAGTAAGGCAATGTGATCTGGAGGAATAAAAAAAAACAATGTTCCAAGTCAGAAGGCCCCAGAATTTAATGTTGGCTCTGCCACTGATTCACTGTGTAGCCTCAGACAAGTGTTTGTGTTTTAATTTCTCCAGCTGTAAAATGGGACTAATAATGCTCTTATTTCTAGAGGAAATATGGAGTTACATTAACTAACTATATGTGAGGATCTTAGAAAAATAACATGATAGGTGTCTAGTAAAAACTGTGAAGAAACTAAATAATTCTGTACCGTCATCGCAGATTAGATAGGTTCAGTCTAATCTTATTTTAAATTATTCTGAACATTTTGGAGATTTCATTCACCTATTCAGTCTGACCTTTAGAAATGTATGAAATCTGAATATAAATGGAATGTATGCAGTTTCCTCTCAAACTAGATTTTTAATTTTTGTGATGAAGTTCTCCTTCCTGTTGGCAATATAGCTATTAGATTTAGTACTCAAAAAACTTATAAAGGGCCTCAAACTCAGTAGTTCAGAGACCAGCACTCAAACAAAAAGCAAGATATTTAGTGGTTTAGTAAAACAAAACTATTTTCACTCTCAGCCAGGTAATGCAGCATGTATACATCTCCACAAAAAACAGAAAAGCAACAAGTATGCACTGAAAGCTAGCAAATCTCAGTGTCTTATTGGATTTATTTTATTTGGTGTACACCACAGTTTATCATCATACTGGAAGCTTTTAGTAATAAACAGGCCACAGAAAATAGCACACCATAAAAAGTCCAAAATATAAAATATGAACTCCATGAACAAAGTTTATAAAAACAAAACTATAAACAACCTTATATATAGCATGAGCTAGACAGCTGTATGATATGGTTACTGTGACTTCAAATTGCAGCTATTAAAAACACAGTAGTCATCTGCCATATCTCAGGTAAGAAGTAGCTAAGCATCAACATACTAACACAATAATCACAGTGATCAAAAGTAACTAGCAACTTAGACAAATAAAATATTTTATCCCCAATTATTCAGAATAAATGACTGACAATACCATGGAGTACACAATATAGTGATTATACTAAAGTAGAAGGAGTGGCTAAGATTCATCAGGGCAATGCTGTTTTACAAGATAACTTTGACGGTTTTTAGGCAAACAGACTCAGAGATGAAACATAACATTTAGTCCCAAATTCTGCACTCAGATCTACCTAGTAGACTACTGTGCTCATTTGGAGTCCTACTAACTTAATTGGGTTCTACATGGG
The DNA here is from genome assembly GCA_007922305.1 of Dermatemys mawii. Taxonomy (NCBI): domain Eukaryota; kingdom Metazoa; phylum Chordata; order Testudines; family Dermatemydidae; genus Dermatemys; species Dermatemys mawii. Next base: position 11,283,098 of record ML677348.1, read on the forward strand.
TACAAGGGTCCACTTGCACAGACTCAATAACAGGATTGGGACCTAAATATGCAAGTGTAAAAGATGCAGTTGATAGAAATAATGGTCAAGTATAGATTAAATGACATCAAACTAATTTATAACAAAGGAAAAAAGTGTGGGTTCATTGACAGTTACAACATATTGTATTCTTGGTCCAGTGTGCTGCAGCAATAAAGAAGACCATGTCTTATCAAGACAGTTATAGTATGCTAAGTGATAGTAGTATAATCCCATACAGACATACTAGTGTTAGCACCTGTAGTATATTTGCTCACTTTTCATATATCTCAATGTTAAAAAGCTTTTTTTTTTTTTTTTTTAACATTGAGATATATGGATTTAAAGTTGCAGAAAGTGATATTATAATAAAACATTAATTCTTATGTCCATTTAAAAGTTATGGGTGTTCTATATTGCAGTGTGCAGGATGAATTCACTTTCTTTGTACTAATGATTTGCCAGTAACTCATTAATAGTAGCCCACGATCAAACACACCCGGGCTTAGTAGAACATGCAACTGCCAATGAGAAAATATACTGTGTTATAGACAGCAATGTGTAACTTTGCAATTAAACTAAAGCAATCACCTGCTCCATAAATATATTCATGAACATTTTCTTGGATAAAAGTCTGATAAATAGAATCAGTGACCTCAGATTATTGTTAATTCTCCAAACTGGAGGCCTCCAACCCAAAAGGACCTTTTAATGAAAGAAATTTGTTTTTTAAAATTGTTATTCGAATTCACACAGAAGGGCACCTGAACATCTGAAATCCAATACAAACAGATGATGACTTTTTGTATATCTGACAGAAAGTCAAATCTGGAATGCAGATTTTTTTTCTCTGTGAAAGCAGCTTTTGAGTGAATGTACTACACTTCATTTTTCAGTCTGAGACGAACATAGATGTTAAGGCCCCAGTTCTATTAACACTGAAACGGGAGTCAATGAGAGCATTGACTATATAGAGAGAGTATTTATTGACTGAAATATCATGTAAGAAAGAAGTGATATCTAAAATTTGTAAAAGAACCTTAACTCCAAATTTCTTGTATTTTTAGTGTTTGTGATAGTTCATAATGGGTATCGGCTGCCTTATCTCCATCTTAATGGAGTTTTTTGTACTGCAATATTAGCTATGTTTCAGAACACTGTGCACTGAACCTGTTAGACCGCATTTGGTGCATAGTGTCCAATTCTGGTCACCTTATTTGAAGATATATGTCAGTACAAATTCTGGCTGCCCCTGAATAGGCATGTTTCCTGGGAAAAGATGGCAGGTCAAGGCGCCTCTCTCCATCACATCAGCACATACAGAGGTCAGAGGGATAATGCTGACTGAGCACTGGTAGGAAAGGGCCTCATCCCCTGCATGGATGTAAGTATCTGGCAGCAAGTATGTGGGCAGCATAGGGTAAGAATGCTACTCAATGTGCTTCCTAAGGAATTCTGCATGCGACTGCCCTCCTTGGCTATTGCGGATCTGTCCCAGAACAACCTGAAATTACTGAAAGGCAATAAATATGGAACCCCTTGGAGCTGATTTTCAAATAGTCACATTCCAGAGAAGAAAAACACTTTCACACTGGTCATGGAATTTTAACTTTGATTCCTTGTGCACGTGTATTATGAATCTGTCTAATTACATGATCAAATTATTTCTTAGTGTAATGTAACAGAAAATATCCACAACTATAAATGCACATATAGTATTTTGTAATTTTTTTTGGTTATTCTTGGACACTCAATTTCTCAGTCCTAATGGTCCAGTATATCTTGTGAAAAACTTTGATACAAAAACTCTCTTCTCTATAATGGTACTAGGAATTTTAATATTTCATCCTTTACATATGTACTATAAATTTAAACAGATTTTTTTAACTTTCTTATGAGAAGCTATTATGAGCAAAATTTATACTTGCATACTACTAATTTGAAAGTTATGAATATCTATTTTAACACTAGTTATACAAAGCAAATAGAAAACACTTTCAGGTTATGACTCCCTGATTTTCAAGTTGCCTCAGCCCCATATCATGTTAGAGAAGCCCTGAGACTGTTCTAACCTATACCAGCTGGCTATGGTCTCTGCAGGGAACCATATGCCATAAGTGGATTGCAGGCACATTTCTCCTGCCTAGACAAATTCCCCCTCAGCCCAGATATGGCTCCTATGCCAGAGTAGAGGAACAGTTCTCATAAAGACATGCTAGCTGTGAGCTCCTCCATGTTGGAGGAATTCCAGGCTGATCAGCTGGGACCAGAATGAGGGAGAGAATTGCATTAGTGAAGTATTATGGAGTACGACTTAGTTATTAAAAGAGTTGACTTTGTAATTTAATTGTAAACACACAATGGTATGTAGCGCTCTTCACTACTGCTGTAAACTGACCACAAACAGCAGCAAAATCCAAGAGCCCCTTCTACAACTTAGTCTCTCACTGTGACACCACAAACTAATCAATAAAAAAAGAGTAAAAAGTCCAGTCTCCAATGACTGGAGAGAAAAAAAGAGCAACATATCTTTAAATACACTTTATAATTTTGGAAGGCATTCACATGCTAGGATGTGTAATAGACCAGATAATTACACTTCAATATAGTTCTTTAAATATGGTTTTCTATGTACTTTTTATATAAATGACTAATAAACTGTGACATCTGCAAAGCTGTGCACAATACAAGATGACGCATACACATGGTTGTAAAACTATTCTATTATTTGAGAAACAGTATGTGATCTTGTAATTATATTATTATGCACATGTACAAGGAGATAGTTACATCTGTGCATTCAGCCTTAACTTTGTCACCTCCCAACACACTTAACTGTGTAACCTAAAGTTACATTAGACACAGTTTTTTGTATGTATTTGCCTAGGTTTTTTTTTTAAAAAAGGAAGGCTTTACAAATTCTGCTGGCCTTTGTCTGTGCTTATTTGTCTGCAGACTTTTTACACTGTAATCTCGTTTTAAACTATTATTCTTACATGTCAGTCAAGTACCTAGTACAGTTTTGGGCGCTGTATAAAATTAGGAGGTCATACACTGTGTTGCTTTTTTAGGCTGATCACACAACACACACTAGGGACTCCTTGCATCCCTCCATTCTCACCCACAAGCTCCCAGTGTTCCACCCTCCTATCCCCCTCTGTTTCAGAAACTTGCTGCAACTCCCCACTATATCTCCTCACTCATGCCAGGGGCTATGTTCACTCCCCATTTTCCCCTTCCCCTGCATATCAGAGTTGTCCTGTCTCCACCCTGCCTGGGGTTCTCTACAATCCCCTCTTTCACTCCCTTCCCCCCACCATGTGAAGGGCTGTATGTGTCTCCTTTCCCCTACCATTATTATTTATCTTTGTTCTGCATGGGAGCCAGGTCCTTGATCTATAGACAACTGCAGAGGTGCTTGAAGCCCTGGTACTGCTAAACAGGTGGCAAGGTATCACATTACATCCAGACAGATAGAAAGCAATCCCATCAGCTTGGCCAATAATTTTGCGTACTTATGGAGGTGGTAACCAGCTGTCATGTTTGTGGTAGCTTTGCTTTGCAGGGCACAACCCTAAGGTGAAGCTGTATTTAAAGATGAGAGATTAAAAAAAACAACTTGTAACAATCCAATGTAACACAGAATTAAAGAATTTCATTGCCAATTTTTAATTTTTGATATTTTAATCAAATAATGATACAATAAAACCTGATTAAATAATAACAGCTACAAAATAATTTATAGCAGAACATTCAATGGAAAGTCAAAAATCAATACTGGCATTTTCCCAGTCTAGGTTAAGTCCCAATATTTTACTAAACATCTTTAAATGGAATCAGTCTATGTGGCAGGAGTACTCCAACACTGCTTAAAACTCATTACACAGTTAGACAATTTAGGCCAGCTACTTTGCAATAGACCTGGGCTCATAATTTGCCTGAAGCTGGGAATGGGCGACAGGGTATGGATCACTTGATGATTACCTGTTCTGTTCATTCCCTCTGGAGCACCCGGCATTGGCCACTGTCGGAAGACAGGATACTGAGCTAGATGGACCTTTGGTCTGAATCAGTAGGGCCATTCTTGTATAATTATGGAGGTGGTAACCATAATTATGGCATATGTTCTTATAACATGGCTTCTTGTGCCTTGCTCGCTAAACTAATGAGAGCTGGGAAAGTTGTGGAGGAGGCAAAATACACATTTCACCCACATGCAGATGGCCATTCCAAGGCCTATCCACCACATCAGCCTTCTTGCTAGGTACCATTTAAATGTTGCCTAGCAAGAGGGCTTAAGTGGGACTTCATTGATGCATAAAGCCTTGTGCTGATCTGTTGCACAATGGTGAATTTCATCCTCTGTCCCTAGAAGGGAATGAGTTGCTCATGTCAACTCATAGGAACAGCCCTAATTGGCTCCAAAGAGAATTGCATCTAACCATTCTCACAAGGGAAGCTAGTATGAAGAAGCCTTGTGCAATGCAAGGAAAAACACAGAGGCCTCAACCAGCTTAGAAAGGATCCTGGTGAGGAATAACTAAGAAAATACATGAGGAAAATCTGATATATGCAGCATTCTTCACATGCACTCACACACAGAAGAACGAGACACAAATAATAGGGATTGCAAGAAATCCTAAAATCCCAGTTGCTCGTCAATAGTTAAGGGGCCCTGTGCCACCAAAGAAAAGCTTAACATGACTTCAGCACTTTTCAGTATCCATAGAACAGCAAAGGTAAGGGTGGGGAGAATTCAGGCCATAATCTCAGAGAGATCTGAGGTTTCTGCAAAAGTGACCAGCAGTTTAATAGTTCATGCTGACATTTTAATTGTTACTAAGCTTCAGTTAGTAACCCATTAAAATTAACTCGGGGGAGGGAGTCAGTTTCTACCTCTCTTAGGGCTGTTCTTTCAATCTCTATTTGCAAGACTCAAGAAAACAGCACTACTTATATTCACATTTTGAAGCTTATCTTTTCATCAAAAAAGCTAGATTTTTTTAAAAAAATGAAAGGTTAAAACCTCTGGCGCCACCACAAAAGTGCCAATACAACATGCCACAGAGTTCTGGCTCACTTCAAAACCTGCTATGTCCAGAGGGGAATTCCTTTCTTTGTAATAAACCCAGTTAAGACCGTAGCATGAAGAGAAAGCTACTGTGTGGGTTTCCCAATTAAATCAAAGTCTCTACACTTATTTTCATTATATTTAATTAATTGACCAAGCTTGCATGCCTTACACTCATCTTGATAGCATTTCTCAGTGTGGGTGCAACATAGTAACTTTTGAATGCCACAATTCCAACATTTCAGAGAACATTCTAGGCATCAGTGAGTAGATCCTTATTGAGTATGGGGGACAATGGTATGGGAGGAGGATAACATGGAAGACCCTGGCACAGGAAAAAATGGGGGACCCAGAGAGCCCTGGCATGGAGGGAAAGGTGAGAAATGGGGAGACACAGAACTTCTGACATGGAGGGCAAGGAATAAACAATTTCTTTACTGAGAATGTTGGGAAGATTCCTACCTCGAGCCTGATCTTTCCTGATAACACAGATGAGAGAGACTCAGAAACTGAGGTAACAGAACTAGTAGTGCTGGAGCAAACTGCTAGCCCAGTAGCCTATCTTCCGACCATGGCCAATGTCAGGTACTTCAGAGGCAATGAACAGAACAGGCAACCATTTCCAGCCCATTTCCAGCTTCTGGCAAACAGAGGCTAGGGACACCATCTCCACCCATCCTGGCTAATACCCATTGATGGACCTATCCTCCATGAACTTGTCTAGGTTTTTTGTTGTGGTTGTTTTTTAATGGTTTTTCTCCTGCCACAACAGTGTGTTGCTCTTTTAGTTCTTTCTTAGAGATCCAACCAAGATGAAGAGAGAAAGGTGGACAGGTGGCAGCTCATACTTCAACAAACTCTGGATATCAACATCTCTGAACTGGGCACTAACTGTCTGCTTGCTCAATATCTGACAGTCAACAGTTACTGCTTGTGCTGTCTGCTTCTTCTTTTGTTTGATTGGCTTATTGAGATTAGCAAATGATTTGACATTATGCCTTTTTATGGGATCAAAGACGTCTACCTCACCCCTTTGAAACAGTTTGTAACCAGTACTGGTTACAAACTGCTTCATTTCTTGTGTGCCTTTCTTTCTTATGCACAAACTTCCTGCAGTTTCAGGTGGGGCCCCGGTAGATGTTGCAAAGTTCACAAGTGGCTGGCTGTTCTCTGGGCTTGATCCAGGTTCAATGCTAAAAGTATGCGCCATTCTTTCAGTCACAAGTTTTTTAATAACTTCAACAGCAATTCCTTCTGCAACCCTGCACTTTGTGATAGCTGCTTTTTGGAGACCTGTGCTCAAGGATGCATTCTACACATTTGTTTTCTTATAGCTGTTACTGCTGCCTTAGTATGTGCAGTCAGGAAATGCTTGCTCAGAGCCTTATCTTTTGTGTAAAGATCCTGATGCTTCACACAGTCCTTGCTGAGAGATTGCTCAATGGCTATGTCATGCCGTACACCACTGAAGGGTCTGGCAGTATGGTATACTGCTCCCTGACTATCAATTAGAGCATGTTATATTATGCGGTTTCTCCTCTAGAAGTCTGGCTTCTGCTACATGTACACAACCCTGTCTAGCATAATTCACATAACCGCATTGGAACATCGTACAAGCAAGCTCAGAAAGTCATGTGACTACAGACTTTTGCTTTAACTGAAGGGAAAAAATGTAAAGGAGAAAGCATAAAATATTACCTGCAGTATTTCCCAACCACTCCTATTCTGAATACATAGTTGCATTATCAATTGTGTTGAGGCACTTTCTGCCAGTTTTAATGTACATTAGACTATGTATCTTTGAGTTATAGCCTTTCCTTTGATATTTTTTTCAGATTGGTTGCCCTATATTTAAACGTTATGTGATATATAAAAATTGCATCACTTCCAGCATGTAAATGCACCAGGTGATAATCACCACCCGCTTTGTGCCTAACATGTTGTAGCAATACATTTTTTTTCTAGCTGATGGATTGCCCTAACTCATTAATAAGACCCCTTCTTAAATCTGGCTGTTAGACTAATACTACAGCCACCACAGGTTTGTCTGAAATTCATACAGTAGCCTGGAACAGGAGTTCTCAGCATTTCATATTTGTAAATTCACTTTTAAAAACTGAGGAATCTCATTGCTTTCTGGTAATTACTGATACTACAGTAAGTGCCTAAAAAGTGCTAGGCCCTATATAGACATATAGGAATACACCATCTATGATGCGAAAAGCTTGAAGTCTAAACAGGTACAGTATATCTGAGATAATGGTATCTTGTGTAAGAAATATTTTAGAAATGTACATTCTGGGACCAGTTACAAGTACCTGTTTATTGCAGTGCTGCAACATGGTTATATGTCCTGTATATTATATGAAAGCAAAAATTGTTTACATAAAGTATTCTAAATAGGTGAAATTGTTTTACATCTTTGAGATCAAAGATTTTTATTTAATAAAACTAGAAGAAATTAAATCAGTGAGCAAGAAAAGCAGAGCTTAATGAGAACTAAGATACCTAGTAATATATGTTATCAAGTGTTTCCATATTAAAAGTATCATTAGATCTGTGCTGCCAGCTTGCCAAATAAAGATATTTACATCAGTCAGCATTATTATAAAGATACAGATTACAAGAAATAAAAAAAAATATTTAATTTTATCAACACACATGAAGTAACCTTTAAAAGGAGTGGGGGGAAGGAAATTGCTGCTGCTTTACCCTCAGGCCTTGTCTGCACTACCAAGTTTTGTCGCCCCAAACTGCCTTTTGGTGACAAAACAGCAAGAGCTTCCACACTACAGTGAGACTTTTGTTGTGAAAAACACCTAGCTTTGGAGACAAACTTCCACCCCATGAGAGACTTTTGTCTTTTCCCTTCCCTTTATTGTCGACAAAGAGCCAGCGTAGACACTGCCGATCGTTTTGTCGACAGAACTGGCTTCTGCCAATATCCCACAATGCCTGCCCTGATCCCTCAGCTCAGTGTTTTGACCTCTGCTGCCTTGCAGGCATGCACCCCTCCCCTTTCAAAGCTGTGGGAAGTAGCTGTGTGCTCAGTGTTTTCCCCAGGAATTGAAATTGGGGTGGGGGGGGGGTGTTTGAATTTTCAAGGGGGGGTGTAGCGGTGCAACGACTCACCCCTGTGGCGCCTCCTGCTGGTTGTCTGGGAATTAGCTCTTTCCAGCTCGGAGTGCCCTCTGCAGGCCAGTGTCTCACTGTCCGCTGGCCCCTATGCCTTTCCCTGTGCCCTTGTATCTGGGGTGCTGTCCACTGGCAATACCCCCACAGTCTCTGCCTCTGGGTCCCCCCCTCTCTGGGGAACCCCCAACTCTATCCCCACCTTGCCTCAGTTTGGGCTACTGCCAGTCAGCATCAAGCCCCCGCTCCCTGGAGTGGATTGCAGTGTAAAGCCCCTCATCATAGGCAAGGGGGTTTGGGCCTGCTGACTTTGCCTAACCCCCAATACCTTTTTAGGCCTTGGTATCAGGCCTGAGCGTCCCAGCTCAGTCTGCCGCTTCCTCAGCGCTGCTCCACCCTCAGTACCCTGTCACGCAGGCAGCCAGGTCCTGCCCTCTCCCAGCCTGGAGAGAGACTGCCTGCCCCTAGCTCACAGCCCTCTTATAAGAGTCAGCTGGGCCTTAGAAAAGATACAGAAATGGCCAACTAAAATGACTAGGGATGTGAAACAGGAGGAAAGACTAAAATGATTGGAAATTTTCACTTAAAAAAGAGACGACTAAGGGGGATTATGATAGACATCTATAAAATCTTAACTGGTGTGAAGAAAGTGAATAAGGAAAAGTTATTTAATCCTTCACATAACACAAGAGCTAGCAGTCACCCAATGAAATTAATAGGCAGCAGGTTTTAAAAAAACAAAGGGAAGTAATTCTTCACACCACATAAAGTCAGCCCATGGAAATCTTTGCCAGGGGATACTGTGAAGACCAAAACTATAACATGATTAAAAAAAGAAGTAGATAAATTCCTGGAGGATAGGTCCATTAGTGGCTATTAGCCAGGATGGGGAGGGATGCAACACCATGCTCTGAGTGTCCCTAGCCTGTTTGTCAGAAGCTGGGAATGGGCAACAGGGGATGGATCACTTGATGATTTACCTGTTCTCTTCATTCCCTCTGTGGCACCTGGTCTTGACCATTGTCAGAAGACAGGATACCAGGCTATATGGACATTGGTCTGACTCAGTATGACCATTCTTATGTAAAAATTAATTATAATAATGTTTAGTACAAAAACTCCCCAACATAATGACCTCTCAAAATAGCAATGATGTGAGATAACAGCCTTGGCAAATAATGCATTTTAAAAATCTTGGCCTATTAGGAAACACATTTATATAAGCGAAGGAGAGTCTTGTAGCACCTTATAGAGTGGGTCTTAGCCCACAAAAATATATGATCCCTAAGATCTGTTGGTCTATAAGGTGCTACAAGACCCTGTCACTTTTACAGATCCAGACTAACACGGCTACCCCTCTGATACTAAACTTTAATATAAGTTTCCATTCCCAGTCACAAACCTACAGTAGCATTCTGGAGCAAAGCCACTAAAATATAGTCCAAAAACAAATGTTTATTTAACGTGCCCTGCAGCCCCTCACTTTTCTCTCCACCTCACCCCACTCACCAGTGTTTTCCTCAGAGTTCAGAAGTGCTTTCTTGGGAGTTCACCTCCGAGGTGGGAGGCAACAAGGCACCTTGCTTGTTCCTACAGCTGCTCACTGTTTGCTCTGGCCACTGTTGTTTGTTGTGCTACCGTTCACTCCCTTGCTCTGTTACCAATGGCCCTGCGCCGCCTGTCACCTTCTACTGCCACTTACCACTATCAGCTCTGTGAGTTGGTCCCTTGAGGTTCAACCCAGCTTTCAGTGATTTCAGCTGAGCTCTCAGTGGGGTAGGAAAAGTGTCTCCACAGGAGACTAAGTACTAGCCTACACTATGTGTTTAATGTGAAGCCTGGTCCTTATGTGACTTAGTTATCAGTGATTTCAGCTGTAGTGGTCACTTAACAAACCAAAAGACTCTTTATGAATCTTAATCAGTTCGGTCTTTAAACAAATGGAGAAAGGCAGATCAAATAGTACTTGTGACTCAGACAGACTATCAGAGCAAAACACCTGTCCCCACCCTCTCTCTCATGATGCTCTCAATTAGCACAGGTTAAGTACAGTTCTACTGTCCTTTGCTCATACAATAAGAACAACAACATTTTATTCCTCCCTTCCCCCATTCAAGTGATTTGCATCTCAGCCCCAGCCAAAATCTATCACTTGCAACATAGCTCTATTTTCTGGATACCCAGGTAGATTAGGTGTGAACCCTGTAGCTTTTACATACAATCACCCATAACCCCAGCCTGACTCCAGATGTCCAGCACCTTACTTCTTAACTTGTGTATGTTTTCATTTTTTTTTAACATTAGTTTTAATAAAGTTTTAAATCTGGTCCTGAAGCCTTTCCCCCTAGCCCCTAGTTCATCACTAGCTATCAGGGAGCACTCATTTTGACTTTGCTTACAATGTATAAGAAAGCTAGTCTATGTTCATACTTTTCAAATCTATTATACTTTTTCATATGCACATTTTATCCTACACTGTATATGCTTTTAAAGTGTGTATTAATGTTTCAATTTCAATTCAGATTTCCAAAATTGGCATGTAACTAGTTCATAAAACTGGGGTGGGGGGTGTTGGGAAATTCAGGGGAGGGTGTACAGCCCCCTGGGGGGAGTGTTGGGGAAATCCCTGTGTGTGCTGCTCCCTTTGGGGAGCAAAGAACAAATCATTGGAATGCTCCTGTTCTGCCCTGCGCTAAGAACACAGCAGTAGACAAACTACTACTGCTGCTGCTGCAGGGGAAGGGGGACAGACTGCTGTACTGCTTTGCCATTCCTCGGCATGGAGAGCTCACAGAGCTACTCATGATGCTGCTCTTAGCACCTGAGGAGACTGTAAGAGAACCCAGAAAGAATCCCAAGATGTGGAGCAATCAGCTCTTTCTTCCCACAACACTGCACTGTGGGGTACAGACCCCTGGTGCATTGCTCACCCTGTAGATGATGGTGTCTCCGCTATGGACATGATCTGTGGACAGGGAGCAAGACAAGTGTGAATACTCTGGCAATTTTTATTTTGTTAACTTTTGGGTTCAATATAAGTTTTGTCAAGAAAACTTGATAGTGTAGACAAGGCCTCAGCAATGCTGATACATTCTGTATGTCTACACTTAAAATGCTAAAGCAGCACAGCTGCAGTGGCAACACTACCTGCGCCAATGGAAGGGGTTCACCCATCAGGATAGGTAATCCACTTTCCTGACAGGCTGTAGTTAGGTCAATGGGAGAATTCTCCCATTGATCTAGCACTGTCTACACCAGGGGTTAAATTGGTTTAACGTACATAGTTCAAGGGTGTGGATTTTTCACACCCCTGAGCAACATAATTATACCATAGTAATTTCTTAGTGCTGACCAGGCCCTAACATTGTTTACACCTGGGGTTACACTGGCATAGCTACGTCTCTCAGGCTCATGGATTTTTTACTCCTCTGAGAGAGACAGCTATGCAGATATAAATTTTCAGTGTAGACCAGGCCTCAGTTCCAAATTATGCACTGAAAGGAGCTGCAGAACTTAAACCAAACAATAAGGGGTATAGTGTAATAAAGGGTGAAAAAAGGAGGCCAATCCATTATTGTAAAACACTACATATTACAGAAAAAATCTTACAAAAACACAGCACATTTAAGTAACCTATGGCATGCACACTTCCAGTGTGTAAGTACTTCATCAAGTAACAGCACAAGTATGAACAACTGCCATGCTTTTATGTAATGGCATCAGGTTTCACTATAGGCTGCACTATTAGTCTGGCATATTCATTTAGCTTATGAGTCATTCATTGTGTAAACATCATAACAGAGACACCTACAAACTAATGAATTGTGAAAGAACTATAATATTTTCCCCTTCAGGCTTCCACCAGTATCACAAAATAATGTCATTATACCAAAAGCTAGTTAGCCAAAGAGAAATTATGCACTATCCAATAGCCAAGCCTTTGTCTTTTACAAGTCAGCCAGTAGCATTCAATAATTTTTATTTGAAACATCACCATTCACCGTAATCATGTTGCAGAACACTAACAAGAGCAGGTAACATCTGAGATAGAAAATATCACTTTTATTTCAGAGCCCTGGCTTTAATGACCATCATCACTACAGACAATACACATCCGTGCCATGGAAATAGCAAATTTGAGGTCTTTCATAAATTTTTGCTATCTTTCAGAATCTGAGCTTTCTTGCAGAAGAGTGAATGGATGGAGGGGAGGAATGACAGTGTATATAGCCCTCTGTTTTGCAAGGACAGCTTTAAAAAACACATAAACAGATACATGACTATCATGTCCAGTCTGTAGCCAAACAGAATGAAAGACTAGCTCTGAGAAAAGAAGGGTGTTGTTCAGCTATAGAATTACAGCAACTTAAAAGACTAGGGCAGTGTCTACACTACAAACTTTGGTTAACTCATATCATTGGTGGTGTCAGGAATCAGGGTCTGCAGCAGAACCAGTCTCCGGGCAACCTAACGAATGCAGCTGGCATGCAGCAGGCTGCCCAGTGGCCACACTGCCTGATTGGTGGGAAGAGTCACCAGATCAACACTTAAGACCAGCAGCAGCAGCATTTTGGCAGCTGCTCAAAGTATGTGCCTGTGGCTGTAATAGCTCTTATTCCTGCCTTACCTCACTCCAGGTAACTCAGTTCTGATCCTTGGCTCCAATTCCTAACTTCTGACTCTGGGCTCCTATTCCTGGCTACCAACTCCTGCTCTAACCACTAAGATTGATATTTCTGCCCATCTGAGTGGCTTTACGTACACCAGTTGTGGTTCTCATGGGTCAGTGTATGTGTGAAGCTGTGATTTTCCTTGCTGTGCAGTGGAAGGGTAAGGATGCAGCCTGTGATGCCATGTGGTATGTTGGGGGGGGGGTTTATAGGAGGCAGCTACCATAGAGTTCTCCAAGGTCTGCAAAGGTGAGTCTGGGATATTTGGACCTGTTGGGCACCTGGGATCTGCAGCATTTTAATTTCTTCTCTGAAGAGACCCATTAAGTTTGGTGCATCTTCCCCCTCTCCCTGCTGGCATTCCTGGGCTTTCCTCTGTCCACTTTTTCCCTCACCATGCCACCATCAGCCATCCAGGCCCTTTGTTCATGGTCTGATGCAGTACCAGCTTGCAGGACCTCACTCGGTATGTCCTCCCTAGTCCTCCTTTTTCTCCTCAGCAGGGTCAAGTGTTCCATGAGTATGGCCTGCTGGGAGGCAAGGAATTGCAGTGGTAGGAAACAATAAAATTCTGGTCCCTATTCCATGGGTACAGTGCAATGGCACTGAATATTGGCACTATTTTCCACAGGCAGTGGGGATTTTAGCTGCTATTTTACTACTTAGGGTAACAAAAGGCACAGAGATGACAGCTGCTACTAGTGTCCTGAAACCACACAGGCCTGTATGCCACTACCTTGTTTACTACAACAGAGATAGCCAAACTCATCACAGAATGGCATGGGAGAGTGTCTTACTGCAGGGGAAGAAATAAGGCACCCAATTCCCAGAAACCCTCAGGAGAGGATTGCAGAATATTTCCAGGAAAGTTTCATTGAGATTTCTCAGGAGAATGCAGGAGGCATCTATCCCCACGTACATAAACTGTTCTGTCCCCTCCAGTCTAAGCTAACAGGGGAATGAAAAGCAGATATCAACCCTACCTCTGTTTGTTATATTGCTACCTCTTTGAGTACGAGTAAAACAATGAAAAGTCAATACCTATGTCTTGTTAACTTGGGGATGGACCAGGTGCCATTTTTACATTTAAACACTGTCAGGCGAAAATACCAGCACACACTTACCTGAGGTCCCTTCCCCTTCAACAGGCTAGTCCAGGCTCAGCTGCCAGGACTGGCTAGACCGTGCAAGAGTCTTGGGCAGGTCCTGGCTCATGGAATAGGTGGACCTACCTGCCATATCCGCCCTCTCCTGCTCCTCCTTCCAGTTCATGGCAGGGGCCTGTGGGATGGTCTTCTCGGAGATATCCACAGTAATGTGCAGGGTAGTGTTGGGATCTCTGCCAAGTACAGGCTGCAGCTTGTCATGACCAATGAAAGAAGATTGAAAAAATTTGTTTAGTCTGGAGAAGAGAAGACAGAGGGGACATGACAACAGTTTTCAAGAACATAACAGGGTGTTACAAGCAAGAGGGAGAAAAGTTGTTTTTCTTAACCTCTGAGGACAGAACAAGAAGCAATGGGCTTAAATTGCAGCAACGGAGGTTTAGGGTGGACATTAGGAAAAAATTCCTAACTGTGAGGGTGGTTAAGAACTGGAATAAATTGCCTAAGGAGGCTGTGGAATCTCCATCATTGGAGATTTTTAAGATCAGGTTGAACAAACACCCGGCAGGGGGATGGTCTAGATTGGGGTGGGCAAACTATGGCCCGTTGGCTGCATACGGCCCGCAGGCTGTTTTTACCTGGCCCATGAGTTCCAGACGGGAGAGTGGGGCCAGTGGCACTGGGCCGAGCATAGGGAGCTGTGGCTCCGCTCTCCCGGACCAGAGCGCCGGGCTGTGAACTATAGCAAACCAACCTTGTTTTTCTGAGAACCTCTTGATGCATTATACAAAAAATGATAAAGGTCAAGTACATTTTCTTTGCTTTTCAGCTCACTGAAGTCACTTTGACCTTCTTCCTGGGACAATGTAATGGCAGAAACTCGCCTTCTCATCCTTTCAGAGGTGCAGTTTTGTTGATGAGGGGCCCCAATTTTGCCCTACATACCTGAAACTGTGTTAGGAGCAATAATGGTTCAGCTGGAGATTTCTGAGCAAGGGCAATTATTTCAAAATACCTGCTCCAAGCAGGCTTTGACCACAAGTTCTGAAGCAGTATCGAATACATAGTTTGTCCTTGGCTATAGTTTGACATAAAATTGTGTTTAAAGCCAGTTCAGTTACACCCATAGCTGGCACCAATTTTCAGCAACAAGTAATTTTGCTAGGTTTAGGAGTATTCTACTCCAGACCTTTAAAATAATCTAAAGTCAATTATGTTATATCTGGTTCTACTACATCTGCAAACAAGCATTTTATACTGATTTTGATATGAAGCTGTCATTAAAAT
Organism: Dermatemys mawii; assembly: GCA_007922305.1. Lineage (NCBI taxonomy): Eukaryota > Metazoa > Chordata > Testudines > Dermatemydidae > Dermatemys > Dermatemys mawii. The sequence continues at coordinate 11,298,382 of ML677348.1, forward strand.
CACATCAGAAAATCTACATGTAAAACTAAAGTATTTCACTTCCTATCACCACCCCCAACTGGAGGTCTATTCTGTGACCCTTTATTTAAACCTATTTTAAATCTGATACACCTGACGTGGGACACAACCTCATTTTCAAAGTGACTTGGCTGTATTCATGGCAGTTTACTTTCAGTCTGAAAGCCTCTCTCAGCTGGACTCCCATCTTTAAATTATAAGCATTTTACATGAAGAAAGAGGAAACTCTCACACTCTGCAGCAGAAACAGAGGGAGGGCAGACAGAGACACATACCCTGTGTGTCTGTGAGAGAAAGAGAGATTCCCCTTTAAGTATGCAGACTCTTAAGTATGCTGCCTTGCTAATTAGAGCAGCTTGCAGAAACCACAGAGCTTGCAGAGAGCTCCCTCCATCATGTGTCCCTCCTGCTCTATGGAAGATGGGGTAAGTGGGGTGCAGGAGCATGGGGGAGGGGGGAAACCCTGACATTAGCCCCCTCTGCCTCCCTCCTACAGCAAGCAGGAATCTCCAGAAGCAGCTCCAAGGAAGAGGGCAGGAGCAGCACATGGCACTGGAGGGAGGGACAGCTGAACTGGGAACTTAGGGGAATGGGGAGCTGATAGGAGGGCTGCTGGTCCACCCTGGTTCCAAGCCCCCACCAGCTAGCTGCACTGGGCTGCTCTTCCTGCAAGCAGAGAACAAAGCAAGTGGCTGCCAAACAATGTTAGAAGGGAGTATTACACAACTTTAAGCGAACCACGGTCCCTAATTGATCAGGAATGAAACAAGGTTAACCAGGAAGACTTTAAGTGAGGAGTTCCTGTATTCAATAGCAGAATTCTCAGAGAAACTTCTACTACTTTCAAGATTTTTTCAGGTTTAAGATACAGAAATATGCATGTGTGTGTCCATAAATATATATTTTATATACACAACTGCCCTAATGCTCTAGTGACAAAACAGACTGCTGCCATAGAGGCTTCCATATCTGGGTGCCCCATTGAACTGGTTAATAGGCAACAGTAGCAACACTACCTCAACCCTTCTCAAAGAGGTTCATTCTCTTTACTCTTAAGTGAGTCTGAGCTCTATTTGACTGATGCTCAGAGCACACAGCTTGAGTTGGCCAGACAGAAAATTCCCACAATGCATGGGATTCTGAGGGTGAGTTGAAGTGTGAATAGAAGTAAAGGAAAGTACAATTGTTAAAGTACCTGTTTAAATATTGTATTTTAAATAAGACTTAGTAACAGAAGGGTAAAATAAAATTTATTTGTGCAGATTTAAACTAGGCACAGTACCCACATGGGTTAATGGCAATATTTGCAGTGTAAAAGCAATTAGTCTCCATTGTGGAAAACATCAAATCAAGATTACTGTTATGGAAATATAGTTTCACTTGATGTACAGAAAAGTCCACTCATAACGCATAACCCTCGTTCAAAAATAGACCCAATAGTATTTTCTAAAAATGTAAGGATCCTGTTAAGCACAAAACCTATCTGGCTTCCATGTCACAGAAGCAGGTTTTTTCTCAGGGCTTCTGCAGCTTTCCAAGTTACGGTAAGTTTGTTTTTTTAAAAAACAGAACTGAGTCCTAATGACTCAGAAAGACAGATGCATAGGCACTGCTGCAGTAAAGTAAAAATATTAGCACTGAACGGAGAAATGAAAAAAGCGGATAGGAAAGCACTGAATAGACTTACCAAAAAGCAGAACTGTCTCATTACAAAAAGATGATAAACTCCACCTCTTTCAAAAAGTGTGACAGCTTGAAGTGTCGCTGAACTAATTTTCTAATGCTACAATTTCCTCCACAAATGTTCAGCAACTATGCACTGTACTGACAAAATGTGAGCGGCATTTCATTTGAAGAATAGTTTGGTGTTCAGCTAAACAGCACAAAGCCCAAAAAGCCATACTAATTTATGTCACACTTTAATATGCTAAAAACATAATACTTCTAATCAGGATCTAGTATTACCTGACCAAGGACCTCTGGGTTGTCTTCCGACTGTTTCACAAGTGAAGACTCTTCTTTGCCTGCTAAGTTCAGTTCATCCTTCTGTGACACAGGCTCCTCCGAATGGTAGAGTCAATGTACTGCACTTATGGAAACAGCTCATCTAAAGAAAACAGAAGTGAAAGTAAAAACGGCTGATCTGTTTTTAGCTACGTTTGTACTTTAAAAACAGCTAAGTATTTCTTTATGCTTTATAAAAAAAATTAAATCTTATACAAGGAAACTTAGTAATATTGCTTGATAAAGTAGCTCCAAATTATTTTGGCAATTAAAACTGGAGGTTACTTAATACGATTTTGGCCAGAAAATACAGTGAAACTATCACTTTTGCTGCCTTTCAGCACTACTTAGAGAAAACTTAACACTGGAGAGGGAGGGGTTTAATCACTGCACATTGGGAGGAGGTTTTCCATGAGCTATCCACAACACTCATCTTTTTCATGAGTGATTAGTTAATTTAAAAGTCAGAAATATGTCTAAGTAGTTCAAAGTCATTCCCTGCAACTAACCTTACCTTCCATTTGTTGATACTGAATTACATTTGCCATCATGCTACCCATTCACCTGATTTATTAGGTCCCTTTGGTGTTCCTCGCAATCTTCCCTATTCTTGAAAAACATAAATAATCTTTGTCACCTATAAATTTAGCCTCCCTACTTTAATTTTCAGATCACTTATTAACGCATTAAAACCAGCCCCAGAGCAGATTTTTAGGAACCCTAATGATAGCTACTCACAATATTGAAAATTGACCATTTATTGATACTCCATTTTCTCTCTCTTAGCCAATTACTAATCTATGGCAAAACTTTACCTCCAACCCCTGACTTCTTAGTTTTCCTAATAGCATCTTGTTAGGAACTTTTTCAAAAACCTATTGAAAATCCAAATTAATTATACCAACTCTTCATCTTCTCCTTCGTCCACTATTTTGTTGACATTGTCAAAAAAATTCTAGTAGACTAGAGAGATTTCCTTTTACAGAGCCCTGCTGGTATATCCTTTTTAAAAATCTAGTTATTTCTTCAACAAATTTCTCTTTTACTGAAGTATGGACCATGGGTCTATGAGTGCCACGCTCATTCCTAGTGAAGTTTGAAAATTGTATGGCATATACAAACTTTGCTAGCTTCCAATCTTTTGGTATAATAGCTGATTTTAATGAGATTTCATATTTTTGTTAGCTGCTCAACCAATTAGTTCCTCAGAATTCTCAAATTAATTGGGGTTGGGATGCAGGAGGGGATGTGGGCTCTGGCTGGGGTGCAGGCTCCGGGGTGGGGCCAGAAATGAGGTGCTCAGAGTGCAGGAGGGGGCTCTGAGTTGAGCGGTTAGGAGTGCGGGAGAGGGCTCTGGATGGGGGCAGGGAGTTGGAGTGTGGGGAGCGAGGGCTCTGGCTTGGGGTTCAGCCTCCATAGGGCTGGAGCACCCACAGAGAAAAACTAGCAGGTGCTTAGCACTCATCCACAAGCTCCCCTCTCCTCCCTCTGTCCCCCCCAAAGCCTCTCACCTGCCAGTGGCCCCGCTGACTAACTTTTCCTCCTCCCTCTCGCTGCTTCCCGTCCACCATGAACAGCTGTTTGGCAGCATGTAGAAAGCTCCGGGAGGAGTGGGGACAGGGCAAGCTCGGGGCAGAGGACAGGGAAGTGGCAGGAAAGGGGTAGATTGGGGGCAGGAAGAGGTAGGGTGGAGACTTGGAGGAAGGGGTAGAGTGGGAGCAGGGCCTGGGGCAGAGGGGGTGGTTGAGCATCCCCCAGCTAGATGGGAAGTCAGCACCTATGGCTGACTCTGATGTGGGGCTGGGGATGAAGATTTGGGATGCAGGAGGGGGCTCTGGACTAGGGCTGAGGTTGTTCAGAGTGCAGGAGGGGACTCTGAGCTGGGGCAGGAGGTTGGGGCGCTAGTGGGGCCTCTATCTGGGTGTGCAGGCTGTGGGTGGGGCTTGGTATTAGGGGTTTGGGGTGTAGAAGGGTGCTCCAGGCTGGGATCAAGGGGCTCAGAGGGCATTTGTTACCAGCTTTGCCCGTTACTTTGGGGTATGCTCATTTATTAGGGTTACTCTTCGGGTGGTGAGGAGGGGTTCTGTACTTCTATCAATGTGCTGCTTATGTCACTTGTGTTCTAATACCGAGTTCTACTTCTCCCTTCTGCAAGTTCCCTCCCAATGGAGCTATCCTGCAGGACCTAGGTTCCCCAGGGCTGGGTTCCTCCAGACCCAGAATCAGAGAAACACACAGTGATGGGTTCAGTCACAGAGACAGTGACTGTCACCTGATGTGCTGAAATTACCGTTGAGCCTGTTTTCTCTGCCATCTTGGGACTCAAGAGCCCTGCCTTGTTGAGCCAGACACACTAGTCTGCTGCAACACAGAGCCAGGTCTGGTCCATGCCCTCAGAGCTGCATACTTTAACCAAAGATGGCTCAGGAGGTCACCTATCTCTAGCACCCAGCCACCAAGCTCCCAGGGGGATCCCAACCCCAAATAAATCAGTTTTACTCTACATAAAGCCCCCTTTGTTCTGCTCCACTCCCTTTTATAGCTTTGGCAAAAGGCTGGAATCTTTTGTCTCTCTGGGTCCCTACCCCTTCCTCTAACTCAGGAACCAGATTTGTCCGATCCTAGATGAGCAGGCACGCCACGCAGGCACATTGAGAAGCCACTGCTGCCCACCCGCACGAGCTGCTGTCCCATGTGCAGAAGGGTGAGTGCCCCCCGCAGCGTGAATGGAGGAGCAAAGTGGGGGTTGCTGCAGCAGCAGCCGAAGGAGCAAAGGGGGGGCACTGTGGCAGCTACTGGAGAAGCAAAAGGGGGGGGGGGCGCAGCGGCATGGCCTGAGGAGCAGAGCGTTACATTTTACCTACAGCACTGAACCAAACAGTCCCAACCAACAATGAGAACCTGAGCTTCTCTTACCAAAGTACAGCCAAAGTTCTGAATATGTGTAGTTGTAGGATACAAGTTTGTGAGTTTTTAGAAATAATAAAAGAAAGTTAAATTGATTTGTAATGTATTGACAAATATTGTGTGATTTTTCAGTACCAGCACTGATATACAGCTAATTGTATACCTGATTTAGAATTTAATGCAACACTGACACAGTAGAGTAGTGGGGGGTGTTTAAGGATTTTGCATATTTTTTTTTCACAGTTGCTTCGGCCCGCGAAGCCCCTTCAAAAATCTAATATGGCCCTCGACTCAAAGTTTGGAGACCTATGTTCTAAACGGAAAAGCACCAGGTTTAAGATGGAGTCCAGTATCACATGACATGTTCATGTGTCCTGTGAGACCCTAGCCTCCATTCTTCCAGGGCTTGCCCACAGGTACCCAGGAAGGTTTTCAAGTAAACAGAGCCATTTACAGGTCATTAATTCTGAAGTACCCTTAATGGCTTCCACTAATGTATTTACATCAGTAATACAAGTTTGTATCCTATTCTCCTCACTTCAGACATAGAAATAATACATGCAAACAAATGGGATAAACACACTCAGTAGATCATAAGCTTTGTAATGCTACCTTACAAGAGACATTTTGCATAAAGCATATTCCCATTACATCATATTCACACTCATAAGCATATTTCCATAAAACATTATGGAGTGCAGAAAGCGGGTTAATCAGCACTTCCAGCAGGAAAGTCTTAGGGTATGGTTACACTTACAGGATTATAGCGCTATTGGTTATAGCGGTCCCCTTATACAGCAATATGTATAGCGCTATTGTGTGTCCACACTGAGACGCGCCAGCGGTATAGCATAGCCACATTTGCGGCACTTCAGGCGGCATTAAGAGCAGCGCATTAGGGTAGGTATCCCACAGAGCACCTCTTCCCGATCTGGCACAATGCCTTGTGGTAGGGGGGCATCACTTGCGGGGCATTCTGCATCCTGTTCCAACTACCCATGATGCTTCATGGCATACCCCAGCAATCCCTGGGTTTCCGTCCACTTCAGGCGCCATCTTCCAACAGTTTCAGCAAGGCGCGCTCCGTCTTCCATTTTCGTGTGCTGCAATGAATCCACTACTGCTGAAGGACATGCTGATGACTGTCGCCAGCACATCTCTGTGCAGTGGAGTTAATCCTTGACATGCAGGATGACAGTGATGGGTCTGAAGACGAGATCAAAGCGGTGAACGTGTTTGACACGAAGCTTCTTGTGTCATTAACGGACATGCTCACGGCTGTGGAACGCCGCTTCTGGGCACGGGAAACGAGCACTGAGTGGTGGGATCGCATTGTCATGCAAGTCTGGGACGACGAGCAGTGGCTGCAAAACTTTTGCATGAGAAAAGCCACTTTCATGGCACTGTGTGCTGAACTCACCCCTGCCCTGCGGCGCACGGACACAAGATTGAGTGCTGCCCTCCCGGTGGAGAAGTGGCGGGAGCCCTACTCTCAACACTGTCCCAACATTCTCCGTAGGTGTTCGTCCTAGAAGATATTTCGCTGCTGCAGGTGACCAAGGATGAAAGGGAAGGGATTCTAATGATATGCGGCTTCCGCCCAGGGCCATATGCAGCTTGCCTCTGTGCAGCAATGCTCCCCACACCCATTATAGCACAGTGGCAGGGACTAGTGACCGTGACCAGGACGGGGGCCATGCTGGCTTTCCTGGGAAACCTGCGCAGGCACATTGCAAGCGCTCTTATTGAGACCTTTGAAGAGATTACTGATGACGATTACCACGATGTGATAGACTACATCAATGCACCATTCCACATGTAGGCAAGCATGCAAGCATCCCCTTCCACCCCAAGCTGCCTGCCTTCCCAATAGAAAAGCAGCTTTACCTCCGCAATCCACTGCTGAGCTGCCCCCTGCAACCACTGGACGCTGCAGCTGGCTGCCCTCCTCCTGGCTTGAGAAGAGCTCCTGGCTGCATGCGTCCTGGGACTCCTCCGTGCCCTGGGTCACTGCTGCCACCTCCGCCTCCTCCTCCTCTTCTTCATCCTCCTCACCCCCACCCTTCACTGGTGGGTTGGGAAGTGTCCGTGGTGGTCAATGGAGTGCACGTAGGATCACCACCAAGTATCGCGTGCAGTTCCTTATAAAATCTGCAAGTCACCGGGGCTGCCCCGGAGCGGCCATTCGCCTCACGGGCTTTGCGTTGTGCATTCCTAAGCTCCTTTACCTTAACATGGCACTGAAGAGTGTCCCACTCATGGCCTCTTTCCGCCAAGGCCCGTGATATCTGCCCATAGGTATCATAATTCCTGCGGCTAGACCACAGCTGAGACTGAACAGCCTCTTCCCCCCAACAGCTGATGAGGTCTAGCACCTCGCTATTACTCCACGCTGGAGATCGCCTATTGCGAGGAGGCATGGCACGTGGAGTCATGATCAATCAGAATGATCACCTGCAAGGATTTCCTGAGAGCACGCCACGCTTGGCTGGAGCAAACAGGAAGGGGATTTTCAAATTTCCCTGGAACTTTAAAGGGCGGGTCTGACGTGTGGTCACCTGAGGACAGGACAAAAGAGTTTGCAAGTGATGACCAGAGTGGCTCGAATTATGGGACGGGCTGGAGGCCAGTTAATGCGCAGTGGGTGTCCACATTCTCGCTGTAGCGTTACAGCAGCTGCGCTACAGTCCTTATTCCCCATGCAGAGGTGGATTACCAGGAGCGCTATAACTCCGCGGTTATAGCGCTCTACGTGCCTTGCCAGTGTGGACGGGTAGGAGGTTATAGCGCTCCTGGGGGCTTTATAGCGCTATAAAGTGCCAGTGTAACCATGGCCTCTGACATTTATAGAGAATAACAGAAATTCAGTTGGAATATCACCTATGACTGCAGCATCCTGACATGCAACACTTGATATGTGAGGGACCACTTGTAATCAGTTAAGTTCTGACAGGATTTACTCCAGCAGGTGTAAATTTTGAGGTCCTGATTGGGTGGTGGAGTTGCTAATTAAAGGAAAGCCTGTGAGCACAGAAGTATTAGTGGGCAATTTCACCTGTAAATTAGATTTCTATGAGGAAACAACCCTCGTGAAAGTGCTAGTTTAATCTAGATTATCTATTGAACAAGCTACAGACATTAAAGAAGAGTCAAGGCTGGAAACTCCAGGCAATTCAAGAAAGCATACTGGTTGTTGAGGACCTGATACAAAGCCTGTTGAAACCAAAGGAAAGACTCCCCTTGACTTCAATATGCCTTGGAGCCTGTCCTTAGCAGGACACGTTTTTTTCTCTGAATCAGTATTGACTGAGTGCACAGCATTGCATTATGCAGCAATGTGCTATTCACAGGGTATTCACAGATCCTGCCCACTTGTAGATAGCAAATATCTGACATCAGTTCTCCCAAAAGGATGTTAGACTTCGACCAGGATGTAGGCCAGCTGTGTAGTTCTACTGTTAAACCACACTTCCTTTTGCAGTTTAATTTTTTAGTACAAATAATTTATATGAATTTTACATATATTTTGTGTCAAGAAAAGTGTTGAACACACTTTTCAGTATTTCACCAGCTCTATGATGGGTAAAATAAAAGATGAATAATATATTCAACCTTTCTTCCTTCCACTAGTGAATAAATTATTATTGAACAATAATTTTCATTATTCAGTCAGGTCCATGTTTATTTGGATGTTTACAAACTATAATGAAAGAGCTTCCATCTAGTGCTCTGGGTGCCCTTGACAATCTTTTCAACATACACCAAATACATGGACATGATTATACCACACGTAAGAGCAGCTATGTTAAACTGGGTTAATATAATGCAAGAGGATATGGTGGGACTAAAATAAAGATTAATAAAAGCAGTGTGCCCTCTTGACAAAAACTTCTGCCTGTCACCGGCAGAAGCAGTTAAAAGATTTCCCTTCTATATTATAGGAGCAATATCAGTGACAAGATTATGGAAACATTTAAAAATAGGTAAGTTGGGAGAAATGTAACAATTTATTTTTGGAAGTGAGGAAAATAGGTCTCCCAAGCTGTTCAGCAATACTATGGGGGAGATTTAAAGATATCCTAAATAAAGTTCTAAATGTCTCTTTGAAGACAACAAAATCAACCCCCTATCTGCGGAAGAAAAAGTTTAGACACAGTGTTTCACCAGGTAAGGAAAATAAATCTGACATGAACTGTTGTGTTATCACACTTTTTAGCTAGTGATTTTTGCTTCTGTTTGGTGTAACAATGTCTTGAATTTATGAAAGATTCTCCTTTTCTTTGGACGAAACATTGCTTGATACTTTATACAAAGGACATTGCATACACAAATTAAATGGAAAAATAACCCTCTGTGTTCACGCAACACTCAAAGTTGTACAGTTAATATTACAGCCAAGAAATGCAATAAAGAATACACCCTGAGCAGTATAGACTCAGATATATTTTATTGGGTATATTTAGCAACATAAGTCATAAATACATCACTGACTTTATGCAGCACATAACTTAGTAACTGGAATACTTTTTGTGTGTTTCCACCTAGACTTTCTGTGATTTTAACTTTGGACCCCAGTCACTGTCCTAATGTAATAGTTAAAAAAAAATTAAGGTTTTAAGAGAAAAAATAACAATGGTACAAAAAGTGTCACCTGACAGATGAAACAGTAAGAGTCAGGCTTGTCAGATGGTGCCTGCTCTTCACATTCAATATGTCAGAGTACAGCATGCAATGGCCATCTAGCTCAGCATTTCTCAGATGTGGCCACCAAGGGCTTTTCTTGCAACCACAGCCTCCTGGACTGTTATGAGGAGGAGGAGAGCAAAGCAGCGGCCCCCTCCCCTCTCTAGTGCTCCTGGATGCACTGCCGTGATGGTGGTTGCTGCAACAGGGGGTCCTCCTCCCTTCTCCTCACCCTTCCCCATTTCCAAGACAGTTGGGACACAACACTGGAAAAGCAGGCAGCCCTGAGGTTTCAGGGGGGCAGGCTCTGGCTTCGAGGCTTCAAGATCCAGGTTGCTTCTGGTTGCACAGCTTCGGGCTCTGTCCTCTAGCCACAGGGCTTCAGGCTGCAGCCCCCTGCTACCTCCCTCGGCCCTCCTCTCCAGCCCATCCAGGGCTTAATTTGGCTCCAGGCTTGCGGAGGCTGAATAAGTCTGTTGTGAAAGGTGATACTTGCATGTTTGTTAGTATCACTTTTCACAACAGGCTTATTAGCTAGCAATAAATATTACAATGATTTGGACATCAATATGTGCATATTTATTTTTTTCCTAAAGCTAATTAAGTATTTCAGGGAAAAGTGTGAGAGCGAACACCAGCAAGAGTTGGTGGCCGCAGTCTGAGGACACCAAAAATTCTGTCCTGAGAACCCCCGAGTCTAGGAAAGAGGCACCAGTCAACGGCTATTTAACTTGCATTGATGGGTGCATACTTGTGAAAGGCACAAATTAACAGAGCATACTCTTAGTTTGCGTGAATTTTTTTTAAACTGCATGCCGGATGTAAGCAGTCAGGATGAGCTCTACCCTGACATCTGGTGGCGAGTTGTGGAAAAGGACTTCATGGGCATATGTTGTTTGCATAGGCACACCCACCCCGCCAAGCATGAGCCCACAGCAGCCCAAATGGTCACTTTGGCTGCTGTGGAATCCCCAGTTTCTCTGTTATTGGGGCAGGAAAAATAAAGTGGTGTTATCCTGGTTATGTGAATCAAGGGGCTGGTCTTCACTAGCGCGGGGGATCGACTGTAGATACGCTATCGGCATATCTACAGCCGACTTACCTGCCGTCCTCACGGCAGCAGTGGTTGGCGGTGCGCTCCCCCGTTGACTCCAGCTTGTGCCTTTTGGCGAGCTGGAGTTACGGAGTCGACGGAGGCGCTGCTGGCGATTGATTTATCGCGTCTCGTCAAGACGCGATAAATCGATCGCCATAAGATCGATCTCTCCCGGCTCTAGTGAAGACAAGCCCAAGGACTGTAGAACTGTACTCGGCCTTTGTTATGATGGAGGGACTCACCATCATCTAGGTAGCACTCACTAGGCAAGGGACAGGGTTCCAAAACCAAATGAATTGAGAGATGTTCAAGATAGATATTTGTACCTTGTAGTATAGGGCTTGTTTGAGAGGCCCCATATACCATTTGTATCTCTCTCTCTCTACTGTAAAATATCAGAGTTAATTTTTGATTCCATTAGGAGTCTAGTTATAGGTTATTGAGCTGAATTCACTTTTGGCCAAAGATGTATGTGTACTGAAACTCCCCTACTACAAGCTGAAATCATTGAGTACTGTGTTAAGTGGGGGGAGAGGCTTGAAGATATATTGCTGAGTAGTTTGTGGGATGGCTGAAGCAGATCATGGGATGGCTGGTTGAGTGGCTTGCAATGAAGGCTGCAGCAGAACCCCATGGAAAGGTGGGGCAGTCGGCCTTGGACCACATGAGGTGCCCCATTACCCCGCCCCTCCCATTTCCACAGAGGCTAGGGTGGGGAGGTAAAACCCTGCAGATGAACTTTTGAATGCTGGGGCTGCACTGACCAGGGACAGAGACTTTTGGCTTGCTGGACTTTTGGGGTTGCAGAACTCAAGAACCAAAGGGAAAGAACACAGCCCCTCTGCTTGGGGCGGTGGCGGGGGGAGATCCTTCTGGTTCATGGTTTGTTTTATGAATCCTGTTTGTGGTGTTTCCCCAACATAATGCCACATTGTTTCTCTCTGTTATTAAAAGGCTTTTGCTACACTCAGACTCTGTGCTTGGGAGAGGGGAAGTATTGCCTTTTAGAGGTGCCCCGGGGGAAGGTATATATTTGTCCTAGGTCACTGGGTGGGGGAGTCAGTTTTGCATTGTGTTATTGGAACGGAATCTCTAGATATTGAACTCAGCCCTTGCTGCTGCTGACTCTGACGGGCAGAAGGGTTACACCAGTATGCTATTTCCAAACATTTGTTACTATTTTCAAGCCAATTCTTTTCCAAGTTGGTCGTGAACATGCTTCTCTACAAGGTCTATTTACAAACCAAACTTCAAGGTCCAGTCATTTTAGAGTTCTCTATGGGTTAAAAAAATAAAGTGTGACAATGTTTTTCCCATACTTGCAAATAAAAGAAGAGGATGAAAGGGATTTTTCTCAAATATCTCAGATGCACAAAACATTCACCTTTTATTATACTTCAGGCAAGGAAAGTTTCAGCCCAAAAAGAAATATATGAGGATGTGGAAATAGATTTTTACTGAAACTGAACAATAGCTTATTTGGGCATAAGCTTGCATGGGCTAAAACCCACTTCATCAGATGCCTAAACAAATTTGTTAGTCTCTAAGGTGCCCCAAGTACTCCTCATTCTTTTCCTGATAGACTAACATGGCTACCACTCTGAAACCTGAACTATAGCTGTAATTATTGAATGACTAGAACATACTTTAAAAAAAAAAAAAAAAAGGTGGAATAGAGGCCTGTGTCTTGAAATTAAATTAGATATGTAAAAATCAGCCTGAAATGAATATATTTCACAATCATATCAGGAACCCCCCCCCCCCTTCTCTTCCTGTGTGTATGTATATATGTAAAGGGGAACCACGGAAAATAATGTCTCAGGCTTTGTGCCTGGTTAATAAAATTGTTTTTTAAAAGTCACTGATGCAAGCTAAACCAGTATGGCCAGTTGTAGACCAGCATATACATATGGAGGTTGCACTGTTTAACTAAACCAAACTGGTTAAATCAATTTTAAATAAACTGGCACAACTTCTATGTGTTTCCGCCAACCTAGTCGCAACGCCACTCACTCAGATTTGGCCTGGAGACAGGAGCAGTTGGGAAGTGGCTGGCTTACATTAGAGGGGTGCTGCAACCTCATGCACTAAGCATAGGGATCACAATGCCACACACTCAAATTTGACCCGGGGACCCGTCCATCATACCAGCAGGGAAAGAGCTTTGCCTTTACATCAGCCAGCTCTGGTCAGGGGCTGTTTAAAAAAAGAAGGGGGGGGGGTGGCCCCCATCTCTGGCCTGTGCTCCCACCATGCATACAGAAGGGTCTCTCTCTCACATCAACTTTCCCTCTCGAGGGCAGGGCAAGAGTTCTCTCTCCATACATGTATGTGCAATGAGAAGTCTGCCTCTTTCTAACCCAAACTTTTGCTTATCTCCTACCTAGGTGTTTGGGAGGAGAGGAAATAATTTCTTCCCAAACATTCCCTCCCTTTCAGCTCTTGTTTTCCCTCCTCTCCTGACATACCTATCTAGGGAGGGAGCATCTCTAGTCACACCCTATTTAATGCACAAAAGCTAAACCCTATTTAATGCACAAAAGCTACAAACAAACAGAGATATCTGTGTAAGAACATCTGCAAATTATCCAGTGACATCTCCAATGAAAAAATGCAACAGTTACCTGAGCAACAACCAAAGACAGATTGGATTCCTCACTGAGAAACAAGTTGCTGATTACATCTTCAACAAATAGAAGACTATAAACCTACAAGTAAAAAGCTAGGAGTAGAGAGATATTTACCTGCTTTATAGACTTTTAAAATAGTACCCAGCCATGAGCTGTAAATGGTTACAAAATTGACAATCAAATCCATGTAACAATCTACAAAACGTAAATTTTAAAAAACAACTTGCAAACAGACTTTCACACAAGAAAGAAGGCTAAAAAAGGATGAAACCTTAATCCTACTTTTTGGCATAATATTTATCAATGACTTATGAAAGGCCTCTATTGAAGCATTTCTTAAACAAAGCCACAGTAACTGAAAAAAAAACGCCTATCCTATCTATGTTATGTCCTAGAAAGATGGCACAGGTCTATTGTACGACTTCTCACTCAGAAAGTCCCTGAAAAAGAGTTTACACTTCTTAGTAACTTAAAGCAAAAAAAAAAAAAAAAAAAAAAAAAAGGTTCCATTGCTCACTCTGGAAAAGATTAAAAGCTCAAACCATAATCATAACTAAAATTCTGACAGAGATAAAGAAACTGAATACACCTTAAATTGTACATATCTAAACTTCATAATAAAGTTACAAGGCAGTATCAGGGATAGGCTATAAAAGCATTAAAATACTGTAATAGCACTACATAAATATCAGTGAAACTATTCAACAAAGTTATTCAAATCATTCTACATGTGGGCCCGAATTTTAACATCCAACTACACCAACTGAAACAAAACAAATACAAACCCTGTATCTAAGGGTATGGTTACACTTACAAAATTATAGCGCTATTGCTTATAGCGCTCGCCTTATACAGCAATAATAATAGCACTATTGTATGTCCACACTGAGCTGCTCCAGCGCTATAGCATGGCCACATTTGCGGCACTTAATACGGCATTAAGAGCAGCGCATTAGGGCAGGTATCCCACAGTACACCTCTTCCTGATCTGGCGCAATGGCTTGTGGTAGGGGGGGCGTCACTTGCGGGGCATTCTATATCCTGTTTGAACTACCCATGATGCTTTTTGGCATATCCCAGCAATCCCTGTGTTTCCTTCCACCTCCGGCGCCATCTTTCAAGGGTTTCAGCAAGGCACGCTCCGTCTTCCATTGTCGAGTGCTGCAATGAATCCAGAACTGCTGAGGGACATGCTGACGACTGTCGCCAGCACATCTCTGTGTGCAGTGGAGTTATTCCTTGACATGCAGGATGACAGTGATGATTCTGAAGACGAGATCGAAGCGGTGAATGCATTCAACACAAAGCTGCTTGTCTCATTAACGGACATGCTCACAGCTGTTGAACGCCGCTTCTGGGCACGGGAAACGAGCACAGAGTGGTGGGATCGCATCGTCATGCAAGTCTGGGACGACGAGCAGTGGCTGCAAAACTTTCGAATGAGAAAAGCCACTTTCATGGGACTGTGTGCTGAACTCGCCCCTGCCCTGCGGCGCAAGGACACCAGACTGAGAGCTGCCCTCCCGGTGGAGAAGCGGGTGGCTATCGCGATCTGGAAGCTGGCTACCCCAGACAGCTACCGATCGGTGGCCAACCAGTTTGGGGTTGGAAAGTCGACTGTTGGAGTTGTGCTGATGCAAGTGTGCAGGGCCATTAATCGCATCCTGCTACGAAAAATCGTGACTCTGGATAACGTGCATGACATCGTGGCTGGCTTTGAAGAAATGGGTTTCCCTAACTGTGGTGGGGCGATAGATGGGACCCATATACCCATTCTCGCGCCCGCCCACCTAGCTGAGGAGTACGTTAACCGAAAGGGGTACTTCTCCATGGTTCTCCAGGCGCTTGTGGATCACCGTGGGCGTTTTACTGACATTAACGCTGGCTGGTCTGGAAAGGTGCATGACGCACGCATCTTCCGCAACACCGGCCTGTTCATGAAGCTGCAAGCCGGGACTTTTTTCCCAGACCAGAGGATCTCCGTGGGGGAAGTGGAAATGCCCATAGTGATTCTTGGTGACCCTGCTTACCCTTTAATGCCCTGGCTCATGAAACCGTACACAGGGAGCCTGGACAGCAGTCAGGAAAGGTTCAACTACAGGCTTAGCCGTTGTCGAATGACTGTGGAGTGTGCTTTTGGGCGTCTCAAGGCGCGCTGGCGCTGTCTTTATGGGAGGCTAGATTTGGCCGAGGGTAGTATCTCCGCGGTTATTTCCGCATGCTGTGCCCTTCATAATCTTTGTGAGCGGAAGGGCGAAGGCTTCACCCAGGCATGGTCCTCTGAGGTTCAACGCCTGGAGGCCACATATGCCCAGCCAGAGAGCAGGGTTCATGGAGGGGACCAGCGCGAGGCTGTTAGGATCAGGGAAGCCTTGAGGGAGCATTTTGAGGCTGAAAGCCAGTTCTAAAGTGAGGTGCAGATGGAGGGAGGGAGGGAGGGAGCATTCTTTTAACAGGAACAGGCATTTGCTTTTCTGTAGCCTGTAATAATGTATGTACACTTAATAAAAAAAACCCATTTATTAAGAAGACAATTCATTTATTGAACAGGTACTTCGGTTGCTGAAAGAAAATATTGTGATGCATGTGAGGGGGAAGGCAGGGGAGGTGCAATGGGGGTGTCGTGGGGTCAGTCAGAGATCGGAGTATGTCCGGGTCTCTGAGTCTCCAGTGCCCTCACAGTGGCCATGTCCCCCGAACCCCATTTGCGGTGGCCAGTAAGGCATGTTATTAGGGGTAGACTGCAGTGGATAATGGTCTGGGGTCTGGGGGTTGTCCGGTGAAGACAGAGGGGTTGGAGGCAGCTGTGGATGGTGATAACCATTTGGCTGGTGATACTGGCCTGGAGGGTACAGAGGCAAAGAAGGGGAAGGGAGTTGGGGCAAACGGTAATTGGGGTGGTGGGTGCGGAGCTTCTCCTCCTGAAGGGTGACAAGCCGCTGCATAGTCTGCAATTGAAGCTGCAGTAATGAGAGCAGCTTGTCGGTGCTTTTCCGGCGGTGAATCGCGTTCTCCTTCCGCGCCTTCTCCCTCAACTTGCTCTCATTCTCCCTCCACCTCTGTGCAACTCGATTCTCCGTTACAGCCTGTTGCATTACTTGCTGTACAAGATCCTCTTTGCTCCTTCGTGGCCGCTTCCTCAGTCGCCTGAGCCTCTCAGCTGTTGATAAGAGCGATGGCGAAGGGGTGAAGGACGACCCTTCTAAAATAAAAAGATACATTTCACAGTGGTTCCCTTGTAAAGAGCAGACATGCCTATCATTCCCCCGCATTCCCCGTTTGCCTGTCCCGCAGACAGCACAGATACAGCAACGGAGCCCCTGCCATGGTGAGTGGACTCCAGAGGCAAGGGAAATGATTTTTTCCCTGCCCTGAAAAGCTGTGGCGGGGGAGGGGTGGGGAGTGCCGGTACGTTGCAGGAGCCACAGTGTGAGCAGCAGGCAGGGGGAAGGATTTCTTCCCTGCCCTGAAAAGCTGTGGCGGGGGTGGGGGTGTGTGTGGAGTGCCGGGAAGCGGCAGGAGCCCTACTCTGAACACTGTTCCAACATTCTCCGTAGGTGTTTGTCCTGGAAGATATCTCGTTGCTTCGAGTCACTGAGGAGCAAAGGGAAGGGATTTTATTAAGATGAGGCTTCCGCCCAGGGCCATATGCAGCGTGCCTATGTGCAGCAATGCTCCCCCCACCCATTGTAGCACAGTGGCAGGGACTAGTGACCGTGACCGGGACGGGGACCACGCTGGCTCTCCCGGGAAACCTGCGCAGGCGCATTGCAAGTGCTCTTATTGAGACCTTTGAAGAGATTACTGATGATGACTACCGCGAGGTGATAGACTACATCAATGCACTATTCCACATGTAGGCAAGCATGCAAGCATCCCCTTCCACCCCAAGCTGCCTGCCTTCCCCATAGAAAAGCAGCTTTACCGCCGCAATGCACTGCTGAGCTGGCCCCTGCAACCGCCGGACGCTGTGGCTGGCCGCCCTCCTCCTGGCTTTAGAGGAGAGCTCCTGGCTGCATGCCCCCCTGCCCTCCTCCTGGCTTGAACAGAGCACCAGGTGGAATGCCCTCCTCATCCCTTTCCACCCCAAGCTGCCAGCCTTCCCCATAGAAAAGCAGCTTTACCTCCGCAATCCGCTGCTGAGCTGGCCCCTGCAACCGCCGGACGCTGTGGCTGGCTGCCCTCCTGGGTTGAGAAGAGCTCCTGGCTGCATGCGTCCAGGGACTCCTCCGTGCCCTGGATCGCTGCTGCCTCGTCCTCATCCTCCTCCTCTTCTTCATCCTCCTGCTCTTCGTCCTCCTCCTCACCACCCCCTTCACTGGTGGGCTGGGAAGTGTCCGTGGTGGTCGATGGAGTGACCGTGGGATCACCACCAAGTATCGCGTGCAGCTCCTTATAAAATCTGCAAGTCACCGGGGCTGCCCCTGAGCGGCCGTTTGCCTCGCGGGCTTTGCGATACGCATTCCTAAGCTCCTTTACCTTAACACGGCACTGCAGAGTGTCCCGCTCATGGCCTCTTTCTGCCAAGGCCCGTGATATCTGCCCATAGGTGTCAAAATTCCTGCGGCTAGACCGCAGCTGAGACTGAACAGCCTCTTCCCCCCAGCAGCTGATGAGGTCCAGCACCTCACTATTGCTCCATGCTGGGGATCGCCTATTGCGAGGAGCCATGGCACGTGGAGTCATGATGATCAATCAGAATGATCACCTGCAACGATTCCCTGAGACCACGCCACGCAATCAATCAGATCAATGAGAATGATCACTTGCAAGGATTCCCTGAGAGCACGCCACGCTTGGCTGGAGCAAACAGGAAGGGGATTTTCAAATTTCCCTGGAACTTTAAAGGGCGGGTCTGACGTGTGGTCACCTGAGGACAGGACAAAAGAGTTTGCAAGTGATGACCAGAGTGGCTCGAACGGGAATTATGGGACAGGCTGGAGGCCAATTAATACGCAGTGGGTGTCCACATTCTTCCTGTAGCGCTACAGCAGGTGCGCTACAGCCCTTATTCCCCATGAGGAGGTGGATTTATAATAGCGCTATAACTCCGCGGTTATAGCGCTATTAGTGCCTTGCCAGTGTGGACGGAGAGTAGGTTATAGCGCTCGTAGGGGCTTTATAGCGCTATAAAGTGCCAGTGTAACCATGGCCTAAAGCTCTGCAAACAAGTCCTCTATGCACACTGAAACGCTAACATCAATAGCTTCAGAGCAAAACTGAGTCATTTCCCTCACCTAATCTATTTATTTTACAGGAACATGTGTTGAGCTCTGGTGCCAACGACAAAGCATTAAAGCTCAAAAACCAAACCCAAATAAAAAGCTAATGCTATATAACATTACTACCAAGTCTCAGTACGACAACGAAGCATACAACCGCCTTTGAAACAGAACACAGCCTAGACTGGACCAAACTTTAAAACACTAACATGTGAGTTACTGAGAACA
The DNA here is from genome assembly GCA_007922305.1 of Dermatemys mawii. NCBI lineage: Eukaryota > Metazoa > Chordata > Testudines > Dermatemydidae > Dermatemys > Dermatemys mawii. The sequence continues at coordinate 11,317,170 of ML677348.1, forward strand.
ACAAATGCAAATTTTAAAAAAAACCACACAGCCTATAAGCCCACACCCAGAATCATCACAATAGCAAATTATCTCACCACAGCAGGCAAAGCTAAAGCAGTCTTATCAAATACAGAAGTAGCGTGTCCATAAACTACAGGTGGAAACCGAGAGAAAAAAATTCTCTGCACAGGGACACTGGGATCAGCTCTCCAACCAATTCCAAAGACCAGACTGAGACGCAGCAGCGTTTTCTCCTGCGGTCTCCAAACTGTGAAGGGGGTGTGTGAGGGAGAGAGATTTCCTGGAGAGATCCGATCCGATGCGCACGTTCAGTTATACGGAGATGAAGAAAAACGGCAGAAGTCAAGGAGCGGGAGGATTGGCAGAAGCCGCCGGTCACCCGCCACTAACGCGGTAACGGGAAGGAATGACAGAGAACTCCCGTCCTCTCCCGGCATGTTCCACGGGTCGGGGGTTAAACCCAAAACACTCGGTCCCCGGGGCAAATGCTCACGTATCCGCCCCTCCCCCCGGCACAGCCCCGAGCTTTCCAGCCCCTTTGCCAAGCCAATATCGCGCTATTGACCGGACCGGTGCGGCGGGCGCGGTGGGGGGGGGACGGGGGACGCACCGGGAGCTGCATCCCGGGAGGGGAGAGGACGAATCTCCCCGCGGCGCGCCCAGCGGTGCTCGGGTGGGCGCAGGATCTGTCCCCGTGGGGGGGTGTCGATCCGTGTCCCGGACTCTCCCGAGGGGGAGGGGCAGGGAACCTCTGCTCCCTTCCCTGCAGCGCGCAGGGGGCTGCCGCTGCCCGTAGAAGGGCGGGGTTCGTGACGTCACGCAGTCGGACCGGCACGTGACCGTGACTTCATTTCCCTCCGCCCGGCTTAACTGCGCCTAACCTGACGCGCTCGCTCCCTAGGGGCCGCTGGTTCCCACGTGCCGGCGGCGGGCGGAACTGACGCGCCGGAAGCCGCGCAGCCTCCCAGGCCGGCCTAGGCCGGGAACACGACTGGACGTTGCAGGGGGTGTGGGCCGGGGCACCGGGGCCTCGCTCTGCAGCGACCGGTAAGTCAGGGGCGAGAGCAGCCCCCCCCCCTCCACAGGGGCCGCTTGGGTCCCACGAGCCGGCGGTGCGCGCGCCCACGTGTGTCTGGGGGCCGGGGCCGCGCCAGGTGCCCGAACTGCCCCGCGCGTCTGAGTGCGGCCGGGCTCCGCGCTCCCCTGGGCCTGCGCAGGGCGGCCCCGTGCTGGGCTGGGGCCCGGCCTGTCTCCGCTCAGAGCCGGGTTTCTCTTTGGTTGCAGACCCCATGGGCGCCTACGGCCGTGCGGAGTGCGGGGCGAGCCGCGCCCGCTGAAGGGGAAAAGCCGGGACCCGCTAGGCTGGCGCGAGCAGGTGAGACGGAGCCACCGCCGGGTCTCCCCCTGGTGCATCGCCCCTGTACGGGGGAGACCAGCGGCTGGGTTGGGACCCGCCCCAAATACCAGCCGCGTCTCATGCACCTCATCTGGGAAAACTTCCCCGGCCGGGCTGGGTCTCGCTGAACGCGTGGGAACTCTGCCCTGGGTTAACGCCTGGAGCAAGTGTTACCTGCTCTCGGCTCACTGCCAGACCTAGCTCTGGGACACTAATAATTTATAGTGTGGTGTTGAAATGTGATCATTTCCTTCTTTTCAAATGCCGACTGCATATTTCTTGTCAATAGCCATGTCACATTCTAGCTTTTACTGTTCAAACTGTGTTAGCTGAAACAGTGTTTAATTCTGGTGTTACTCCAGTTTCCATTATTCATGTGTAAAGGCTCAGTTATGTTCTCCTCTGTTTACATCATTATGTTTCTCCCCTAGAATCCTTCCCTGCTCTCTGGACAAGTATACACAGGATTAGAAGCCAAACCAGGGAATTTGTTCAACATAATCCCATCTAAATCAGTTTCTAAGCACTGGTCTGCCCTTAAAATCTAGGGCAACCTAGCTATGTTGTTCAAGGGTTTGAAAAAATCTCGCACACTGAGAGATGGTTAAAATGGCCTAAGCCACAGTATAGACACCACTACGTTGATGAAAGAATTCTTCCATCAATCTAAGACCTCTCAATGAGGTGGATTTACAACACCAACAGAATAACTCTTTCTGTTGCTGTAGCAATCATCTGGGCTATAGCGGTGTTGCTGTAGTGCTTGCAGCGCAGACCTAGCCTAACACACACTCACTGGCTGTTGCAGAAGGGGTAGAGTCTAGAATACCTTGACAGTTTTGTTATAAAACATATAAGATACCCACTGAGCTAGAATTATGTCCAGATGCTCCTCCTTAACTTCATGGATTGGGATAATAAAATATGGGTGTGCCTGCACTAAACCTTTTTCCAAAGTCACCCACCTTTGTTCTCTCCAGCTGCAGTTGAGTACACTAGTATAGACTGGGCTGTTTTTACCACTGTGCACTAATACTGCTTGGACCAGGTCTAGATGACATGGCAATAAAATGCTTAATCTCTGCCTGTTTCAGCAATCCCATAATTTTCCATCATTACAAGCAATTTCAGCAGTGTAGGTGGAGCTTTTGGGCATACTTAAGGCTTGTCTACACTACCAAGTTTTGTTGACAAAATTTACGTTGACACCCAAAAGTCAACAGAACAAAAATCGCCAAAGGGTGTTCACACTTCCTCCCTCTGTCAATAGATCATATCCACATTGGGGACACCATCATCAACAAGCTGAGTAATGCACTGGGGGTATATATCCCGCAGTGCAGTGTTGTGGGAAGGAAGAGCTGATTGCTCCACAACTTGGGATTCTCTTTGAGTTCTCCTACACCCCCTCAGCTTCAGAGAGCAGCATCATGAGTAGCTCTGTGAGTTCTCCATGCTGAGGAATGGCAAAGCAGCACAGCAGTCTGTCCCCCTTCCCCTGCAGCAGCAGCAGTCTGTCTTCTGCTGTGTTCTTAGCACAGGGCAGAACAGGAGCATTCCAATGATTTGCTCTTTGTTTGCTCCCCAAAGGGAGTAGCACGCAGGTACTTTGCACAGCTTTGAAAGGGGAGGCAAGGCAGCAAAAATCAAAACCCTGAGCAGAGGGATCCGGGAAGGCATTGTGGGTTACTGAGGGAAGCCAGTTCTGTCCACAAAACAATCATCAGTGTGTCAACTGGCTTTTTGTTGACAAAAGTCTCTCATGGAGTAGAAGTCTTTTGTCCCCAAAGCTGGGTGTTTTCCATGACAAAAGTCCCCTTGTAGTGTGTATACTCTTGCTGTTTTGTTGCCAAAAGGCAGTTTTTGGCAACAAAACTTGCCAGTATAGACAAGTCCTTAGACTATTGTGTGGTGTTGTGAACCAGTTTATACTGCAGTTCATTACAGTTCGCCACCCCAAATCTGTTTGAATCTACAAAATAGCTTGCAGGGTCAAGGCCTGTGTTTGCCTTTTACTAGAAGGAATCTTGATTCTGGCAGTCTATTTGAACTGTAGTGTAGACAGGATATGACAGGTTTTGTGTGGTACCTTATGTGATATCAACAATAACAGTCTCATTCATTTGCACTTAAAGTAGATTGTGGTTATGTTCCTGAAATTGCCATGCTTTAAAATATATTATGATTTGAATAATCAATTTTAGTTGATGAATGATTTCTTGTGTGTTCCAAACAAAGGAAAAAAATGAATTGTCCAGTTTTCTTTTGCATAAAAAATGAATAAATAACTAATAATATTGTGAGTGTAGGTGTTGCAGTTTTTCCACTGCAGCTTGAATTGTGGTTTTACATATCTTTCTGTACCCTCTCCTTTCACCAATACCTTCGGGTTGAGATTACTTTAAAAATAAAGTGAGGGAGAAGCAGGAAGAATAAGAAGATCATTCGCAGGAAATTTATTCTTGGTATTCTTTTAACCTTGAGACAATAGAGAGGAGAATGTTACAGATATTCGATGAACTGGTCATTGGGATCTTTGGAGAGTCTTGGCCTAGGATTTGTACTTTGCCTGCAAGGGACTCTTAGAGCTTGCCTACATTTGCAGATGTAGAGGGCTTTGGGTTAAACCAGCCTTCATAGAGTGCACTAGGGAAAGAGCTGCAGTCTGTCCACACTGAGAGCTGCAAGTGAACTAGTGAGGCCACATTTGTGGCACTTGCAGCTGCATTGGAAGTGGTGCATTATGGGCAGCGTTCAAGTGGCTGCAACATGCTTTTCAAATGCGGGGGTGAGGTGGAGGGTGATGGAGTGTATTGTGCATATGTAGCGGGGGAGAGAGTGGGTTTTTGGGTAGGCTCCCTGCTGTGAAATTGAGCTCCAGCCAGGAACCCTGCTGCTGCCTCCCATTGAGGGATTGGAGGGGATGGAGAGGGAGAGAAGAGCCCAGATGGTAACCAGACTTGGGATCTCCACCCCCCCCCCCCGCCCCAATCCATCCCTGGAAGGTGGCAGCAAGGCTCCAGACTGTCATTGCTGAGGCTGGGGGAAGAAGGGGAGAGCTCCTGCTGCTGGGACTGACATCAGGAGCCCTGCTGCTTCCTCCCAGGCAAGGGATTGCCTGTGTGGGAGGAAATCCAAAGACTGACCTCTCCTGGAGAGGGTTTAGTGTGGAGGAGAGCCTGGGCAGTGATAGGGCTCAGGTGGTTATCCTCTGCCTGCTCCGTCCCTCACCAGCAGTGGGCAGGGGCTCACAGCTGTGAGCCTGTCTCACTGACAGCTCAGGTTGTCAGCACTAGGGCTGTAGAGGAGGTTGGGCTCCAGCTGTCAGCCCCTTGGGACTGGCAGCCAACAGCTGATGGATGTAATGCATTGTCTACACGGACATTGCATCACCCTATCTACATCCACATCACCCCAACTACATTGACTTAAGCGCTACACCTCTTGCGGAGCTGGAGTTATTTTGATGTAATGGCTTACTTCAATGGAAGCAGCATTGTAGTGTAGACACTGACATTATTAGGTTGGCATAAGCTGCCTTAGATCAGTCTAACTCTGTAGTATAGACTAAGCTTCAGTATCCCACATTGCAGACTAAACTTGTCTTGCATCTTAAAACAAAAACTGGAGTAATATTTTTAAAATGCGAACAGTATATTTCTGTGAAATTTTTATTTCAATTTATAATATTGTTACTATTTGCAGATATATTTTATATAGAGAGACATAAACTATGACTTTTGAATTACTGGTTTTTTTTAAAAAAACAGGTCTTTAAAGTGTGTTCCTCTTACTTTTTTTTTTTTTTAATGCAGGCTCTGCTTATATCAGTGTAGGAAGAGCTAGTTATAGCTCTAGTACCATGTTTGGCAAGTGGTGTGTGTGCTGGTGCTGAGCAGGAAAGAAAAGAGACCAGGAAATTAAAAATAAGGCCTCATGAGTCTGAAAATACAACATGTAGGTGCCTTCTAGTTCTGTCTTTGTGATATTGAGGTGATGGTGAGACTGGGACAACACAGTATACAATATTAAGTACAGTGGAACCCCGCAATACCAGGATGATCGGGGTCCAAAAATATTGACCATGGTAAACGTGGGGTCGCGGTATTGCGAGGTTGCGCTACATCAAAGCACCACCTGCTGCCGCCTTTGGGAGCCCCACGCACCCCGAGTTATAAGCGGATTGGCGCTATTGCAGGGCGCGGTATTGCGGGATTCCACTGTATAACAATTTCTAAGTAGTCTTTTCCACTGTGCATCATGTCAGCAGCAGCCAATCTCTCTCACAGAGTTGCCACTATCTTATGAGGAAGCCACTCCAACATCATTGCTCAGATTTAAATGCCTGGGCAGCTTAGCTGACCTTGACTGTTTTGTTTTGTTTTGCACACTTTGGAGAGGGAAAAAATTGCAGAGCCCATTCTGTTAGTTGTGCCTGCCCCCATCCTAAAAGGATATTTGTAGTTAAAATATATTGTACTCACTTTTAAATGTGTAATAAATAACATGGGCACACACAACTTAGTGTATCATTGCTGTAGATGGGTTGTTGTGATTTGCTTGAGTGATGTGCTTTACAAAACAGCATTTCAGTGGGATTTTTTTGTTTTTTTCCGAAAAGGGGGTGCTGGTACTGAATGAGGAGATACACAGGAAGCTTTTGAACCTGAAGTTTCTTTTTGAGAAAAGTGGAACACTGATTAGAAAATAACTTCCACTGAGAGAGACTTCAGCATTTATTAAGCTAAGCAGTAAATATTGATGAAAACAAAACCAAAATAGGTAATATTACATATTTTTTGAATTATTTATCAGAAATATCTAGATGTCTGCAAGTCTGGTCAGTAATTTCTTAAGAATTACTGAGTTTGGAGGGTTTTCAAAGATGAAGTTCTAGAAAGATAATGCTATTGGTCAGGGAGCGTGACTAAATTATAGGTCTCTGAGCCAGTCAGGAAGCTTTTATTGGTGTACATGTTCTGGTTAACATTTTTCCAGGCTTTGATATTGCTCTTGGGAGGTAAACAGTTGAAAGGTACTGACGTTTGACTTTTTTTCCCCTGTATGTAACAATGATAAATCCGTGAAAGCATGTACATTGGTGGTAATATGCCACTGGATGGAGAATTGGAGAGGTTTGCTTGCTTTGTACTGCAGCAGAGCTGCTCTCTTCTTAACTCATTAGGATATTACCTTGAGTGAGTCCAGCAATGTGCTGCTTATACTTTTCTGATCATGGTTTATTTTTGAGCCCAATATTCTCCACAATATGCATATGCTTTAATTTCATATAACTGATGCTTGTGTTCTTTAGAACTGCTTTTGTGGAGTTGAAATAGAGAATAAATGCTTTTACGGCCTGTAGTTGTACTTTTTTTTAAGTGGTGGTCCTGACAGCTCTCGCCTCCTAAGCTAAATAATTTTGTGCCGGATTGGTATGTGGATGAAACTCCAAAGAACCCTTAGTGCTGCAGGAAGTGGAGTTGTAAATTTAGTAGGTAGCATCTTTTCCTCTGAGTCAGAAATAATGAGTGCTCCAGCGTGGTAACTGTGGGGGGCACTGTGCTCTTGGAATGTCATGTTTCAGATGCAAAAAGAAAAATAGCCCTGGAATGGGAGAGGGTGTTAACCTAATTAACCTGGACAAAATCCAATGTAGGTAGTTATATTTCACCTACCTGAAGCTTTAGGGAAAGTTTAAAGGGATATGATACTTTGTTTATGTTTGGTCTAGTCCTGCATCTACTGAACTCAGGGAATTTTCAGTTAACTTTTGTGGCACAGTACTAGGCCCTTGTTGTCTAAATCAGCGTTCCTCAAAGTTTTTCCTTGGTGGCCCCTTTCTGAGGTCCCATGTCCACTTGCAGCCTGGGGGTATGTCCGCCGAAATGCTGCTGAATAGAAAGCTTCCACTTTCAGCGACATTTAGGCAGGACAAAAATAGAACAGTTCTGATTTCGGTGGTCTCTTGGGCCAGTCCTGCAGCGGCGCCAGGACACTGTGGCCCCCCGTGGGGTGTCTCGCACACCCCACTTTGAAGACCACTGGTCTAAATTGCTGTGTTCTACCTTTCATCATAAACATTGCTGAATTTCACTGCTGGATGAAGTGATTTCTGCATAAATAGTCACTGGAAGGGCTAGATTGTGCTTTCTGATATGTGTATGTGGCTTATACTGAATTCTGCCCACAGAAATGTATATTTTAACTACTTCTGTGGGAGATTGCCTACATGTATGAAAAAGGCACAGTTTGGCCCCAAGTTTGTAAAGTTATTTTGAGATGAAAGATTCTGTATCAATAGTGAAAATGTTACTCCTTCTTGTAAGACATGATAGTAGTATTGTAGCAGTGGTGTTGAATTACTAGTAAATGTGTAACTTTACATTGTTAGAAAAATCCAGATTTTGGCAACATTAGAGTTGCTTTCTGCAGTTAGGAGGCAAACAGTCACGTTTGGAGGAGTAACTTCTTATAGTTTATTATGGGCCCAAATTAAATTTTAGCATTTGGAAAACCCGTAGCAGATCTTTGATGCTCCTCGCTTGATGAGTGGTGGCAGTGTGAATTCTTTACATCTGCTAATTCTGATGTCAGTCTACAACTTTGGAAAATAGTCCTTTCCCACTTAGGACCTCATCCTGCAAATTGCTCTCCACAAGCAGACCCTTACATTTGGGAAGAGCACTGCATGGGTTCCAGGGTTAGCCACATGGAGACGCTTGCAGGAGCAGGGCCTAAAATTAATCTATTTTGCAGTGAATATGAAATCACATTTTGTGCTGTTTTATTTTCCAGTTTCAGTTATAAACCTATGACTGTTTATCTTAATCAGGAAAATCACGTGATTTCTCAAAGAAAATATAAAATATGCTTTAATCTTAATTCAGATTTTAAATAAAAATAATACAATTTTCATTTAACTGTTTGTATTCACTTCTTATTTTTCAGAATTCTTTGAAAAATCCTTAGTGGTCTTGACAATGTTACAAGTGACATAAATTAGCCAGTGGCACAGAATGATGGAATCCCAGAAGACTGGAAATGGTTTGCAAGTGATTGGACAAGGGACTGGTATAGGGATATCTGCACTCCACATGGTGGGGTATTTGGGAAAAGTCAGTTGAAACTTATTTTTCATGTGTGCAAAGTTCATTTTTCTCTTATTTTTAAGAGATTTTAAATTGGTCCTTAATTTTACAAAAATAACTTTTTTATAAATTATTTTTCCACGGAAATCTTATAGCAATGGCGAAAGATTGTTCTGTTTTAAATACATTTATCTCTTTGAATTTTACTGGCATTATTTTCAGAAGCATTTGATCTGTGATTTGTCTGAGAGTTCAGAGTTTATATTCACTGGAAGTGAATAACTTTTTGTTCAGTGCAAATAAAATGAACACCATTTCAATATGTAAGCTATTTACACAAAATGCCTTATGAAAAATCTTATTTAAAATGATAGCCAGGGGACAAATTAATTTAGAACTCTCCATCTTCTATGTATATTTTATTTGCTATGATCAAATCCTAAACATCAAGTTTAACTTTTAAATACATAACTTCTGCATTATGGAAAAAATACAATTGTTTCAGTGCTGTCATTTATGCCTTACTCTTCAGGAACAGCGTATCATTGTATGCACTTTATTTTTTTAGAACTGTAATTCTCCTGTAGTAACGTCAGATGAGTGCTGCCCAGCATGCAAAGAAAAGGGCCAGATACATGCTTTACGGACTTACCTCATTAGTTTTGAAGAGTCTATTTTCCTTTGTGAAAATCCACAGGTATTGTATCATATTTCGATCTTGTTGGATTGTATATAGACCTTTGTCTTTTAGTAATCCCATCCTCTAAATCTGAGCACTTGCTATCTTTCAGATGGTGCCCACAGCCCAACACGTTTCAGAATCAGGCCCCTATGAGTTCATATGCTAGACAGTTATCCATATGTGATTAAACAGAGCTAACTTGTCTTTATGTACTAACTGTCTAGGTACAGTTCTTGAAACTACAGGAATTACATGAAAAGAGCAAAGGGTAGTTTGTGAGACAAAGCATCCTTTTTAGTACTAAATACGCATGTATGAACCAAATTACAAAGCTATTGTTTTGTTTCACATTTCCAGTATTCCAGCACAAAGGAGGGATGATGGGAGATGTATATCTGCAGGGGGTGTCTTGCAAATAATTTGGTAACAACTGTAGATATCCAAGTTTAGCTGAATTTCCTTTTTTTTTTTAATTAGCTGGGTATGATTGGAGTTGTCAATGTGGGGATTGTTTTTATTTCTTTACAGGCTACAGTGATCTTGTGAAGATTGTTACCCATAAATTAATTGAATGTACCCTCAAATATAATTTCATGTTAAAGTTGTAAACTCCGGTTTTCTTTTTAAATAGTAGTAAGATGGGACTGGAAAAGCAAAGAGCTTGAGAGTTGTTTTCCAGCATCTGAAGGTCTGCAGGAATAGAGCTCTTTTCCTTATAAATTAGCAGGGATATAGGGGATGGGATCCTTTCCTGGGAACATGAGGTCTGTGGGGAAGAGGATGAAATGAAGAGAACTAGGGATATAGAGTATTAAATTAGTTATTGCCATTAATCAAGGTACCTTCTGTTAATACACAATCACTTTATAAGAGAGCTATCGGAATGCACTTCCAGTCCTCATGCATATGTTGGATTTCTATATGATTTTAATAACATATCAATGTACAAATGTTTTGTGTTCTATTTGAACTGAACTATTTGTATTAATTTCCAAATTTTTCACCCAGAAATGCTTTATAGATATCACTGTAATCTTCTTTCTTCTTTCTTCCCTTCAGTGCATCTATCCTCTGGGCTATAAACCATTAAACAGCATAATAATTCCTAATAATGATTCAGAAAATCATCAAACTCTGTGTACTCAGAGAAAAAGGAAGATTTTTGAAATCAGTCCTACAGCTTCCCCCGTTAAATCATGTTCAAAACAAGCTCGGACTAACAATTTAATAGATGCTGAGCACACTTTAAATACTGATCTTGTTCTCAAGTATAATGAATATAATGTATGTATGAACCAGCCATGCCTACCTGATTTATCACAGGATGATCAGCAGAAATGTAATAGGATGGCTGAGTCTCTGGCGCATAATGTCAACTTGGCAACTGTTATTACTGTTGGTGGTGCACAAGAAAGTCCTGACTCTAATTCTAAAACACAACTTTTGCCGGATTCTGAACTTTGTTCAGTAAAATCTGAAATCTTGCATGCAGACAGCAAACCTTTGTTCATGGGGCATTTGTGTCTTCAGTGGAGGAACACATATGCTCTATGTTGGTTAGATTGTATTCTGTCAGCACTAGTACACTTAAAAATGTTAAGGATTGCTGTGACTGAAGTGTGCACTGAAGAATCTGTAATCCAGAGGCTGTTTACAAAATATAACCAAGCGACTGCACTCTTGAATGCCTGCCAAACAAATAAGCTAACAGGTGAGTAACTTTGTCACTCTATTTCAAATAGTTTGAATGTAAAGGAATATTGATACAAGTATGCAGAGGAATTTAAGTGTGTATGCAGTTTTCATTCCCTTCTATTTCAAGATTGCCAAGGGTGAGCTGCAATTTGTTGTTATGGAATTCAAAATAAAAATGTAATTTTCCCAACAGGTCCTCAGTAACAGCAAAACTATGCAGTGGCATCTCTGCACATTATGTAGGGGTGAATATGCACCTGCTCTAAAAGCAGATATTTGAGGGTTGCTCTGCGCCTCAAAGTTGGGTCATCTTAAGATATGTTGTCACTACCAACATTAAAGTGCTGCCACTGTCTCCTAGTGCTGTAAAAAAAACCACCCCCAAAGGGAGTAGCTACCAGCACCGGCGCACTGTCTACACTGCCACTTTACTGCCCCTAAAACTTACAGCCCTCAGGGGTGTGGGTTTTTTTAACACTCCCAAACGAGAAAATTTCAGCGCTGTAAAGTGGCAGTGTAGACAAGGCCGTAGCTACATCGCTCAGGGCTGTGAATAATTTCGTGTCATGTGTGATTTTACTTAAGTCGCTCTCATACACACACTCACACTGAGTCAATGCAGATGGAGGAATCCTTCCATCAACCTAGCTGTGATGCTGTATGGAATCTGGGGGACATGTTAGGATCTTATGAGTACCAGTATTGTAATATTGCAATGAGTTATGCCAGGTAGGCCATGTAACATTTTTGCAGATTATATATAAAATCTTCCTACTGTATGTTCCACAGTGTGCATCTGATGAAGTGGTTTCTGGCCCATGAAAGCTTATGCTCAAATTGGTTAGTCTCTAAGGTGCCACAAGTACTCCTCATTCTTTTTGTGGATACAGACTAACATGGACACTATTCTGAAATTTGCCAGATATGATTGTCTTGTTAATATGTTTGTATCACCTTTGTATTATGAGCTCTAGATATGTATGTATTCTAAATTTGTGCTGTGCTTCTTGGTGACACCTCCAAACAGTTTGGCATCAGCACTGCCTAGCCTGCTTGATGGCCCATTAAGGACCATGAGCTATACAATTGACCCATTTGAGAGAAGGCGAGGGATAGACCTCGTGACTTAGCAAGGCCGATGGACAGAAAAGGCTTCCAAGCCATGTGCTGGACAGCTTGTTTTTGAAACAAAGAAAGCAGAAGACTATAAAAGGTAGCTGCATCTTCTCCAGTCCAATGTCTTCATCCTGTTTCTTACCTACGGAGGGACTTTGCTACAAATTGAAGCTCTGAACAAAGGACTGAATGATACATCCACTGCTTGGATGGATTCCAGAGGGACTTCCAAGCCAGCAAACTCACCAGTACTGCTAGGAGCCTGATATATGGACTTTGAAGTCTGTTTGTATGTGATTGCTTTAGAGACAACAAATTTATTTGGGCATAAGTTTTTGTGAACTAAAACCCACTTCATCAGATGCATGGAGTGGAACATACAGTATGAAGATTACACACACACACGCACAGAGAACATGAAAAGATGGGGGTTGCAACCCAGAAGGAGTTTGTTGTGGCTCTACAGAGCATTGCCTTGGTAGAACAGAAAAAAGATTATTGTTGCTTAGAAAGATTCCTGAAGTGAAAAAATCTTTGCAAGCAGTTTCCTGTAACTGATGGATATGGAAGTGATTTGACTGAGTTAACTCAGGGTGATTCACTGTATAGGGAAAGCAGTTTGTTTGGGAGACTTGTTTTAGTTCCTAACTGCCAGAGTCTTTCTGAGGTGTATAAATCCACTGAGATGGTTTCAGACGGGGACAAATTGAACAGCCCTGTAGCAGAGTGGCTAGGCTTGGCCAGCATGTTCTCCATGCTGATTCTTTTGGTTAAGCAGTTGTAACTCAGGGTCTGAGAAAAGATTGGGTTATTGGTTTTTCAGAGCAGAACAACCTTATGACTGAACCCATAAGGAAGCAGGGGACCACAGGCAAACTGTCACCCTTAAACACTTGGGATTTGTTTGGTGTCTCTTTAAAACAGAGTCCGGTCTCTAAGCTGGTGGTGGATCCACAAGCAAGCATGCAGGAGATTGTCTGTAGATGCTCATAGCACAGAGGGGCTGCAGCTGGTGAACACATCTAGCCACCAAAGGATTCCTGTAAGCAGGGAGGTTCCATTTTCAGCCCTCTAGGAGAAAGGCAGGGCCCAATCCAGCTGAGGGGAAGAATGAGTGTCCAGCCTTGAAATTGGTAGCAGATGAGAATTTGGAAGTTAATGTCTGGGTTGATACAATCTACCTGGCTCACAAGGGACGGGGAAGATTTGCTCCATAGCTCTTACCACAAAACACACCTGGCCAGCCAAGGGATTCAGTGGAAAAAAGAGGCATGGTATGACCAAGTTACTTAATCAGTCACTTTAACACCAAATTTGGTGTTAATGTGTTTGATTTTGATGTCAGCCCTGGTAAAAAGGTACAATGTGCATGTGAAAAGCCTCTAAACACTGGAAATAACTGAAAACATACTATATGCTAAAAAGCCTTATGATAGTAAAATGGCATGACTGATGCATGTAAGCATGCTTGAAACTTGGCACAGCAGAGAAACCTTAACAACTCTTCCCCTCCCTCCCAAGCTTCCTGCCCACCTCAATCAGCTATTTCGTGGCATGCAGGAGGCTTGGTGGGGAAGGAGCGAGGACATGGAGCGCTCTTGGAGAGGGATCAGAATCGGGTGGGAAGTGGTGGGGTGGGGCCTGGGCCCTAGGGCAGAATCGGGGGTTGAGCACTTCCCAGCACATTGGAAAGTTGGCACCAGAGGTCACTGTAGTAAGTGTCTACTGTGACATAGCTGTTGCTGTAGCACTTGTAGTGTAGACATGCCCTCAGAGCAGGTCTAAACTATGGGGCTAAGTTGACCAAAGTTATGCAACTCCAGCTATGCGAATAAAGTAGCTGGAGTCGACATGCCTCAGGTCGACCATTGCGGTGTCTGTGCCATGCTGGGTTGACGGGAGAAACCTATAGTTTCTCTTTGGTACTCCACCGGAACGAGAAGAATGAGGAGTCAATGGAAGAGTGATCCGCAGTTGATTTAGCGGATCTTCACTAGACCCGCTGGATCGATCACTATGCCTTGATCCACTGGTAAGTGGAGACAAGCCCTGAGTGTTAAGATTTTACTTGTGGCTTACTTCATCGTAGTAAGAGCAGTGATGCACAGTTCTCTTTCTGATGTAAATCTGTCTTGTTTTTTCTTGCTTAGCATATTAAGATCGGGTACTAGCTCTTCACCTCCAAAAAGTTGGATTCTAATATGGCTTATGTCTCACTATAAAATAAATGAACAGCTGGCCCATCATGTCAATACTAGTAGTATGGCTTTAAGCATTTTGTGAGATCTTAATTTAGTTGAAGAAGTTGTAAATTATCCAGGGCTTTCTTTTCTGCCCTTGGTGAACAACTAACGAAAATCCTTAGCTAGTGGGAAACAATCAAGAGCAGTCTGCACCAAAGAAAGAGATGTTCCTGCAGGGAAGTAATGCAGATCTGTAACTGGCCAAAGTCTGCTTTTTGGTAGGTGGTCCTGAGAAAGATTGTAATTGCTGATTATTTCTAATCAGGCCAGAAATAACTTAGAGCCTGTCAACCCTTTCATGGACCCTGTGTTTAAAATGGACAACAGTTATTAACACGCAGTCTTTGCCACAAAGACTACCCAGGAAAAACTTATTACTTTTGAGAGAAATTACTTGAAATAATGAAACAAAATTATTAATTCTGTTTCATTAACACCTGTTTATCTGAGATGAAAAATTTTACACTAATTGCATTGAAATCACCAGGATTTCACTGATTGCTTATTAGTTTTTAGTTTCTGGGTGGACATCTTAAGTGTTTGTTGGTGTTAATCTATAAAGTCTTGATAACATGGGACCTCCTTACTTGAGATACTCCCTACCTGTGTGATACTAGTGCATTTGCAGGGAAGTATTAGGGTAGGAGCCCCCTTGGTTTAAAAGAGACAGAATGTCCAGCCAACATCATCTCCTTCTGCTCACTCCCCCAGGAAGGGTCCAGGGCTCTTCAGTTAACTGTCTCCCCTGCTCCCATGTTTGTAATAATTTGAACCTGTTGGTTTCTGGGGAACACTGCAAAACCTATCAATTTACTTGGACTTGGTGGAAAAAGGAAGCTATATCTATTACTTTTTATTGATTGTGTTTTAAAAGCTGTATCAGAAGTGCCCGGAGTATGGGGGAGGATTTTAGCTATATTTCAGTTTAGCTATGTTTTTGTGTAAAAGATTTTAATGAAGAAATAATTTCCAAGACTGTTTTAAATCGTCACTTGAATTACGGAGGCTCTGGTCTTCACTCCAAAATTAAGGTTAAGTTCTCTTTTGCACTTAAAACATTTGTTCTATATGACAAATACACCATGCCCTTCTCTTTACAGCACTTGGAGTACAGAATTGATTTTGAGACCCTACAAAAAAATCTGTTTTGAGTGTTGTTAAAAAAAAAAAAAAGTTTGAAAACTATGTTCTTCAAGAAGTCTACCACTTAATCTGAGGCCATGAGCATTAAATGTTTTAATTGTTTTAGAGCTAAAGCTTGTTTGGGTGCTCTAGCTGTATGTTTTTCACTTTAAGGGTTGGATTTTTAAGTGTGGCTTTAACTCTGAACTTCCTGGAATTATAATGGTTGGTTTGGAAATATTTACAACATCCCTGTAATTTTTTTACCTTTAAATTACAGATACATACTCTAGACCAGGCCTGCACAACATGCGGCCCGCACAGGCTCACTGTGCGGCCCGCGGGGAGTGAGTAGGGGTGGGGCAAGCCAAGTGGTGACTGGGGGGAAGCGGATGGGGGTGGGGCTTTTCGGCCCGCAGCTGGTTTTTTTGCAGTAATATGGCCCTCACTGCTTTCCGAGTTGTGCAGGCCTGGTCTACACTTTCACTTAGGCCATGTCTATACTAGCAAGCTTCCAGCTGCACAAGTGTACTGATGCAGCCGCACCACTGTGCGTTCGTTCGCTCATGTAGCCACAGTATGCTGACAGGAGAGAGTTCTCATCAACGTAATTAAGCCACCTGCAGAAAACAGTGGTAGCTATGTCAGCAGAAGAGCATCTCCCGCTGACACAGCACTGTCAACACCAGCACTTCTGCTGGTGTAACTTGCGTTGCTTAGAGGATTTTTTTCCTCACCCTGAGCTCTGTAAATTATACTGTAAAAAGTGCTAGTGTAGATGTAGTCTTAATCTTAACATTGTTTTTTGCTTGACTGTTTAGATTACCCATGAATAGACAAGATTCATTTAAAATATTCCATTGAGTAGCTCATATTAGAAATTTGGTTCCTTTAAATAATTAGATAGCTTTTACGTATTCTGATGTAATCTTTTGCAAATCCCTAAGTGAAAGAACTTCAACTGTTAAGTGTCATCCAAATGTTGTCAGTAAACAAATGTTAATAGAAAATGCATTGGTTTGTGGAGAATTGATTAGTGTATGTGGTATATAATATGAATTAGATTTCTTTGGCTGATTTTTTTTCCTCTAGGTGTTCTTCCAAAAGCCGAGTCACATCTAAATGAAATCAGAAATATGATATTTGCTCAACTTCAACCCCAACTTAAGTGTGAATTGGGTAAGTAATTACTAAGTGATTTAGTCTTTACTTTCTAGTTTTATAAATGCAAAGATTTCTGTTGTGTCAATACTTAAAATGCTTTCCATAAGAAAGTGAATACAAACAAGTTGCAGATATAGTTAATTGTTGGAATCTTTCTTACTCCATCACTTAGTGAGCAGCTGTTTGATATCTTGTCTCTGTTCCCTTCTTTCCTATAGTGCCTTTACCTGCACGCCCACAGGAATCATTCTGCTAAATGTGTACAGAGATGAAAAACACTTGTGGTTGTGCAAAGGGCAGCAGAAATTTAATTTGCAAAAGGCAAACCCTGTTTCTTGCATAAATAGAATACTTGTGCATCTTTGGCGAGTCGGGGAGATTTTTGTGTAAACACTGAAGTTCTTACGATTGTAATTTTTAGGTAGTGGGGAAAAAGTGAGAATAGTATATAACACACATACTTGTATATATGTAGAAGAAGAATACAACTTCAAGATCTTAAGAATGCTTTTTCTTTTGGGGGAGGGGGAATTGTCACTGCAACGTACTCTACTTAAGTGGGATGTCCTCCAGGGACTTGCCGTAGGGTTAATTGTACTCAGTGATAATGACTGCCACTAATTGGGAATGGTACAGGCATGTCGCGTCTTACGCGAGGATTACGTTCTGCAATTACCATGTAAAGCGGAAATCGCGTATAGGGAAACTCTAATTGAGTTCACTATATGGAATGTTTACCCTGGCGGGCGGGCTGCTGGCTCCAGCCCCAGTCCCGCGGGCGGGCGGGCTGCCCCAGACCCTGTCGCAGCGGGGTGCTGCCCTGTTTTTTTGGGGGGGGATAGGTGGTTTTTTGTGTGTTTTCCCCTGGCCAGCCGCGTAAGGTTAAATTAGCACAAGTTAAATGCACGTAAAATGTGACTGGCCTGTAATTTTATTAGTGCTTGAAACAAAGTGCCGCAGACTGCCAAAAAAGCACT
Organism: Dermatemys mawii; assembly: GCA_007922305.1. Lineage (NCBI taxonomy): Eukaryota > Metazoa > Chordata > Testudines > Dermatemydidae > Dermatemys > Dermatemys mawii. The sequence goes on from ML677348.1 coordinate 11,334,659, forward strand.
GAAACTGACTGTACATAGTACTGTTAAATGCACAAAGTAACCACGCTGAGAGGCAGAGAAATCTTTTCCTCTGATGTATTAGTTACAGTAATTTTAGAGCTTTTTGACTGGAGAAAAATGAACACTGGAAAGAAATGAGATGGGGCAGAAATTTAGTGAGGATGACGAATACAGGTGATATGATACAAGATGGGCACATATATTTTATCTGCTTGTTTAAATGTGACAACAGATACTTGGCTAGCCTAGGGTCCTTGGGAGATCTGGTGGTAGAGCATGGAACTCTTTGTAAGATAGGGGAACATAGTGAAAGTAATTTACTGCAAAAAAAAAAAAAAGCTGCAGTGGCTTTATGAAAGGTTTTATGAGATCTACAGCAGAACAGCATGTGCATGGAGGCTGCTAAATCCTTTTTCCTGACTCCCCAATTGTACTGAACTCTTGATGAATGTTCTGTAGGATGCTCTGCAGCAGAAAGCAGGCAGAGCAGCAAAGTTTTCCCCATTCTAAAGGCTTTGTGTGGCTTGACATCCTCCTATCCTCTGGAAATTGCTCGCAGCAACTTGGTTTAAATTAGCAAATGGTCAACAATTGCATATGTTCATTATTTCTTCATAATATTGGAAATAAAATTGAGAGTTAAGGCTGCACATACATGTGCAGAGCATAATTGAGACTTGTGCAGATGCTCATTTTTCTCCATTCAGCTGATCTCCATTTTCTTCAAAGTCTAAGGGAGTGTAGTATTCTTTTGGTAACCATAGCTATATCCATGATGTTATTCCAGTCATATTTCATTTATTGTGGGGATGAGATAACAGCCTTGAAAATTGATATAGCATTCTAAGGTATAATCCTCTCTTCCCTTTTTTGTACTTGCAAACATCTTTTTTTTTTTTCTTTGAAGGTAAGAAGGAAAGTCCAGTATTTGCGTTCCCTCTGCTTTTACGAAAGGATCCCCAAGTCGAGGCACTTTTCCTGCATTCTTTTTCATGGATGTTTGAATGTTTGCACTGTGGCTACAGCCACCAAGACAGGTTGGGTTTTTATCTAAGCCACATGTATTTACATGTATTATTGTACTTTGTTTTCATTTATGTATTTTTCTTCAAACCAGTGCTGTGCACAAAGTTTGTACGTTTCATAGGAGAGGAAAAGTTGTGATGGTGAAGTTATCTGGTCACCGTTTTTAAAAAGTTAGCGTTTGCAACCACTTTCCTGATGGTGTGTGGTATAATGGCTACCATAGTATCCTGTGTGTAAAAAAGAGAAATAACTGGTGATTCTGTTGTCAGATGCTGACTTTCTGATGTTGACCACTGTAAATCACACACATTGCTGCTGCTCTAATGAATAGGATGCCAGACATGACCAATAAATAGGTACATCTTTCACGAGTAAATAGGATAAATTCATCAAAATTGCAAAGTCAGAAATCTGATCCTTAGTCACATGATTGGAAAATGTGAAAGTGTCCTTTACTCCTTAGTGTTTTAAAATGTTTGAAGGCAGGTATGATGAGGTTTCTCCAGGTCATCTAAATAGCAGCTGTATTTATTGTAACACATCAAAGTGTCCTCAGTGGGTATGCACTATATAAAGACATGTTTCATTTGAGTATGAAAAATTGTCATTCAAAGTAGTGATCAGATGAGTGGCAGAAAAAACGTTGTTCCATTTTTATTAGTCTGTACAAAGGATTACTGATATTGATTGGCAGATGGAGATAAATTCCGTTTATGCCACTGGCAGTGCCAGGGATGTCAGTGGGATAGCGCAGGTGTAAGTCGACACTTCATACAGCCTGTTCATTTGTGACCTCTCTTTCTGGTAAATGCTAGTACTTTTTTGAGTATCTCAGGTAGACAACTGATCACATTTTATTTTTCTTCTATTCAGGTGTAGGAAGACACTAACAACATTTACAAATATAGTCCCTGACTGGCACCCACTTAATGCTGTTCATATTGCTCCATGTAATAATTGTAATGAGAAATCTCAAAGAAGAAAAATGATTTTGGAAAAGTAAGTTTGAACCACTTGAGATCTTGAATATAAAATAGAGCATTTAAGTTTATCATGAGTAGATTTAAACATTGTCATTGTTCTGTCACCTTTGAGGTTTGAGAGAGACACTGAAGAGCTAGTTTCCACTAAATGTTCAGTTACCCAGTTTTGAGATCATTCTGAAAATTCTCAAGGATGATGATGTTAGAAATCTTTAATATATGTGGAATATTTTTGTTCAGTTTAACACACTAAGCAGACATTTCATTTGAGCCAAGTTGTGAAGCCCAACACCAAATACCAGTCTTTCCAGAGCATCTGGAAGTGAGAGATGATAAAACTACCACTTTATAATGTTCAGTGTCTTAGTCAGAACTGTGGTTGACAACCTTCCAAGTTTGGCAGAGCTGTCTTGTTGTTCTATCTTTGTCCCAAAACAACATTTTCTTTGTTTTCTCCCCATAGCAAATTAAGCTATAATATGACACCTCTATTTCACTGAAAGCTTATTTCAAAGTGGAATTATGTATTAAAATGGGAGTGCCCTGTTCCTGTGAGCTCCCAGCCATTTGTGTATAATTTGTAAAGCAATCTTAAATTAATAAACAGCAGTAGAACAGTAATGCACTGAGCTAGCTGCTGTTCTCAAAATGCATTGCTTGTGATTTCATTAATAGCTTGAACCACTGTTTTATTCCAATAAAGTGCCATGTATCTTTATCGTAGAGTATCCTCAGTGTTTATGATACATTTCGTAGAAGGTTTGCCACATAACGAGCTGCAGAACTATTCGTTTCAATTTGAAGGAGATTTTTACCAAATAACAGCTGTTATTCAGTATCAACAAGATCCAGAACACTTCAAAACCTGGGTTTTGAATCCTGATGGTAACTATTGCAACTTTATTATCATCGTCCTAAATAAAGCTACCTCTGTTGTTAATTTTGGGGTTATAATCATTGTACTGTCTTAATAGACAAGTAAAAGATTTACTTTTAGGTATAATTTAAATTAGGTATTAAATTCAGTGGAGCCCCGGTATAACGCACCCTGCAATAACGTGAGTTCGGTTATAGCGCGGCTATACCATGGCTCCCAAGTCCTGAGTTCTCTGTCCCTAGCAGGTGCTGGGACCATGGTTTCTCTCCCCTGGTGGGCAGCGCGGAGAGAAGCTGCAGCCTACCTTGCCAGGGACAGAGAACTCAGGACTCCAGGTGGGGGCTGTGGCTTCTCTCCCCGCTGCCCAGCAGGGGAGAGAAGCTGCGGCCCCCACTTGTCTGGGACCGAGAACTCTGGGGCTGCAGACTGCAGCCCGGGAGTTCCCTGTGGAAGCCACGGCTCTGTGCCAGAAAGCTGGGAGAGAAGCTGCAGCCTGCGCCTCCTGGGATAGAGGACTCTGGGGGCTGCAGGCGCTGGTGGTCCATTCCCCGGGGGGCTGCAGCTTCCACAGAGACCTTGGGGGCTGAAGTTTCCAGCCCTGGAGTTCTCTGTCCCTGGCAGGCGCAGGGCCGCAGCTTCTCTCCCTTGCTGGGCAGCGGGGAGAGAAGCCACAGCCCCCGTCTGCCAGGGAGTGGGGCCCCTCTGTAATGTGACCCGGCATTTAGCGCGATGGGATTTTATGGATCCCATCAGTCGCATTATAGCAGGGCTCCACTGTATTTGCAAATATGTTTACATTCTTTGGTCTTTTATTAAAATCTCTGATTTGACTAACTCAGTGATTTGCTGCCATACGTACTGTTAACTTCATTGGAAAAAGTCTATTGGACATGATCATTTTCTCATCAAACTAGGGTAAAATTACAAAAAACATAATCTGGGCCCACTGTTCTTTTGGGCATTCAGATTACATGGAAATTACATGGTATTGTAGTAAGGTTGGCCGCCTCCTGAACGCCCCCTGGTGACGAGCTTGCTGTGCAGAGGCCCTGCCTTAATTTCTTTGTTTCCTCAAACTCAAAGCTCAGAACACAACCCAAACACTTCCCTTCTGGGGGTAAAATGTTTTCTGCCCTCTGGTTGCACACTGGTCCTCCAGGCCCCTCCAGTTGAGTGTCTCTCTCTCTCTCCCCTTTTAGGTAGAGTCCTCGGCTCTCCTTCTCAGAGGTGGGTTCTCAGTCAGCAGTCAATCCAGGTTTTATCTGGCTGGAGTTCAGCTTCCTGGCTCTGACTTCTCAACTTTCCTGGTGTCAGGGTCTTCAATGCCAAAGCCTTTTTCACTTGCTATAGTCTGATACAGCTTCCTGAGCTTCCCCCTTCTGCTTTATAGGGGAGTCACAGGATCTCTCCTAGGTGTGGCTCCTTCAGCAGTCAAGGTTGGCTGACCCTAGGCCTCCAGCCCTTAAGGGGCACACTATCCTGTTACAGATACCAGATGTGCCTCTTCGTTGGAAAAGCAGGTTCCCATGGGACTCGCAATGCCATCAACGCTCAGTTTCTTCCTCCTCCTGAGTTTTGTAATTCTTTTAAGAATAACTAGTAAGTTGCTGTTTGGATTTGTTGAACTATAGAGTACAACGCAGAGGGCAGTTACAAAATTCAAAGAGAAAAAATAGTTGAGATTATTTTGGTCCTCATGGAAACCTGCTTCAACGGAGGGAGGAGAGAGAGAAGATACCATAATTTTAATCAAAACATCCGGGTCAGCTGAAAAGTTGTCTACATGTAACTCTCTGGCAGAGGATGAGAAACATCCCACTAACTGTCGATAAATTTGGAATATATCTGCACAGCTAAAGCCGTCTACAGGCTAGCCTACCTAACAGGATCCAAGCTAGAGTGGGTAACCGTAACAATGAAGGCAGCTCAGTGTGCACTTCAGTGGAGGTTGTACAAGCCTGGCATATCCCCTGGGTACATACTGTGGTTGCCAGCCCACTCCAAAGCTCATGTTTGCTGTCTTCAGTACTGCTGTTATCCATGCTAGCTGGATTCAGATTAGCTAGCCTGTGCACAGCTTTTATCGTGTACACTACGCAACACGTATACACTTAAGGTATCTCTCTTTAGAATCCTTATTAAAACCAACATTGTATAAGTTTTGTAACTGTTGGGATGATTGGGAGGAATTGTCTGTATGATCAGTTTCTCCCTTAAGCCCTTTCCCCACATCTTTATAAAAAAAATTATTTCCAAAATTAACTCTTAATGAGAGAGGTCTGTATGCCGGGTCTGTCCAAACAGTGATACTGACATCCTGTTTGGCCAAGAGCATCAGTGTGCTTAAGGAAAGTGAGTTACTTTCCATCTTGATCATGTTACTAGGACCTATAGTGAATTCTGTTGCTGCAAGTGACCTAGTTACAGAGTGGAAGGCCCCCAACTTTTCTTTGGGGAAAGTGATGGAACAAAGAAATCAATTTCATTCACCTTGGTGTATGTAGCATTGTCACATAACAGGGAAAGAGTTAAAAATGTGTGTTTTGAGATCCAGAAAGAATAATGATGTCAAAGTTTCAATGGCCATTGTCAAGAATCAGAGGGGTAGCCGTGTTAGTTTGGATTTGCAAAAGCGACAGAGTCCTGTGGCACCTTAAAGACTAACAAAAGTATTGAAGCATAAACTTTTGTGGGCTAGTACCCACTTCGTCAGATGCGTGCAGTGGAAGTATCCAGAGGCAGGTATAAATAAGGCAGGAACCAGGTTGGAGATAACGAGCCTGATTTGAATTCAGCCTGACTGAACTAACATCGTTATCTCTAACCTGGTTCCTGCCTTCTTATTTATACCTGCCTCTGGATACTTCCACTGCATGCGTTTGCCGAAGTGGGTACTAGCCCACGAAAGCTTATGCTTCAATGGCCATTGTGTATCTTTGAGCCTCTAAACTATTCATTTTTTATTTTTCAGAAACTTGGCTTGAATGTGATGACATAAAAGGTCCATACTGTGAAAGACGTGAGAGATTTGAAGTTCCTCTTTCAGAGATCCACATTGTCATCTGGGAAAGGAAAGCATCACAAGTGCCAGATAAAATGAGCACAGAGGTCCAAAGTGTAAAATCTGAAAATCTTCCTCTTAACGATGCACAGCCAAGTTCTTCTCTAGTGTTGCATTATGATGGTGATAATGCTGTAGACGAAATAACTACAGTATGTCACAGAAAGGAGATTGTGAGCATTTCTGCTAATGAACAACAAAAAGTGGCCAGAGATAATGAAAATAGCTTGCTTTCTGGCTTAGAAAATTTGGCAGATGATGATGTTATAACTCTGACACTAGTAGAAATTCAGGTTGATTCTGAAGGTAAACCACTGGACAATGGACAGATGGTGGGAAATAACTTAATTGCTGAAACAGGCTTGCTGAAAGCGCAAGAGTCAGCTTGTTCAGATCAAGCTCCATGTACAGAAGATGTTTGTCCAACTACTTCCAGTGACATGTGCACACCATCTGAAAATGCCTGTATTTCCTTACATGTTGGGCATGTAGCAAATACTACATCTGCTGTTTCCACAAACTATTGTAGTGACTCATCTGCGCCATCACACACTCAAGAGGCAGAGGCCAATAGTAGCCCAGTCAGTACGGAGAATATTGTGTTAAATCCAGAACTCCTGCAGAATAAGAATTTAGCATTAATGGAGAACGTGCAGAAATCACCTAACACCAGAAAAACAAGCAAAACTGTGGCAGACACTCAGACTGCAACTTTGTCTGCTACAAATAATTCCTCTCAGTCTTTGCATAGAGATCAAAAGAAGGGATTTGTAGGAAGTTGGGTAAAGGGGTTATTAAGCAAAAATAATACCTTCATGCCTTCAAGTGCCTTAACTCATAAGAAGAGTTACAAAAATCCTTCTTTACTAAGTGCTACTGACTTGCACCTCCCTACTAAGGGGGCAGCTAATTTTGGTGGCTTTCAAGCCAAAGGTAAAAGCAAAACAACTGAGGAGGCGCCTAAATCAGCTGTTAGTCAAGGAGGAAATCTTCCTCCTTTGTTAACAAATGTCACTGGTCCTTCTGTACATGCTTGTCTACCTGCAATAAACCCTGTAGTTGATGATCCAACTTTGCATAGGTCTGGAAGCTCATTGGGCACCCGAAGTAAAGTAATTCAGCCCAGCACCCCTGTCTTTAATTCCAAACCTAGCCATGGTGAAAATGGAAATCACAAATCTGATGTGAAGGATAAAGAATCAGATGCCAAAATTCACAGACTTCGTTTAAAACTGCTTAAAAAACTGAAGGCGAAAAAGAACAAGTTGGCTTCACTTGATAGGCTGGCAAAGTCTCAGATGTGTAATGGAAGCACTCCAAATAAAGAGATAGAAGATCTGTTACGATGTGGATCTCATCATGAAAGTGAATCAGTGCAGAACTTATTGAAGGAACTGCAGTATCAGATTAATGTTGCAGATAGTGAATCTGTATGTAGTACAAACTCCAATATGTCACCATGCAGTAGCCAGAGTAATGCAGAGTTTTTAGCAGACTTATTGTCTCCTACTTCGGTTGTTGCTTCTTCAGAGCTTCCAAAAGATGAAGACGAGTGTAGATATTTGGAAATGGTAGATAGCAGTGCTGCAGCACCAGTGCATAGTGAGAGAACCAACCTCACACGCGTCACTATGGCAAGCGAAGACCATAATTACTACAGTCCTGTAAAAGAAAGCAAGTATGAAGGTCCTGCAGACTCACTAATGAACAAATCCTGCTTGAAAAAACTTTCCTTTGAAAGTCCCACAAAGGAAGATTTCCTTGAAGACCTGTTCTCCTCTGCAGTGTTGAACTCAATAGCAGGCGACATAGATTTACCTCATTTTGATGAAACTCTGTTTGAAACTTGTTGAACTGTTGTAATATTTGTTTTTAACATTTGAGAATTTTGTATATCTGCTTTCACACAAAGTACTATTAAATTATATTTTCAAACTAGTTTCTTTGCACACTGGTTATACTTGAATATTTAAAATCTGAAGTATTTGCCTCTTACATTTCATTATCGCTGTTTGAATAAGATTTTTAGTCTTGTTTAACTTTCTCAATCGTTACTTAATTGGAAGAGTTAAGGATCTTTAACGTTCATTAAGATTCTGTGAATCTTATTTTTTCCCGTTTCAATGTGCATTTTTGTGTTAATTTACAAAGGTGATAATAAAACACATTCAGTTTTCTGGACCACAGGAGTAATACCTATAAGTTACTGAATTATTTTTCAAACTATCCAGATTCCTGGTGTCTGTTTTACATTATTTTGCCTACTATTTAACATTTGAAGGGTGTTCTGCAGAATGTTTACCATTTTCACAGCTTCTGTTTTACAAGATCTACCTATGTAAATGTTACTCAAATTCATCTTGAAAGGGAGATTTGAAAGCAGAGACTTCCCCTTATAAGGTGATAGTGCATCTTGGGCCTTACCTTCAGGGTAAACAAGCGCATAATAGTGCACACCTTACTTAGGGCTTTGGGCTTGAATTTGCAGCACCAAATAACGTTTAACATACAAGTATCAAATTTTAATGGTTGTACAGTATATAACACCTGTGAGTTAAAATAGAAAAAGCTTCACTTCTGTAAATCTACTTGGCAGATAATTATGCTTTCTAAGGAATTATCTTTTGAATGAGGTATCATTTCTCTCATCACTGACTTTTTGTGGCCGGATCTCTATGCTTCTAATTGTACAGAAGAGAAAACAGGATGAGGGAGAGAGGAGGTTAATTGAGAGAGAGAGAGAGACAGAGAGTGGAGAAAGATGGAGAGAATCGGTAAGAAGGAAGAAAATAAGTTTCATCTTAATTTGTTATCGCAACTAATGGGAGTCACACAGTGTCTCACACTGAACTGAGGCTATTCCATTCCCTAATTTGGTCAGCTGTATGTTTTTCAGAAATGAAAAATAAAAAATATTTTATACTTTTTTAGTAGTACCCTAAATACTACATTCATTGTATTCCTGAACCCAGATTCGTACTATTTAAGGCAAGAAGGGGCCATTTGATATACAGGAGCTCAGATTAGAATATCTCAGGCCTTTAAATTTTGCCCAGTTATCCGTATATTGAGCCCAATAACTTGTTTGACTAAAGAATAATCTGGCTAAAGCATATTTTCTAGAAAGGCATCCAGTTTCCAGCAAGAGGGAGAATTTATCCCTACTTCCCATGGCATGTCCCAATGTTAATCACCCTCACTGTTATATTGTCTAATGTGAATTTGTCTGACTTAAGCCTTCAGACCTTGGTTCTTGTTTTGCCTTTCTCCACTACAATAAGGAGCCCTTTAGTACTACTTGTTTTTTCCCTATCAGCGTGCTTATAAGGCATTCAGATCACCTCTCACTCTTTTTGCTCAGCTCAACATTGAGCTCTTCTAAGTCTTAATGTAAAGCATTTTCTCCAGCCCTCAAAATTTTTTTTTTGGTGGCTCTTTAATCCACCCCCCAAATTTTCAACATACTTGTTGAAATGCAGACACCAGAGCTGTTTACACTATTACAGTATCATCTGTAATCATCTTGCCGGTGCTGAATATAGGTGTAGAATCACCTCATACTCCTACACCTCAGTACTCCTATTTATACATCCTAGCATTGCGTTAGGATGTTTTGCATTACAGTGGCAGCTTATGTTGAGTTCCTTGTTTACTATGACCCCTAAATCCTTTTTATGTCTCCCGGTGAGCAGGTATGGCCTACTTTCCTTGTTCCTAATATTACTTTGCATTTGGTTGTACTATAAAACACAAAAATGTTTGGTTTCAGACCATTCTCTCTGACTGCCTTTTCTATTAGATCTAGAAATATTGCTTATTCCATTGTAAAAGGAAGATGAATGGACCTAGTATACTAAAATTACAAAAATTAATGGTCTGCATAGTTTTCACGGTGGTGTGGCTTTTAAAAAATCACATCCCTCACCAGAATAATTACATTGGGGACAGTTATACCTTATGAAGTTGCCTTATACTAATGTGACATATCGGTACAATCCAAACCAATGAATAGCTGGGTCACCCTTGCCATGTAATGTGGGCTTGCTGTGTAGCCTCCAAACTGGACTGCTCACAAACAGCCTTCAACATGCAAGTCCCTCCCAGCTATTTCTGTGTGCTGCAGCCAGCCACACAGCTTAGACTAACATGCCCAGATTTTCCGTCAGAAACTTATGTCCTACATTGCCCAGCCTTCACCTGGACAGCACAAATAGATTGAGTCCATTATTCATTTCAGGGAATAATCGCGCACACAGTTTGTTACTCTGAATTGAATTAGCCAGACACTTCAACTTGAACACCCTGGATTAGATATACAGGCATGTCGCACCTTGTGCAAGGGTTCAGTTTTGTGGTTTCCGCATAAAGCAGAAACCATATATAGCCAAAACGCCATTGATTTCAATGGCAGGTGCAATCGCCTGCCCTAAACAAAGTTTTTATATTTTTAGTTTTTCCTTTTTGCGAGGTGGGCACTGCGTAAAGCTGAATTCGCATAAATTGAAAGAGCATAAGACGTGACACGCCTGTAGTTGTTAAACTTGTTTTGAGAGAGATTTTAAGTGAATACAAGCACTATGGCATAACAATTAGAAATGGTCACAAGAAAAATAAAGATGAAAAGGCTTACTAGTGTCTAACAACATTAGATTCAAAGTAAAGTTCTTTCACCACATGCATTCAGCACTCTTACTGGCCAAACTCTTCAGGCCAGGGCCTATCCCCCAAAGTCCAACAGCTGCTGCTTTTGTCTCTTTAGGTGCATAGAATGAGGTATGCAGGAGTAGAGACTGGGGTACCTTACGATGTTTGTACCTACTTTTTATAGTTCTAGTTTTATAGTCCCCTCTTGAAAACACATTTCCAGCTGAGATCCAGGAGACAGTCGATTTGGAAAGAGATTCTCTGCTGGGTGGTTGTTTATTTTCATTTGTTTGCAATTTTTTTGTTTTCCCTCTCTGATTAATAATTCTGCTTACATGCAAAATAAGGCAAGCGCACATTGCTTCCATTGTTTAGGACATATCGGACCTCTGCCTGGGCTGGGGGGCTTGGAATATGGGTTAACATCATATGAGGGAATCTTAAACTCCACATATAATGTTGCCACATATTTTACCAGGACAGTACTGAGCAGCAAATTGAATTTTCAACTGACAACTTACAAGGTGGCATACCTTGTACAAAGATTATTAAAATAATGTATAAGGTGTGAACATGGGGGTATTTTGTCACAAGTATAACTTACTTCCTTTCCCTTCCCTTTTAGAATAGGCTATGCTGCTTTAAGCAGCATTACACCAGTATAACTGCATACAAAAAAGAGGGCTGTACCACTTTAACTATCTGAGTACAGGTACAGCAGTACAATTGTGTGTGTAGTCAAGCCCTTAAAGCAGAAGTGAAAAGTGAGGATTTGATTTAATCATTTATTGTTCTTATGAATGTAGTCATTTTCAATGAGAGAAGTCTGACTTTTTTTTTTTCTTCTGCAGTTAGCCCCTGGTACTCCATTTCTATCTATCCATCCTGCTTCTCATGGCCTCTCCCCCACCTAAAAGGCCATAATGATATTTCTCTTTCCATGCTCTTAAAAGGCTGATGGGGTTAGTTTTGGGCATGTAAGGATGACCATGAGAGTACAGTTCTGCAAAAGCCTGCTATGGCACTAATGGTCGTTCATATTTCAGCAGCCGGAGTTGCATACTCTACACCTGGCTCCTGCTATTTCAAGCCGCCTCATATTCTCTGTAGTTGGTGGAATATAACACTCATCACAGGACATGGCTACAAAAAGAGAGATGGTCTTAGATAGCGTGGGCCAGTTCCATGCAACCTTTGAAAAATCAGTCCAGCAACCTTGAATGGACTCTGTGTCAAACTGGTACTGTAACAGATAGGGCTATGTACATCAAAGTAGCACTCTGTGCAAGGGCTGTGTCTCTTTTTTTAGCCAAAAGTCCGTTCTTGCCAAGGCCTGAGTTTCTCCTTGGTTTTACCTGTCTTTACTAATGTGTTGGGATAAGGAAAACACACACCTGTGACTTTAAATGTAAAATAGCATAAATACATCTGCTGCAGTGATCATCTGTTAATTGCACTATTGAGAAAAATGGAACTAACCACCATTGGAGGGGTTAGTAAATAGGATGTCTTAATAAATAAGGTGTTTCTCTAAAAGACAGTGCAGGCATGTAACAGTCTATGTGCAAGGATGTAAACAATCTAGCTGGAAAGGAATTATAAAGAGCATGAAGAATAATTAAAAGTAGCAGGATTAAATTAACCACAGAAAAATATAAAACTAAATCATAGCTGGCCCAAGGTCAAGTTCATAGAGCTATTTTGACCCCATCTTCCCAAAAGTGCTGGCCAACATTATAGTAGACATTTTTTCCTAAGCTGAAGCATGGCTAAGCTGCCCTAACAAACCTGAGTTCTATGTATCTATTATACCCCCTCAGCCAGATTCTCCACTAGAGGAGGAGAACAAGATCTGAAGTTTGAAAAAAAAACACAGCTTATTCTCTTCTCTACCATGCCCCCCATCTCTCCCAGAACCCAAACACCTTACAGTCCAGTAGTTGCTGGACTCCTCTTTGTGTGATTAGTTTTAAAATATAGACAAAACAAAGTTCTAGTTTGCTGCAGGTGTGGGTCCTTTGATTATTAACACAGACAGCATGTTCTTCCAAAACAGCTTCACATGTATTGAGTGGGCATACAACCATCACTGTAAAACTGAGTTGAGTAGCCATCTTTTCTGCACAAGCACTTAATGCTATATGTGGAACAATAAGTAATGTTCATGGCTGGGGAATTTGGAACAAATGTGGTTCTCCCAGTATGACACCATTCAGAACCCACATTTTCTGTCTGATTTGTCAGGCCCAGTTCCACAAAGGCTGTGCTAAGGTGAGCATTGCATTGCTTAAAAGTTGGGCTCCTCGAAACTCATAGGGACAACACCACAGCACCCCCTGAAGGGGGAGAGAAAGGTGCTTTAGAATGCAATGCACAAAATCCAACATGCTGGGTGGGGAGCCATCTAATCTATCCCACAGGAGATGGTGCTGAGAAGGGATGGATTTTAAGCCCTGCCTCTCTCATGGAGTCAAGTACCTAAGACAGGAGTGGATAATTTTCACGGGGGGATGCGGGGGCACTCCATGAACTTTGGTAAATTGTCACAGGCTGCACATTTCTACTATATTAATGGAGGGAGTGCGGAGTCTGGGAGTGAATGTGAGTGCAGGAGGGAGCTCTGGCCTGTGGCAGGAAGTTGGGGTGTGAGATGCAGGCTCTAGCCGGGAGGCACTAATCAGAGGCAGCTCCCGGCCTGCAGTGCAGCAGGGTTCAGGCAGGCTGTCTGAATGCCATGGCCTCACACTGCTCCTCGCCCCCCCCCCCCGCCCCCCCCCCCCCCCCCTGTACCCCCCGCCCCCCGGGGGGGGGGGGGCCAGCATGCCTATATAAGAAAAAGCCTCAAATAGGGGGATTGTCCCTATAAAATTGGGACATCTGGTCACTCCTAGGTGTGGAAGACCCAGATTCAATTCCATCCTCTGTCAGGGGGAGAAAGGAGTTCAACAGCAGTCTTCCCCACTCTCATGAGAGTGCTCTAATCACTGGGATATTGTGATACGGGGCTGTCTCACTCTCTTCAGGTGGAGCTGATCAAGTGGGTATAAATAATCAAATAGGGGAGCAGAGGGACTGGATCCCCCACTTCCCACATATTTACCCTAACCTGCAGCCTATAAAGTCAGACTCTCTCTGGGCCTATTCTCTTAGCCACTGTTCCCAAAGTAAATCGGTTGTGCCAAAAGGGCAGAGCGGGTTACCTTCCAAGCAGATTATTACACGTACAGTTCCATAAATTCTGCAGGGCTTACTTTTTGCGAGGGCTGAGCCCAGCACATCTGGGCTTGCTGCATCAGTTATGAATGGAAAAAATTGCTTGAGACCTAGCACCTCTTTCATTATGAATTAAGCACTGCAAAAGCATGCAAGGTGTTTTAGTCAACCAAGTCCCTGCTCCGATGAGCTTACAAGTTATATTTAAACATGAGATACAACACACTCAGTGAGGGATGAGAGGGCACGTTTAACAAGATCATAAGGTTGCTTAAGTCTGCAGTGTGTGTAACAAGCTCAGTCCATGTTCTTTCATATTTTTTTTCTTTTTTTAAACTATCCATTGTGGGGTATGGAGACTGGTCACTACATGTGCTCACAGCAGGTTCCAAGGGGTGGTCATGAAGAGGAGGAGTGATAGGGTGAGCAAATAAAAGATCAGGAGTTTACTCACTGACATTGATGGAGGCTGGTGACTCCCAGTTTACCCCCTTGGCTTGGTGAGTTGAGATAGGCTGGATGTTATTCCACATGCACTGGGGCCATTTAAGGGTTATACCCAGAAGGCTGGTGCTACTAGTGCAAGTGGGGCTTCTTTGAATAAATCCCCCTAGTGCAGGGGTGGGCAAACTTTTTGGCCTGAGGGCCACAGCAGGGTTCCAAAACTGTATGGAGGGCAGGGTAGGGTAGGCTGTGCCTCCCCAAACAGCCTGGTCCCTGCTCCCTATCCGACCTCCTCCCACTTCCCCCCCCCCCCCCCCAACTGCTCCCCTCAGAATCTCCGACCCATCCAACCCTGCTCCTTGTTTCCCTGACTGCGCCCTCCTGGGACCCGCTACCCCTAACTGCCCCCCACAAGGACCCCAACCCCTATCCAATCCCCTTGCTCCCTGTCCCCTGACCGCCCCCCCCCCAGAACCTCCACCCCATCCAACTGCCCCCTGGAGCCTCCCACCCATTATTCAACCACCCACCTGCTGCCCCCCTTACCATGCCTCTCAGAGAAGCATGTCTGGCAGCCACACCACCCGGCTGGAGCCTGCTGCGCTGCCCGGCAGGAGCTTGCAGCCCCACCACCCAAAGCGATGGCACCATCGTGAGCTGAGGTTGCAGGGAGGGGCCAGGGGCAGCCTCCCCAGCCAGGAGCTCAAAGGCCGAGCAAGATGGTCCCACGGGCAGGATGTAGCCTGCGGGCTGTAGTTTGCCCACTTCTGCCCTACTGTAGTTCCCTTCCTTCTCTAGTGAGAGGCCCAAGGTGAGTTTACCAATCCCACTTCTCTGTAGGGAAAGGCTTAATGATTGTGAAAAGTCTGAGGAAATAGGCCTTGCACGGTGCCCCAGAGTAGGGTGAGAGAATGAACAGAATCCTGCCCCCATCTTAGTATTGTAAGAAGAATGGGAAAGGGGAACAAAACATAAATTGAACACTATATAGCTACATAAAACATGTTGCCCTCTCTTGCAGTTTTTCTTGTGCGAGTGGATGTTTTTCTTACAGCACTGGTTTGTGGAATCATGGGATTTGAAGAGATGATCAGTTTTCATCTTTTAAGAAAGCCCCTTTCCAGTGCTCGCGCTTTCAGAGAAAGCTGGAAAACATGATCCAAATGTAACCTAAAGGCTCAAATGTCAGAAGAATAAAAGAACCCAACATTTATAATATATTCTTAAGCCAATCTCATGATGTTGGGGGACCCACCTGACTCATAACTGTAGAATCTGTGTGGTTGTCAATACTGAATGTATCAATTCTTCCTACTACTCTACTTTTCTCCTCCCCTACCAGTACAGCATCCCTTTGTGTGTCCTTTTATATCAAATTCAACTTATTTTTTTATCATCTCCAAATTTTCAATTATTCAATTCTCTGTTCAGGTAGCCAGTGCTGTGGATTTTGGGGAGGTGAAGGAGAGAACATTTGGGGTTCTCAGTACCCAGAATAAATGGAAGTAAACTGTGGAATTTGGTACCCTGGAAACAGCTAACATTTTTGTCTCTTCGTCCTGCAGCAATGACTCTAAACTGCATAGCCCGCTCCCAGTAAACTGTAATACAGTAGCTACAATCTTTCTCTTTGTCCTTAGTTCCAATATATTTCACTACACCCAGCCGGAATTAAGTTAATTAGCTGGAAATCTGCTGAAATAATTGCCATAAAGTGGCCATTAGGCTCAAAGTACAAACACAATTGCTGCTAGGGAGACATTTTTTTTTCTCTCTGAAGGCTCTTATTCCAAAATGTCTGCTGAGTCAGGTTGATATCACTAAAGTTTACACTCCTTTCTTCTTGTGAGTGTTATCTTCCTAATGCTAAGAGCAGAGATTTAATTTTTTTAAGTGAAAGTTCACAGCCTGGAGGTAGGCAAATTCAAAATATGCAACAGCAATTATCTGGTCGGGTAATTCCATTATATTGTGCTCCTAGGGTGTAGCTGTGCAGCATTTCCTCCACCGCATAGCTTAATCAACTGGAGAACATTATGCCAAGCACCATGGTCTGACTGCAAAGTTGGTGTTTGCTTTCGTCTTTTTAAAAAGGAGACCCATATTAGTACCATTGCAATCTCGGCTGTTTTTAAAACAACTTTTAACAAAGTAATTCAAAAAGAACATTTTTTTTGTTCTATCTTAACCATGGTCCTATATGGGGAAAGTTACGTTTTGGATTCCAGCAATGCTAGTTGTGCAGCTGATATATAACACACTTTGCTGCATTTCAACATTTTGCTTAAACAAAAATCAGTGATCGGCCAAGTAACAACAAAGAAACCCAATGCCTATAAAGGCTGAACGGCCTATGCCACTCTTGTGGGCTGATCCTCTAGCACTGGGCCATGGGTAATGGGAAAACTTGGTGCACAACCCGGTCAATTTTGCTAAAGTTGCTTTGCTGTTTGATGCCATTTGGAAAAACACTATACTTGATACTAACTAACGCGACTTCATTATGTCCAACATCCAGTTAACACGACCTGGTTTTCGCGTGACAGCTTGTGGCATGACAAAGACAGAAGGAAGGATCACACTCTTATGGGCCACGTTAAAGTTACTGTAGAGTAGTAGACAGCATTTAATCCATAGAAAAGGCCTCATGAAAACTTTCCCCCCCATCCTAACAAAAATGTTTATATACCATAGCAGCTGAAAGGGTAAAGAACCCAGGACTATAACTAAGAGAGAGCGTCCACATTACTGAATTCATCAAGGACAGAATTCAAAGCAGAGTTTCACAGCGCGGTCCGTTCTAAGACTAAAAATGCAGGAGCAGAGTCAGAGAAGAGGGACACTGACCTGTTTCCGCCCGGTTTCGAACCGGGGACCTTTCGCGTGTTAGGCGAACGTGATAACCACTACACTACGGAAACCCCACAATAGCCGAGCTCTCGCATGGTGTCTATGGCAGAGACCTGTCTGTCTATTACTAATCGCTCGGGGTCTGGGTTTGTTTGGTGCCGGATGCAGAAGCTACTTGGTGTCACGGGGCTTCTCTTTTTTTTTTTTTCTTTTGACGGATTTTGCCGAATGCACCGGAAAATCCTCCCCAGCGACAGCCGCTACCTAACGCAACGTCTCTCTACGGCCTCGGCCTGGGGCTGACAAGCCCAGCCCAGCCCAGCCCCTGCAGTAGTAAAACGTAGCGCGGCGGGAGCAGAGCCCGCCCCGTGCAACCAGCAGCGCAGAGCCCGGCATCTGATTCCCTCTTCACGCGCCGTGCAGCAGCCCCCCGGGAGTAAAACGCTCCCGGCCACCCGTCCCTGGGTGGGCTCGAACCACCAACCTTTCGGTTAACAGCCGAACGCGCTAACCGATTGCGCCACAGAGACCGGGCTGGAGCGGCAGCCTGCGTCAGGGGTAGTGAGGGACGGTCCTGGTGGAGGGGTGAGCACGAGCCCGGGGTGCTGTGCGAGACCGGGAACTGAATGGGGAGCTTGGAGCCGACTGAGTGCGGGGCGGCGCTGGGAGCCCTCCTGCCGGAGAGCCGGGTGCAGCCAGCGGGGCGCTGTACGGTTGCACGGGAGCGGGCTGAAGGGGGTGCCCCAGGGATGGGAGAGGCAGGGGGAGCCAGGGCAAGAGAGGGGCCCATGGGTGGAGAACGGGGCCCGGCAAGAAAATGGGGGCGCAGGATGAGGCGCGCGCAATGGTCTGGGCGAGCGGAGCCGGGGGACGCTAAGCGACACTCTGCCGCCGATGGCTGGAGCCCCGGGACCCCGCCTAGAAACTCCCTGCCCCGGCTGCTTTGCGGGCGGATCGCACAGTGCGGGCCCCGCGGCTGGCGGAGACACACCGAGCCCTGCGGGTCCTGTTCATCCCGGCCAGCCACCCCCCGGGGTTAGCGGCTTCGCTGCAGCGCCAGACACTTGCACGGAAAGTCAGGAAATTGCCCCTGTCGCTCCCACCGCCCCAGGGCCCTTCGTGAACCGCACGGCTGCTTGCTCCCTCCCTGGCAATTACCCTCTTGGTCTGGGTCTTTGAGACCCTGCTGAGGCTTTGTCTCTCTCACCCCGCCCCCAATCAGGTATTTAAGAAATAAAATACTGCTTCCTTAGGCAAGGAATGGCTGGTCCTTTATAGTTAGAAAGCACTTGACACGCCTTGTCTCCAGTGTGATTTACCCCTACTTCACTGTGGAGACACATCATGGAGACATGCTGAATAAGAGAGAGAGGGGCTGTATGGAAACTGAGGACTGTCCAATCCTACAGGAAGTGTTTAGCAAACAATGGCAATATATTAATAATGCTTTGCATTTATGTAACATTTTTCATCCAGAGGTGTAATCCTGTCTAAAAAAGGGCTTATGAATCAGTATCCTTATTTCACAGATGAATAAACTGAGGCAGAGCATAATTCAGTGACATAATCCCAAACAGAGACCAACTGTCCTGTCCCCTCGCCTAATCCTGTGCTCTCATTCCTGATGTTGCCAGTCTTCATTCTGAGGTGTTTTTTTTCTTTCAGCCTGCAAACAAAAGATTCAAAGATTTGTATATTCAGTACAGATCTGCATTGCTGTTTGGAAGAGAAAATTATTGCCTTTGGTTTTCTCCTTTGTGCATGCAAGAAGCATAGCAATAGTGAATTGTCCATTTCCCTGCCCTTTCCCTCACATCTGAGGCACACAGCATTACAGCAATTGTGACTTGTGATGAATAAATGGATGGTTTTAGAGGTAGCAGAATGTTTTACAACTCTTTAGAATTGTAAAAATGGAGATGTTGTTAAAAGTACTTATATACTGGCCCAGAAAATAGTGAGGTTCACTATTCAGATGAAATGACTAGTGAGTGACTCACAATACTCCAGAAGGACAGGGAGGGAGGACAGGCAGCAAGTATTTGGATTCTGGCACAGCTGTGGTTACAAGTTGTCTCTGAAGAGGCAAACAGTACATTAGGTTTTAGCATCACCTGTGGCTACACTGGAACCCAGCTTGTGCAGAATCCAAGCTTATAAAAAAGAAAAGTACCTTTCTAGGCCTGTTGGGCTGCAGGGTGACTCTTCCAAGCATGGATAAGATACACAGTAATGTCACAAAAAGAACAGGACTAACACGGCTGCTACTCTGAAACCTGTCACTGATGTCACAGTGTCTGCTTGAGTCCAGACCACCTGAAACAGTGATTCAGAGGGATGAACTACCCTTACCCTGTTGATCTCAATCCTGAGGCAAATCTAAACGGCAGTGAGGACACTTCACTGTCACCATTACCAGTATCATTGCTGATCATCTTTGGGAATAGAACAGGCACAGGGGTGGGAATTGGAAGCTGTTACAGGGAAGCAAATATAAAGGGAAGGACTGAAGAGATTCACAAAGATAGGCCATGGTTACACTGGCACTTTATAGCGCTATAAAGCCCCCACGAGCGCTATAACCTACTCCCCGTCCACACTGGCAAGGCACTAATAGCGCTATAACCGTGGAGTTATAGCGCTATTATAAATCCACCTCCTCATGGGGAATAAGGGCTGTAGCGCAGCTGCTGTAGCGCTACAGCAAGAATGTGGACACCCACTGCGCTACAAGTGATCTCTGGAGATGCCTAGAGCCATTTAAGGCAATTGACGTCTCTTCCCTTTGTTTTGAACTCGGCTGGAGGAATGCGGAAGTACCTCTTTAGAGTTTCTTTCTTAACTTGGCAGATAAGCAATGCAAATGTTTAAGGAGGGAGCCTGTGTGAAAACAAAGCCCTCTGTGAACGGAGGCTCACTGACAGGCTTTCAGAAAAACGGAAAAACCACTGTCTCTTTCCCTCCGCATACACACAACGCGTCCCCCCTCAGCCCCCTCGTTTAAAAAGCACGTTGCACCCAGCTGAATGCTGGGATACCTGCCCTAATGCGCTGCTCTTAATGCCGCATTAAGTGCCCCAAATGTGGCCATGCTATACCGCAGGAGCATCTGAGTGTGGACATACAATAGCGCTATACATATTACTGTATAAGGGGACCGCTATAACCTATAGCGCTAAATTCTTGTAAGTGTAACCATACCCATAGAAAAAAGGGGGAGAAAGGAAGATGGGGAAAGAAAAAAACAAAGGGCAGAAGTAGCAGAGGCCTATGTTTATACAGAGTATTAAGCATGACAATAAGAGTAAACAAAAGAGTAGTCACTACATAATGGCTGTATTCACCTATTAATCCTTGTGCAAACATCCCAGTGACATGACTGGGAAATCTGGTAAGGATTGAGGCGAGTATGAAGTCCTGAATTTTTATCCCAGCCCACAGAGCATACTTAAACATGGTATTTAACCTTCTCCTCTGACTGAGTTAGATGTAAAATGCATCCAAAAATAAATAAATAAATAAACCTGGAAAGGAAGGTAACAACTGAAAGAAGAAAAATTCCTTAAAGTCTTTTTAAAATTATTAATTTAAATATTTTATGCTTGTCTCATTAGTTAGGGCAAGAAAACATTCTATGAAGAATCTGCTTGGTAAAAGTAAATGCAGAGGAAGTCTTTATAACACTGTGATTAGTGGAAAGGGACATACCTTGAAATCTAGACCATAAAAAACAATTCATTTACAATAATTTCAGTTACCTGACTATGACCAACCCTACCAACTGTTTTGGTCTTGAAACCACATTTTTCTATTTTTAAAGCTATTTTTCTCTCCCTGATGCAGTTTAAAAAGCCACACATACAGCAGGAGAAACTAGGGCCTCAATCTTGCAAATATTTTACAGTTTGGAGCATTGAAATAATTCTAGTGAGTAAATAATTGAAGTCAATAGGGGACTACTCTGGTGACGAGTCAAGCTACATGTTGCTTAGCTGTTTGCTGGAGCAGGGCCTAACAGAATATATAGAGGAAACAATGAAACTGACTGTACACAAAGCTCTGCCAAAAACACACTGAAATGAAGAGCAGGACTATTTTTTCTCCAATTTCCTTCTTTTAGTTATAGGAATCTTAGGTGTCACTTGTAACAATGGTACGTTAAAAAATAAAATCCAGTCAGAGAGCAGTGTAATTTTTTAGGCTGACAGTGTCTCAGACAACACCAGCCACATTTTACATTGTTGCTGCTTTGTAGATGGTTTAAATTACATCCAGGGCTTCCTAGGAACCCCACTGGGGAAAGCTGCTATGGGGGATGGACTGAACCAGTGCATCTTGGCTGGCCTATATGACCTGTTCTTGCTCAGCACCACTCACTTTTAGCAGGAGAGGGAAAGTGGAGTTGCTTTGTCAAAAAACTGCCCTTTAGAGGATTCTTAGCTACTGGAGCCCCTGGATGAATTTAGCCCTGTAGTTTCACCTCTTCTCCTACACCTCTTTTTGAACCCAGATATTCATTCGTTCTTTCTTTTTCCTGAGGTGACCCTCCCATGGCTGGCTGCATGACAGGAGCATGGAATGTGGTCCCCGATCTACTCACTAAGAAGGTTCCATTTTTACATAGTATACGTTCTGACTACAACCACAGTTTCCAAGCATCTATTTTTGGCATTGCTACATTTTAACCACAGCTTTGGGTACTTTTTGGAAGGGAGGTAGGGCCAGTCCCCACAGCTATTCCCCAAAATAACAGATCACTTCATGTTAGACCCAGATTTCCTGCTATCCCACACAAGACCTCATTTTCGATACTGTGCAACCTATTGCCATAGAGAATCCTGAGCCTGGATATTGCAGCCACTAAAGACTTTGTGTTTAAAGAAATAGCACCACCTATTATTTCATGTTACACTACAGCTGTTTTTCTCATGTTCCTCATTCTGAGTGTGTGTCATACATTGCAAAGGCCTAAATTATTATTGCTGATTTGGGTAGGATCAGGCTAGGCTATAAGGGGAGAGTGGTTTATGTACTTGGCCCTTACCTGTTGATTTATGTTTTCAAAGCACTATGCAAACATAAACAAATTAGTCAGGGGTCCATTGCGTTATATTTGCGACATAACACGATGCCTGCAAACCATCTGACAATAAATTCAACTGAGCATATTTTAAAATCATATACAAGCATCTTACCTGAATCATTGAAGCTAATTATCAAGCAGTAGCACATGAAAGCAGAGAGAGGTTGAATTCTACCAGCAGGCATTTTAGGTCTGTGTGTCCATATTCTTTTACTATTAAATATGAAAGTACTTACATTAAAGAATTATTTGGAATTGCTTTTAAAGATGTCCAAAGAGGGAGATGAATGTGTTAGAAATCCTATAGCCCAACCAGAAAAGCTTTCCAGCCTTATACATTTCCATGGGCTCTACTCCCTACGCTACCAAATTTATCTCCCTCAAACAGGAAAAAATGTGTTTCAAATAGCAACTGAGGCATCCGTAGGGGCTGAGTTCTAGCTGTAATGAACGAAGTGTCAAACTACCTTAATCCGAGCAAGGGCTATTGATTGGCATGAATATCACAGAGGCAGAGGCAGATTAGGGGTTTTGTGGGGCCCTGGAACAGAGCAAGTGGGGGTCCCTCCTCCACCCCTTCCGCTTGCAGTCCCCCCTAGACCCTCCTGGCTGTACGTTGGGTTGCGGCACAGGGGCTTGCCCTGCTGTGCTCACCCAGCACTCCTGCGAGGGAGTAGGGTCAGGGGCTTCTCCTGCTCCCAGGCAGGAGCGCCGAGAGAGCAGAGTGGGGCAGCCCCCATGCCTCAACCCCACTCCCCAGCAGGAGCACCAGGTGGGGGGAATGGGTTGGGGCACAGGGTGCCCATTTTGGGGGGCACTCCCTAGTTGGTTGGGGCCTTGAGCACAGGCCCCCTTGGCCCAGTGGCTAATCTACCACTGCATAAAGCAGCTCTTTCTAGTAGATAGATGTTAGGTCCTAACACTGATTTTGCTAGTAGGTGCTTTGGTATATAATGAGATAAAGGGAGGAGGAACAAGACATTTCATTGGGCTGGCATGCTCACTGTTGACATGAAGAAGACCATTTTATATTCAGCTGTGGTGGAAGCCATTTTCAGAGAGATTTAAGCTTCGGTTAACTCCTCTGTAGCCTAGAACTTTGCCATCCCCAAATTGCAACAGAGTTCCTGCCCCCTATCAGCCACTACAACACCCACAGGCTTCGAAAGGTAAAATCACCTAGGGCTAGGGTTCCCAAAAAGAGGACACTGCTGGGGAGTGGGAGCGTTGCGGGGGGCGAATGATGGAGGAGCGTGTGTGTACTGGGAGGGGGTACCTGGGACCTCACTCTTGAGGTGTGGGGGGCAGTATTGCTCCCTGTTACAGTGGCAGTACGGCTGGTACAAGCCCAGGAAACAGTGCCAGCTGTCAGTCAGCGGCTCCCTGCAGGAACCATCATCCCAGGGCTAAGAGCCAGGGATGTGGGTATGCGGGATCCAGCAGTTGTGGCTGTAAGGGAATGAACCAGTCAGCTGCGGATGCAGGGGTGGGACCAACCCGGAAGCAGACCAAAGAGGGCTCTTTCTGAGCGACAGCATCCGCTCTGCAAAACTTCAGGACATTTCCCGTTATTTGAAAAAAAACGCCAAGACAGAGGACGGAGACTCAAAAGGGAGGCAATGTCCTGGAAAACCAGACAAATGGTACCCCTACTTTGGCCTGACTCTCCACTCCATGGCACCCAGGATGAAAGAAAGATAAAAGACTTACCCGTATGGAGGTCCCAGCTCCGAGCCTCTGGACGGGGCGGGACCTCTGGCAGAAGGGCGGGGCTTCAGGCAGAAGGGGCGAGGCTGGGGATTGGCCTCCCCTCGCCAGCCCATCCACACTGCCTGGCCCGTGCCGCCCAAGGCTCCAGCAGTGATTTAAAAGGCCTGGGGCTCTGGCCAGTGCTACGGTAGCAGCAGCAGCAGCCAGGAGCTCCAGGCCCTTTTAAATCACCAGGCCCCAGGGCAGATGCCCCTTTTGTCATCCCCCGCACCCACGGCAGTCCTCATTGGCGGGAAGGGGGGCAAAAATGTTGGCTGTGTACAGACTGGTACCAGTGGCTACTTCTTACTGGTAGCAGCTTGTACCAGCCCACTTTCACCTCTGATTACACCATTTTTATGTTAGCGTAACTCCACTGCGGTAATGGTGTGGAGAATTAGAGCCCTTCTCTGGCCCTGTTGCTTCTCACCATCTTCTGAGAATCAGTGTAAGCAGAACCTCCACCAATAGAGGGTGCTGTATCGTTACCTTAGTGTTAAACTGGCTTGTACGCTCTTATGTGGTTTTACCTGATCCTGGTGGCAGGGGGATAGTAGGAGGTTTGAGTCCTGCCTGTGTGTGTTGGAGTTGTTGTTTTCAGCATCCCAATAAATTTTGGGGTTCTCTAAGTCAGCATTACAGTCTATCACACCATCTTCTTTTTTTCTATTGTGTGAGTGTCTTCGGAAATTGTCAGTTGTTTGTTAAGCTCCTTTAGAAATAATGCAGAATTAGAGCAAAACTCTGCTCTCAAATCTCCCTGGCTGACCCTGACTTTAATGTTTTGCTGTCTCTTGATGCAGGAAAGCTCCATCCAACAGGGAATGAATCTCAGCAATTCTCCCTGTGTGCACAGGAATCCATTCAGGAAGTTCCAGAATAGGAACTCTGTTTTCTTTAGGTCTGTTGTCTTTCATCTTGTGTTTGAGTGTCAGCATTTTTAGTGTCTTTGGACCTAACCCTGCTCTCATCGAATATAGATAGAGGATATTTGCCATTGACTTCAATGGAAACAGGATCCAAGGCCTGCTGTGTGGAAAGGATGCTGCAAGATCTTCCCCATCCATGGAGCAGCATGTTCCTCTGGGTCTGAAAGAATGGATGAGAGGTTCTCTCTAGAGCCCATCAGCTCTGCTCCTGGAATGGCTAACTCGAGAGCAATGCTAGGCGCTGCAACCTCTCTCAAGACTTGCTAGCAAATCTAGATCCACTTCCGGTTGCATAGCACCCCATTTTGTTTTTCTTCATTATAGAAGTTCCTTCTGAAGGCACAACATACCCACTGCTGAATCAAACCCAGTGAGTGTCATTGCTGAGAATCCATTTGCAGCAGAGCCTTCATTAGGTACCAGGCTTGTCTAGAGAAGCAGTGATTCCTATCCCAGCAAGGCTCACTGCCTGGTTCTAAAATGGAAAATCATATAGCTGCCAGGGGGAAAGAATTAGTCTTTCCATGGCTCCCCACGGGTTTAATATCCTAGGTAAGTATTTCTGGCATTAACGGCACAGTCTCTTTCTGTCACACCAGTAAGTGTCAGCCACAGAATGTGTGTAGCCCTGTTTCCTGCCCTAGTGCTGAACAGGCAGTTTGGAAAGCCCCATTTCCTTTGTGTGTACGTGACTAATGATTTCAAGTGAAACCTCAGTAAGAGGAAGTAAGTGGTCTGGTTTCCAAGCTGGCAGAAAAAGGAAGAGCAACTATATCACAGCGGCTGCTCCTGGTTAAGGGCCCAATCCTGCAAGGTGCTGACATCTTCCTCCTGACACACTGATCTTGCAGGAAGAGCGGGGGTGTTTAGTAATTTGCAGGAGGTACTGAGCACCTCGAATGATCAGCCCCTTAAAGTAAACCAAGGGGACTGGAGGAGGAAGGAAGAAAACAGAGACAGAGTGAAAGGGGAAAAAAAGAAAGTAGTGAGAGGAAACCAAGGGGGAGGAGAAAGCGATGGGGAAAGGGTGTGAAATGAGCAAAGAGGGAGCAGTGAGAGAAAGGAGGAAATACACAAACAGAGCTGGACATGCAGGTATTGGCTCCATCCTTGACCATGCATAAAATGTAGTTCAGCCCCTTTGGTAAATTAGAGCAGCCTCAAGCCCAAATCCATGACAGCTTAATAGGCCAACTCCCCTTTAATATGAACGTCCTGCCAAAAATGAAACCCCCTGCAACTTTTTGAAAGCAGCAGGGGGTGTGAGTTTCTGGTGCACAAGGTTTACAGTCCTTAAATCAGCCTCACCCTACTTTCATTTACACCCATGTAAATCAGGAGTAACTGCACTGAAATCAGTGGAGCTACAGTGTCAAACTGGCTGAAGTAAGAGGAGAGTCAGGCCTAGGGCTGCCTCAAGGTCATATCAGGGTCACACCCTCCTCCGGACTGTGAGAGCTCTACCTGCCTCAAACCCTGCTCTGAGGGCCTGAAGATAAAGCTGCTACAGGTGAGCAGACTGGCAGGCTGTAACTTGTCTTATGTCTAGGCTGACCAGATAGCAACTGAAAAAATGGGACAGGGGGTGGAGGGTAATAGGTGCCTAGATAGGAAAAAGTCCCCAAAAATGGGACTGTCCCTATAAAATGGGACATCTGGTCACCCTAGATATGTCTATACTTTGGCCTGACAGTGTAATGTCCAGCTCAAGTAGACAACAATATGTTATCTCTTGTCAAACTAGCATGCTAAAAATAGAGGGGCATTCAGGGTTCTGGGAGGGGCTAGTTATCCCAGCACTGAGCTAGAGTCTCTGACAGGATCAGACCCGGCTGGCTGGCCGCAGCTGCAGGTTGTGATGCCGGAGCTGCACTTCTTTTGGTGGTATGCTAGCTCAATTCAAGCTAGTGCAGGTATGTTTATTCACGCTGGAAATTACACCTCCAGCACAACATGTGGAATTCCCCTGGTTAGCCAGTGAAGTGAAATCATAAGGCGCACAGAAAGGGGCCTGAGGGCTGCTGGGGGTGGTGAAAGAGCACTGCCAATGCTCAGCTCTGTCATCTGAAGTAAGCTGCAGCCTGTTACAAGCACAACATTTGACTTGATTCTGCTGAACGGGGCCCTCCCTTTGCCAGACACTGTCCATGCCTCTGGGAATCAGCCATAATATTTATAAAGAAGCTCATGCCCTTCAGTGCAAATGTTAGGAACTAAGAATTTACTTGACCTCATCCCACAAACCAAACATTTCTTGAATTTCAGCAAGGGCTCATTAAATCCCTTTCTTAGCACAATATTTACCATAATCCAGAGTCTTTGCAGGGAGCAGCTAACTGGCCCAGGCCCTCATCTCCTGGAAAATTCCCCCTTTTGGGTCTCCACAGCATGGGAACTTTCACCTGAAGGAGCTTCTTGGTTGTGGAGGTAGCAGCATCTATCTCCTCCCATTTTGCCCTCATGCCTGCAGGTGGTCAGATGGTTCACTCCTCCCCTCCATCCCAATATTTTATATTGTTCTATGTAGCTTCTTATGCCAAGCTCCTCACTGTAGTATCTGAGTGCCTTCCAGTAGGGCATGACTGCACACCTGCCACATATTGGTTGTTCTCTCAGCCTCTTGTTTGGTAGGGCTTTAGAACTTTTTTAATACATATGTTGCCATGTGCAAGTTCAAAGGAATGTGCCCGGTATTTAGAGCAGAAGGTGGTGAGGTTTGTGATGGTCCTTTGTTCCCAGTGAAATTTATTCCATAGTCTCAGACCAGCCCCTGAGAAAGTTCTGTCTCCCACACACGAGCTTTACCCTTATTGTTGAGAGTTCTCTTGTGCCAGAAGAGGGACGTTGTTGAACACGGTCTTAATCTCAGAGCTTCAGTCCATCTCTTAGATACCCTGGGCCCTGACCATGGAGCACCTTGAAGATAAAAACCATGACCTTAAACTTGATTTGAAATTCTATGGGAAGCCAGTGGCAGAATATGAAGCAGTGAGACACAGAAACCCTCTCTCAGATCCCATAGCTGTGACTCCATTAAGTCTTTCCTGCAGTCTGGGACTTCTCTTGTCTTTGCATCCCAAGGCATATCCTGCTCACCTCAGCTGATCTTAACAAACTCCAGGTATGGTAAAAACTTAGGTGAGTTTCTTGTTATGCTGTTCTGCTCACTGAATAAATGAATGTTTGCTGTATGTCATGGAATGTGTTCTGTAACTATTGTAACTCTCCTTGGTTCCTCCCCTGTTCAGGATATATAGCTACTTCCTACGGTATTTAACAATACTGAGGAATCGCTGTATACACTTCTTGCCTCGTGTTCATTGCACTGGTTTCCTCTTAGGCAATATATTGGTTACAAAACTGTCTTTTGACTTAATCTCATACCCATTTTAAGCAATGGATTTATCTGTTCACTCTAAGATTAAAAGATGCTTAACAACTTTGTTCCACCCCTAAATGCCGTCTACGGTCTGGGAGTATATAGGCTACAAACTATAACCCCTGAGGCCTAATCTGGCTGATGATATTTTCAGGGAAAAAATAAAGAATTTTAGCCTGAAAACCCCCCTCTCAAATTACTAGTGTATTTCTCCTGATTTTTTTAAAACTCAAATTTAACAAGAGACAAAACCTGGAAAAAACCAGATGGCCAGTTAGGTATGAAATACTTTTATGCACCAGCTCCTTACACTAGCACAGGCCTGCACAACTCAGAAAGCAGTGAGGGCCATATTACTGCAAAAAAAACCAGCTGCGGGCCGAAAAGCCCCACCCTTGCCCCACCCCCATCCACTTCCCCCCACTCCACCGCTTGGCTTGCCCCACCCCTACTCATCCCCCGCGGGACACACAGTGAGCCCATGCGGGCCGCATGTTGTGCAGGCCTGCACTAGCACACATATCTAGTCTTAGTCCTTGTCTGCATTGAAGGCCATCCCAAAATGTGATCATCCCATGGTAAATTTGTTCTGGCCACAACATTATGCATAGACCAACATCAAGGCTGATTCTAAGGTGCCTTTATAAGGCGGAAAGTGGGTATTTTCTAGGCCCTGGATGTTTTGCTATTTAAAAAACAAACAACCTTCCAGAAGTCCCAGGGTCTAGCTAGGCTCTTAAAAAACATTGGATTTTTAGGCATTTAAAAAAGTAATATTTGGATATTTTGCTTATTTTTCTGTGATTTATCATTTACAATAAGGATGAAGACTCTCCAATCTGCTGCTGTTTAATTTTCCTTGTCAGACTTGCCAAAAAAAAAAAAAATCCCAAATGAAAATAGAATTAAATTAAATATTGACCATGTTGTAACACAGCTTTCTATTATAGCTGTCACAGTAAATGGCAAGGGAGATACAGTTTATACATTGCACTTAATCTTATTAATTATTTCTGAATATAACCCTAAATGCAAATGCATGGTTTAAAGCAAGTTAACAAGATGATGCTAAATTGTAGTGTTCTTACTGTGAAAATCCTCCAAATGGAATCTGCTTATATAGCAAACAAAACACCCGTATTTAATTTTCAGTCAGTTCTATACAACATTTGAAGCAGTAAAATCTATACTAAAATCTACCCAGCAATTAGGAAGACACATTCACAAAACAAGTCACTCACTAAAATAACATACTTCAAAAACAACTGTGGATTGACAGGGCACAAAGCTCCATTCAGTTTTCACTTTTCAGTTGGTATCACTGCAAAGTGACATGATGATTCTAGTAAGTACAAGGAAAGGAAGCAGTATTTAACCCTAAATTCCTCCCAATACAATACAATAACCCCACCTTACCATCTCCGGCTCCTGTGAATCAGAAGCAGTTCACCTGTCCCAAAGAATAAGATGATCTGATGGATACTTCAGATGATAAGGGATGTAACTGGAAACCTAACAGTCAAATTTACCTAGACATTTTTCAATGTATTTGGCCCCTTTTTCTGATTCCCTGATTGAAGAGATGTGATCAATCCATGCTCTTTCAGTAACATTTACCTCATTGCTTATTCCAAAGGTTGTTTAGCCTGGATCTGTTTCCTGGCCTGGTGCACATGCACCTCAGACTGCTCTATTACCAGCCGTGAGTGCTTAGAGAGTGTCACTCTACTTCCCACTCCCTGATCTAACAGTGTTTGCAACTGAACCAGTTCCTGCTCTTCCCTGAAGCAACTTTATATTATTGGGCTAGGGGGAAGGCAAGGGAAACCCCTTCCCACCTCCATGCTTCTCCCTGCTCCCCAACTCTCCACACACTGCACCAACTCCCCAGCTGTACCATCACTGAAATGGGGAGTGAGATGGAATCCATTCAGGAGGGGACAAAACTAAAGAAATGTACAGTTTTAAAGCAGGTGGAGATAAAACTCCACACCTGCTAATAACTATTTTGGTCCCTAATCCCAGTCGTAGCACCACAGTGGTTTTTTAAATCTTCCCTATCAGTAGAATTTAAAGGTGTTTCTGCTCCATTTTACTAGGACTAACGGCTGTCAATGTGGTGAGCCAGGAGCATGAGTGGTAGGAGCAAGAATCTAGCTTGGAGAACCACAGTATAGTATCATGGTCTCCCCATGATCTTAATCCCTTCTATTATTTTGTATCAAAAATTGCAGCCTGACTTTCCTGGGGCCCCTGCCTCCCCCCACCATCACTAACCTGACTCTCCCAGAGCTTGTCCTTCCCCCCAGCCTCCAACTCTTTATCTTACTGTCACCTTAAGAGCATCCCAGTGCCAAAGGGCTAGGGGCTAACTGGTATCAAGTCATGCAATTTAGCTGTCCTGACCAGTTCAGGGTTCCCCAGTTCACTGCTGTCATAATCTGTATCTAATCGGTGCCACGTAATGTATCATTCGAAAACTAATAATTCACCAATCATTAATATTCTTGTGTGATGTATGTACAGGGTGTGTACTAAGAGTTATAAATATATGCTGG